>OX451736.1:1343573803-1344320866 GCA_948472305.1 Vicia faba
CAAAGCTTTTTCCTTTCACAAATTTTTTTTTTTAGGTTTGTGGCAATTTTTTGCATGTGGAACCCGGTTCCCATAATGGTAGGAACCGGTTCCTGGTTCATTTTCCAGAAACACTATTTTTTTCAAAAGCCAGGAACCGGGTTCACTATAGTGCAGAACCGGTTCCCAGCATGCAGACCGGCCACACGCCCCTTTATATGCTTAAGTGCTTTTTAAATGAGTTTTATGTCATAGTCAACATTCATCTCTCAAAAAACCCTTCCACCTCCATTGAAACACCTCTTTGTCTTCACCAACATATTAATACCCACTACTACAAATCACTATAAAACCACTTCTCCTTCCATATTTCATACTCAAATATCCCAATCTCTCACCTATTCCGAAAATCCCAAATCAAAACCCCAACTTTCAGATTTATCACAAATCTCCATGGGTCCTAAGAGAGCTACTAGATCCAGCAAGGGAAAGGCTCGGGTTGAAGAAGAGACTTCCAACATTCATCCTCAAACCATCAAATCCAGAAGGCTCGCCTTCAAATCTCGCAATCGGAAGGTTCTTAAAGCTAAGTTTTGTAGACTTCATACATTTCCTGTTCATAGATTTTTATTTCCTGCTCAGTTGGCCTCTGCTGGGGTTGCTAGATTTGTAGGTAATAATGGTGAAGTGTTTCCTGACCTTGTTAGAGAATTTTATCACAACTTAAAACTTGTACCTGATGATTTTGGTGATATTACTCTAACCTCTCATGTTCTGTCAAAGAGTATCTGTTTAACTGTTGAGGAATTTGGTGCATTATTGGGTGTTCCGCATGAAGGGTTGGTTCTTGTTAATGGTGTTATTCCACATGATTGGCTACCATTCAATAAGGCAAAAAATTTTATTAACATGTGTAGACCGAATCAACAAAATACTGCGCGTCAACAGCTTCTCTCATCATCAAATCTGTTTGGCTCGAATCTTTCTGTAAGTGACAAATGCTTCATCTCATTATTGCATATATCCTCTTTCCGAAGAATTCTAACCATTCGCGTATAAATGAGTTTGAATTAATGGTCCTTTATGCTTTAAGACGCTGTTGTTCGGTAAATTGGGCACTTTCCATTATGTATCATATGCAGCTTATGGAATCTCTTGATGGTGGTTTACCATATGCTCGAGCCATTTCCCACATTTTGGAAAATGCACATGTTAACCTGCAACGAGAAGTGACAAGGATTCAAGGAGATAAAGAGGAAATTACAGATGCAACCGCATTTAAAAATACAGGGATCATTCTAGATGCAAGAGGTCACTTTCACTATAAAGAAGACTTCGAACCAACTGTCCAATTTGTGGCTCAACCTCCCGAAGGCGGCTACACCTTAGACATGCTGTTTAATCAGATGACAATCTTCCAGAGACATGTGGATGATCGCTTCGATGTGCTCCAACAAGAAAATGCTTCAGCACGGCGACAACTTCGAAATGTCCAAAGAACTCAAAAAGTTATTCTTGATCACTTTGACAGAAAGGGAGTTCTAGAGGAAGAGGTATCTGGAAGTGGTAGTGGAAGTGATGAAGATGATGATGAGATGAATGAAGATGATGATTAAAAGACAAAAAAAATTTTATGTCATTTCTTTTTAATGTATTTTTCTTTGTAACGTTTAGACAATGTTCTATTTTTATGCTTCGTGATGTTTAGACAATTTTTGTTTTATTGTTATGTAATCGTACAATTCGTTGTTCGTATTTTAGTATGTTTGAAATCATACAATGTGTTTTGTTCGTACTTTAAAAGTTTGGTTGTGTTTTATACACGTCTTAATTTTTATATGTATCTTTTTCACTCTTTTTCCCCATCCTTTTTGATGTTAACAAAGGGGGAGAAGAGTATGCATGTATGTTGTTTTGTTTCAAGAAATTGCAGGCACAAATAAATGTCAAACTCTCTCCAAAATTCAAAGAATCATGGACTTAGGGGGAGCATACAATTTAGGGGGAGCCTTGCATTTGCTCAACATGTTCGCTACACAAAACAACATGAACATTTCAAGAAATCGTTTTCAAGACTTGGTTGTCATCATCAAAAAGGGGGAGAATGTAATTGCAAGCTTCTCAAGTCATATTTAAAGCATGTGTTTTGATGAAGACAACATGGTCATCAAGTTTCAAAGGATGTGCAAAAAGCTTATCAACATCAAATTAAAGTCTTGAAGATTATTGAAGAATTATTAAAGAAATCATCAAATGTCAATATGGTATAAATAATTCTTAAAACCTTGAATATAGATGTTCACAATATGCATTCATCAACATATACATATTCCATAACTTTAACATCAAGAAAAACTTTGTTTGAAATATCTTTCAAAATGTATTTTTGAAAATAAACCTTTAGGAACCGGTTCCTCCCTAACAGGGCACCGGGTTCCAGCTTTTCTCAAAAAACATGTCCCTGGTTTTTTGTACCAGGAACCGGGTTGTACCAATAGGGGAACCGGTTTCTGCGTGATAAATTTGAATTCCAACTTATAACGTTCACTAAGAACCGGGTTCTGTCAGTGTCGGAACCAGTTCCTAGCGAACCAATGCAACTTTTACTTTGTTTTTTGAACATTTTTCAAGTGGTATCTTTTCATGAATGCATTGCAACTTTTCATATGAATTGGCATGAATGAAGAGGTTCTTACAACTTTATAAAATGCAGATTTTTCAGATTTTAAAAACAAGAACACAATAACATTTTCATATATGTTCAATACTTCAATTTTCAAATTAACAAATATGCTTATTCATTAACAATTTTCTCTTTTACTCACATTTGAATTTAAACTTTCATGTGTTCATAGTTTTGTGAAACTTGCCATATACACTTTCATTATCATTTCAAGTTTCATACATACATTGTGAACATTTATATACATTGTTGAGAATTGTTTTTATCTTGAAGAAGAAGATCAATTGAAGATTGATAAAGCTCTCCATATACTTCAAAATTAATCATTGTATTACTTAAAGATTTTCCCTTACTATCCAGGATTGTTGGAAGTAAGTGTTGTGATTTGAAGAGGATTGTTCTTCATTCACATTAGTGTTTGTTTGGTCTTAAAGGTGTTAAGAACCTTTGATCACCCTATAGGTTAGATAGTAAGCATAGGCTGTACAATCATTCTAACTATAGTGAAATCTCTTTTGTGTTGGAAAGGGGACTGGAGTACTCTCGGATTGTGAGGGGAACCAGGATATATCACCGTGTTCTTTACTTTTCCGCATTTATCGCTTTCATCACCATAATCGAGAAAAGATAAAGATATAATCAAAACCTTCAAATACTTAACCAAAAATTACTACCAAGCATTCTCATAAAATCGAGTAAATTTTTATAAGACCTAATTCACCCCCCCCCTTCTTAGGCACTCTGAGACTTACAATTGGCATCAGAGCAAGTTATAGGTAACTTGTTCCTAAATATCCAGAATGGCTTCCGCAAATCATCAACCAGTCTTCAGAGATGGTGGTAGTAACAACAAGCCTCCTCTATTCTGTGGTGAATATTTTTACTTCTGGAAAATACGCATGAAGGCGCATTTAGAAGCACAAGGAGAGGAAGTATGGGATGCTGTTGAAAATGGTCCATTTATCCCGATATCAGTTATCAATGGCATTGGTTCTGTAAAGCCCAAAACTGCATGGGACGACAATGATAAAAAGAAAGTTCTATATGACAAAAAAGCAATAAACCTTCTTCAAGATGCACTCAGTATGGACGAATTTTTCCGTGTCTCAAACTGCAAGACAACAAAAGAAATATGGGATACCCTGGTTCAAACTCATGAAGGAACGGCTGAAGTAAAAAGATCAAGGCTAAATACCTTGAGTCAAGAATATAAACTATTTCGAATGCAGCCTGGAGAATCCATTCTTGACTTACAAAAGAGATTAGTGCATTTGACAAATCACTTAAATGCTCTTGGTAAAACTTTGACAAATGATGAACTCAACTTGAAAATCCTTAGATCATTGACTAGGGAATGGCAACCAAAGGTAACGGCTATCTCGGAAAAGAAGAGTCTCTCCGTAATGACTTCTGCTACATTATTTGGCAAACTTCAAGAATATGAAACGGAACTCGGTAGAATTGAAAAACATGAAAATTTAGAGAAGAAATCCAAAGGCATTGCCATGAAAGTTGATTCAAAGGAAAGTCAAGATAAAGATGCATCGGAGGAAGATGAAAACTTCTTGCTTCTTGTAAAAAGGTTAGGAAAATATTTTGGTCATAAAAATAATCTTCATAATGCTAACTTTGTCAAGAGGAAGAAATTTTATAATCATAAAGATAAAGAAGCCTCCACATCAACACAAGATGTCACATGTTATGAATGTGGAAAGCAAGGTCACATAAAGCTGGATTGTCCAAAACTCTCCAAGAAAAATGGATTCAAAGGCAAAAAGGAGTTCAAGAACAAAAAGGCTTATGTTGCATGGGAATATAATGAGATAAGTTCTTCATCCGATTCGGAAAGCGAGGAATGTGCAAATCTAGCATTAATGGCTTCACATCACTCCGACAATGAAGAAGAGGTTAGTAATGAATTTAATCTTTTTGATGATGATGTTCAAGATGCTATTGATGAACTCTTGAAAGAATGCAAAAGTTTATACAAAAAGGTGTCAAATCAAGAAAAAGAACTTCTAAGTTGTTTAGAAAAAATTGACACCATGACTAAAGATTTTGATCTTCAAAAACAGAATTTTATTAAAGAAAAAGTAAACTTTGCATGCTCCAAGTGTGAATCAAATGTCTTTCAAATTGTTCAATTAAAAAGAGTCATTGAACGATATGAAAAAGGACAAATAGGATTGGAAGGATTACTAAGCCAACAACGTTATCCAAATGATAAAAGGGGTCTTGGTTATGTGAATTCTAAGAAACCAAGTAACAATCCCACTGTTTTTGTAAAGGCTAGTAATAGTTCCAATCCCAAGAAAGTAGAAAAGAAGCAAGTTGTTCATAATCATCAAAAGAAAAATGCTAATGTATCGAAAAAGAAAACATTTCCTAAGAAGAAATCTTATCCTTCTAGATATAGAAGTAACTTTGAACCTACTTGTTTTTATTGTGGTATTAAAGGCCATACACCTAATGCTTGCTATGTTAGAAACTTTAGTATAGCAAGTGGGCATTATGTGTGGGTGAAAAAGGGAACTAACTATGAAGGACCCAAGGCAACTTGGGTACCTAACAAAGAATAATTTGTTTGTGTAGGTATGCTTGAAATCCACATCAAATGTTTGGTATCTTGATAGTGGATGTTCAAAGCATATGACAGGAGATGTACACCAATTTTCATATCTAGTACATAAAGCCAAAGTGTATGTCACCTATGGAGACAACACCAAAGGAAAGATTCTTGGCGTTGGAATAGTTGGCACACCTCCATCCATTCAAATTAAGGATGTTCTCTATGTTGAAGGATTAAAGCACAATCTTCTTAGCATAAGTCAACTTTGCGATAGAGGGTTCAAGATCAAATTCAACAAAGATGAATGTCTCATTATGGATGAGGCAACCAATGAGGTAAAACTCAAAGGTATAAGAACTAACAATATTTTTATGATTACTTTAGATGATTTGTCTCTGAAGGTACAATGTCTTATGGTAAACAACAATGACGCTTGGTTATGGCACAAGAGGATCGCTCACATTCACGTGGAGCACTTGAACAAATTGGTTAAGCATGACTTAGTTATTGGTCTACCAAAGATGAAGTTCATCAAGGACAAATTATGTAATGCATGCCAAAAGGGAAAACAGACCAAAACAACTTTCAAATCTAAAAATGTGGTGTCTACTTCAAGACCACTACAATTGTTACACATGGATCTCTTTGGTCCATCAAGAACAAAAAGCTTGGAAAAGATCTTGGCATTTTGAAATAAGATGATCACTAAATGTTCTCATAAGGTGCACTCCTTCTTTTATACATGTTCTTATAAAATATGTGTGTATATGTTGTTTGTTCAAAGCTTTTTCCTTTCACAAAAATTTTTTTTTAGGTTTGTGGCAATTTTTTGCATGTGGAACCCGGTTCCCATAATGGTAGGAACAGGTTCCTGGTTCATTTTCCAGAAACACTATTTTTTTCAAAAGCCAGGAACTGGGTTCACTATAGTGCAGAACCGGTTCCCAGCATGCAGACCGGCCACACGCCCCTTTATATGCTTAAGTGCTTTTTAAATGAGTTTTATGTCATAGTCAACATTCATCTCTCAAAAAACCCTTCCACCTCCATTGAAACACCTCTTTGTCTTCACCAACATATTAATACCCACTACTACAAATCACTATAAAACCACTTCTCCTTCCATATTTCATACTCAAATATCCCAATCTCTCACCTATTCCGAAAATCCCAAATCAAAACCCCAACTTTCAGATTTATCACAAATCTCCATGGGTCCTAAGAGAGCTACCAGATCCAGCAAGGGAAAGGCTCAGGTTGAAGAAGAGACTTCCAACATTCATCCTCAAACCATCAAATCCAGAAGGCTCGCCTTCAAATCTCGCAATCAGAAGGTTCTTAAAGTTAAGTTTTGTAGACTTCATACATTTCCTGTTCATAGATTTTTATTTCCTGCTCAGTTGGCCTCTGCTGGGGTTGCTAGATTTGTAGGTAATAATGGTGAAGTGTTTCCTGACCTTGTTAGAGAATTTTATCACAACTTGAAACTTGTACCTGATGATTTTGGTGATATTACTCTAACCTCTCATGTTCTGTCAAAGAGTATATGTTTAACTGTTGAGGAATTTGGTGCATTATTGGGTGTTCCGCATGAAGGGTTGGTTCTTGTTAATGGTATTATTCCACATGATTGGCTACTGTGATCGGTGGATCTGGAACTGACTGTTTAACGCTGGTTCATGAAATGTCGCGGAAGCAAGAGTCGCCACCGTCTTTTATTTTCTCCAAATGGAAAGGACAAAAGCACAGAAAAATTCCTTAAAGAGATTGCTCTCGGTTCGGGAGGTAGGTTATAGAAAGGGAAGGTGTTAGCACCCTTTCTATCCATGGTTATCCATGGGCTCTTAGATACTTGCTCATTTGTGTTTTCAAAATGTTTGTTTGCTTTTCAACTGTGGGTTTTAAAAAAGTTTCTTTGAAAATTTCAGTTCGACTCTTGTATCGGTCCTCAAGAGTGTTTGAAAAATTGCTTTCGAAAGATTTTTTAAAAGGTGTCGGTGTGAAAAGTATTTTTGATTTGTTTTTGAAATTAGAGCAAGTATCTTAGAGTTGTCTACCTACCCTAAGGAATTCGTCTGTGTAGATGTCCTTTAAAGTAGTGCCATCCCACCATTGAGAGGTAGGTAGCACCACCGTTGGAGGTGTTCGGGTCAATTCGAAGTTCGGGACATGGTGATCACCAGAGCAATGGGAGGACACCTTAGAAGCTACCCTCATGCCAGGTTCCCGGATCATGAGGACTTACTAAGACATCCTCTACTCGACGATCACCTTTCGAGGCAAGGCAACAGTGAGGCGTACCCTAGGGGTGGTGTGTGATTTGTGTGTCAGATTCGTTTATTTTTGTCTTGTTCATGTCAAAGTGATCTATGCGTTTGTTTTTATTTTAGGTCATTCATTCTTGCATGCATTTATTTAACAGTTAAAAGGATGCGGAAATTAAAAGTTCTAGACTATTACAAAGGCGCGGGTCCACATCGCCAAATTTAATCCGGGACCCGATTTGACAGAAAGTAAATAAAGTAAAGTGCGAAAGATAAATATTTACATGGCTTTGGGAGAAGTACATAAGAAATAGAATAAAAGAAATAAAATAAAAATGCGCGAAGAGAATAAAAAATCGCAATCGAGGGCGTTGGACCCTTTTAATGAAATTAACTTAGAATTATGAAATTAGTAAAAAAGAAATTATTTTTGGAGGTTTTTTGTATTTTTGGTTTTTATGTGAATTAAATGAAAAAAATATTAACCCTAATTCTACTTGTTTTTTTAATTTATTAAGAAAACATGTTAAAATTAAACCTAAACTTAATCTAATTATTTACATGGTAATTTAATTACAAAAATAATATTTAATAATTAATTATTGTGAAAGAAAATAAAAAAGGATAAAAATACTTAAAAACCCTAATTCTACCAATTTTTAATTTATTAAGAAAAGATATTAAAATTAACCCTAAGTTTAAATCTAATTAATTAGTGAGGTTTATTTACAAAAATATTAATTAAATAAAATATATTTTGAATTTTTCCTTTTCTGATTTTCTTTTATTATTTTCATATTTTATAAATTAATTGAAGAATTTGCAAGAAATTAATTAAATCAAATAAAAAAATGGAAAAATATAAAAGAAATAGCAAACCTTGGGGGGTTCTGTCCCCAATTGGAGGTATACTTTAGTATTGTTGGCCCAAGATTTTAAGGCCTTATTTGACTTTTCTTGCCAGCGTGTCACTTCTTTGACTCATGCCCATGGTATCCACCAGATCTAGGCCTTCAGATTGTCTCCACTGGCCAAGTGGCATGGTTGGATCAGGGGTTGTATGGTAGGCACTGAAACTTGCACTGCATAGGATAACATTATGAAAAATATTATGGAATAGAAAGGGGGACCTGGGGCTCGAACCCAGGTCCCAGGGATTACCAACGCGTTCCTTGACCAGTGGAGCTGCTGTATCACTTTGTATATATAATAGCAAATAATTAATATAAGAATAAAGCAAGCGTTAGGGGGATTTTAGCGCGCAAATTCAAATAACACAATCAAGCCTTGACACTTCATCATCTTCTTCGTTTTGCTTTTTTTCCTGAAAACATAACAAAGGTTAGCGGGGGTTTTAAACCCCCCCAAAATATGCAGCTTTCCAAAATAGCGATTAGGCCGTCTTGGAATATAAATTGGGCGCGACCAGGGCAATCGATTCGTCCAAGTGTCCTGGTTTTGATCATGGTATTGGGAAGTCCCAATTTTACAGTGTTCAAAAGTACCCAATTCGAAGCTTGAAGAACCCTAGCCTGTATCAATGGTGAATCCTCTAATTTGGCACAAAAACTCAATTAAAATATGCAGTTAGCTTTAGAATCAATCACTCAATGTAAATCAATAAAGAAAACACACGAAAAATGCATGAAATTCATGATTCGATTATGGAAATTTTCGTGAAAAGCTTGACTCTGATATACCAATTCTTGATGTTTCAGGCTATGGTATTGATCCAGGCACCTTCCTTGATGTCTCAGCAAGACAATGGAACAATTATTTTGGCTTGAATCGCACTAGAACCTAGTTTTCAGTTGTGGAATTTTTTTGGCAAAAACTCAAGCTTGGTTATGTATGTATGGCGCAGCTGGGAGGTTATGAACATTAGGGTTAGCATGTATATATATGTATGAATGATTAGGTTTCAATTTTTTGTCCAAAGAATCCTTGAATTGATGAGAAAATATTTGATTTTCCATGCCATAATTTTCCAATCTTTTCATGCATATTTGCTACCAAATCATGTTCAATCACATGGATTCTTTCCAAATCTGATCATGCACGAAATATTGAAGTTATCCCATGCATAAAAAGATTTGATTGACTTGCTTTGGTATTTTTCACATATTTATTTTAATTAAATGGATTATTAATAATTAAAAATCCAAATAAATAAATAAAAATGATAAAAAACTTCCCTTTGGGCCAGATGGTCTTGCACATGCCTTGGATAATGATTCTTGAAAGAAAAAGAGGCCCATTAGCATTTTTAAGACATTTGAAGCAATGTTGACTTTTCAAAATATCCAAATATTTCCCAACTTCCACAAGGCATATCTTGCTCAATTTTTAAGATTTGCTCATGTTCTTGGACATTTTGGAAAAGTCTTTGAGTCCTCTAACCAATGTCTTTGGTCCCATGTCATTTTGATTTACCAATCTCAAGTTATTCCCTTTGACTTAATGTCCCTTTTTGTTGACTTTTGAAAATGACCTATAATGTTGAAATTGATAACTTTTTGTGAGAGCATTTCTTGGACTTGAAGTGTGAAGAGGAGTTGTAGGAAATGTCTTTTTATTCAAAATGAGATTTGGATGGAATTTTTCTGATAATCCATGTGGAAGTTATGCCTTGGTCAATTTACAGTTGACTTTTTCAACTGTCCAAATATGGAAACTTTTGCATCTTGATGATTTTTGAGCCAAGCTTTGAGAATCATGATCAAGCCTTGATCAAATGATGTTTGTGGCTTCAAAATTAGATGTTGACCAAAAATTTGAACTTTTGACTGTCAAATGACCATTTTGCCCCTACAGTTGACTGTAGTGCAATTAGGGTTTTTGACTGTGCAATTTTGTGCTGTAAGTCTTGAAACTTGGTATGAGGATGCTTGACCATGTTTGTAGGCATGTGGGACTTGATTGGACCCTTGGAAACTTCATTTTCTTTGTCAGAACCAAAACCCTAGTTTTTGACTGTTAGGAGGCCCTTGAACTGTGCAACCCTTGGGGAGATGTTGAAGCTTGCTCTTTGTAAATCTTGAAGAATATGGGAGGGCAAATTTTGGGGTACAACAGTTTCCCCTGTTCAATCTTCTTAGACCTGAGGATGCAGATTGGCTGACGTGCCTTTCGTGATCCGAAGGTGGAAGATGATTGAACACTAGAGTGCCCAGAAATTTGCGCTCACAAAGTAGTGTGATGGTGGGAATGGGCTTATAGATGCCATTTAGATATTGATGGATAGGATGATGGGCTTATAGATGCCATGCTAAGAGAGGATGGAAGGTGGATGGGCTTATAGATGCCATCTGGATGTCGATCGCGTAAGAGATTCCTTAGCGAGAGTTTGCGTACCTGAAAAAGAAAATGATTACCTGGCCTGTTACGAGAGATGGTCTTCAAACTCTTTGTATAGATGTGTCCTGACTGGTTACAGGAGCTGACTCTGGAGCTTCAAACGGTGATGAATGAACCAGGGATGGTTACTACCTCAACAGGAACACCGAGAGAACCTTAGACGATTACTACCTCAACAGGAACGCTGAGAGAATCTGGAACGACTTCAACCTCAACAGTAGCGCTGAGAGAATCTGGGGACGATTACTACCTCCGCAGTAACGGGGAGAGAACCATAGGCGACTTCAACCTCAACAGTAATCATTGAGAGAATCTTGGGCGACTTCAACCTCAACAGTAATCATTGAGAGAATCTTGGGCGACTTCAACCTCAACAGTAATCATTGAGAGAATCTTGGGTGACTTTAACCTCAACAGTAATCATTGAGAGAATCTTGGGCGACTTCAACCTCAACAGTAACGCTGAGAGAATCTTGGATATCTTCTACTGAGTCTTTATCAGGAAAATCTGTTAGGGGTCGATTTAGCTGGACTAGAGAAGGCCTTTGACTGGATAAGAAACAGGAAAATCTTAGGGTCGATTTAACTGAACCGGTCTAGGTCTTGAAATCTTCAACTGGATAAGAAACAGGGAGATCTTAGGGTCGATCTGACTGAACCAGAGAAGGCCTTTGACTGGATAAGAAACAGTAAAATCTTAGGGTCGATTTAACTGAACCGGTCTAGGTCTTGAAATCTTCAACTGGATAAGAAACAGGGAGATCTTAGGGTCGATCTGACTGAACCAGAGAAGGCCTTTGACTGGATAAGAAACAGTAAAATCTTAGGGTCGATTTAACTGAACCGGTCTAGGTCTTGAAATCTTCAACTGGATAAGAAACAGGGAGATCTTAGGGTCGATCTGACTGAACCAGAGAAGGCCTTTGACTGGATAAGAAACAGGAAAATCTTAGGGTCGATTTAACTGAACCAGTCTAGGTCTTGAAATTTTCAACTGGATAAGAAACAGGGAGATCTTAGGGTCGATCGCAGCTTGAAGACCCATGATGCACGCCTCATACTCCGCCATGTTGTTGGTACAGTTGAAACATAGCCGGGCAGTGAGTGGAGTATGCGTGCCTTGAGGGGATATTATTACAGCGCCAATACCGTTACCCAAAGCATTGGAGGCCCCGTCAAAGTGCATCGACCATCGGGATCCTTCCTCAGGTCCTTCATCCGGTCCAGGTACTTCACAATCAGTCACTATCATGATGCTTTCATCCGGAAACTCGAAGTTCATTGACTGATAGTCGTCTACGGCCTGATGTGCCAAGTGGTCTGCCAATACACTTCCCTTGATGGCTTTCTGAGTCGTGTACTGAATGTCGTATTCTGTCAAGATCATTTGCCATCTTGCTATTCTCCCAGACAGAGCAGGCTTTTCGAATATGTACTTTATAGGATCCATCTTTGAGATCAACAAAGTAGTATGAGTCAGCATATACTGTCTCAGCCGGCGAGCAGCCCATACCAAAGCGCAGCAAGTTTTCTCGAGCAGTGAGTATCAGGTCTCACAGTCGGTAAACTTTTTACTAAGGTAATAAATGGCATGCTCTTTTCGGCCAGACTCGTCATGCTGCCCCAGCACACACCCCATTGAGTTGTCAAGCATTGTCAGGTATAGTATCAGAGGTCTCCCTTCAACCGGTGGCATAAGGATGGGTGGTTCTTGGAGATACTCTTTGATTCTGTCAAAAGCAGCCTGACATTCATCATTCCAACGTACTACCTGATCTTTCTTCAGCAGCTTGAAGATTGGCTCACAGGTAGCAGTCAGATGCGAGATGAATCGAGCAATGTAATTCAGGCGTCCTAGAAAGCCTCTGACCTCTTTCTCTGTCTTAGGAACTGGCATCTCTTGAATAGCTTTAACCTTGGCAGGGTCCACTTGAATACCCTTATCGCTTACAACGAAGCCTAGCAACTTTCCAGATCTTACCCCGAAGGTGCACTTGTTCGGGTTCAACCTCAGCTTGTACAGTTTCAAACGGTCAAACAACTTCTGCAGATGATCAAGGTGTTCTTCCTCAGTCTGGGACCTTGCAATCATGTCGTCAACATACACTTCTATCTCATGATGGATCATATCATGAAATAAAGCAACCATGGCACGTTGGTAGGTTGCCCCAGCGTTCTTCAGTCCGAAAGGCATGACCTTATAGCAGAAAGTGCCCCACTGAGTAACAAAGGTAGTCTTTTCCATGTCTTCAGGTGCCATCTTGATCTGATTATACCCTGAAAAACCATCCATGAAAGAGAACACCTTATGCTGAGCTGTATTATCAACAAGGACATCAATGTGAGGTAGGGGGAAGTCATCCTTGGGACTGGCCCTGTTCAGATCCTTGTAATTGACACACATTCTGACCTTTCCGTCTTTCTTTGGTACCGGCACCACATTAGCAACCCACTGAGGGTAAGAAGTCACTGCAAGGAACCCAGCGTCAAACTGTTTCATAACCTCGGCTTTGATCTTCTCAGACATCTCTGGACGCATACGGCAGACCTTTTGCTTAACCGGAGGGCAGTCTTCCTTGGTAGGCAAATGATGGACCACGATATCGGTATCCAACCCGAGCATGTCTTCGTAGGACCAGGAAAAGATCTCCATATAATCATGTAGCATCTGAGTCAACCGTTGCTTCACGCTGAGCTCTAGGTTGGCACCAATCTTTACCTCCTTCCTGTCTGTATCAGTACCCAGGTTTATTGTTTCCACTGGCTCTTCATGTGGTTGAATTGCCCTCTCTTTCTGAAGTAACAGTCTTGCAAGCTCGCCAGGCACTTCGCAATCATCTTCACCTTCGTCTTCGGCTAAGTTGATCGGATTTTCAAAGTCATAACTGGCAGTAGCAGAGTCGTTACCAGTGAGATCCAGAGTGGATTGAAACCTGTATGAGTGAGTGTGTGTAAATACAACTGTTTTGAAATATATCAAGGAAGGAAAGACAGAAAAGGAGCATAAGATTTGAAATGCGAGAAAACGTCCAAGATCTTTATTCATGATATATGAAATGACAATTTATATGCCCTCACAAATGAAACCACGGTGCCTCGGGTAAGACACCGGGCCACAAAGTTTAATTTATTGTTTATTACAAATAACCAAAACATGGGAATTCATTACTTAGTAACAAGAGAAACATGTAGATTGTCCTTTGCACTCCAATTTCTAGGTCCACTGTCGGTTGCCGGGTAAATCCAGCTATCAAACTCAACCTCATCCACTTCATCTTCGTCCCCAATAGCATTCACTCCATGAGCAGGCAGGGGAGCTGTCACTACATTAGGCTTCTCAGATGCCTCAAACTGTACCTTCTTGGCGTCAATAAGGTCCTGCAGCTTGTTTCTTAAGGCCCAACAGTCATCAGTGGAATGCCCCGGGCTATCGGAGTGATAAGCACAGCGGGCATTTGGATTGTATTTGGGAGAGGCAGTGTTCACAACTTTTGGGGCCTCTCTGACAGTCACTAGGTTGGTGGACAGCAACTGTGGCAAGATCTGGGATAGGGTCATACTCAGACGGGTAAACTCCCTTCTAGGTCTTTCAGCCCTTTGAGGATTGTTTTGCCGAGGAGCGGCAGCAGGCTTAGCAATCATTACCGCACTGACAGATTGGCGGCGCTCAGATTTCTCTTATCTTCTAGAGCCATATACAGCACTGGCCTCCTTTTTTAAGGGCTTCTTCTCTAAACTTGTAGATGCACCCTTCGGAATCTTACCAGACTTCATCCCAGCCTCAATTCTTTCTCCAGTCAGAATAAGATCAGTAAACCCTGCAGATGAGTTACCGATAAGATGGTTGAAAAATGGCCCAGATAGGGTCCCCAAGAACATGTCTACCAACTCCCAATCAGTCAACGGAAGCTGCACCCTGCCAGCCAGATCCCTCCACTTCTGAGCGTACTCTTTAAAACCTTCGCTTGAACCTAGCGACATACCCTGGAGTTGGGTACGTGTAGGGGCAAGGTCGGCATTATATTGATACTGCTTATAGAAAGCAGTAGCCAACTCCTCCCAGTTACGAACCTTGGTTCCATCCAGCTGATAGAACCATTCGAGATGAGTCCCTGAAAGACTCTCCTGGAAGAAGTGGATCCACAAGTTTTTGTCCATTGAGTACGGTTGAATCTTCCGTACGTAGGATCTGAGATGTAGCTTGGGACAAGATGCCCCGTCATATTTGGTGAAAGATGGTGCTTTGAACTTATGAGGAATGATCACACCAGTAGATAAACCCAAATCTCCAAAATCCAGCCCAGGCACCTGTTGGATCTCCATAGCATTCAATCTTTCCTCCAACTGCTTGTATCTGTCTTCTGCAGGAGGATACTGTTCCTCATCAAAATCAGTCTCGTTGTCGGAGACTACCGGACTAGGACCTTTTTCCCCTTGGGGGGTACCCTTGCCTATAGAAGAACCAGCCTCTTCATTCTGCAGAGTGTTGCCAAACCTTCGGCCCGAGTTAAAAAGAACAGTCCTTCTCTTCTTCTTCTTTTCCTTCTTCAGGAGCAGAGCCTTCAGCTCTTCTTGGCCCCGAGCCAAACCCATGATTAGTTCCTGAAATTGCGCATTCTGCGCCTGGAGAGCCTTGATGGACATCTCAGTTGATGATGAGTCGGGATTCATGATGCTGAAATAAACAGCGAAGAACGGTAAGCAACCTGAAAAGAAGAAAACCTGCTATGCACATGATGAATGATATGTGTTTATGCAATGCATTCAAGGGTTCGAAAGTTCAAATTTGTTGTAGACAAAAAAGGAACACACGTTATCATTAAGGAAGTAGTTGTTTGGTACATCAAAGCCTCATGGGCACAAATTACAAAGCAAATCAATCCCAAAAGACACTACGCATCCTTTTTGGAGCTATGTAGGTGTTGAGATTCCTCTCCTCATGCAATAGGCGGGTGAGCTCCAAGACCTTCTTTTTACTAGCATGTAGACTGGTCTCGAGAGAATTCCGTTCTTCCTTAAGCTGGATCCAGCTCTTCTGCATTTCTTCCCAGGACGTGGGCATGTCAGGATGCTGAATGGTGTAGGACACTTCTCCTTCCAAGACTGGCTCTTTGATCACAGGGAGCATATGAGGATAAGGCATTACTAACTTCTGGGAGCGGGCGCGTACCCACTTGAGATAAGGTTCCAATGGGATGGAGTTCCTGTGCCCCAGTGTCTTGCTGTCTATCCTACTTGGCATCCTCCAGGCTCTGATAAATCTCTGGCGAAATCCTTGTGCATCGTTGTCGAAGTCAAAAACTATGTCAGGAATTAACATATCATGAGGGCTATCCCTCCGAGCATAACCAAACTGTCTCCAAGCCAGGCATGGGTTGTAAGTAATACCTCCTCTGATTCCAAGTAAAGGAACATTAGGGTACTCCCCGCAACGATCAATGATAGTGACATCCTCTCTGGACCGAGGGCACCAATATATATCTGTATGTGTAAGAGTCATCAACCGTTGTGACCATCTCAAACCCCGCTCGTTCTTCAAAACTGATTGTGGAAGGTGCGAAATAAACCACCTTCCCAGGAGAGGAGTGCAACACACAAGGACACCTCTTTTTCTCATGGTTCGAGTGTAACATGAGTGAAGGATGTCCCCCAGCAACGTAGGTATAGGATTCTTGGACATGAAGATCTGGACAACACTGATATCTATAAGCTGATCTGGGTTAGGGAACAACACCAAACCATAGACAAGGAGGGCCACCACCTCTTCAAAAGCTTGCAAGTCAAGGGAGTTCCAACATTCATGGGCCTTTTCAAACAGAAACCTGGCTAAGAACCCTTTGATACCACTTCTAACTTCCCAATGTCCCTTGAGGTCAGATGATTGTAGGTGTAAGGCTTTAGCAATCTCTTCAAGCTTGGGTTCCTTTTCCGTACTGTTTTAGGGTAGTTGATCAAGGATATGGATCTTCAGGAGCCGGGAGAACTCCTCCAATGTAGGTACCAGCTGATAATCCAAGAAGGTGAAACAGTAATGCAGAGGGTCAAAGAATTGGAACAGGATCTTTATCATATCTTCCTCAATGTTGGTGTTGACCAAGCTGATGAGGCTTCCATGTCTTTCACTGAATGAAGAGTTCTCGGGAATCCTGGATATAAGCTCCTTAAGCTGAGGAGGGGTCCTTACAAGGCTGATTTGAATTGTCTTTCTGCGAACAGTTTCCATGTCCTACAAAACAAGAACAAAGATGAAGATTCGAACCCCTGAAATGGTTAGTCAATGCATATGATGTTGGATGATGTCATGATGCTATGATTAAACACACCACAGATATTTACAAAGACAAACATATGAGGCACACAAGGCATACAAGACAAGCCCTTAGGGTTTAAGGCCAGCATGGGGTTTGGGTAGTACCCTCTTGAAGTTGGTGGGCTCAACCTGTCTTATTAGAAATAACCGGGTTCTAAGGGTCCCAATATCACGGGATTACTTTCATTGTTCATCGTTTCGATTTAGCCACTGAACTGTCGACCGAAATATTCCAGGAAAGCAACCCTCAATTGAGTGTAGTATCGAGTATCAACCAACCTCGGACTGCACCAAAGTCAGTTATCTCACTACCCTAAAGAGGCCAAGATAGTTCAATTAAGGTTCCTAAGGTCTGTTGATGCTTCATGACACCACGCGGAGGCCCCGTACTCTCCTTGACTGAACTCAAGGGTTACCGGTACACACCAAAGTGCCACATCAACGTAGCAGACTGTTTCAACCATGTCGGTATACCCCGCACAGTTCCCTCACAGCCTTGTTGCTACTTTCTAAGAAGGTATCCCCAGATCCGGGTTAGGATCTATAGAACTCCCAAGACAGTCCCACAATAATAAAGCAAACAAGGAAAGCAATTGAAAACACAGTGATCCTAGTCCTAAGGTACACCTCACTTTAAGTTTAAGATCCCCAGCAGAGTCGCCAGTTCTGTGATCGGTGGATCTGGAACTGACTGTTTAACGCTGGTTCACGAAATGTCGCGGAAGCAAGAGTCGCCACCGTCTTTTATTTTCTCCAAATGGAAAGGACAAAAGCACAGAAAAATTCCTTAAAGAGATTGCTCTCGGTTCGGGAGGTAGGTTATAGAAAGGGAAGGTGTTAGCACCCTTTCTATCCATGGTTATCCATGGGCTCTTAGATACTTGCTCATTTGTGTTTTCAAAATGTTTGTTTGCTTTTCAACTGTGGGTTTTAAAAAAGTTTCTTTGAAAATTTCAGTTCGACTCTTGTATCGGTCCTCAAGAGTGTTTGAAAAATTGCTTTCGAAAGCTTTTTGAAAAGGTGTCGGTGTGAAAAGTATTTTTGATTTGTTTTTGAAATTAGAGCAAGTATCTTAGAGTTGTCTACCTACCCTAAGGAATTCGTCTGTGTAGATGTCCTTTAAAGTAGTGCCATCCCACCATTGAGAGGTAGGTAGCACCACCGTTGGAGGTGTTCGGGTCAATTCGAAGTTCGGGACATGGTGATCACCAGAGCAATGGGAAGACACCTTAGAAGCTACCCTCATGCCAGGTTCCCGGATCATGAGGACTTACTAAGACATCCTCTACTCGACGATCACCTTTCGAGGCAAGGCAACAGTGAGGCGTACCCTAGGGGTGGTGTGTGATTTGTGTGTCAGATTCGTTTATTTTTGTCTTGTTCATGTCAAAGTGATCTATGCGTTTGTTTTTATTTTAGGTCATTCATTCTTGCATGCATTTATTTAACAGTTAAAAGGATGCGGAAATTAAAAGTTCTAGACTATTACAAAGGCGCGGGTCCACATCGCCAAATTTAATCCGGGACCCGATTTGACATAAAGTAAATAAAGTAAAGTGCGAAAGATAAATATTTACATGGCTTTGGGAGAAGTACATAAGAAATAGAATAAAAGAAATAAAATAAAAATGCGCGAAGAGAATAAAAAATCGCAATCGAGGGCGTTGGACCCTTTTAATGAAATTAACTTAGAATTATGAAATTAGTAAAAAAGAAATTATTTTTGGAGGTTTTTTGTATTTTTGGTTTTTATGTGAATTAAATGAAAAAAATATTAACCCTAATTCTACTTGTTTTTTTTAATTTATTAAGAAAACATGTTAAAATTAAACCTAAACTTAATCTAATTATTTACATGGTAATTTAATTACAAAAATAATATTTAATAATTAATTATTGTGAAAGAAAAGAAAAAAGGATAAAAATACTTAAAAACCCTAATTCTACCAATTTTTAATTTATTAAGAAAAGATATTAAAATTAACCCTAAGTTTAAATCTAATTAATTAGTGAGGTTTATTTACAAAAATATTAATTAAATAAAATATATTTTGAATTTTGCCTTTTCTGATTTTCTTTTATTATTTTCATATTTTATAAATTAATTGAAGAATTTACAAGAAATTAATTAAATCAAATAAAAAAATGGAAAAATATAAAAGAAATAGCAAACCTTGGGGGGTTCTGTCCCCAATTGGAGGTATACTTTAGTATTGTTGGCCCAAGATTTTAAGGCTTTATTTGACTTTTCTTGCCAGCGTGTCACTTCTTTGACTCATGCCCATGGTATCCACCAGATCTAGGCCTTCAGATTGTCTCCATTGGCCAAGTGGCATGGTTGGATCAGGGGTTGTATGGTAGGCACTGAAACTTGCACTGCATAGGATAACATTATGAAAAATATTATGGAATAGAAAGGGGGACCTGGGGCTCGAACCCAGGTCCCAGGGATTACCAACGCGTTCCTTGACCAGTGGAGCTGCTGTATCACTTTGTATATATAATAGCAAATAATTAATATAAGAATAAAGCAAGCGTTAGGGGGATTTTAGCGCGCAAATTCAAATAACCCAATCAAGCCTTGACACTTCATCATCTTCTTCGTTTTGCTTTTTTTCCTGAAAACATAACAAAGGTTAGCGGGGGTTTTAAACCCCCCAAAATATGCAGCTTTCCAAAATAGCGATTAGGCCGTCTTGGAATATAAATTGGGCGCGACCAGGGCAATCGATTCGTCCAAGTGTCCTGGTTTTGATCATGGTATTGGGAAGTCCCAATTTTACAGTGTTCAAAAGTACCCAATTCGAAGCTTGAAGAACCCTAGCCTGTATCAATGGTGAATCCTCTAATTTGGCACAAAAACTCAATTAAAATATGCAGTTAGCTTTAGAATCAATCACTCAATGTAAATCAATAAAGAAAACACACGAAAAATGCATGAAATTCATGATTCGATTATGGAAATTTTCGTGAAAAGCTTGACTCTGATATACCAATTCTTGATGTTTCAGGCTATGGTATTGATCCAGGCACCTTCCTTGATGTCTCAGCAAGACAATGGAACAATTATTTTGGCTTGAATCGCACTAGAACCTAGTTTTCAGTTGTGGAATTTTTTTGGCAAAAACTCAAGCTTGGTTATGTATGTATGGCGCAGCTGGGAGGTTATGAACATTAGGGTTAGCATGTATATATATGTATGAATGATTAGGGTTCAATTTTTTGTCCAAAGAATCCTTGAATTGATGAGAAAATATTTGATTTTCCATGCCATAATTTTCCAATCTTTTCATGCATATTTGCTACCAAATCATGTTCAATCACATGGATTCTTTCCAAATCTGATCATGCACGAAATATTGAAGTTATCCCATGCATAAAAAGATTTGATTGACTTGCTTTGGTATTTTTCACATATTTATTTTAATTAAATGAATTATTAATAATTAAAAATCCAAATAAATAAATAAAAATGATAAAAAACTTACCTTTGGGCCAAATGGTCGTGCACATGCCTTGGATAATGATTCTTGAAAGAAAAAGAGGCCCATTAGCATTTTTAAGACATTTGAAGCAATGTTGACTTTTCAAAATATCCAAAAATTTCTCAACTTCCACAAGGCATATCTTGCTCAATTTTTAAGCTTTGCTCATGTTCTTGGACATTTTGGAAAATTCTTTGAGTCCTCTAACCAATGTCTTTGGTCCCATGTCATTTTGATTTACCAATCTCAAGTTATGGCCTTTGACTTAAAGTCCCTTTTTGTTGACTTTTGAAAATGACCTATAATGTTGAAATTGATAACTTTTTGTGAGAGCATTTCTTGGACTTGAAGTGTGAAGAGGAGTTGTAGAAAATGTCTTTCTATTCAAAATGAGCTTTGGATGGAATTTTTCTGATAATCCATGTGGAAGTTATGCCTTGGTCAATTTACAGTTGACTTTTTCAACTGTCCAAATATGGAAACTTTTGCATCTTGATGATTTTTGAGCCAAGCTTTGAGAATCATGATAAAGCCTTGATAAAATGATGTTTGTGGCTTCAAAATGAGATGTTGACCAAAAATTTGAACTTTTGACTGTCAAATGACCATTTTGCCCCTACAGTTGACTGTAGTGCAATTAGGGTTTTTGACTGTGCAATTTTGTGCTGTAAGTCTTGAAACTTGGTATGAGGATGCTTGACCATGTTTGTAGGCATGTGGGACTTGATTGGACCCTTGGAAACTTCATTTTCTTTGTCAGAACCAAAACCCTAGTTTTTGACTGTTAGGAGGCCCTTGAACTGTGCAACCCTTGGGGAGATGTTGAAGCTTGCTCTTTGTAAATCTTGAAGAATATGGGAGGGCAAATTTTGGGGTACAACAGCTACCATTCAATAAGGTAGAAATTTTTATTAACATGTGTAGACCGAATCAACAAAATACTGCGCGTCAACAGCTTCTCTCATCATCAAATCTGTTTGGCTCGAATCTTTCTATAAGTGACAGAATGCTTCATCTCATTATTGCATATATCCTCTTTTCGAAGAATTCTAACCATTCGCGTATAAATGAGTTTGAATTAATGGTCCTTTATGCTTTAAGACGCCGTTGTTCGGTAAATTGGGCACTTTCCATTATGTATCATATGCAGCTTATGGAATCTCTTGATGGTGGTTTACCATATGCTCGAGCCATTTCCCACATTTTGGAAAATGCACATGTTAACCTGCAACGAGAAGTGACAAGGATTCAAGGAGATAAAGAGGCAATTACAGATGCAACCGCATTTAAAAATACAGGGATCATTCTAGATGCAAGAGGTCACTTTCACTATAAGGAAGACTTCGAACCAACTGTCCAATTTGTGGCTCAACCTCCCGAAGGCGGCTACACCTTAGACATGCTGTTTAATCAGATGACAATCTTCCAGAGACATGTGGATGATCGCTTCGATGTGCTCCAACAAGAAAATGCTTCAGCACGGCGACAACTTCGAAATGTCCAAAGAACTCAAAAAGTTATTCTTGATCACTTTGACAGAAAGGGAGTTCTAGAGGAAGTGGTAGTGGAAGTGATGAAGATGATGATGAGATGAATGAAGATGATGATTAAAAGACAAAAAAAAATTTATGTCATTTCTTTTTAATGTATTTTTCTTTGTAACGTTTAGACAATGTTCTATTTTTATGCTTCGTGATGTTTAGACAATTTTTGTTTTATTGTTATGTAATCGTACAATTCGTTGTTCGTATTTTAGTATGTTTGAAATCATACAATGTGTTTTGTTCGTACTTTAAAAGATTGGTTGTGTTTTATACACGTCTTAATGTTTATATGTATCTTTTTCACTCTTTTTCCCCATCCTTTTTGATGTTAACAAAGGGGGAGAAGAGTATGCATGTATGTTGTTTTGTTTCAAGAAATTGCAGGCCCAAATAAATGTCAAACTCTCTCCAAAATTCAAAGAATCATGGACTTAGGGGGAGCATACAATTTAGGGGGAGCCTTGCATTTGCTCAACATGTTCGCTACACAAAACAACATGAACATTTCAAGAAATCGTTTTCAAGACTTGGTTGTCATCATCAAAAAGGGGGAGAATGTAATTGCAAGCTTCTCAAGTCATATTTAAAGCATGTGTTTTGATGAAGACAACATGGTCATCAAGTTTCAAAGGATGTGCAAAAAGCTTATCAACATCAAATTAAAGTCTTGAAGATTATTGAAGAATTATTAAAGAAATCATCAAATGTCAATATGGTATAAATAATTCTTAAAACCTTGAATATAGATGTTCACAATATGCATTCATCAACATATACATATTCCATAACTTTAACATCAAGAAAAACTTTGTTTGAAATATCTTTCAAAATGTATTTTTGAAAATAAACCTTTAGGAACCGGTTCCTCCCTAACAGGGAACCGGGTTCCAGATTTTCTCAAAAAACATGTCCCTGTTTTTTGTACCAGGAACCGGGTTGTACCAATAGGGGAACCAGTTCCTGCGTGATAAATTTGAATTCCAACTTATAACGTTCACTAAGAACCGGGTTCTGTCAGTGTCGGAACCGGTTCCTAGCGAACCAATGCAGCTTTTACTTTGTTTTTTGAACATTTTTCAAGTGGTATCTTTTCATGAATGCATTGCAACTTTTCATATGAATTGGCATGAATGAAGAGGTTCTTACAACTTTATAAAATGCAGATTTTTCAGATTTTAAAAACAAGAACACAATAACATTTTCATATATGTTCAATACTTCAATTTTCAAATTAACAATTTATTCAGTTCAGTAAATAAGAATGATCACATCACAACAAATCATAGAAGTTCCAATCCTAAGTTTGAGCCTAGCATTATTCTAGAAGTTCTGATCCATAGTTTTTCTATTCATACAATGATATGTACAACATTAACACCGTGATATTTATATGTTAATGATGTTCCGAATGAAAAGCAAGTAAAGTCAGAAAGACTTACCTGGAGCGTGCTTGGAGCTTTGAGTGGCTGCCTCTGGATGTTCTGAGTCAGCAAGAGAGACGGAAGAATGGTTGTGTCCTTTTGTTCAAAGGGAAGAACAAAGGTTTGTTTTTTTATGTATGAGATATCTGGATTTTTATGAAGGTTTCAAAACTTCCCTTTTCTCTCTTTTGGCCAATCTCGCTCTTCAAAAGCCCGCCCCTTGAACGTGTGATGGAGCCAAGTATTTATAAATGAATTTGTTGTGATTTTGGGGAAAAACAAATAGGATTTGAACCTGTTTTAGCATCCTGTTCCTTTTCTTTTTCGTCACAGTTTTTGTATGCTAGTTTGGTGTAATCATGGGATGCAGATGTAGGCTGAGCTAGTTGTTGGTTATAGGTCTGCAGCAAGTTGCATGAACAAGGTTTTGGGATTTGGTCAAGTTCTGACCAAAGCATTGAAATAGCCTTCATGGGCTGAAGCGCTGCCTTGTTTTTGAAGCAAGCATGGTGGTTGTCAGCAGGAATTAAGGAAAAGCAAAAAGCAAAGCATGGGCTTAGTAGCAAAGTTGCTATCCCAAGACAGTAGAGGTACACGTGGTGAAAATCCTTTGGATAAAAACTCAGAAGGTGGTTGTGAGCATTAAATGAGCATTAAATGATGATGAGACTTATCACAACCAAAAATCCTACAACGTGAAACTCTACACCAAGGCTTAGTTCTGGATCAGAAGTTCTGCTTCAGCGTAGCATCCCATCTTCTGATCCTCTTATCTTCTGGCTCCAGCATGTTCTGAAGGAGCCTTCAGGCTTTATATCACGTTTTATAACATTCTTTTCAATACCCTGGCAAACTCTGACTGAACTTGCGAAGATGTTGAAGAGCCATGTTCTAAATGAAGGCCATATTCTGAACCAAGTTTGCAACTTCTTAATGCACTTGCCTGGAGGCTGGCTCAGAAGTTCTGAAATGTCATTTTTTTCTTAAATAATTAGAAAAATCCCAAGTATTTAGAAATTTGGCTTTTCCATAGTAAATTTGACTTTTGAATTCTTGATGAAACAAACTTCATATTCCAACATGTTTTGATGAAATATGATTCTTGAGATTCGGTTTTGGTCCAAAAGTCAAAGTTAGACTTCTCAACATGCAAATGACCATTTTGCCCTTGTGAATAGTTTTCTTGGAAAAATTGATAATTCAAGGCTTGGAATTGTATGGAAGCAAACTTGAGGATCTAAGGCGATTCCTTGAGAAATGAGAGGGCAAATTTTGGGGTACAACACAAGAGTTAAATCGAAGTTTCAAAATAAAAACTTTTTCAAACCCACGAGCACAAAGAAAACAAATTTGAAAACAATTGAGCAAGTACCCAAGAGCCCGTGGATAACCACTGATAGAAAGGGTGCTAACACCTTCCCTTTCTATAATCTACCCCCCGAACCCGAGAAATATCTCGAAAAAAGAATTTTTCTATGCTTTTTTCCTTTCCTTGTTGGATAAAATAAAAGTCGGTGGCGACTCTTGCTTACCGCGACATTTTGCAAAAACAAACGCAAAACGCAAACCAGCATTCCAAAAAACAGTAAGTTCTTCCCACCGTATCACAGAACTGGCGACTCTGCTGGGGAAATTTTTAAGTGGGGTGTACCTTAGGAATAGTTCATAATGTTTTCAATTGCTTGACTTGTATGCTTTATCTTTGTGGGTTGAATCGGAGTTACTATAGATCCTAACCCGGATCTAGGGGATACCCTTTAAGTAAGTAGCAATAAACTTTGAGGGAATTGTACGGCATAGACCGATACGGTTGAAGTAGTAGCTACGTTGGTGTGGCACTTTAGTTTGTACCGATATCCCTTGTGGCGCAACAAGGAGAATATGGGTCTTCTAATGGGTCATTAAGCACCAACTGACCTTAGCACCTATAATTGATCAACTTGGCCATAGAACAGTAGCAGTATGCTACACTCATTGAGACCAATCTCTCGCGATGATTTCGGCCGCAAGAAAAGGTTACCAAACTGGAATTATGACCGATCGAGGGTGGTCAGTGATATTGAGATCCTCTAGAACCCGGTTACTATATTAGGACAGGTTTGAACCAACTAAACTGAAAGAGGGTAATACCTAAACTCCTTGCCAGCCTGAAATCTAAGGGCTATTTGTGTGACTTGTGTGCCCTTACCATGTTTGCTATTTGTGGATACTTGTGGTGTGCTTTCTATCATGACATCATGCATCATGAAATTGCATGCATCTTGCATTGGACTAACCCATTTCAAAGACAGAGGGGATTCATCTTTGTTCTGTTTTGTAGGTCATGGCACCCATGCGTAGAAACACTATTCGGATCAACTTTGTCCAGATTCCCACTCAGCTTAAGGAATTGGTTGCAAAGGTTCCAGACACTTCCTCCTTTATCAGAAGACATGGTCACCTCCTGGGTTTGGTCACCTCCAAGATGGATGAACAAATGATGAGTGTATTAGTCCAGTTCTTTGATCCACTGTACCACTGCTTTACTTTTCCGGACTACCAGTTGGTCCCTACCTTGGAAGAGTTCTCTGATCTACCTGGTATCTCCTTCTAGAGTAGACCCCGTTTACAGGTTGGGAGAAGGTTCTTAGGCCAGAAGAGATTGCTTCAGCCCTCCATCTGATAAAGGCTGAGGTAATGTCAAACTGGGAGACTAGAAGTGGGACAAAAGGCTTCTTGGCTAAATTCTTGGTTGATCGGGCTAATCAGTTCTGGGACAGTCTAGACTTCCAGGAATTTGAAGACATTATGGCTCTTCTCATATATGGTTTGGTGTTGTTTCCTAACTCAGATTCTTTCATCGACGTGAACGCGGTAAAGATTTTTATATCCCGTAATCTTGTGCCCACTCTCTTGGGTGACATTATGCACTCTCTTTATGCCCGTACTGATCGGAAACGGGGAACCCTTATGTGTTATGCACCATTGCTGGCGATGTGGTTTATTTCTCGCCTCTCTAAATAAGTTTTGAAGAACAAGGAAGGCATGGGTTGGGCCTACAAAATTATGTCTCTCTCTCACAATGACATCATCTGGAGTAATAAGGACATGGATGACGTAGCTGTTATTGATCGCTGTGGGGAATACCCTAATGTTCCACTGCTAGGAATCAATGGAGGGATCACCTATAATCCGTGTTTGGCCTTACTTCAGTTTGGGCGAGCTAGGAGGGAAGGACCTCATGAGTTACTGATGCCAAGCATTGTCTTTGACTTCCAAGGGGATAGTGACGAGCATCGCGGCAGATTCATACGAGCCTGGGATAGGATGCACCGGTTTGATCCACATGAGTTAGGGATGAAGACCTCTCTTCCGATGGAACCATATCTCTGATGGGTTCGAATCCGTGCCCAAAAGCTGGGAATACCGTACGAAGCTGTCTTGCCTGTGATTGTTGAGGTTGCTGATGAAGAAGGAGTTCCACCTACCATCCTCCACCCGCACATGCCTACTAACATTGGGGCATTAAAGAGATCTTGGATGCAGCTAAGAGAGGAATGAGATACTTACAGAGAAAAGTATCACGAGCAAGAGAGGAAGATTCTGAAGTTGACAAGGCAACTGGAGAATGAGCAGATCCTCAATGACTATGTCAGCACCAAAGGCAAACGACCATGGGAACGCTGATGTCTTTTGATTATTTCTAGTTTTGATTTACTTTTCAGTATTTCCTTTTGTAACGCCTTAAAGGCATTTATCAAACATTGTTTCAAGTTTATCTAATAAAAGTGTGTTTCATTTTTGTTTACGAATTTGAATCTCTAAAGTCTTTGAAATCATATCATACGCATTTCATTCCATGCACCTCATAACAGGTACCCTTACAGGTTTTCTCATCTTCTTCGTTGTTTATTTCAGCACATCATGTCTGCTGAAACATCAACTGATCAAGCTATCAAGGCTCTACAAGCTCAAAACGCTCAATTTTAGGAAATGTTCATTAATTTGGCCAAGGGGCAACAAGATCTGAAGACTCTTATCTTGAAGGATAAGAAGAAGAAGAAGAAGAAGAAGAAGACGGTCCTCCTGAACATGGGTCATAGGTTTGGGAACAGGCTGCGAGACGAAGTTGATTTATCCCACTCATCTGGAGGGGGAGAAAACCAAGAAGAAAGGAGGGTTCCTAGCCCTGTGGTATCTGACCACGAGACTGACTTTGACGAAGACCAGTATCCTCTGGCTGAGGATATATATAAACAGCTTGAAGACCGGTTAAGTGCGATGGAGGTCCAGAAGGTACCTGGATTGGACTTTGGTGATTTGGGTTTGTCATCTGGGGTGGTTATTCCCCACAAATTTAAGGCTCCTGCCTTTGTTAAATACGACGGGGTTTCTTGCCCAAAACTGCACCTCCGTTCGTATGTTAGAAAGATTCAGCCGTATACCGCTGACAAGAACCTCTGGATCCATTTCTTTCAAGACAGTCTTTCAGGGACTCAGCTTGAATGGTTTTACCAGCTGGAAGGAGCTAGTGTCCATAATTGGGAGGACTTGGCTGCTGCTTTCTACAAGCAGTACCAATACAATGCCGACCTCGCTCCCACGCGTACCCAACTTCAGGGTATGTCTATGGGTGCGAGTGAAGGTTTCAAAGACTACGCTCAGAAATGGAGGGACCTTGCTGGAAGAGTACAACCTCCGCTGGCTGACAGGGAGTTGGTAGACATGTTTCTGGGGACCTTGTCAGGTCCGTATTTCAACCATCTGATTGGAAGTTCATCGTCCAGGTTTACTGAGCTGATTATGACCGGGGAAAGAGTTGAAGCCGGTATTAAGAGCGGTAAGATACAGAAGGGTGCTTCGTCTAGTGCCGAGAAGAAGCCTTTTAAGAAGGAGTCAAATGTTGTTTACAGTTCAAAAATCCAGAATAGACCTGAACGCCGTCAAGCTGTTAATGCGGGTGTTATATCAAGACCTGTTGTTGCTCCTCAGTGCAATAATCAGCCAAGAGCTGAGAGGCCACGAAGACAATTCACTCAGCTCCATATGACCCTGTCTCAGATTCTACCGCAGTTGTTAAAGACCAATCTGGTGATTCTGAAGGAAGCCCCGAAGAATCCAAATACAACATCACCGCTATACAACCCGAACGCCCATTGTGCTTTTCACTCCGATAGCCCGGGGCATGATACGAATGACTGTTGCGTCCTAAAGAATAAAGTACAGGATTTTATTGATGCTAAGGAGATTGAGTTTGGAGCACCGGAAAAACCTAATGTCATAACGGCACCTATGCCCAAACATGATGCGGGAGTGAATGCTATCGGGGATGATGATGATGAAGAGTTTGACATTGACAGCTGGATTTACCCCACTGCCAACGGTGGATTAAGCAATTGGACAGCAAAGGATTCCATGCCAGTTTCTTTTATTACCCAGTAATGAGACTTTTGTTTTGATTTTGTAACAGACAATTTTAAATTCTACGGTGTTGTACCCCAAAATTTGCCCTCCCATATTCTTCAAGATTTGCAAAGAGCATGCTTCAAAATCTCTCAAAGGTTGCACAGTCCAATGGCCTTCTAACAGTCAAAAATTAGGGTTTTAGTTCTGGCAAAAAAATTGAAGTTTTCAAGGATCCAAACAAGTCCCACATGCCTATAAACATTGTCAAGCATCCTTATGCCAAGTTTCAAGACTCACAGCACAAGATTGCACAGTCAAAAACCCTAATTGCTCAACAGTCAACTGTAGGGGCAAAATGGTCATTTGACAGTCAAAAGTCCAAATTTTTGGTCAACATCTTATTTTGAAGTCACAAACATCATTTGATCAATTCTTGATCATGATTTTCAAGGCATGGCTCAAAAAGTCTCAAGATGCAAAAGTTTCTATATTTGGACAGTTGAAAAAGTCAACTGTAACTTGACCAAGGCATAACTTCCACATGGTTTATCAGAAAAATTCCATTCAAAGCTCATTTTGAAGAGAATGACATTTCCTACAACTCCTCTTCACACTTCAAGTCCAAGAAATGCTCTCACAAAAAGTTATCAATCTCAACATTATAGGTCATTTTCAAAAGTCAACAAAAAGGGACTTTAAGTCAAAGACCATAACTTGAGATTGGTAAATCAAAATGACATGGGACCAAAGGAATTGGTTAGAGGACTTCAAGACCTTTCCAAAATGTCCAATAACATGATCAAAGCTTAAAAATTGAGCAAGATATGCCTTGTGGAAGTTGGGATATTTTTGGGAATTTTGAAAAGTCAACTTTGCTTCAAATGCCTCAAAATTGCTAATGGGCCACAATTTCTTCCAAGAATCATTATCCAAAAGTTATGCACGACCCATTGACCCAAAGGGGAGTTATTTCATCATTTTTTATTATTTATTTGAATTTTTATCACCATTAATTCATTTAATTAAATAAAATATGACAAAAATACTCAAGCATGCATTTTAAATCTTTTTATGCAGCTAATAGGTCTATCATAACTCCAAGATTTCGTGCACACTCAATATGGAAAGATTTGGCCATGATTGGTATCAAAAGGGCATGAAAAAGATTGAAAAAGATTCATTGAAAATCAAATATTGGATTCATGAATGCAAAGGTTTTTTGGCTTGAATTCTTACCCTAATTCATTCCTTATACATACACAAACACAACCCTAATGCTCAGAATCTGGAAGCTGCGCCTCAGACCTCAAACCAATTTTGCATTTTTTCAAGAAATTCTCAAAACTGAAAACACAGTTTCAGTGCGTTTCAAGGCAAGATAACCATTCCAATAGCTTGCCAAGGTTACCAGGGATCTATTCCAATCAAAACCACAGCCTCTAACATTAAGAAACGGTAGAATCACGTGGCCCCGTTTCCAATTTTGTTCATACTCGTGTTTTGATTTATACGTATCATCCATGCCTTTTTCTTGTTGTTTTGCACTAACATGAACATTCTAAAGCTGTTGGCATCATTTAATTGAGTTTTTGTGCCCTGTACGAGAATCTGCCATGGAAATTTTCTAGGTTTTCAAAGCTCCTAAATTGGGGACTTTTGCATATGGAAAAATTAGCCAGCAAGACTTATACCATTGAAATCGTGACGTTCCAACGAATCTAAAACATTTGTCGCGCTTTTTTTATATTTGATCAATCTCTATTCGCTATTTTTTTGTATTTCAGATTGTGGGGGTTTAAAACCCCCGCTATCTATTCTTTATTTCTCAGGTAAAAACGAACGAACGAAGAAGAAGGCCGGTTGTCATCCTCTGATTGGCTGGTTCAAACAACTGGCGCCTTTTTTTATTTGTTCCACTAACCTACGTTTTCTCTCTCTTATTATTCATATCCTATTATATTGACAAAGAAAGCAAATAGCACAATTGGCAAGGCGTTAGCATGGTAAACGTTGGGACCTGGGTTCGATTCCCAGGTCCCCTCCCTTCTCAATATTATTTTGCTTTCTATATTTCCATGTAGCGTTCCCTTCAGAAGTCCACCATGCACCCTACGCTCAAGCTGGCCACGCGTCCCACAACATCAATCCAATGGCCATGATCTGGAGCCCACCGTACGCATCAGTCAACACATCCATATGCAAGCCAGAAAAGTCAAAAGGGCCTCCTTCAAATGGACCAAATTACTGCGCATACACCTCCTACTGGGCCAGAAAACCCCCTATGGTTTGCATTTTTCTTCTTTTTTTTAATTCCTTTTTTTTCTCTTTTGATTAATTATTTTATTTAATTCCATAAAAATAATTTTATAACACAAAAAATAACAAAAAAATCAGAAAGACTAAAAATAAAAATATATTTTATTTAATAGTTTTTTGTAAATAAATTTTATTAATTAATTTAGTTCTAATCTTAGGTTTAATTTTGATGTTTTTTTCAATAAACTAAAAAATGTAGAAATTAGGGTTTTAATGTTTTTATTCTTTTTTTTTTCTTTTCTTTTACCATATTTAATTATTAATTATTTTGTAAATAAATTTATCATTAAATAATTAGGTTAAAACTAGGTACAACTTAAACATTTTTTTTAATAATTAAAATGTTTAGAATTAGGATTTTAATTCCATTTAATTTTCTCATTAAACTCCATAAATACAAAAAACTCCAAAAAAAATTCTTTCTTTTATTTAAACTTAATTAATTTATTAATTGTAATGTAATTTCTTTAAAGGGTCCAACGCCCTCGCATTCGATTATAATTCCTTTTCGCACATTTACTTTCATTTCCCTTTTATAAATTTCATGTACTTGCCCCAAAGCCTTGTAATAGATTAATTAGGATGTTTATCTTTCCGCATTTTTATTTATTTCAAATCGGGTCTTGGATTAATTTGGCGATGTAGACCCGCGCCTTTGTAATAGCGTAGGACTTTTAATTCCGCACCCTTTAACTGTTAATAACCACATGAAAGAATGAATGCCAAAAATAAAAACAAAGCGTAGATCACCAATGCATGAACAAGACAAATATAACTGAAAATGACACACAATTCACACACCACCCCTAGGGTACGTCTCACTGTTGCCTTGCCCCTCGAAAAGTGGTCGTCGAGTAGAGGATGTTTTAGTAAGTCCTCATATCCATGAACATGGCATGAGGGTAGCTTCTAAGGTGTCTTCCCATTGCTCTGGTGACCACAATGTCCCGAACCCTCGAATTGACCCGAACACCTCCAACGGTGGTGCTACCTACTTCTCAATGGTGGGATGACACTACTTTAAGGACATTTACACAGACAAATTCCTTAGGGTAGGTAGAGAACTCGTAGATACTTGCTCTAATTTCAAAACAAATCAAAAACTTCTTTTCACACCGACACTTTGCAAAAAGCTTTCAAAAAACAATTTTTCAAACACTCTTGAGGACTGATACAAGAGTCGAACTGAAATTTTTCAAAGGAACTTTTTTAAACCCACAGTTGAAAAGCAAACAAACATTTTTGAAAACACAAATGAGCAAGTATCTAAGAGCCCATGGATAACCATGGATAGAAAGGGTGCTAACACCTTCCCTTTCTATAAATCTACCTCTCGAACCGAGAGCAATCTCAATAAGGAATTTTTCTGTGCTTTTGTCCTTTCCATTTGGAGAAAATAAAAGACGGTGGCGACTCTTGCTTCCGCGAAATTTCGCGAACCAGCGTTAAACATTCAGTTCCAGATCCACCGATCACAGAACTGACGACTCTGCTGGGGACTATTTTAAAGTGAGGTGTACCTTAGGACTAAGATCACTTGTGTTTTCAATTGTCTGAATTGTTTGCTTTAAATTGTGGGCCTGTCTTGGGAGTGCTATAGATCCTAACCCGGATCTGGGGATACCTTCTTAGAAAGTAGCAACAAGGCTGTGAGGGAACTGTGCGGGGTATACCGACATGGTTGAAGCAGTCTGCTACGTTGATGTGGCACTTTGGTGTGTACCGGTAACCCTTGAGTTCAGTCAAGGAGAGTACGGGGCCTCCACGTGGTGTCGTGAAGCATCAACTGACCTTAGGAACCTTAATTGAACCATCTTGGCCTCTTTAGGGTAGTGAGATAACTGACTTTGGTGTAGTCCGAGGTTGGTTGATACTCGATACTACACTCAATTAAGGGTTGTTTTCTTGGAATATTTCGGTCGCCAGTTCAGTGGCTAAATCGAAACGATGAACAATGAAAGTAATCCAATGATATTGGGACCCTTAGAACCTGGTTACTTTGATAGGACAGGTTTGAGCCCACCAACTTCAAGAGGGTAATACCCAGACCCCATGCTGGCCTAAACTCTAAGGGCTGTGGTGTGACTTGTGTGCTTTCATACTTGACTACTTGCATGCTTGTTATCTGACACTTGAGTTTCTTACAGGTTTTGTTTATAGTCCTTAACTAGGACTCATAACAGGGTTTACCTACATTACCCCATGCATAGCATAACATCATACCATTGCATACATCCTACATAAGGACTAACCCATTTAAAGGATCTCAAGGGCTTGTGATGCAGGTCATGATGAACAAAATGTCTAGCAAGGGGCAAAGGGGATTTATTTTCCTCTAGCCAAGGTTGTCAGGGGCTATGACCCACTTGATATGGTGAGCCTTTGACCCTTGAAGAAGGACTCTCAACAACGTGAAGTTCCTTCAATCAAGCTACCGGATCCCAATTCTAACAATTTTTCTTGTCTACCCCGCGAGATCCTTGAAAACATCGCATACATATATATACATCATTGCATTACAGGTACCTTCCTTTATAGGTCACTTACCATCTGCGCTGTTTATTTCAGCAATGGCTTCCCAACAATACAACCAGGACCTTCATGCTCAAGAGACTCGGTTCGGGGAAATCCTCCTGAATCTATCTAAGGGGCAGGAAGAGATGAGAACACTTCTCATGGGGACCTTGGTCAGGAACAGTGCTGAGGATGATAAGGACGAACGGCTGAAACATCTGCAAGCTGAAGTGGATGCAATGAAAGCCCAGATACTGGGGCAGGTGACTGCCATTCAAGGTTTAGCTCAAAGACAAGAAGAGCTCGGAGTTCTCATCAACCAACTGCTTCAGGGTAACCAACTGGGGCAAACGTCTAAGGGTAAAGAACCAGTCATCATTCAACCATCTTTGAGACAAGGAGATAAGGGGAGAGCTCCTCAAATGGCTTCAATGTCACAAATTCAGCATCAACCTCACCAGCTTCAGCCAGACAAGCCCAGGAGGCAATTCACCTAGCTCAATATGTCGCTGTTTCAAGCTTTACAACGCCTGTTGAGATTGAATCTGATCACATTAAGGGCTCATCCCCGGAACCCCAACACATCATCTCCTACCTATCATCCCAATAAAAGGTGTGCCTACCACTCTGCCAGTCCAGGACATGATACAAATGAGTGTTGGGCTTTGAAGAACAAGATCCAGGACCTGATTGATGAAGGAGCATTGGAGTTCACACAAGATGGTCAGGCTGAGTTTCTCTACCATCCCTCCAAGGCTCACCATTTGAAGTAACCAGCCCTGAGACTAGAAGACTTTTGTTCATTAGAATTTTTCAAGTTGTAATTTTCTTTTGATTGTTCAAACATTTGTTCATGTTAAACGTTGTTATTTCATTAATGCATCGCATATGTCTGTTTTGAAGCAATATATTCGCATTCGCTATACTCAAAATGCTTTCATTCTTTTTTATGTCAACTCTCAATTAATAATTCTAAGCCTCTTGAGGGAGGATGACGAAAACGATACCACGATTTACAGTATGCTTTTGAACAGACCCCGCTGATGAGGTACAGGTATTGTTTCAATTCCTAAACACTGGAGTTATAAGGCAGATAATCCCTCGTTAACCCCTTTGAGCCAAAGAAGTAGGAGTTTTCTTTTCGAAATAAAAACCCTTAATCATAACCTGGGGCAGGGTAGTCTTCTCAGTTGATCCAGAGTGCACGACGAATTGCACTAAAGAGGTCCTTACAAAAAATAAGAAGACAGTGATGATTCCGAATAATCATAAGGATAGGCAGTCATTATATCTCAAAAATAAAAACCCAATAAGTCAAAACCTATGAAGGAGACTTACAAAACTGGGGAATCACGCTGACTGTAATCACAAAAGAAACAGTTCAGGCAAAATTTAGGGATAGCGAAATCAAAAAGAAAGAGGTCATACCAACCCTCAACAAAAACAAAAATGACTGCCTATTCAGAATAAATCATCAATATCTGAACCATCATTGGAACATCAGGGCAAAGACTCAAACAAGGTCTAACGCACGATCAGCTGAGTTTAGGTTTGAAGAACATCACGGAGAGCGGGTGGGTACAAATAAATTTGAGCCTTTATCCTTTGTTTCTTGAACCGTGAACCAAGCCACGTTATAACCCTTAAAAGTCCTAGCTGAAGCATGGTTTAGTTCGAAAGCATACTGTTACAAAGGTATCCTGACTCCTTAAGGCTTGCTATAAAATATTGAGTTGACATCACATTTTACAAAATTTACTGGTTTTACTGAAAAATGCATTTTTCAAAAAACTTCAAGACAGACATAAGCTTTGCATTTTTGACATAACTCTGTTTGCGTATGACCTTTTGTTTGAACAACATAGAAGTTCGCACGAAGAATGTCTAACGAACAAAAGCACTTCTGTTGTACCCCAAAATTTGCCCTCCCATATTCTTCAAGATTTGCCAAAAGCATGCTTCAAAATCTCCCAAGGGTTGCACAGTTCAAAGGCCTCCTAACAGTAAAAAACTAGGGTTTTGGTTCTGGAAAAGAAATTGAAGTTTCCAAGGATCCAATCAAGTCCCATATGCCTACAAACATGGTCAAGCATCCATATGCCAAGTTTCAAGACTTACAGCACAAAATTGCACAGTCAAAAGCCCTAATTGCTCAGCAGTCAATTGTAGGGGTAAAATGGTCATTTGACAGTCAAAAGTTCAAATTTTTGGTCAACATCTTATTTTGAAGCCACAAACATCATTTGATCAATTCTTGATCATGATTTTCAAGGCATGGCTCAAGAAGTCTCGAGATGCAAAAGTTTCCATATTTGGACAGTTGAAAAAGTCAACTGTAACTTGACCAGGGCATAACTTCCACATGGTTTATCAGAAAAATTCCATCCAAAGCCCATTTTTAAGAGAAAGACATTTCCTACAACTCCTCTTCACATTCCAAGTCCAAGAAATGCTCTCACAAAAAGTTATCAATTTCAACATTATAGGTCATTTTCAAAAGTCAACAAAAAGGGACTTTAAGTCAAAGACCATAACTTGAGATTGGTAAATCAAAATGACATGGGACCAAAGGCATTGGTTAGAGGACTTCAAGACCTTTCCAAAATGTCTAAGAACATGATCAAAGCTTAAAAATTGAGCAAGATATGCCTTGTGGAAGTTGGGAAATTTTTGGGAATTTTGAAAAGTCAACTTTGCTTCAAATGCCTCAAAATTGCTAATTGGCCACAAATTCTTCCAAGAATCATCATCCAAAAGCTATGCACGACCCATTGACCCAAAGGGGAGTTATTTTCTTATTTTTAATTAATTAATTGAATATTTAATCTATTTAATTCATTTAATCAAAATTAATTACAAGAAAAATACTAAAATAAGGTTTTCAAATCTTTTTGTGCAGTATAATCTCTCATCAAGGCCTAAGGATTTCGTGCATGCCCAAAGAAGAAAGATTTCATGCAAATTGGCTAGGTTTCATGATAAAAATATTGAAAAAGATTTCATTAAAGATCAAATATTTGATTCATCAAAACATTGATTTCTTGGCTCAAATTCTTACCCTAATTCATTCCCATACATAAACAGAATGCAACCCTAATGCTAAGAACCTTGAAGCTGCGCCTGAAACCAAATACCAACTTTGCATTTTTTGTCCAAAAATTCAAAACTGAAAACTGCATTCTAGCACAATTCAAAGCAAAGTAACCATTCCAATAGCTTGCCAAGGCATCAAGGAAGCTTTCTGAATCCTTTTCCAGTCCCTACGCATCAAGAAGTGGTAGAATAAAGTCAAAATTCCTCAAACTTTATGCATAATCATGTTTGAATTTCTGGACATTTTTCATACATTTTGATTGTTGTTTTATACTAACATGGACCTTCTGAATCTATTGATACTATTTAATTGAATTTTCATCGCCTATATGCAAACTTGCCATGGGAGCCCTTTAGGGTTGCAGAAGTTTGAAATTGGGGATTTGTTCATATGGAAAAATTAAGCCATAAGACCTATACCATTGAACTCAGTGCATCTGGACGATTCAAACTCACTAGTCGCACCCTATTTATATTTGCATCTGAGCTATTCGCTATTTTCCAGGTTTCAATTTGTGGGGGTTTAGAACCCCCGCTATTTAGTTGTTTTTTACAGGTTTGCAATGAAGAAGACGCTTGCGTGGCATGGCATGGGTGGACCATTCAAGTTTCAGCGCGCTTTTTTTTGTGTTAACAGCATTAGTGCAGTTTTCTTATATATTAATTCTTTTCCATTATAATATCAAAGTGGCTAAACAGCTCAGTTGGTGGAAAGTGGTGTTGGCAAGCCTTGGGACCTGGGTTCGAATCCCAGGTCCCCCCTATTTCTCTATGTTTTTCATATTTCCATGTTCAGGTGATCAACGCACCCAGAAGTCTACCATGCGCTCTCATCAAGGGATTGCCAAGTGGCCATGAAGATCCATCTAGTGGCCAGGATGGACAGTACACCATATACCCTCAGTCAACCATATGCATACGAACGTGGAAAGTCAATGGGGCCTGTTTGAAGTGGGCCTGGTTGCTACAATGATACCTCCAAAAGGGCCAGATAACCCCCCTGTTTGTATATTTCTTTCTAAATTTCTTCTTTTATTTTAATTCCTTTTTTTTTTGTTTTAACTATTTTAATAAATTCACAAAAAATAATTTTACAAATAACAAAAAAATCAGAAAGACAAAAAATAAAAATCTATTTTATTATTTAATTCACTAATGTTTTTATTTTGTAAATAAATGTAATAATTAATTTAGTTCTAATTCTAGGTTTTAATTTTAATATTTTTGTAATAAACTAAAAAATGTAGAATTAGGGTTTTATACTTTTATTCATTTTTTTTCTTTTTCACCATATTTAATTATTAATTATTTTTTGTAAATAAATTTGCCATTAAATAATTAGGTTAAAACTAGGTTAAACTTAAACATTTTTTTAATAAATTAAAAATAGTTTAGAATTAGGGTTCCAATTTAATTTTCTCATTAAACTCCATAAATACAAAAACTCCAAAAAAAAAAATTCTTTCTTTTTATTTAAACTTAATTAATTTATTAATTTCAATTCAATTTCTTTAAAAGGGTCCAACGCCCTCGCATTCGATCATAATTCTATTTCGCGCGCTTATTTTATTTCCTTTTTATAAATTTCATGTAATTATCACAAAGCCTTGTAAATAGATTAATTAGGATATTTATTTATTCTTCCGCATTTTATTTTTCAAATCGGGTCTTGGATTAATTTGGCGATGTAGACCCGCGCCTTTGTAATAGCGTAGGACTTTTAATTCCGCATCTTTTAACTATTAATAACTTGCATGAAAGAATGAATGTCAAAATAAAAACAACGCGTAGATCACCAATGCATGACCAGATAAACATAATTGAACATGACACACAAATCACACACCACCCCTAGGGTACGTCTCACTGTTGCCTTGCCCCTCGAAAAGTGGTCGTCGAGTAGAGGATGTTTTAGTAAGTCCTCATGTCCATGAACATGGCATGAGGGTAGCTTCTAAGGTGTCTTCCTATTGCTCTGGTGACCATAATGTCCCGAACCCTCGAATTGACCCGAACACCTCCAACGGTGGTGCTACCTACCTCTCAATGGTGGGATGACACTACTTTAAGGACATTTACACAGACGAAATCCTTAGGGTAGGTAGATGACTCGTAGATACTTGCTCTAATTTCAAAACAAATCAAAAACTTCTTTTCACACCGACACCTTTCAAAAAGATTTCAAAAGCAATTTTTCAAACACTCTTGAGGACTGATACAAGAGTCGAACTGAAATTTTCAAAGAAACTTTTTAAACCCCATAGTTGAAAAGCAAACAAACAATTTTGAAAACACAAATGAGCAAGTATCTAAGAGCCCATGGATAACCATGGATAGAAAGGGTGCTAACACCTTCCCTTTCTATAAATCTACCTCCCGAACCGAGAGCAATCTCTATAAGGAATTTTTCTGTGCTTTTGTCCTTTCCATTTGGAGAAAATAAAAGACGGTGGCGACTCTTGCTTCCACGACATTTCGTGAAACCAGCATTAAACAGTCAGTTCCAGATCCACCGATCACAACTTCCAATCAAGGGGCAGACATGATCATGGGCTACCATCTGGGGCAGTTAAGTCAAGATTCGGAGAATCTCTCAAAGGCCAAATAGCATGGGGAAAATCTCCGCCTGAGTCACTTGGGGCATTCCAGCAACGAATCTTGCCTGATCAAACATCTCATGGTGGCATGGCAAAACACTTATAACAGGGGCAACTCCCTACACACTGAGAGCATGGACATAGTCGAAAAATACTGCGCATAATCAAAGACCCGCTAGGTTGACCCACCTAGGCAAAAATAAGGGCTTCCCGGCGAACCAAAAGGGTTCGGGCAAAAATGAGGGATGAAATGAAAAAAAATCTGTACACCCGGCAAGTCGAAAACCTGAAAAGGCGGCTTGGGCAAAAATGGGTATCCCGGTGGACTGAAAACCCGAAAGGGCGGTCCAGGCAAAAATTAGGGATCAAAGCGTACGACTATGTCCCGGCATCTCGTCACCTGTCTACCAGAAGATTTGTCAATTACCCCCACAGGTGCCTTCTCCCATTGAAACTGGGGAAATAATGAGTGGTCTAAGCGATCTAATGGTTCGGCCCACCAAGGTACCAAGATAGGTTCAGCTGAAGAACGTAACCAGTATATCTTAACTCCCTAGAGAGTGAGCCAGCAGGTCAATACACTCTCCCCAAACAGAGTTATACAGTCAGCCTTAAGGAAGTTGGGTATCCCCCGCAGATCTCAACATTCCCCAGCATAATATATGAACATTCCTTACAAGCATCCCCGGCAATCTTGATCTAAGATTGTTCCCCGGCGGTATACAGACATTCATTGGAGTCACTCCCAGTACATCTCAAAAATTTCCCCAGGAGAATCCAATCAAGATTTCCACAGGAAAGTTTGAACCCATCTCCCCAAGCAGTAAGCTTATCCCCGGTAGATTCTGGAAGCTTATCCCCGTAGAGCACGAACGCGGCCTCCGGCTTTATTCAAAGGTCATTTCCCTACCAGGATATAACTGGGTTATCTTCAGCCAAAAGCCACGAAAAGATCGTCCTCGGTGAAGTCTTCTTATCCCCAGCGAAGTCTATTAAAACTTCCCACGTAACAACGGTATCCCCAGCGAAGTTACCATCAATATCCTAGCAAAGTACCTCTCTCCCCACAGAGTATTGTTCCCCAGCTAGATCGTTAGAGTACTTTTCTCCCCGCAGAGTAATCCATTCGCCAAGTTTATCCCCCAACGGAGTTATCTTCTCCTACCGGTATTCTTGCAACTATCATCCCCGACGGAAACGAATATTCTTTTCTTCAAACATCAGCCCAGGAGTTAACTTCCCGGCACCCGTCAAGGATTTACTTTCCTAGACGAAAAAACATACGTTCATAAACATCACATTTCCATACATTATAGCATGCATATATGCATCATATCTTACAAATCTCATTTATGTTGAGAACATCATTGCTTGATCCATATCATGCATTGCATACGACTGACCTTTACCTTTCAGGAAAAGATCCAGTTAAGTTCTCAGCTATGTCCAAGACCTTGCTCGGTTCAGTTAAATCGACCCTAAGATTTTCCTGATTCTTATCCAGTCAAAGGCCTTCCCTGGTTCAGTCAGATCGACCCTAAGATCTCCCTGATTCTTATCCAGTTGAAGATATTCCAAGACCTTGTCCGATTCAGTTAAATCGACCCTAAGATTTTCCTGATTCTTATTCAGTCAAAGGCCTTCTCTGGTTCAGTCAGATCGACCCTAAGATCTCCCTGATTCTTATCCAGTTGAAGATTCCAAGACCTTGCCCGGTTCAGTTAAATCGACCCTAAGATTTTCCTGATTCTTATCCAGTCAAAGGCCTTCCCTGGTTCAGTCAGATCGACCCTAAGATCTCCCTGATCCTTATCCAGTTGAAGATATTCCAAGGCCTTCTCTGGTTCAGTCAGATCGACCCTAAGATCTCCCTGATTCTTATCCAGTTGAAGATTCCAAGACCTTATCCGGTTCAGTTAAATCGACCCTAAGATTTTCCTGATTCTTATCCAGTCAAAAGCCTTCTCCGGTTCAGTCAGATCGACCCTAAGATCTCCCTGATTCTTATCCTGGTAGAAGACATCCAAGATTCTCTCAGCGTTCCTGTTGAGATAGTAATCGCCCCAAGATTCTCTCAGCGTTCCTGTTGAGGTAGTAATCGCCCAAGATTCTCTCAGCGTTCCTGTTGAGGTAGTAATCGCCCCAAGGTTCTCTCAGCGTTCATGTTGAGGTAGTAATCGCCCCAAGGTTCTCTCAGCGTTCCTGTTGAGGTGGTAATCGCCCAAGGTTCTCTCAGCGTTCCTGTTGAGGTAGTAATCGCCCCAAGGTTCTCTCAGCGTTCCTGTTGAGGTAGTAATCGTCCAAGGTCCTCTCACCGTCCCGTTGAGGTAGTAACCATCCCTGGTTCATCCATCACCTTTTGAAGCTCCAGATTCAATTCCTGTAACCAGTTAGGGCACATCTGCAAAGGGTTTGAAGACCAGCTCCTGTAACAGGTCAGGTAATCATCTTTCTTTTTCAGGTATGCAAGTTCTCGCTAAGGAATCTCTTACGCGATCGACACCCAGATGGCATCTATAAGCCCATCCACTCATCCATCATCTCTTAGCATGGCATCTATAAGCCCATCATCCTATCCATCAATCTCCAAATGGCATCTGTAAGCCCATTCCCATCATCACACTGTTACCATGTGAGCGCAAATTTCTGGGCACTCTAGTGTTCAATCATCTTCCACCCTCGGATTACGAAAGGCACGCCAGCCAATCTACATCCTCAGGTCTAAGAATATTGAACAGAGGCAACTGTTGTACCCCAAAATTTGCCCTCCCATATTCTTCAAGATTTGCAAAGAGCATGCTTCAAAATCTCTCAAAGGTTGCACAGTCCAATGGCCTCCTAACAGTCAAAAATTAGGGTTTTGGTTCTGGCAAAAAAATTGAAGTTTTCAAGGATCCAAACAAGTCCCACATGCCTATAAACATTGTCAAGCATCCTTATGCCAAGTTTAAATACTCACAGCACAAGATTGCACAGTCAAAAACCCTAATTGCTCAACAGTCAACTACAGGGGCAAAATGGTCATTTGACAGTCAAAAGTCCAAATTTTTGGTCAACATCTTATTTTGAAGTCACAAACATCATTTGATCAATTCTTGATCATGATTTTCAAGGCATGGCTCAAAAAGTCTCAAGATGCAAAAGTTTCTATATTTGGACAGTTGAAAAAGTCAACTGTAACTTGACCAAGGCATAACTTCCACATGGTTTATCAGAAAAATTCCATCCAAATCTCATTTTGAAGAGAATGAAATTTCCTACAACTCCTCTTCACACTTCAAGTCCAAGAAATGCTCTCACAAAGAGTTATCAATCTCAACATTATAGGTCATTTTCAAAAGTCAGCAAAAAGGGACTTTAAGTCAAAGACCATAACTTGAGATTGGTAAATCAAAATGACATGGGACCAAAGGCATTGGTTATAGGACTTAAAGACCTTTCCAAAATGTCCAAGAACATGATCAAATCTTAATAATTGAGCAAGATATGCCTTGTGGAAGTTGGGAAATTTTTGGGAATTTTGAAAAGTCAACTTTGCTTCAAATGCCTCAAAATTGCTAATGGGCCACAATTTCTTCCAAGAATCATTATCCAAAAGTTATGCACGACCCATTGACCCAAAGGGGAGTTATTTCATCATTTTTTATTATTTATTTGAATTTTTATCACCATTAATTCATTTAATTAAATAAAATATGACAAAAATACTCAAGCATGCATTTTAAATCTTTTTATGCAGCTAATAGGTCTATCATAACTCCAAGATTTCGTGCACACTCAATATGGAAAGATTTGGCCATGATTGGTATCAAAAGGGCATGAAAAAGATTGAAAAAGATTCATTGAAAATCAAATATTGGATTCATGAATGCAAAGGTTTTTTGGCTTGAATTCTTACCCTAATTCATTCCTTATACATACACAAACACAACCCTAATGCTCAGAACCTGGAAGCTGTGCCTCAGACCTCAAACCAATTTTGCATTTTTTCAAGAAATTCTCAAAACTGAAAACACAGTTTCAGTGCGTTTCAAGGAAAGATAACCATTCCAATAGCTTGCCAAGGTTACCAGGGATCTATTTCAATCAAAACCACAGCCTCTAACATTAAGAAACGGTAGAATCACGTGGCCCCGTTTCCAATTTTGTTCATACTCGTGTTTTGATTTATACGTATCATCCATGCCTTTTTCTTGTTGTTTTGCACTAACATGAACATTCTAAAGCTGTTGGCATCATTTAATTGAGTTTTTGTGCCCTGTACGAAAATCTGCCATGGAAATTTTCTAGGTTTTCAAAGCTCCTAAATTGGGGACTTTTGCATATGGAAAAATTAGCCAGCAAGACTTATAGAATTTTTTTTATTAATAACCAAGTATTAAAAAAATATTTCGCAAATAACCGGGTTTCGGAAAAAATTACGCAAATAACCATGTTTGAGATGGCTCCACAAAGGAGGAGCCAAGTCATTTGGCGCATGCACCTAGGGTTTTGCCCTAGGCGCCATCTCACTTGGCGCCTCCATTGGCTTTTAGCCAAGTGAGATGGCGCATGCTCCTTAAAAAGGAGAGGAGGCGCCATCTCACTTGGCGCCTAGGGCAAAACTAGGGTTTTTTGCTGTTTTATAAATAATTCGTCCGTTTCTTTGAAATTTCTCACACTTTCTCGCACTGTATTTTTATTTTGTACTCCCTTATTTACGTAATGACGTCGCCTATGATTTTTAGCAGAGATGGTTACGTTATATTCTCCGCCACGAAACCCGCGATGAAAATGAAATTCTGGCACATTCACTCCATGGAGCGTCTGAAGCGGGAGTTGATGCGGTGGCTAGATGGAGACATCGCCGAGGGGGAAAAAATTCGAAGGATCCAGCGAAAACGAACAACAACCTCGCATGCGACAGGAAGACCTAATGTGTGGTTGGAGGAAGTCAAAACAGACAGTGATGTAATGCTGATGATGCATGGGTCAGATGAAATTGTTTTAACAGTTGTAATTTCCTAGATTGATTATCGTTAATCATTGTTGTACGCGAAAACCCTAATGTAATTTCCTATATTGATTATCGTTAATCATTGTTGTACGCGAAAACCCTAATGTAATTTCCTATATTGAATTTCTTAAATTGTGTGAACAGTTTTATTAACGGAAAACCCATAATGTTTACAACACAAATATTGAAAAGATTTATTGTATTACAAAATTTATGTGGTCGAGCCAGACGCCCGATTCGGACAGTTTTTGCGATTGTGTCCGACCTGACGGCATAAACCACACTTTCTTTCCAACCTGTCAAGATCGTCCATTTCTGTTGTTATGCGCCTGCTTTTGGGATGACCCTTCTGTTCCTTCGCATTTGGTCATTGTGCCAAACTATATCACCGTTGTATTCAGGCCAATAGTCTGGTTTTGCCACCAAAGGAAAGTTGTTGTTGTAAACAGTGAGCAACGTTTCAGATTTATAAACGTTTGAGAGCAGTTGAAGCGCGTCTTGATGGGTATGCGCACAAGCGGCAATGACATGAGAGCAAGGCATACGAAAAGCTTGAAACCTGCCACAATCGCACCATTGAGAAGGTAAAATGACCCTGTATTCTTGTCTTGCCAGGCCTTCATTGTGGTCAATTGTCTCTTTCACAATGAAGTTGTGGCTATGGCGGTCAAACCGTGTAACCATGTGAGTGTTGGCTTTAGCACTTTCAGCCTTAATGTATTTCATACAGCTTTCACTCCATAGTTGTCCTGATTGCAAGACCGCATACCACATTTCACCTCTTTTGGCAAATAACGCAGCCATCCTAAAATACGTGGATTTCACCAAGGCAGTGATGGGGAGGTTTCGTATGCCCTTGAATACCCCATTCATTGATTCAATCAGATTTGTTGTCATATGCCCCCACACAACTTATGAAACATCTCTCACACCCACACAACTCTCACTCTCTCACTCTCTGCTACGAAATATTTCTTAAGTCTCCCGTACTCTTTATTTCTTCCTAAGTCTTTCATTCTCTCAAGCGTTCTGAAGAATGGCCCTTCTAACAATGGGAGATACTCACAGAGGCACAAGGGAAAACATTGCTGCATTTGTAAGTCTCTTCTTTGGTTATACATTTTTCATACTTTAAAAAACGTGTTGTTCATCTTAATTAATCTTACTCTTGTTTAATTATGATCTCAGGATACACAAAGATTCAGAATCCGTTCGCACAAATACTTGGCTCCCGACCCTTTTATCGTCCCTTATCTGGAATATGCAGGTTTTGGACACGTGATAAAGATCTCCAACTGCACCATTGACTCCAAATTCATCCTTGCAATGTTGGAGAGGTGGAGACCGGAGACCCATACATTTCACCTACCAATAGGTGAATGTACCATCACTCTCGAAGATGTGTACATGCTACTGGGCCTACCTATTGACGGTAAAGCGGTGAACGGGTCGGTTCAACAACCCAACTCACAGTGTGAAGAACTGTTGGGTAGGGACATGGTAGAAGGTGGTGGAGCAAGAGGGCAGGGAATACTACTCACTGACCTGAAACGGCATTATGCAAGTATGGAATTAAATGAAAATTCCTCAGAAAATGACCGAGTAGTAAAAGCCCGAACGTATATTATGATACTTTTTGGTACTTTTTTATTTCCCGAAAGTACGGGAAATAGTGTAAATTTCATGTACTTACATTTACTAACCAATTTTGATAAAACTAGAAAATTTAGTTGGGGTTCTGCAGTATTAGCCCACCTGTACAGTTCCTTGTGCAAAAACGCAGTCAAGGAAAAATGTACATTTTATGGGTGCGCATTTTTACTACAAGCCTGGGGTTGGTGGAGGATGGAGTCCTTAAACCCCATCAACAACAACACTTTTGGTTTCCCTTACGCAACAAAGTAAGTCATTAAGTTATAGCATTTATAACTATTCTTCTCTTTCCAAAATATATGCTAAAAATAACATGTTTCTCATTTCCTATAGGTACTGCGTGAGGGGTATGGATTACGGCAAGAATCCCAGATTCAATGTCGCACTCTACCGGAATCTGTTGGATCACTTAGGCCCAGATGACGTAAGTCGTAGCTTTTAACTTTTGTTCATTTTAATTATTTATACATTACTTTTGCGCTTACCTGATTTAAATTTTATCGCAGTTCGTCTGGAGACCATATTTGGGTTTGGACCATTCTCCAAATCCAGAGGATGCAGCAACTTGGACTGCAAAGACTGCACTCATTCGGTTCAACATTGTGGAGATGCACCACAGCGACCGTGTGAAGATGCAGTTCGGAATGATCCAAGAGATACCAAGTGACCCAACAGATTTGTCCCCCTGGCATCTAATAAGGGTCGACGCCCAGTGGAATCTAACCAACTGGAAAGACTTTGCTCCAGAATGGTGTAAAATGTGGCAAAGGCGTCACCGCTACATCTTGCAATCCCCTATTTTCCTTACTCAAGGTAACATGCGACACACCGATCAATATATGTCGTGGTACAGGTCGGTTAGTAACCCAGATATGCACGTGTCTCATCCGAGGTACTTGGTTGACCCACGCACACAATGGGCACAACCCTCGATTCCCCACCAACAAACCCAAAATCCATCAACCTCAAACCAACCCCCAAGAAGAAACAGACCAACAAACACACAACCACATTCCCCACCACAACACAACTACAACCAAATGCCGTACTACCAACCACAATCACCGCCAAACTACCAATACCCAGATATGCCTCAAACCCAACCACAATACCAACCCCAATACCAACAAACCCACATACCCCATACACAATTTCAGTCTTCCACATATCCCAATATGGGGCCCTCAACATCCAGCCTTAGCCCTGATATGGGAATGTCAGAAGATTATGACCAACCCGACCAAACCTACCATCAACCACCATATCACCAAACAACCCAACAACCACAGTACCAAACACCCCAAGATCCATTTCCTTTCTACCCCCCATACTCAGACGACCAATGCTACCGACCAACCATGGAACCCCACCCACCGCCAACACGACCAAACTTCGAGGGTATGGGTAACCGACTGTACCAGAGCAGATCTTCGAGATATGGAGATCTTACTGATTTTATGGATTCGGATCGCATTGACTTCGCTGGGCCATCGACCTTGCCGCAACAGGAAACGAGACGGCACCCAGCAAGAGAAAGGCGAGGACGGGGATGCGGAACTGGGGGTCATTACCGGGTTCCTGGGGATCATTGATGTATCTTTTTTTTTTCCAGTATTTTTGTATCTATTTTTTTACTGTTATTTAAATGTAAAACAGTTGAATGTAATTATTTTTTTTCAAATAAAAAATCAATTTTGGTTATCTCTGTCTAATACGCAACGCGCAGGAAAGGAAAAAAAAAATTTTTGACCTAATTTTGCACATAGGCGCCATCTCATTTGGCTTAGGGCTTGCCATTTGCCCTTAGGCGCCAAATGAGATGGCGCCTCCCTTATAAAAATAGGAGGATGCGCCAAATGAGATGGCTCCTCCTTTGTGGAGCCATCTCAAACATGGTTATTTGCGTAATTTTTTCCGAAACCCGGTTATTCGCGAAATATTTTTTTAATACTTGGTTATTAATAAAAAAAATTCGGACTTATACCATTGAAATCGTGACGTTCCAACGAATCTAAAACATTTGTCGCGCTTTTTTTATATTTGTTCAATCTCTATTCGCTATTTTTTTGTATTTCAGATTGTGGGGGTTTAAAACCGCCGCTATCCATTCTTTATTTCTCAGGTAAAAACGAACGAACGAAGAAGAAGGCCGGTTGTCATCCTCTGATTGGCTGGTTCAAACAACTGGCGCCTTTTTTTATTTGTTCCACTAACCTACGTTTTCTCTCTCTTATTATTCATATCCTATTATATTGACAAAGAAAGCAAATAGCACAATTGGCAAGGCGTTAGCATGGTAAACGTTGGGACCTGGGTTCGATTCCCAGGTCCCCTCCCTTCTCAATATTATTTTGCTTTCTATATTTCCATGCAGCGTTCCCTTCAGAAGTCCACCATGCACCCTACGCTCAAGCTGGCCACGCGTCCCACAACATCAATCCAATGGCCATGATCTGGAGCCCACCGTACGCATCAGTCAACACATCCATATGCAAGCCAGAAAAGTCAAAAGGGCCTCCTTCAAATGGGCCAAATTACTGCGCATACACCTCCTACTGGGCCAGAAAACCCCCTATGGTTTGCATTTTTCTTCTTTTTTTTAATTCCTTTTTTTTCTCTTTTGATTAATTATTTTATTTAATTCCATAAAAATAATTTTATAACACAAAAAATAACAAAAAAAATCAGAAAGACTAAAAATAAAAATATATTTTATTTAATAGTTTTTTGTAAATAAATTTTATTAATTAATTTAGTTCTAATCTTAGGTTTAATTTTGATGTTTTTTTCAATAAACTAAAAAATGTAGAAATTAGGGTTTTAATGCTTTTATTCTTTTTTTTTCTTTTCTTTTACCATATTTAATTATTAATTATTTTGTAAATAAATTTATCATTAAATAATTAGGTTAAAACTAGGTACAATTTAAACATTTTTTTTAATAATTAAAATGTTTAGAATTAGGGTTTTAATTCCATTTAATTTTCTCATTAAACTCCATAAATACAAAAAACTCCAAAAAAAATTCTTTCTTTTATTTAAACTTAATTAATTTATTAATTGTAATGTAATTTCTTTAAAGGGTCCAACGCCCTCGCATTCGATTATAATTCCTTTTCGCACATTTACTTTCATTTCCCTTTTATAAATTTCATGTACTTGCCCCAAAGCCTTGTAATAGATTAATTAGGATATTTATCTTTCCGCATTTTTATTTATTTCAAATCGGGTCTTGGATTAATTTGGCGATGTAGACCCGCGCCTTTGTAATAGCGTAGGACTTTTAATTCCGCACCCTTTAACTGTTAATAACCACATGAAAGAATGAATGCCAAAAATAAAAACAAAGCGTAGATCACCAATGCATGAACAAGACAAATATAACTGAAAATGACACACAATTCACACACCACCCCTAGGGTACGTCTCACTGTTGCCTTGCCCCTCGAAAAGTGGTCGTCGCGTAGAGGATGTTTTAGTAAGTCCTCATGTCCATGAACATGGCATGAGGGTAGCTTCTAAGGTGTCTTCCCATTGCTCTGGTGACCACAATGTCCCGAACACCTCCAACGGTGGTGCTACCTACCTCTCAATGGTGGGATGGCACTACTTTAAGGACATTTACATAGACAAATTCCTTAGGGTAGGTAGAGAACTCGTAGATACTTGCTCTAATTTCAAAACAAATCAAAAACTTCTTTTCACACCGACACTTTGCAAAAAGCTTTCAAAAAACAATTTTTCAAACACTCTTGAGGACTGATACAAGAGTCGAACTGAAATTTTTCAAAGGAACTTTTTTAAACCCACAGTTGAAAAGCAAACAAACATTTTTGAAAACACAAATGAGCAAGTATCTAAGAGCCCATGGATAACCATGGATAGAAAGGGTGCTAACACCTTCCCTTTCTATAAATCTACCTCCCGAACCGAGAGCAATCTCAATAAGGAATTTTTCTGTGCTTTTGTCCTTTCCATTTGGAGAAAATAAAAGACGATGGCGACTCTTGCTTCCGCGACATTTCGCGAACCAGCGTTAAACAGTCAGTTCCAGATCCACCAATCACATACGACCCGGTGTCTTACCCGAGGCACCGTGGTTTTGTTTGTGAGGGCTTTATGTGTGTCATTTCCATATATCATTAATAAAAGCATTGGATGTTTTCTTGCATTTCAAATTTTGCGCTCCTTGTCTTTCTTTTGTTATATATTGCAAAACAACTATTTTACACACACTCACATATACAGGTCTGAATCCACTCTGGATCCCACTGATAACGACTATGCTACTACCGGTTATGACTTTGAAAGTCTGATCAACTTAGCCGAAGACGAAGGTGAAGATGATTGTGAAGTGCCTGGTGAACTTGCTAGACTGTTACTTCAGGAAGAGAGGGCCATACAGCCGCATGAAGAGTCAGTGGAAACAGTGAATCTGGGTACAGAGATAGACAAGAAAGAGGTCAAGATCGATGCAAATCTGGAGTCTAATGTTAAGCAACGGCTGATTCAGATGTTGCGTGACTATGTTGAGATCTTTGCCTGGTCTTATGAAGATATGCCTGGTTTGGATACCGATATTATGGTTCACCGATTTCTTACCAAGGAAGACTGTCCTCCAGTGAAACAGAAAGTCCGCCGAATGCGCCCAGAGATGTCTGAGAAAATCAAGGCTGAAGTGATGAAGCAGTTTGACTCCGGTTTTCTAGCAGTTACTTCTTACCCACAGTGGGTGGCCAACGTGGTTCCTATGCCGAAGAAGGATGGTAAAGTTCGAATGTGTGTTGACTATAGGGATCTGAACAGGGCGAGCCCCGAGGATGATTTCCCTCTACCTCATATCGACGTTCTGGTTGACAACACCGCTGAACATAAGGTTTTCTCTTTCATGGATGGTTTCTCCGGTTATAATCAGATTAAAATGGCTCCCGAGGATATGGAGAAGACAACCTTAGTTACTCAATGGGGTATCTTTTGCTACAAGGTCATGCCTTTTGGATTGAAGAATGCTGGGGCAACATATCAGCGTGCCATGGTCGATTTGTTCCACGACATGATCCATCATGAGATTGAGGTATATGTTGACGACATGATTGCAAGATCCAAGACTGAAGAAGAACATCTCGACCACCTTCAGAAGCTATTTGACAGGTTGAAGTTGTACAAGCTGAGGTTAAACCCGAACAAGTGCACCTTCGGGGTGAGATCTGGTAAGATGCTGGGTTTCGTCGTAACTGATAAAGGTATTTAGGTGGATCCTGCAAAGGTGAAGGTTATATAGGAAATGCCGGCTCCCCGAACAGAAAAAGAAGTCAGAGGATTTCTGGGAAGTTTGAACTATATTTCTCGATTCATCTCACACCTGACTGCTACTTGTGAGCTAGTCTTCAAGTTACTGAAGAAAGATCAAGTGGTAAGATGGAATGATGAATGTCAGGCCGCTTTCGAAAGAATCAAAGAGTATCTCCAAGAGCCACCCATTCTGATGCCGCCAGTTGAAGGGAGACCTCTGATATTATACTTGACAGTACTCGACAACTCAATGGGGTGTGTGCTGGGGCAGCATGACGAGTCGTGCCGAAAAGAGCATGCTATTTATTACCTTAGCAAAAAGTTTACCGACTGCGAGACCTGATACTCGTTGCTTGAGAAAACTTGTTGCGCTTTGGCATGGGCTGCTCGCTGGCTGAGACAATATATGCTGACTCACACTACTCTATTGATATTAAAGATGGATCCAATCAAGTATATCTTTGAAAAGTCTGCCTTGTCCGGAAGAATAGCAAGATGGAAGATGATCTTGACTGAGTATGACATCCAATATACGACCCAAAAGGCAATCAAGGGAATTGTCTTGGCAGATCATTTGGCACATCAGGCAGTGGACGATTACCAGTCTATGATCTTTGAATTTCCGGATGAGAATATCATGATAGTGACTGACTGTGAGGAAGCTGGACCAGATGAAGGACCTGAGGAAGGATCTCGATGGTCTATGTACTTTGATGGAGCTTCAAACGCTTTAGGCAATGGCATTGGCGCCGTAAGCATATCTCCTAAAGGCTCTCATACTCCGTTTACCGCCCGACTATGTTTCAACAACACCAACAACATGGAGGAGTATGAAGCATGCATTATAGGTCTTCGAGCAGCTATTGACCTAAGGATTAAGTTTCTAAGTGTTTTCGGAGATTCCGCTCTCGTAATCAGTCAGATCAAAGGCGAGTGGGATACGAAACACCCTAATCTTATTCCTTACAAAGAGTACGTGTTAATATTACTTCCACACTTCGAGGAGATAACTTTTGAACATTTCCCTAGAGAGGAGAATCAGTTGGCGGACGTGTTGGCTACAATGTCTTCTATGTTCAAAGTCAATTGGGACAACGAAGCTCCCCAGATTACCATTGAAAGGTTGGACGAACCTGCACATTGTTGTGATATTGAGACTGAAGAGGCAACGGATAAACCCTGGTTTCATCAGGTGAAGAGATATCTTGAGGCTCAGGAATACCCCGAGGGTGCATCTGTTAATGATAAGAATTTTCTGAGAAGGTTCGCGACGAAGTTCTTCATCAACAATGGCATTCTTTACAAGCGCAACCATGATTCGACCTTACTGCGTTGTGTGGATAAGAACGAAGCAGAAAGGATCATGATGGAGTTACATGAAGGTACTTTCGGAACTCATTCCAGCGGACATACCATGGCAAAGAAAATCCTTCGGGCATGATATTTTTGGTCTACAATGGAAGCCGATTGTTATCAGCATTCTCGGACCTGTCACAAGTGCCAAGTCTATGCTGATAAGGTGAACATACCTCTAGTTCCTTTGAACGTCTTGACAGATCCTTGGCCTTTTGCAATGTGGGGCATTGACATGATCGACGAGATTAGACCTACGGCATCTAACGAGAATCGTTTCATTCTGGTAGCGATTGATTACTTTACGAAGTGGGTTGAAGCAGCTTCCTTTGCTACAGTGACCAAGAACGCCGTGGCGCAGTTCATTCAGCACAATCTGATTTGTCGATATAGTGTACCAGAGAGGATCATTCCGGACAATGGTATAAATCTCAACAATAAGATGATCACCGAACTTTGTAAGCAGTTCAAGATACAGCATCATAAATCTTCTCCCTACCGGCCGAAGATGAATGGGGTTGTAGAAGCGGCTAATAAAAACATTAAGAAGATTGTGCAGAAGATGACGGTGACATACAAAGACTGGCACGAGATGTTACCTTTTGCTCTTCATGGGTACCGTACCTCAGCACAGACGTCAACAGGGGCAACACCCTATTCCTTGGTTTATGGCATGGAGGTCGTCTTGCCCATTGAAGTTCAGATACCCTCTCTTCGTATTATGAAGGATGCAGGTTTGAGCGAAGATGACTGGATTCAGACCCGGCTTGATCAACTGAACTTAATTGACGAGAAGAGACTTACTACTATTTGTCATGATCAAACATATCAAAAGCGGATGATCTAGGCATTTAACAAGAAAGTTAGACGACAAGAGTATCAAGTTGGGGACCTGGTTATCAAACGCATCATACTACCTCAAGGTGATCCCAGGGGAAAATGGACCCCTACTTACGAAGGGCCATTTGTGGTTAAGAACATCTTCTCAAGAGGAGCTATGATTCTAACCACCATGGATGGTGACGACCTTCCTCACCCTATCAATGCAGACATAGTGAAAAGATACTACGCATAAACAAAGACCCGCTAGGTCGACTGGCCTAGGCAAAAATAAGGGCTTCCCGGCGAACCAAAAGGGTTCAGGAAAAAATAAGGGATGAAAATGAAAAACTGTACACCTGGCAAGTCGAAAACCTGAAAAGGCGGCTTGGGCAAAAAAGGGTATCCCGGTGGACTAAAAACCCGAAAGGGCGATCCAGGAAAAAGTTAGGGATCAAAGCGTAACACTATGTCTCATTGGATCACCTTGCAACCAGACTTCGGTATCGACTAGCAAGCTCGGATGGCACTAATCAATATGATCTACCTTTAACCAAGTAGCAAAGTGATGAGATGCTCAAGAACATAAGGGCAATAGCAGAGTTGGAACCCTGTGGGATTATTCACATAGCTGTTTTGTTTAGTTTTTCACAAATTGTATAAATTCTATTTGTTCGGCGGCGTTCTCTTACTAGGACGTCAGCCTCTTGTACAAAAACGCATATTTATAGGCCAAACTTCAAAATCAATACAATTCATTTTCAAAGAAATTTCAAGCTGTTTTTCCTTTTTTTGTTTTGTTTTGCAAAGAACGTCCAATGTTCATTTTTGATATATACATTTGACATTAATTGTTGCTCATAAATATTTACATGCGAAACAAAAGACGATCACTCGTAATATCAGGAACAGGGGCAATAAAATTTGTCCAAGCATTACAGTTGCTCTGTCCACCAGGTACAAGGTAAATTTAGCTGAAAGATATGACCGAGGTACTTTCACTCCCCGCAGAATAAGAAGAGACAGTAATGATAACTCTCCCCAGCTGAGACTTGAAACTGTGAATGAATCGGTAATATTCTCCCCAAGCATAGTTTATTTACCATCAGCACTGAAAGGTCTTAATATTCCCCAACGGAGTATAGGGATATTCCCCGGCAGAATACAAAAGTCCCCAGTGGAGTTTGAAATTTTTCCCAGCGCATTCTGAAAAAGCTTCACCAGTGGAGTTTGGAGAATCGTCCCCAGTAGACTTTGGAAGATTGTGACCAACATAGCTCAAAGGATTATCCCCATTAGAGTCTAAAAGGTTATCCCCAGTGAATTTGCAACTGAAAGATCATCCCCAGCGAAGTTCTTTCCTTTCACAAACAAGAAATTCAATCCCCAACAGGATTCAGTATCACCAGCAACGGTAATTCATACCCAGCTGAATTTATCGGTGGAATCCTCAGCAGAACATCTCTTCCCCAGAGTAATCTCCTCATCAGTATTCCCCAACGGAGTTATCCTCTCCCGCAAGCTTATTCTCACAATCATCTTCATTCGCTACCTCCAGCGTAAACGAAGAATTCAGCTCTTTTCTCCAGCAGCTATCCGGGATTTATTTTCCCCAGCTAAAAACATTACATTTTAATACATCATGACACATGCATATACGCATCATACAACACAATCTCGTTTATTTTGAGAACATCATTGCTTGATACATATCATGCATTACATACAACTAACCTTTACCTTTCAGAAAGGATGCGGTTAAATTCTCACAAAATTCAAAAGTTTTAAAGCTTTTACTCCAGTCAAATTACTGACAAGTTCTTAAATCTCAACAGATTTATCCTTAGTTGAATTACAGACAAAGTTCTAAATCTCGACAAAGTTCCTCCGTCGAATTACAGACAGGTTCCTAAATCTCAGTAGAGAAGTTTTCTCAGTTGAATTACGGGCGAGTTCTTAAATCTCGACAAAGATGTTTCCCCAAGTCGAATTACTGACTAGTTCTTAAATCTCAACAGAATTATCCTCAGTTGAATTACAAATCAGGTCCTAAATCTCGACAAGTTCCTCCGTCGAATTACAGACGAGTTCCTAAATATCGGCAGAGTTTTGTCAGTTGAATTACGAGCAAGTTCTTAAATCTTGATGAAGATGTTTCCCTCAGTCGAATTACTGACAAGTTCTTAAATCTCAACAGAGTTTTTCTCAGTTGAATTACAGACAAGGTCCTAAATCTCAACAAAGTTCCTCCGTCGAATTACAGACGAGTTCCTAAATCTCAGCAGAGTTTTCTTAGTTGAATTACGGGCAAGTTCTTAAATCTTGATGAAGATGTTTCCCTCAGTCGAACTACTGACCAGTTCTTAAATCTCAACAGAATTATCCTCAGTTGAATTACAGACCAGGTCCTAAATCTCGACAAGTTCCTCCGTCGAATTACAGACGAGTTCCTAAATCTCGGCAGAGTTTTCTCAGTTGAATTACGAGCAAGTTCTTAAATCTTGATGAAGATGTTTCCCTCAGTAGAACTACTGACCAATTCTTAAATCTCAACAGAATTATCCTCAGTTGAATTACAGACCAGGTCCTAAATCTCGACAAGTTCCTCCGTTGAATTACAGACAGTTCCTAAATCTCAGCAGAAAAGTTTTCTCAGTTGAATTACGTGCGAGTTCTTAAATCTCGATGAAGATGTTTCCCCAAGTCGAATTACTGACAAGTTCTTAAATCTCAATAGATTTTTTCTCAGTTGAATTACGTACAAGGTCCTAAATCTCGACAAAGTTCCTCCGTCAAATTACAGACGAGTTCCTAAATCTCAGCAGAGTTTTCACAGTTGAATTACGGGCAAGTTCTTAAATCTTGATGAATATGTTTCCCTCAGTCGAACTACTGACCAGTTCTTAAATCTCAACAGAATTAACCTCAGTTGAATTACAGACCAGGTCCTAAATCTCGACAAGTTCCTCCGTTGAATTACAGACAGTTCCTAAATCTCAGCAGAGAAGTTTTCTCAGTTGAATTACGTGCGAGTTCTTAAATCTCAATGAAGATGTTTCCCCAAGTCGAATTACTGACAAGTTCTTAAATCTCAATAGATTTTTTCTCAGTTGAATTACATACAAGGTCCTAAATCTCAACAAAGTTCCTCCGTCAAATTACAGACGAGTTCCTAAATCTCAGCAGAGTTTTCACAGTTGAATTACGGGCAAGTTCTTAAATCTTGATGAATATGTTTCCCTCAGTCGAACTACTGACCAGTTCTTAAATCTCAACAGAATTATCCTCAGTTGAATTACAGACCAGGTCCTAAGTCTTGACAAGTTCCTCCGTCGAATTACAGACGTGTTCCTAAATCTCGGCAGAGTTTTCTCAGTTGAATTACGGGCAAGTTCTTAAATCTTGATGAAGATGTTTCCCTCAGTCGAACTACTGACCAGTTCTTAAATCTCAACAAAATTATCCTCAGTTGAATTACAGACCAGGTCCTAAATCTCGACAATTTCCTTCGTCGAATTACAGACGAGTTCCTATATCTCAGCAGAGTTTTCTCAGTTGAATTACGGGAAAGTTCTTAAATATCGATGAAGATGTTTCCCTAAAGTCGAACTACTGACCAGTTCTTAAATCTCAACAGAATTATCCTCAGTTGAATTACAGACCAGGTCCTAAATCTCGACAAGTTCCTCCGTCGAATTACAAACGAGTTCCAAAATCTCAGCAGAGTTTTCTCAGTTGAATTACGGGAAAGTTCTTAAATCTCGATTAAGATGTTTCCCCCTAGTTAAATTACGAACAAGTTCTTAAAACTCAGCAGAGATGTTCTCTCAGTTGAAGTACAGGCAAGTTCCTAAATCTCAACAAAGATCAGACTTCCCTAGCGGAATCTTCTACAACAACAGGTATACAAGCTCTCGCTAAGGAATCTCTTATGCGATCAACACTCCTTCAGATGGCATCTTTAAGCCCATCCTCCTGTCAGCAATCTCCAAATGGCATCCGTAAGCCCATTCCCAACATCACAAGACGGTTACCACTTCATGCGAGTGCAAATTTCTGGGCACTCTAGTGTTCAATCATCTTCCACCTTCGGATCACGAAAGGCACAAAGGCCAATCTACATCCTCTGGTTTAAGAAGATTGAACAGGGGCAGCTATTGCAACCCAAAATTTTCCATCCCATATTTCTCAAAATATTGCAAGAAAGATCTCCAAGTGGCCCAAGGTTGCTCAAGGATTGGTCAGACAAGCTATCTCCTAAGGCAGGCTACCCCAAATTAGGGTTTTGTGTTGCATCAAGATCTTTGAGTCCAAATGACCTCAAGTGCTCACTAATGTCCTAATATGTTCTCAAGATCATCCATGTCAAGTTTCAAGCCTTGCAGAAGAAGTTTGCTCAGTCAATTGCTCAAAAGTCCAACAGTCGACTATGTTAGGGCAAAAGTCAACTGTGACCTAAATACAGTCAAAATTCAAGATTTTTTGTCAACATTCTCATTTTGAAGGATATTTCATCATTTGATCAAGGGTTGATCATGATTCATCAAGGATTGCTCAAAATTCATCAAGATTCAAAAGTTGCTAAATTAGGGTTTTGTAGGAAAAGTCAAATCAACTTTGACCAAGCATAACTTTATCATACTTTATGAGAAATGACCCATCCAAATCTAATTTTGAATAGGATGCAATTCCCTACAATCCATCTTCACACCCCAAGATCAAATTATGCACTCACAAGAAGTTATGAATTTTGACATTATAGGTCATTTTGAAAAGTCAACAAAAACACCTTTTTTGTCAAAGCTTATAACTTGAGCATGGAATATCAAAATAGGATGAGACCAAAAGGGTTGGTTAGAGGATATCTCAAGATTTCTAAAAAGTCCAAGAACACCTCCAAAGAGTCAACATTGAGGAAGTTATGCATTGGTGAAGTTGACCTTTTTTGCAAAATTACGAAAAGTCAACTATGCCTAAAAATTCAATTTTTGCCAAATGGGCCCAATAATTTTCACTTGTTTTAAGTTGGAAACATAGTCCACGAGCTCTATCCCTTGCCACTTATCATTATCATGTTTCTATTATTTGTTTTGATTTTTATTTGATTTAAGTCAATTTTAATCAAAATAAATCATGAGAAAATCTAAAACATTGAAAACTCAAGATTTTATACTTGTTTTAGGTCACAAATACAGTTGGCAAGTATTCAAATTCGTGCAAGGCATTGGTATGGACAAAAATATTGATTTTGAGCTATTTTTGGAATGGCATTCAAGTGTATCAAATCACAATCAAACTCATTGATGGAGGAAGATTGAGTACAACCTATCAACCCTAATCCATTCCTTAATACATATATAACATTGGCAGATCTAAAACAGAGGTTGGAAGCGGGCGCAGCAAGAGGGAAAAAACGTGGAGACAGGCGCATGAACCAGAGCAAAACAGAGAACCTACATCCAAAAAATAGCAAAACAGTCCTTGTAGTGCTATTCATCTTCACCATCAAAATACCAAAAGCATTACAGTACAGTCCAGATTAGCTTCAACAGTCCGGAGTAACTTTCTGGAGATTCATTGAGATCCTCATCACATTTGGAAAAACATTCAGATTCAAAACAGACAGTGCAGTCCAGAGGTAAGTCTTCTTAACATGATATATCATCATACATCAATAATGATTTGTTTATTTTGAAGACAAGATGTGGCATTTTAATATCTTTTGAACTAGCCATCTGCACCTTGTTTATGCTATTTCAATCATTTGTTGTTCATGCTTATTCATTATATGCCATAAACTAACCTGTATAATCAGTAAAACAATGTTTAAGGCAGGAAAATACAGCATGTATCGACACATATCCTCATGTGTCGACTCATCCTAGTGAAAAAATAAGGTATGAGTCGACACATAACCCTCATGCGTCGACTCATACTGAGTTCAGATTGCAGAACAGAAGTTGGGAAAAGCCTATGAGTCGATACATACGCGTTTCGCGTCGATACAAGAAGGTGCATGAGTCGACACATCTAATTATGTGTCGACCCATACTGGACTAACTTTGTTTTACAGGATCAAGGAAAAGCTATGTGTCGATGCATAGCAGCATGGGTCGACACATAACAGTTCAAAATGCAAAAGCCAAGGAGACTACCCTGCTCCCTCAAGATCCAACCATACAAGCGTCCTAAACACCAGATCTGATGGCCATGACGTGATGACCATGGTGTGTCTCAGACAATGCAATGCACTGAATCTCATAAGTCAAATGGACCTCACTCTTTTGGACCTCACTCTTTTTTATATTTGTTTTATTTTAATTTATTTATTTATTTTCTAACCAATCACATATTTTCTTTTCTAATCAAAAATCACAAAAAATATTTTGATCCAATAAATTTCAGAATTCTTTTTATTTAATAAATATTACTAATTAATTAGGTTTTTAATTCTATTAAACTTTAATTTCTTTTGTGAATAAATAAAATCAATTAGATTTAATTAGGTTTTAACTATTAATTTAATTATCTTATTTTCTTTCTTAAATTAACAAAAACCCAAAAATATGTCATTAATTTATTTTTCATTAATTGATTTATTAATTTAATTTAGTTATTTATTTTAGAATTTAATTTCTTTCCTTAAATAAAAAACAATTTTCTTTCAAAAGGGTCAAAACCCTAATTCGCATTTGATTTAATTGCCCACGCGCTTTATTTATTTTTATCCAATTATGTATCTACTTACGGATTGTAATAGTTTAAATAGGACATTTTATTTACCGTTTTATTTTATTTCAAAGGGTTGCTTTTGGCGATGTAAATACCCCGACGCCTTGTAATTTAATTTCCGCACTTTTAATTCCGCAAATTATAACTATTAGATGTTTGATAATAGGTATGCATGACAAGACTGGATGCTTAATCTTAAAATCAAATTAGATCACCCTTAACATGTCCAAAGATAAAAATAATTGAAAACGACACACTCGCACATGCGCACTCTAAGGGTACACCTCACTTGGTTGCCTTCGTACACGATCATTGAGTATAGGTCGTTTTAGAGGTCGCCCTCTTGTCTAAAAGATCATAGTTGCCTCGAAACGGTTGCCTCGGATATTGTTACCTCAAACAATTGATCTAAGACATTAGGGTTACCGCTAAGGCGTCCTAACTTTGCTTTAGTGACCGTATGTCCCTCATTTGAATTGACCCTTAAACTTCAACGACGATGCTACCTACTCATCAATAGTGGGATAGCATTGTCTAAAGGAAATTAGCATATAACGATTCCTTTTTCGAGTAGGTAGATGGTTCTTAGATACTTTCTCTTTCAAAAAACAAAAACTTTTCACACTTACACTCCTTTTTCGAACAAAGTTTTCAAAACACTTCATTACACTCTTGAGGACAAAAGCAAGAGTTAAATCGAAGTTTCAAAACAAAATCTTTTTCAAACCCACGAGCACAAAGAAAACAATTTTGAAAACAATTGAGCAAGTACCTAAGAGCCCGTGGATTACCACAGATAGAAAGGGTGCTAACACCTCCCCCTTTCTATAATCTATCCCCCGAACCCGAGAAATATCTCGAAAAAGGAATTTTTCTGTGCTTTTTTCCTTTCCTTGTTGGATAAAATAAAAGTTGGTGGCGACTCTTGCTTACCGCGACATTTTGCGAAAACAAATGCAAAACGCAAACCAGCATTCCAAAAAACAGTCAGTTCTTCCCACCGTATCACACCGTCGATCCTAGAGTTTTTAATAAAATGTTGAATACACCATATGCAAAATATTGTTTTGTTGAAAATATACCAAAGGATTCAATGAGCAGAAGTAAGAAAATACATCATCATCATGGTTTGTGTCACTATTATTGTCGTTTTGGTCATACCATTGAAAAATGTAAGTTTAGGAGATTTCTTGTTCCTAAAGGCATTTACCAATGGAGGCCTAAAGGCAACCATGTTACCACTTACCCACATGGACCCAATAAAAATTGGGTACCTACCTCTCTCTTTTGATATTGCTGGAAAATTGTCTTACATTCGTGGATAGAAGATGGTTTCTAGACAACGGGTGTTCAAGGCACACGACCAGTGACATATCGCTTTTCATTAACTTCAAAGCAAAGAAAAATGGATTTGTTACTTATGGAGACAATAACAAAGGAGCTATACTCGGTAAAGATAGTGTAGGTAATCCCTCTAACTCTACTATTTCTGATGTCCATTTAGTAGAGGGGCTTAAACATAATTTATTAAGTATTAGTCAATTGTGTGACAAGGGTTATACAGTTAATTTCACAAACACTTGCTGCATAATTGAAAATACTTAACCGAATATTGTGTTTAAGGGTATTAGAGTAAACAACATCTATATGCTTGACCTTTTTTATGTATCATTAACAAGCACTAAGTGTCTAGTCACCTTGAATGATGATTCTTGGCTTTGGCATAGACGTCTAGCGCATGTTAACTTTGATTTTCTTAATAAGGTTGTATCCAAGGATCTAGTAGTAGGTCTTCCAAATATAAAATTTACAAAGGATCACCTATGTGATGCTTGCCAAATGGGAAAGCAAACGAGGGTCTCTTTTAAATCTAAAAATATGATTTCCACTTCACGACCCCTTAAGCTTCTCCATATGGACCTCTTTGGACCTTCTAGAACAAAAAGTCTAGGAGGAAATTATTATGGTTTTGTGATTGTTGACGACTACTCTAGATTTACTTGGACTATATTCCTTCATAGTAAAGATGAAACTTTTTCTGCTTTTAAGAGTTTTGCAAAACTATCTCAAAACATAATGGAATTAAAAATAATTACAATTCGAAGCGATCATGGAGGTGAATTTCAAAATCATCTCTTTGATAAGTATTGTGACAAGCATGGTATTATCATAACTTTTCAGCACCTTGAACTCCACAGCAGAATGGAGTTGTGGAGCACAAAAATCACGTTTTAGAGGATTTGGCAAGAACAATGCTCAATGAAGGTGGATTACCAAAATATTTTTGGGCTGATGCAATTAGCACAGCTTGTTATGTTTTAAACAGAATATTAATCCGTCATATTTTGGATAAAACACCTTATGAACTTTTAAAAGGAAGAAAGCTAAACTTGTCACATCTTCATGTATTCGGTTGCAAATGTTTTGTTTTGAATAATGGAAAAGAAAATCTTGGAAAATTTGATGTAAAAGCAGATGAAGGTATCTTTCTCGGATACTCATAATCAAGTAAAGCATATAGGGTATATAATAAGCGTTTACTTACTGTTGAGGAGTCAGTCCATGTCTCTTTTGATGAATCTTATCCGAAACATGTCGGAAAAGGTATTTCTATTAATGGTGCAGGTGTATCTACTGAAGACATACTCAAAGAAACTGTTGAGGAAATTGATCAGTCCAAAACAGTTGATGATGAGGAGGAAAAAGATACAAGCCATACAAAAGATGAGGAAGAAGAGCCAACGGAAGTAAATGATCTTCCGCCAGCTTGGAAGTCCTCTAAAGACCATCCCATTGACAACATATTGGGAGATATCTCAAAAGGAGTGATGACTCGCTCCAAGATAAGTAATTTTTGTTATCACTTTGCTTTTGTTTCACAAGTAGAACCTAAAAACACCAAACATGCCTTGATTGATGAATTTTGGATAATGGCCATGCAAGAGGAACTCAATTAGTTTAAAATAAATGACGTTTGGGAACTTGTCCCTCGTCCGCGAGACCATCATATCATAGGAACCAAGTGGGTTTTTAGAAATAAACTTGATGAAAACAGAGTGATAACCCGCAATAAAGCACGCTTAGTAGCACAAGGGTATAACCAAGAGGAGGGCATTGATTGTGAGGAGACTTATGCTCCAGTTTCTCGCCTTGAGTCTATACGTATCTTGCTCGCTTATGCGTGTACAAAAGATTTTAAGCTTTATCAAATGGACGTAAAGAGTGTGTTTCTGAATGGAGTCATAAATGAAGAAGTCTATGTCTCACAACCTTCTGGTTTTGAAAGTAATGAATATCTAGATTACATTTTCAAATTAAAACGAGCGTTATACGGTCTTAATCAAGCCCCTCGATTTTGGTATGAAAGACTTAGTAAATTTCTACTTGATCATGGATATTCAAGAGGTAAAGTGGATACCACTCTTTTCATTAAACGTAAAGGAAAGCACATCCTTTTAGTTCAAATATATGTAGATGATATTATTTTTGGTTCGACTAACCTACATTTGGTCAAAGAATTTTCTAAGGTTATGCAGGGTGAATTTGAAATGAGTCTTATGGGGGAGCTAATTACTTCCTCGGTCTTCAAATAAAGCAGCTCAATGAAGGCACAATTGTATGTAAAACAATTTATTGCAAAGAGTTGCTTAAACAATTTGGAATTGATAACTCAAAATCAATTGATACCCCCTATGCTTATCAACGGTAATTTAGATAAGGATGAACATGGTAAGAGTGTTGATGTCAAGAAATATAGAGGTATGATCGGATCCCTTTTGTATCTTACGACATCTAGGCCTGACATCATGTTTAGTGTTTACATGTGTGCATGATATCAATCGGATCCTAAGGAATCCCACTTGAAAGCTGTCAAGCATATACTTAGGTATCTCAATAGTACATCTAAGTATAGGCTATGGTATTCCAAAGGAAGCGATTGCAGTTTAGTAGGTTACTCCGATTCTGATTTTGCTGGCTGCAAATCATATAGGAAAAGCACTAGTGGAACATGTCATTTGTTTTCAAAATCTCTAGTGAGTTGGCATAGCAAAAAGCAGGTTTATGTGGCTTTGTCAACTGCTGAGGCTGAATATGTTGCAACCGGTAGTTGTTGTGCTTAGATCTTATGGCTGAAGCAATAATTACAAGACTACGATATTCAATTAAAACGTATGCCAATAAAATGTGACAACACAAGTGCTATAAATATTACTAAGAATCCTGTCTTACACTCACACATTAAACACATAGAGATTAGGCATCACTTTCTTCGCGATCATGTCGAAAAAGAGGATGTTACGTTTGAGCATATTGATATTAAAAATTAACTTGCTGACATTTTTACAAAACCACTAGCAACGAAACCTTTCTTCAACATTCATCGTGAGCTAGGGGTTTTAGATCTCTCTTACTTGATGTCTTAAGCATACATGTACTTAAAATATATCTATGTCTCACCATACTATTGAGATGTGTTTTTAGCTTTCGTATGTGTGTCTTAACATCTCATCAAATGAGGTAATATCTTTCCTATTTACTTTCTATGTAAGAATTCTCGATTACTTATAAGTTGACCTTAATTGTTCCATTAATAATGCATGTGTGTATATATATATATATATATATATATATATATATATATATATATATATATATATATATATATATATATATATATATATATATATATATATATATATATATATATATATATATATATATATATATATATATATATATACATATATATATATATATATATATATATATATATTTTACAAAAATTGTTTGAACTTGACATATGCGAATTGCATTACATCATTATGCATGCATAATACTCTTTAGATAATTCATTTTTCATAATCATATAAGTGCAAATGAGTCTCATATTTAACTGCTCACAGAAACTTGTAGAAAACTGCATTTCTGTTAAAATTTACTGTTATGAGTCAGCTCATACAATTATGAGTTGACCCATACTGAATAAAAATACAAAAACAGAAATTAAAGTTGTTTTCTGATCGACACATTAAGGTTTGCGTTGACACATGTTACTTCCGATCGACACATGTGATTCTTTGGTCGATGCAAAATATTAAAAACAGTTCTTCAATACAGGATGTATCGACACATGTGTGTTTCATGTCGACACATAAGGATAATAAATGCCTTTTATTTGAGTTGGGCCAACCTATCTACCCAATTATATGATTTTAAACTCTTTCCATTTATCTTATTCATTACATACATCATCTAACCCTAGTCATCATTTGCCACTCTCATCATTCACTTCATCTTCCAAAACCCTCATCTCCAAATTCTTGACTACCCTTCTTCAACAAAGAGAATGTCTCCAAAGAGAAAAGGCAAGGGAAAACTTGGTGCAGGACCATTTGGATCTGCCACAGATATTCCTCCGAGCGATTTGTCTATCCTGCATCCTTCTATTACTAAAGAATTTGAGCAATCCTTCAAAATGAGGTTAGTTATGAAGCCTGATGTCTTCAACAAGGTTGAGGTTTTGTCTCTTCATATTACAGATGTATGTGATATCTTAGATGCTCAACAATTAGGGTCCTTTCTAAATGTTAGAGAAGATTATCATGAAGACTTTATAAGAGTCTTCTATGCTGGTTTAGAAACGAATAAAAGCTGGTGTTTTAAGGTTAAAATTGGCACAAGAAGATATGTATTTGAAGCAATTGACTGGCAAACTGTTTTTGGCATTCCATTTGGAAGGTCAATAATGAAGAGTTATCATGACCAAAGATTTGATACTGACTATGACGAGGAAGCTTTCATAGCCTCAATTTTGAAACTTGATAGACCTCTAGGTGAGTTTGAGCCCATAACCACCGGTACAATCAAAAGCATTCCTAGAATGCTTCACTGGATAATTTCACATATACTGCGTCCTAGATCCGGTGGCCACTCTAGGCTAGACAGGTCAGATATTCATCTTTTGCATATTCTGCTAGATAGGGTACCCCTAATCTGGCCAAACTACTTCGTCAAGCGCATGTTTCTTATGTGTAATAGTCATAAGAATACAACCCTTGGATATACTTTACAAATAATGAGAATTATCAAGTTTTAGAATCTTGTTATTCCCCCTGTCCCTCTTATCTCCCCTACTGCTGCCCAAGAGTTCAATAAGGCAACTCTATCTCATATGGGATACAGATGGGACAAAAACTGTCAGTGTCTTTATTTTAAGGAGAAAGGGTCCAATATACGGGTATATAATTTTGATATACCCTCTGAACAAATTTATGAGGATGAGGATCCTGTTGATGTAGACATGCCGAATATAAATGAGGATGCCCAACCTGAGGCAAATCAAACTAGAACTGGTTAGGGTGAGTGGGTGCCAAACTGGTGGTCTCCAACAAACTATCAATTTGATCAAACTGCACAACCTTGTGCTGCTGCCACTGCTGCCGCAGGCTCTTCCTCGGAAGCTCCTACTTATCTCATTTCCATGTTTCAATAAATGGAGGTTGCCAATGATTCTCGACATGAAGAAGCGATACGTTGGCATAACCAGTAGAGTGAATGGCACAAGGAGCATGAACAATGGCATGATGAGCATACGCGAATGTACCAAAACCAGCATTCATGGCACTTGGATTTGGTGAAATGGCACCAGGTATTCTATAATGAAATGACAAGCTTTGTGGATGATTTTCGTGATAATCCTGGAATCATGGAAAATTTCAGAAATATCGATATCCAAAACAGATTTCGACGATATCAATTCATGACCCAGAATTCTGACATTAATCCACCTCCTCCGCCTCCTCCACCCTACAACTATGATAAATCCTGTGATGGGCACAATCCTTAGCATTTGTCTTTATGTCATACATCTCATACCATTTGTCTTTATGCCTTTTATCTGATGTTTGTATTAATGTCCCCTTCAAACAATTTACTTTGCTTATGTAAACTGAATATTATCTGCATTAATTACTTTCACCTTAATTACTTTCTGTTTACTTAATTATTTACTCAGTTATTACCATGATTATGCCAAGACTCAATCATTGTAATCCTCTTTTGATTACAATGATTGCTGAGATTGCATCTCAATTTTCTTGTGTGCTGAGATTGCTGAAAATATTTCTTATTCTCTTTTTGATGTTGTCAAAAGGGGGAGAAGAAGGTGGTGTTAGTGTTAGAAAATAATTCCTAAGATGCACAAATTCAGGAGGAGAAAGCTTATTCATCCATATTATATCACCATACATCATCAAATATTTGCCATCATCAAAAAGGGGAAGTTTGTGAGTAACCCCTTCATAATTGGTTTTGAATGATTGCAAATATATGTGAAATAATCAATAAATGTTATATACATGTGTGCATTATAAAAATATAGTATAATATGTTTAAAATGAGTTAAAAATGTGTTTTACACATAAAGCATTGTCATGAGTCGACACAACCAGTTTTGTATCGACACATACTCAAGCAAAGAATCATAAAAACGATTCAGCTTCAGTATGAGTCGATACATCCATGCTATGCATCGACTCATAACATGTTGATGCCCCTAGAATGTTATCTTCAACTATTATGCATCGATACAAAACCTCATGCATCGACACATAACATATTGATGCCCCTGTAATACAAACTTAAACTTGTATGCATCGATACAAAACTTCATGCATCAACACGTGACACTTTGATGTTCCTGGAAAACACTTTTGAACTTGTATGCATCGATACATAACATCATGCATCGACTCATAACACATTTTGTGTTCAAAAATTAAAAGTCCAACTAGTATGTATCGACACATATGTGTTATGCATCAACTCATGTAAAATAGTTGGTTCTGTAATATGTTATGATATATGCTTGCATCTACTCATAACAACATGTATCGACTCATCCCGTATTTTATAACTAGCATGAGTCGACTCATGACTAACATGCATCAACTCGTAATATGTTTTTCTGTCTCTAACCGTTTTCTGTTACATATATAAGCAAGTGTTTTCAGCAGCAAAAGATATGTCACATATTAGAATTGTGAGCAGCAAGAAGCCTGAAAGATACTTCATCTTCATCATCTTCTCAATCATCTTCATTCAACAACAACAACGAAAATCAAACATCTTTGTTGAATTGGATCAAGAGATCAGAGATAACGTTTAATTGTGCATTCAAGGGATCTCAGCTGGGTTGAAGATTGTGAAGGGGGCTTCAAGGAAAAACCAAAGGGGTTTGTCCTTCAAGAACGGGCGTGTTCTTGAGGGTTTATTAGTCATGGTCGCACAAGTCAGATTCAGCCATAGCGAGGGATTTGGAAATCAGAGGGATTTTTGCAAACAGGTCGTGGAAGCGGATGATCGATTGTGGATCTTGCAGGGAATAACACAACTCATATCAAGTCGAGGTTCTTACAAGAAGAAGAAGATCATATGGATTTCTTTCTGTTTGTGTAGTGTAACCTTGTATTCAAACATTCAGCAAATTGTTATAAGAGTTCTCAGTTTCAATTCTGAAATTGAGAGGGAGACGTACCCATATGCGAGGACGACAGTGGGGAGCTTCCTTACCAAACTGCCTGCGTATTGTTCTTTCTTTCTCTATATCTCTTTACATTTTCCACAATTTTGTGATTCAATTGGCTTGCTGAGTTTTCTGTTTAATGATAAAATAGTGGTTCAAACACTTTCATCAAATCACCATTATTAAATCATCAAACAAGCATATGCCAAGTGTTTGACAAAATTCCTAACAAGTTTTAATTCATTGGAAACACTGCTTTAGTGATAATTACATTAAAAACGTTAAGTAATTTGTGTTGTATATTCATCCATTTCATCTAATAAAATCCAACAAGTTTTTCACATGTCCGATTTTCTAGTAGTCGGTTCAAAATAGACAGAAGTTGATTCAGGACATTACTTTTCCGCTGCTTATAGTGGTTCAAAATAGACCGTCCAACAAATATGCAAGAAAAACATGAATTTTTCCCAGACATTTCTAAAAATCCAACAAAAATGCATATATATTTCCAAAAAATCTAGAAAAACATATAGATTCGTTAAAAATTAGATACCCACTGCTCATAAATTTGATAGTTTGAATGAAAAATCCGATATTAATGAAAGCTTTTCAAAATACTCGAAATGTTACAATAGAATAGTAAAATCAATTTTTGTATTTCACAAAATTAATATAGCAATCGCATAACATCTAAGAGGGTGTCAAGTTAAATTTGAGGGTGTTAGAATAAACTCTACTTTGATAAAAAGAAATACTTTTTAGCCCATGCCTTGGTGACTAACGAACATCGACAAAGCCTTAGTTTCAACTGCTAAAAAGACATCCTAATTTTTTAGGGCCTAATTTTACAAAATAAAAAAAGTTTTTTGAGTTCATTTTTCCTAACAAAATTTCACATAGTCCATTAAAGAAAAATCTTTTATTTTAAAGAAAATCAACCATTTTGCAAGAAAATGATTAAAACATATCATAGTTGTAAATTGGAATAGAAACCACCAACGTATTGATATGATGAAAATCCTCCAACTATAGCCCTAGCATCAATTTTATTTCATCAGCAACTCTTAAAAAAAATTATTAAGATATTAATAACTTGATGGTGAATTTGTTATATGAAATAATAATTTCTAAAGATAAAAACGTATACATTTTAAAAATATTCATAAAATTTGAAGGATTATATAGATGCATGATTAGGGTTAAAAGAGAAAGAAAAAAAAGGATTTGTTACATAAAATTGTGTTTCATATGATATGTATTAAAAAATAAATAGTTTTTTTCTAAAGTGTAAACTTCAAATAAAGTTTATAATGTTGTGGTTTCAACGCGTAGTGCAGATATGTCTCTTGATTTTGATACTCATGGAGGCAACAAAGAATGAAATTCATCAATTTTAGTGCCAATACATAACTAGTAAAAGGAATCTTAACTTTAGCCAACAGAAAAGGGTCCTCATGTTCATGTGCATATGCAGCATGATAGTGGTAAGCACTATATTTTACTCGGTTTCTTTATGGAGCCCATAAAAAGGAGATGTGCATTCATAATGTGTATAGCATGTTTTAGGTACTATTGTCTATTTCAAAATAACAAATAAGAATAAATTCCATATGTCATAAAGACGTTTTTTTTTATAGGCGTTATTAGTCCCTCTAAACATTTCTTTTAAACAATGATCTCTTTAAAATTTTGTATCTATACTTTTGGTCCCTCCTACTAATGTTTGTTAACAGAATTGACGTGACACTAACACGTGGCAGTGTCAACCGTCAGAGATGCTGATGTGGCATGTCACATGGCTAAAATCAAGAACATAATACATCTCATAAAATTTTGTAGCTAAGCCATAGTTAAAATCGAAGTTAATCTCTAACAAATCCATTTTAAAAATACTAATTTTTTTTATGAAGGTCTTAAACAAATTAAATTGCTCAATACAAGCAATATGAGATTCAAATGATAAAGATTCAAATTTATCATATTTCACACAATAGTATATCAATTTCTTGTAGCATCAACAAATTATATAGCATATAATCAATAAACTTACACATACTTATATTAATAGTTATAGTTATACTACCATTAGTTGAACAAAAACTACTAGAACTACATCAGCCACCCACCTTAGCTTCCATGTCAAAAACTGCTGGTAAACACACACCTTAGGACCCCAAACCTCATACTACAATAGTTTCTCTGGAGCTACTCTTGATCTAACCGTCGAAAGCCTAAAGGTTTGAATTTTCAATATTCAATATAGACAACCTAATCCTATAAAACTACTGTCACGCCAAGATTGGGAGAAGTTTCAATATATCATAAATAAGTAGATAAATAGTATAAAATCATGCAAATCCTACCTGCAAGACACTACAAAAGCATGTAAATTTGTACCTCCAACGCACAACAATATCATTCCAAACACTTTCAATACAACCTTCAAGTTCAAGACATGGAATCATAAAGAAGTGCAATTCGTAATATGTACTATCAACTAAGGAATAGAATATATACTTGTGTCAAAAAGGAAAATATCTATCTTTTTTTTAGAGAATAAATATACAAAATATATCAGGGTTCATTGATCATCAGAATGCAAAAGTAGACATAATAAAATTACCATATTTCATAAAATGCTAAACATATATGCAATCCAATAGCAACAATTAACCTATTTCATATTGTTATTAGTAATGAGGAGCTTAATCATGAGATTTATATTTTAGTGTGAAGAAACATACAAAATCTTGTACATGTAACATTGTTGTTGTAAAAAAATTGCAACTTTGTTGTAATGGACATGCAGGAAATTATACTTCCAGTACCCTCTAAAACTCTTAGACATTACTATTTCCAAAGAACGGCTTATCTTCTATTTCCATCGTCATTACCATTTCATTATATTAATATTACACAACACTGTCACAACACTAGTTAGATTGTTGCTAAATGATACAATGAAATATTAATATAAGTATGTGTAAGTATATTGATTATATGCTATGTAATTTATTGATGCAACAAGAAATTGATATACTATTGTGTGAAATATGATAAATTTAAATCTCATATTATTTGTATTGAGCAATTTAATTTGTTTAAGACCTTAATAAAAAAACTAGAATTTCTAAATGGATTTGCTAGAGATTAGCTATGACTTTAGCTACATCTTCGCTGCGAAATTTTATGGAATACATTATGTTTTTGACTTTAGCCACGTGACATGTCATGTCAGTATCTTTGACAGCTGACGTTGTCATGTGTTAGTGTCAGCTCTGTTAACAGACGTTAGCAGGAGGGATCAAAAGTGTGAATGAAAATTTTTAGAGGAATCATTCTTTGAAGGAAATGTTTAGAGGGAGTAAACAAAATCTGTTATATTTATAGGAACCAAAAACTTATTTAACTTTTTTTTATACGTAGATGAAATTCTAATAATTATTCAAAATTTATATTTATACTTTTTTTATATTTACGTAAGACTAATCATTTTTGTGAGAGACTCACCACTTATCCACTTAAAATCTTAAAATGATAGGTGACTAAGTTTTTTCACTTATATTTTATCAAGTCTTCACACTTCTATCTAATATAAGACTATTTTTCACTTGCTCATATTTATTATATTATTTCAACAATAATAACATTCAATCTAACCATGTTAATTTAGTCAATTGAATTAGAATTTGCAAACTCAAAGATGCTTTTAGTGAGTGATATATGAGTGTTTTGGTGGACTATTTGAGCGCAACCACACTAGGTTGATGACACTTTAGGAATAACTTTGAGTTAGAAAGAAAGCAAAGATTCAGTAGATATGAGTTGACTCAGCCTCTACATGATTTTTAAATAAGCAGTTTGAATTTAAATTTTAAAAATTAATATAATCATCGTTGTTACAGTTTAATAGTTTGATTTTATCTAATAGTCAGATTCTAATCGTTACACTTTCTAAAATATTAGTGTTGGATCAATATTTGGTTAAAAAATTATGGATTAATATCTATTTTGTTTCTGTCAAATCCTATAAAAAAGATTTTAATTCTTTCTCTATTATTTAAAGATTTCTCTGTTTTACCTTTCAAAAAAATTTAATTATCAATAATAGAAGATTTTTTAAAAATTGTTAATTTAACAAAGCCAAAATAGATATTAATCTTGGACGTGAGTTCTGCTTTGTAAAAAAAATATTAATAACTTAATACTTATTTTAATTTCTTAGCTTAATTTTATATTTTGTTTTAGTTTTTTAATTAAAAAGTATTATAAATTAGTCTTTAAATTCATTAATGTTATTCTATTTAGTCTCTTTTGTCAATTTTTAGTAAAAAAATGTTAAATTTAAATACCGTTGATATAAAATAAAATTCGAGGTCTAAATGTGACTAAGCATTAGTATTATAAAGTAGAATTTTTATTGAATATAGTTTTATTGTGACCATCTTTATAATACCTACTTAAGTGGAAACTCTATTTTATAATACAAATATTTAATTACATTTAAATTTTAAGCCTTGTTATATATCAGATCATCAGAACTTAACGTTTTTTTATTGAAAATTGAAAAAATTGACTAAATAAAATATTTAAAGTTATAAAAAGTAATTTGTAACATTTTTTAATTAAAACACTAAAACAAAATATTAAATTAAATTAAATGACTTTGAGACTAAATATGTCAATATTAATCTTTAAAAATTACATATTTAATAATCTAAAAATAAATTTTTTGAGTGCATAAAATAGAAAAATAAAATAAAAGAAATCTAATTTTCTTTTACAAAGAATTTTTTAAAAAATCGTGAGTATGGCAGGCGGAGAAATTTTGTTCAATAATATTTATTTCTTTGGCATTTATAAATTAATGGTGTGTTGAAAATATAGGAATTGGATAATAAGATTGGTGTCCTGGTATTTGAAAAGTAATTCACTTAAGTCAACAACATGTGAATGCCTTTGAATTCCCATTCCCCTAGTGCCTTAAACTCTCAACCCACCATAGGGACGCCTAATTTGACTCTGGAATAGACAGAAGAACATGTTTTGGAGCATTAGATGTTGGATTCATCTTATTAATTTGTACTTTGAGTCCATGTGCTCAAGTTGTGTAACCTTGTTCTTGTTTGATTAGTAAACTAATTACTAATTACAGTTCATTCAGATTGCTTGTGAGTTTTTTATTTTAAAATTTATATTTAAAATAAAACATATTTAGATAAAAATGAGATTCAATTAATCTTTTACTAAATTTTAAAATATATTTTTACTTAAATTTTGAAATATATTTTATAATTTATGTTTTGTCGTATAGCTCACTCATCACGATTGCCAATTAGTTTGAACATCATCAATCACTACCACCGACCATTCCTATGACCATAATTCATCGTCACTTTGACCACCTCCTGGATTATCGTCGACCCTGATTACTCATTAACATTTTATTAAATTTTGATCATCAATCTAATCATCATTGACTATGACTCTTAAACCACCACTCCGAACATTGCTAACCATCGCTATTGATCCTTATTTCATCCATCTCTTTTAACAAATCTCACTAGAGGTGGAAATAGGTTGGGCCGAACTAGGCTTTGTCAAAATGAGCGCATTATGCTAAATATTTCAAAGTTTAAGTCTGGCATGTGGCCTATCAAAGGCTTATTTTTAGGCATGTCTGACCTTTTCGAGTGTCTGATTAATCTATTAGCTTACATAAAAGCTTATTTTATTTAAATATTTTCAAATAAGCAATTCAACTAGTGTTAAAATAGACTAACAAATTCCTGTAAAAAAATAGACTAACAAATTAAAAGATTAATTAGACTAAATATTTATATGATTGAGTTCATCAAGTCTACCTATTAACATATGTTTTGTGATATTATTTGTTTGAGAGAACTTATGAAAACAACTTATGACATTGTTCATAAGGTCTTTTCAATGTATTTTCATAAGTCCTTCTAGACAACTAAACTTTATTTTTATATTTTAATGGCTTAAATGAAGTTTTGACCCCCCTGTTGTACCCCAAAATTTGCCCTCTCAATTCTCAAGGGTTTTCTTACAAGGATTTCAAAGTTCAAGCTTAAACAAGTGCATTGGGATTTTCCAATACCAAAAGGAAACTGTCAAAAAGGGGGAAAACAAATAAAATTAATATTTTGGCAAATTTGGATAAAAACAAGTGTTTTTTGATTCAGCTCTTTCGATTGACTCTTGGCTTCCTTCGATTGCTCAAAATGGCTACTAGCGTGCCTCTTTCGAATCTGGATATTTTGCCTCCTGCATGCCTCTTTCGAATCTGGACATTTTGCCTCATGTATGCCTCTTTCGAATCTGGACTTTTTGCCTCCTGCATGCCTCTTTCGAATTTGGACATTTTGCCTCATGTATGCCTCTTTCGAATCTGGACATTTTGCCTCATGTATGCTTCTTTCAAATCAGGACATTTTGCTGCCTACAAGCACTACAAGAAAATTAGTGTTTAACGACACAAAAATTGCGACAGTTATGTGATAACTGTCGTAATTGACATATAGAGACAGTGTTTACGACAGTTGACACCAACCGTCGTTAATATTTATTTTGCGACGGTATATTTAACCATCATAATATTATTATTACGACGGTAAAACAACCGTCGGCCCCCATTTAACACTTTTAACATTGATTTTTCACCAACAACTAGTCACGACGGTAAAATTAACCGTCCTAAAAGGCATATCACGACGGTAAAGCACCCGTCGCACCCTTAAACCTTTCACGACGGTAAAATTATCCGTCCTAAAATTCATTTCACGACGGTAAAACAACCGTCGCACCCTTAAACCTTTCATTTGAGTTTGAATATATTGAATTGATGTTAGGTTTTCTAATTTGTTGTTTTAGGGTTTTATTTTTTTTAATGATTTTTTAGGATAATATTTGGTTAGGATAAAATATGTATCGTCCCTTATCCATTCTATGATACTGAATTTTGTCCAAACTCAAGCCATAAATCTTCTAACAACAACCGATAACATCATCATCATCATCAATAACAACCTTTTCAACTGAAATCTTATCACACACTCTCAATTTCAGAAACCACCCAAACCGCACTTCTCGCCGTTCAAATCCCAACACTATCGTCACTTCCTCAACCCCGGGCAACACCAACAACCGAAGAACAAGAATCAGGGTCAATGAAACAAGGCCAAAACTTGATCAAGATTACGATGAAGCTCTCATTAGGTCATTCAAATCAGCTAAGTACAATCGAGCTCTCCGCTTTCTTAAGCGCATGGTTGACGGGGTTATAAACCTGATGCCATTCTCTGCCATTCTCTTCATCATCTTCCTCTCCATCTTTGATATTTCACTTTTCTTTATAACTGAGCAGAGATTTCTGAGTTTAGTTTCTGTATCATCTATTCTTTTTTAGCCACTATCCATGTTTTAGCCCTTTTCATTAAACTAGCCTTCATTGTTTTCTTAAGCGCATGTTGTTACTGCCTCTATTGGTTGCTTTGCCAGGCTTGAATGTAGTCGAGAGCCGAAAAACACTGGCTGTGGAGCACTATGTTGAGTACTGTGCTGTGAGCTGCAGAGCTTACAGTGCCTCAGTGACGGAGTTTGGAGCGGTTGGCGATGGACAAACTTCGAACACGCGGGCCTTTCAGACGGCTGTAGATCATCTGAGTCAGTACTCGTCGAACGGCGGGTCTCAACTTTATGTTCCACCAGGAAGATGGTTGACTGGTAGTTTCAATCTCACCAGTCATTTCACTTTGTTCCTACACAAAGATGCAGTCATTCTTGCCTCTCAGGTTTGATTATTAGCTTAACTAGTCTTGTACATCTATATGAATATGCAAATGTGATGTAATTGAAGTGCTTTGAATGTTGATATTATGTTCGTGATGTGACTTTTTAGGACGAAAGTGAGTGGCCGGTGATTGAGCCCTTACCGTCTTATGGTCGAGGGAGGGACACTCAAGGCGGACGATATAGCAGTCTAATTTTTGGAACCAACCTCACTGATATAGTCATAACAGGTAACTTATAAGATCGATGATTGTTGTCAGTTTGCCTGCTATTTCTGTGTAATCGAAGATTGAACTGTACAATCCGGTTATGCTTTTGGGAACTAAAATTCGGTTGCTTTAACTATGAATTTGAATAGGGGACAATGGAACATTAGATGGACAAGGTGAAGTGTGGTGGCAAAAGTTCCATAAGGGGGAGCTTAGCTATACCAGGCCTTACCTGGTTGAAATCATGCACTCAGATGATATTCAGATATCGAATCTGACTTTGGTTAATTCTCCATCCTGGAATGTTCATCCTGTTTATAGCAGGTTCATCTTTTTCTCTTTGTGGTGTCTGTTATCAATTATCAATCTGCTACATTATTGTTCTGAGTTTTCTGATATAAAGAAATTGAATGCAGCAACATTGTTGTTCGAGGCATCACAATTCTCGCTCCTGTGAATTCGCCAAATACAGATGGGATCAACCCTGGTAAGTTAAGTTAGTATATACATCTTTTTCAAGATGCTGCGATGTATAGTCTAGTATATCCGGGACTGATTGTGGTTTATGGTTTATGGCACAGACTCTTGCACGAACACGCGGATTGAGGACTGTTATATAGTGTCCGGGGATGACTGTGTGGCTGTGAAAAGTGGTTGGGATGAGTATGGTGTAGCTTATGGAATTCCAACTAAGCAGCTGGTGGTTAAAAGACTCACTTGCATTTCTCCAACCAGTGTTGTGATTGCTTTAGAAGATTAGCACTAACACCTCATGTCTAAATATTGGAGCACCCCAATTGTGGGGTTGTATTTATGGTGTGAATATTGGAGCACCCCAATTGTGGGGTTGTATCACCTTGTCTTTAACTTCTATTTTCTATACTATTAGTTCTGTATTGTTTATGCCCTTTACTTTGTGTGTTGGACAGGATGATGCACATATTTTCTGCAGGGAGTCCCAGGTGTGTTAACGTAAATTTATGTAATATAATTTTTATGATATCTTTTAAGCTGAAGCTGAAATTATTCTATTAATTCATTTTGCAGGTTAAAGATGAAGTGAGAAAAGCCTTGGACTTCATTGATTATGTCTATCAAATATTTGGTTTCACATATGAACTGAAACTTTCAACGGTATGAACTGAAAAAACCTACATATTGTTGATTGAAGGGATTTAATGGATCTTGATGAGTGCTTACGCCAGTTGAAATTTCATTTGCACCGTGCTCAAGTTAGAATGAAACCTTTAGCTGATGCTCACAGGAATGATGTAGTTTCAAGTTCGTGATTGGGTTTTCCTGAAATTGCATCCGCGTGTTCAGCAGTCAGTAGAGGTGCGCATCAGTCCCAAGTTCGCTCCACGTTATTATGGTCCATTTATGTTGCTGGCTAGCTAGAATTGGAGAGGTGGCTTACAAGCTGCAGCAACCAGCCACAACAAAGACACACCCTGTCTTCCACGTGTCTTTGCTTAATAAATTGTGTCCGTCCTTGGACCTTGTTTTTGATTGCTTGTGAATTTAGAAGCTTTTATTTTCATTTCATTTAGTTGGCAAGGATATACCTAATTCAAAATTTTGTACCAGGACAAGTCTAGATGATGGACAGATCAACTGCATAAATTATATCTGAGTTCTTTAGAGGCCTCATTTGTGAATGAGTTGCATCGTTCTATACATTTACGTGGTTGGAGCTTTCACACTAATGCTGATGAAACATATAAATGTAGAACTCTGCAAAATACACCTACTACTCCTAGACAGGTCAGAGATAAATTCCAATTTAGTGTCACCATTGTATTTATGTATTGTAACTTCCTCCTTATAATCAGGCTTTTTAATCCCTTTTTTCCTCTTTCAGTCTCTGGATCTACAAGATGGCTGCCAGAAGAAGATCAACCTTGAAAAAATTTCTCCCGTGTTAGAGAGCACAGCTGATTCTCATGTTCTTACAGGAAGTGAACCGGGACATGCAATGCTAGATAAAGCTTGTAGTTTGAGAGAGCCTTGTACCTATGACCATGGATTACTTTCTGATGAGGAAATTCATGCCAGTGGGAGTTCATCATTTGCCAACAAGTCAGCAAGAAGTTGTTTGGAGAAGCAATGCTCATTCCATGGAGAATCGGTATTCCCACGATCTATGATCTGCTTGTATTGAAGTTTTAGATTTCAGTTTATTCTTCAGAATATTATCATGTAGTCAATTTTGTTTTGGGATTTCTGCGGTTGATACAAGTGCATTGGTTTATAAATGGAATATAGCGTTCTCTTTGTATCTTTCTTGTACTAAAAGTAATTGCTACCGGTAACACTTCAATTTGTGTGCACAATTTAACAGGGTTTGGCAGGAGTTACCTGTGCTTGTCATTGTCAGCATGCTTACTTATTTCTGTTTCCTTGAGCAGCTTTTGGTAAGAACAAATGTCCTCTCATTTCTCTCAAAGTTACAACTCGGTATAGTGCGTGTGTGGAAAACATGAAAATCACGGTGAACAGAAGCTAGACATATCAGCTTCTCAAAATCACGGTTGAAAAAGGAGGAAGCTGAGAAAACATGAGGGTTGGCCTAGCGGTAAAAGCTTAGGTCCTGAGAGCGTGCTCCTCTCAAGTTCTCTGGTTGTAATTTTGCTAGGTACAAACAATTCATGTACTAAGTGTCACTTTTTCTTTGGTTTGTTTGCAGCAAGGAGTGGATATCAATGCAATCGATAGAATTTTGCTTCAATCTTCAAAGCCATTTCTTCACACTAATGTTGATTGCAATGCATTATTTGCTGCTGTGGTCAGCAGGCAGATAAATGTTGTTAAACTCCTTTTGCAGGTTGGTGTAAGACTTGATATCAAGGTCAAATTAGGAGCTTGGTCTTGGGAAACAGATACAGGAGAAGAATTCCGTGTTGGTGTCGGACTAGCCGAGCCTTTTCCAATCACATGGTGTGCTGTAGAATATTTTGAATCCACTGGCACTATACTCAACATGCTTCTCCATCACCTCTCACCTAATAGTTTTCACATGGGAAGAACTCTCTTGCACCACACCATCATTTGCAACAATGAAAGAGCATTGAATGTACTTCTGAATAATGGGGTTGATACAGAATTGGCCCTTCAAACTACTGAAGAAGAAACCAATCTATACCCTATTCACATGGTTGCACGCCTCGGACTATGCAACATTCTTCAATGTTTGATTAATGGTAACTGTAACTTTAGCCGAAGCGAATACTCTTCACCGTGCAGCTTGTTATGGAGATATAAACATGGTTGAAAAACTACTAAAGGAAGGGAATTACGATGTGAATGGTTTTGATGAAAATGGATATACACCATTGATGTTAGCTGCCAGAGAAAGTAATGGAGAAATGTGTGGCCTTTTGATATCTCATGGAGCAAAATGTGATATTAAGAATGAAAGACATGAAACAGCACTTTTACTTGCAAGAGAAAAAAATTTGAAAGGAAATGATGCAGAGAATGTGATCATGGATGAGTTAGCTAGAAGAGTAGTATTGTGCGGTGCGCGTGTGAAGAAACATACAAAATGTGGTAAAGGACTTTCATGAATTTTGTAGAATATTGTAACATTTTTTGTAATTCTCTCAAGTTGTAGCAAACCAATGTAAATATTAAAATGAAATTTGGCCTTTGATGATATTTGAATTTTTCTTGTTTATTGGTAAAATTTGCACTTCTTTTTACCTTTGATCACATTTTTTTGATATTATTGATGATTATTTGATATTAAATGTTTTTATTGTAATTAACTTTATTATGTTGAAAAGTGATAGAAAATAAAATAAAAATACTATAAAAAAAAATATTAAAGTAAATAATAATTTAAATATAATAGTAAAATATTGTAGTAAAATAATATTATATTTAAAATTATTTTACTAAATAATAATTTAAATAAAAATATTATTTGAAATTTATAAATCAGATTACGACGGTTAAAACCGCCGCAATTTCTAACCTACGGCGGTAGAATAACCGTCGCAAACAACAACAAAAACAAAAAATAAAGTCAAATTCACGACGGTATATAACCGTCGCTATCTGTTGTGCGTGACAGTTTTTGCAACCGTCGCGAAATAGGCTGGGGACGCACGATTCTGCGACGGTACTTCTACCGTCGTAGATTGTAAATTGCGACGGTTTTAACCGTCGTAATCAGCCAAAATAACCGTCCCAATCTATCATTTTTCTTGTAGTGAAGCCTGCTTCGACTGGACAAGATTGCTGCCTGCATGCTTGCAATCGAAGGCCATGACCTACTGGTCACATGTACCCCCCTGCAAGGCAAGTCTTCGTTTGGGCACTCACCTTCTGTGTGTCTGGATGAAAACTTCAGTTGAGCAAGAGCCTCCTTCGAATGCAACTTGGATTACATCCTTCGTTTTTAGCAAAAGCCTCTTTCGAATGCAACTTGGATATGTCATTCATGTTGAACTCTAAGCTTCCTTCGAACACGGACTTTCGATTGGGAAATATGTTTGCTTCGACCCAGGTTTCGATTGGGCAATATGCTTCCTTCGAGCATGAGCTTTCGATTGGGAAATAGCTTCCTTCGAGTTAGCTTGTTTCGACCACAAGCTTCGACTGAGGCAAAGGCTTCCTTCAAACATGTGTGCTTCGATCTCCTTCTTGCATTCGACACAAGACCAAATCTCGTTTGCCAGGCTGTGTTGCGTCCAAATCTTTACATAGTCAGAAGCTTGTACAAAGGTTTTAAACTTTACCTTTTGGATACTACTATTCTGGGTTAAAGGCTACATACTCTTTATTTTCATAGAGAGTACTTTATCACAAAAGCAGCTTTCAAACTGAATTTGGTCTGAGCACAAGCAACGTCAGAGGCATAAGTCACATCTTCTGCACCCCACTGCTGCTGCTGCCAACAGGCCCCCCACTTGTACTGTCACGTTACCTACTATTTTATTATTTTTGCAAGGATGGCTTTGGACAACATGTCCATTCTTTCTCTATAAATAGAGGAATTTATGCAAAGCTAAGGGAGGATCTTTTGGACCAGTAGAACGAATCTCCCAAAGTTTCTCAAACACAGAAAAACTCTCAAGTTCATCAACACTTGAGAAATCAAAACCCAGAATCCCAAACACATGTTTCCTTCGATTCTGAAGAACAAATACTCTTCAGTATCCTTTGAATCCAGTTTGGAAAGAAACACAAGACTTGTTTATTTCCTTCCTTCGAATCCAGCATTCCAGGCGCAACTGTTGGCCCCCTCTTTCAAATCCAGAACCCTGGGCCTCCACTCAAGGTCCCACACCCATTCAAAGCCTCCAGCAAGGTAAGTCACTCTTACCCTTGAACCTTTCGTTTCATGGCATAGTATGTGAATAATCTTCCCTTTCATTTCAAAACATGTACATAACACTTTGGTTCTTTTCGTTTCCACCCTGTTAACATGTTTTTTAAAACTTAACCCTTTCGTTTGGGCTTTCTGTTTACCTGAACTAGCTTTAATTATTAAACTGTTTGAAAGATAAATACTAGCATGGCCTCAGGCCATGTTGCCATTTAATGCTTGAAATGAAAGAAACAGGAGAAAAGAGTATGAAACGAAGCCTTTGGTTTCCACACTGACTTCCAGGCCCAGCCAGAGACACGCTCACACTGATTTCACTGGCCCAATCGAAGAAGGCAACAAGGCAGAAAGGCCCAGCCAGAGGCACACTTGCACTAAGTCCAGGCTCAGACGAAAGGCACTCCCATGCTGGTGCCAGCCTCCAATCGAAGTACATGACCTGACTGGTGCCAAAGCCCAATTGAAGGAAAGGACCTCGCCTCTGCCAAGGCCCAATCGAAAGACGTGACTTTGCTGGTGCTAGCCCCAATCGAAGGAGGCCAGCAGAATGCAAATCGAAGGTTGTTCCTGCCCAAATCGAAGGAGCTCATTTTTTCTTATTTTTATCTTTATTTTCCCTTTACATTTCTATGCACTTCAATATGGTTGTAATAGTGTAGGATTTATTTTTTGCACTTTTTATTGCTTTTGTACAAATGCTAGTAACTAGGTGTGTATGGCAAGATAAAATCAACAAGTAGACAACCTAAAAATCAAAGACAAATGCATGAAATAAAACACACTTTGCACACATGCACCCTTAGGGTAATCTCACTTGTTGCCTCGGAAAATAGTCATGTCCCTCGAGCATGGGCGTTTTAGCAAAGACCCTCGATAAAATATCGTAGTCCCTCGATGACCCTTGATGTTGCCTTCGGTAAACGATCTAGTCCCTAAAACGACATTGCTAAAATGTCCCATATGTTACCTTCTATGACTATACAAAACGTCCCATGCCCGTCCCGTTCAACATCCTAACGCAAGGTTGTTCACCAAACACAATGGTGAAACAACACTGTTAAAAGGGTTAAAAACATGAGAAAGATCTTTGAGTAAAATTAGCGGTAGACAACTCTTAGTTACTTGATCAAAAATCTTGCAAAACATCCTTGCCATTTTTCAAAACACACTCCACAACACAATTCCAAAATAACTTTCAAAACATTGAAACATCTTTTCAAAAAGACAAATACCTTTGTAAAACATTTAAACAAATTGTTACAAAGGTTGCCTAGACAAGGCATCTTTTTCAAAACATTTTCAAAACCACACACACAAAACACCATTTCAAGCAATTGAAAAACAAAGGCAAGTGATCTAAAACAAGTAACTAAGAGCCCATGGATAATCAAGGATGAAAAGGGTGCTAGCACCTTCCCTTTTCATAATCTACCCCCCCTCCCCCCCCCCCCCGAACCCACGAAAACATCTCAAAGGTCTTTCCTGTGCTTTTTGACCTTTCCTTAGGATAAAATAAAAAGTCGGTGGCGACTCTTGCTAAACCGAACATTTGCGAACACAAACGCAAATCCCAAGTCAGTTCTCCCACCGTATCACACCCCCTATTTACATTTTTCTGAACTTTTGAGCCCCTATTTTCAAAATTCAGTATTTTAGTCCCCAAACATACCATTTTTTAGCATTTTTTTAGCCCCCCTCCAGAAATGCACATGTGGCACATAAAAATATTGAGTTGTTCAAATGGTCTTTGTGCCACGTAAACCCAAATCCTCTCTTGCCCTAAGATAATTCTCTATTGCCTAATCTTTTCCTGTCCTAATCCTCTCTTTCACAATGATCTTCTACCGAATCCTTAAATCCTCTTGATCTTAGTTCTTCATATTCGTTCTTCAAAGATCTTCATCTTCCAATTTTCGCCCACGCAACAACGAAGATGAGAAACATTCCACCGTGTTTGACAAGAAAAGAAGATGTTCGTTTCTATATGAGGTATGCTCTTTGAACTCGTTGTCTTTCCTCGTCTTGTTTTCACCATGTTTTATACAATATTATGATGGACAGTTTTTTATTTATTCAGACCATCTCAAAATCATTGCATTAAGATAAGATTTCATCATAGGGAAAAGTTAGTAAAGAGTCATGTTAAATGATATATTGATGGATTAGTGTCTGAATTGGATTGGAAGTGGGATACGGACTACATGTCGTATATGGATTTAAAAAATCTGATAAAGGAGGAGGGATATATGAATATCAAGTGTATGTGGTATTGAAACTCTAAGTATAGCTTTAGTCGTGGTCTTAGACCCTTAAACTGTGATACGTTAAGAAAAATGTGCAAAGAGGATGGTGATGAAATGTATAGAAGGCTGCAATTTTCACATGAGGGTTAGTAAAAGGGTTGGGAATAAATTTTGGCAAGTAGTTAGTTTAGTTTATGAACACAACTGTTCTAGAGCTCCAAATAACAGGCAAGCAAAGACTACATATTTGGCTAAGCAGTTTGGTCACATTCTAAGACACAACCCTGATATGAAGCCAACAAGATTGATTGCTCAAGCTATTGATAGATGGGGAGTGAAGTTGTCACATGATCAAGCATATAAAGCTAAAAGAAAGGCTATGGATTTGTTACAAGGTGATGTTATGGATCAATTCAACCATTTGAGAAGTTATGTCTAAGAGTTACTGAAATCTAACCCTAATAGCAGTGTTGTGATCAAATGTTCTCCTTTAAATAAAGGCCATGTGTTTGAAAGGATTTATGTATGTCTAGAGGCTTGTAAATATGGTTTTGCACGTTACTGTAGGCCATTGATTGGGTTGGATGTCTGCTTCATGAAGGGTGATTTTGGAGGACAATTAATGGTTGCTGTTGGGAGAGATGGAAATAATAATATTTTTCCTATTGCTTATATGGTTGTGGAAGCTGAGACACATGATTATTGGGATTGGGTCATCAAACTTCTACTATAATACTTGGAAGCTATAAATAAAAGAGCTTATGTTTTTATTTCTGACCAACAGAAGGTAATGCTCTAGTTATTATTTTCCGACTTGCAACTAATCATTGGTCTTGTTTGTAACATTGTAATTGTCTTGTTTGTATGTAAGGGATTGGTACCAGCAATTCAAAGCGTGAGTGTTCATGTTGAGCAACGCCTTTGTGCAAAGCACCTATATGGGAATTGGAAGAAGAAAAATCCTGGGCTTGAATTCAAAGAGGTTATATGGAGTGCAACAAGAGCAACAATTGTACCAGAATGGGAAAGGGAAATGGCAAATATGAAGAGTATGAAACCATCTGCATGGAACGAAATGGTGGATATCCATGCACATTATGATTAATTGCAATCTGACTTGCAGGAAGAGTAATTTCAAGAACATTTACTCACATTATTTACCCTACTAATGATCCACAAATGTGGCCTTTGGATGAGCAGTCCATTATGAATCCACCAGTTATGAGAAGGGCTATAGGTCGTCCAAAGAAATTGAGAAACAAGGATAACGATGAACAAAAAAAATCCACATTTCCTTCCTAGAAGATTAGAAATCGTCACTTGTCATAAGTGTGGAATAATGGGTCACAACAAAAGAAGTTGTAAGGAAAAGAGGTTGTTGAAAGAGCCATTCCAAAAGGTGGTAATAACAAGAAGTCTAAAAAGGATGGCCAAGGGAAGAAGAAAAAGACAACTCAAGTTGAGATTGGAAGCTCATCACAAGCCCCTCCACCTACATAACCATCTCAGCAGTAGTTTTATATAAAAAATATTTTTTGTTAATATGAGTACCTTTTGTAATGTAATGCTCAAGTACTATGAGCAATGATCAAGTATCTTTTGTTCGTTTTGGTACCTTTTGGTTAACTAGTAATGAACAAATACTATGGTTAAGTTGTAATGTTATTATGGTATTATGATTAATGAACAAGTTTTATGGTTAATGCGTATTGTTATTTTGGTATATTTTGTTATCTGTCATGAAAGCATTAATGAATTGGTTGTAGGATATAACAAACTGTTATGTGTTATCTGTAACTTCAAATAAACTTGATATGTTATCTGTAGGATATAACAAACCATTAAAAATGACTTGTAATGAACATATAAATCTTGATACATTTGGAACAACATTGATATAATTGATACAATTGGAATAAAATGATATAACATTCATATAAATCTTGATATAACAAATTGAAATTTCATTTGGAACAACATTGATATAACTGATACAATTGGAATAAGATATTATACAACATTTATATAAATCTTGATATAACAAACTGAAATTACATTTGGAACAACATCGATATTATATTAACTGATACATTTGGAATAAACTGAGACAAAACATTGAACAATATTTGACATCCTAATTCATTAAAATTCCTACAACTAGTCCTACTACCAACACAACAGCCATAGCAATCGATAACTTCAAATACTTGATCTCAGTCTTCAAATTCCTGATCTTCCTGTTCAATTCATCTTCTTGGATCTTCCCTGCATTAATTTTGAGCTTTGCAACATTTAGTCTCTGGTTCAATGTTGAAATCATGTCTTTTGCTCTAGGGCCCATCTCTTCATCATACCAAACAAAAATGATTGCATTGCTTATACCCCTAAACCTACATAAATTTACAGAAGAAATTTACAGTAATTCTCAGTGATAACTGGTGAAAACTACAGATGGAATTTACATAAATATTAATTTTGATAACTTATAACCTTGTACATCCCACACTCGTAAAAACGACGTCCTGGGTTAGCATCAGGCCATGATGTCATCAACGGTGTACGAGACCACATCTATATTCGCCATGGACGGAGGGAGATTTGGTTCGACTACTTGCTTCAGAATACCGAGACATGGTAACTGAAAAACGAACGGAGCTGAAGAACGGTGGAAGATGAAGATCTTTGAAGAACGAATCTGAAGAACTAAGATCGTTGTGCAAGAGAGGATTCCTCCGAGAAAGGATTAAGGCAAGAGAAGATATGGGTTTAAGTTCATTTTTAGAAATTAATAATAATTAAAAATGATTAAATAATAGACTTAAAATATGTGGCACCAAGGCCATTTGAACAACTCTAACATTTTTATGTGCCACATATATATATTTCTGGAGGGGGCTAAAAAAATGCCAAAAACTAATATGGTTGAGGACTAAAATGCTAAATTTTGAAAACGAATACTCAAAAGTTTAGAAAAATGTGAATAGGGGAGTCAAAATTGTATTTAAACCTATTTTAATTTAAAATACAAATAACCTATATTAATAATAAAATTATTCATATTTATTTAAATAGGTCAGCCTGATAGATTTTAAAGATTTTGTTTTATAATTCGTGATCTTATATTTTTAACTAAATAGACTTATAAAAATTTTTATAACATTTTCTATTAAAAAAATATATAACATGATCTTAGACCTATATAAACTAAACCGTGGATTCATATTATTAATCTCACGTATTTTTACCTCTAAATCTCACCACTATTGACTTCCATTATGGCCACCATTCTAAACGCTACAACCTTCCACTTTAACCATCGTCTATCACCACTCTAGCCACCTTCAATTACCAAATCGACTAATATTCTTACCGCCACTTTGACCATCTTCAAATGCCACTCCAACCAGTTATTGGTCACCACTTCATCCATTTTTTATCACCAATCCAGCCACTATTGAGTATCATTATAACCACTATTAATCACCACTTTGATAGTCTTATACTTACAACAACCACTATTGTTATTTTCGCCTATATATAATTTATATCATTTATCTTTTACTAAATATTCACTTGGCTTTTCTCTTTCTTTTATTTGTTACAGTCTTTTATCTTTCTTAAATATTTTAATCAACAATATAACTATTTTAAAAAGTAATAAAAAAGTAAAATAGAAAAAACAAAATTATTTTACAAAAAAAAATTAATTTTTAAATAAAAAAAGTATTTAATCAAAATTATTTTACATCAATAATATATATTTTAACTTTCCATATATTATACCTATGAATTTACACAAATTTAAATATAGCTATCCGTACAATTACACAATATTAATGTGTTACACGTACATTCGCACGAGTATTAGTATCGTATGCACGTTTTTATATTTAAAATATAATAAAAATGTCAATAAAAAAATAAAATTATTTAACCAAAATAATTTGTTATTTAAAAAAAAACATATTTTCAAAATAATAATAAAATTGTTTTACATCAATGATATATATTTCAATTTTTCATCTATTATCATAAATAATTTTGTATCTTAAATTAAAAATAATTTCTAAATATATTAGATATATAAATAATTAAAAACAAAATATTTATATCATATTTGAATTAATACATTAATTTTATTTTTATTTTTTTTAATTGTACACAAAAATATAATAATATGAACATTTACACTATTTTTGATATGATTATTCATGCGCTCACACGGTATTGATTTGTTATCTGTGCGTTCGTACGAATATTGATCTTCATTCCATTCGTAATGTGTTTTTAAACGTGCATGCATGTTATATGTAAACCCATATCCATGATAGTTAAAGAATATCTTTGCAGGTTGTATATTACTGTATATCTACTTCTCACAAGAAGGGAAAATTGACACAGGCCTTCATTCTTGAGAAATACCATGAATATCTAGAAGCTGAGGAAGAAATGGGTACCAATTATAATTTTACAGGGAATCATCCAGAAAATAAATAATTTATTCAAAAAAAATTGCTTACATTTTACATCGGGCATTAATAGCAACCGATGTAAAAACTATCAACGCTGACTCTTTTATATCGGGCGTTCCTCCCAACCGATGTAAAAATAGTGTATTTTATATTGGTCTAACTTGGGACCGATGTAAAATGTTGACTCTTTTACATCGGACATTCCTCCCAACCGATGTAAAAAGGGTGTATTTTACATCGGTCTAACTTGGGACCGATGTAAAATGTTGCGTCCGTTTTTTTTTAAATAATTTTATAATTGTTTTTTAAATCAGGCTTAGCTTATAACTGATGTGATAACTGTCTTTTTCACATCGGACCCAGAACCGATGTAAAAAGTATCTGATTTACTATATCGCCTGACTTTACATCAGACCCAGAACCGATGTAAAAAGTCATTTTCGCCCGATGTAAAAAGTCATTTATGCACTAGTGGTTGTTAGTCATAAGCTGTAAGCTTCTGAGACTGCGTAGTTAGAGACAATATTTTGATGTAATTAGAAGTTGTTATTAGTCAGAAGCAGAAGCTTCCGAGGTTACGCCCAAAAGTATGCTTAGTTTTTAGGGTTTTGGGTTATGAGTTTGTTAGCATAGCTGTTAAGTTAGTATTTCCTAGTTTATATCTTTTAACTTAGTCATTAAGTTTATTTTTGTTAGGGTCTACATGGCAATTTATTTTGCGTATAAATAGACTAGTAGTATTAGAGGGTAATTTAGTATTTGTCATTTGTTAGATATTCTCATTAGGCCCTATGTGGCATTCTTATCTTTACTATTTTGTGTATAAATAGGTGTACTAAGTTTACATTTAATACAATCAATTTCCTTCAATCATTAGTGGCAGCTTTTAGCATTTATTCATTTTCTCTCTTCTTCCTCAATTTCATCACCTCGCACTAACAAATTGGTATCTAGAGCTCTTGGTTTGTTCTAAAATTCTGGGAAACACGAGTGATAGTGAGCTGTGTGTTTGATTTTTGAATCTTGAACAAAAATCTGAAACAGAATCACACTGATTTTGTGGGTTTGGGAAACACTGAGTGAGAAATCTGAGATCTGAGTTTTTGTGCAAGGTTTAAGATGAATGGAGGCAGTAGTTTGAACACTAAACTTCTAGTTTTTGATGGCAAAAACTGGAACAAATGGAAGATACAAATGCGTGTGCTGTTTGGTGCTCAGGATGTTCTGGACCTTGTTTCTGAAGGTTATGTTCCAGTTGCAGCAGATGCTACTGAAGAACAAAAATCAGAAGAAAGAGCTACGAGGAAGAGGGATCAGAAAGCTCTGTTCTTTATCCATCAGTGTGTGGATGAAAATGTGTTTGAGAAGATTGTTGACTCGACGACATCGAAAGGGGCATGAAATATACTGACCAGATGTTATGGTGGTGACGTGTCAGTAAAGAAGGTAAAGCTTCAGTCTCTGCGAAAACAATATGAAAATCTCAGCATGAAGAACAATGAGAAAGTTTCTGAGTACATCTCCAGAATGATTCTGATCACTAATGAGATGAAGGCTTGTGGAGAAACACTTTCTGAACAGGTAATCATAGAAAAGATTCTGAGGTCACTTACTCCTCAGTTTGATTACATTGTTGTTTCTATTGAACATTCTAAAAATCTGGAAACCATGAGAATAGAAGAGTTGCAAAGCAGTATAGAAGCGCAAGAGTTGCGTCTGACTGAAAGAACTTCTGAGAGGGAAGTTGAGCAAGATCTGAAAGCTTCTTTTGTCAAGAAGGACCAGAAGCAGAATAGACATGGTGATAAATTCCAGAAGTCAGAAACCTCAACTTCTGATGAAAAGAAATATCAGAAGGGAAAGGAAAGGTATGACAAGAAGAAGGTTCAATGTTACTGTTGTAAACAGTTTGGCCATTTTGCCAGAGACTGTAGAAATAGAGGAAGGAAATCAGAAGAAGAAAATATAGCCTGAGGAGATTCTGATGATGAACCTGTGCTACTGATGGCTTCTGATTCTGATGGAAACTGTTCAGAAGATTGGTGGTATATGGACACTAGCTGTTCAAACCACTTGACTGGGAACAAGCAATGGCTGATAGACTTTGACTCTAGAAGGAGAACAAAGATCAGATGTGCTGATGATAAGTACCTTAATGCAGAAGGTATGGGAAATGTTAGAGTCAGAGTGAAGAATGGAAAAAACATTTTGATCAAAGATGTTTGGTATGTTCCTGGAATTAAAAGCAATCTGATGAGTGTGGGTCAGCTTATTGAGAAAGGTTTTTCAGTGGTTATGAAGGACAACCTCTTCACGTTGTATGATTCTAATCAAAAGTTGATTATGAAGTCTGAGCAGGGAAGCAACAGAACATTCAAGGTGAATGTAGAAACTTATGAAGCGGAGTGTCTTAGTGCAGAAGGCGCTGAAGCTGATAGTAAGTTGTGGCACAAGAGGTTGGGGAACTTGAACTATAGAAGCTTAGGGCATCTAAGTTATAAAAAGCTTGTACATGGCATTTCGAAGATTGTGAAGCCTCAGAAGTCATGTGAGATATGCATGAAAGACAAGCAACCCAGATTTCCATTTGCATCAGAAGTAGCCCCCAGAGCAAAGCATGCTCTGGGAGTAGTACATTCTGATGTGTGTGGACCATTTCCAGTACCTTCACTTGGAGGAAACAAATATTTTGTGTCTTTTGTGGATGAGTTCACAAGAATGACATGGGTAACACTCATCAAGTTCAAGCATGAAGTGTTTACTGAGTTCCAGAAGTTCAAGGTGAAGGATGAGAAGAAGAGTGGTCAGAAGTTGAAGATTCTGAGAATAGATGGTGGAGGTGATTATAAATCTATAGAGTTCCAGAAGTTCTGTGAGGAGAATGGAATAAAACATGAGGTTATTGCTCCATATACTCCTCAGCACAACGGTCTTGCTGAAAGAAGAAACAAAATTTTGCTTGATATGACCAGAAGTATGCTGAAAGAGAAGAAGTTACCTCACATGCTGTTGCCTTGTCTACAATTAAATGACATAATTAGTGAATATTTATCATAAATTTAACTATAGAATTACAATTTACATCACACTTACATTAGGATGAAGCCATGTAGCCTTTTTTCTATTTCCATTTGCCATTTGATGAATCCCAAAAGAACTAATATAGAAAGATAAACATCACATAACTAAATTTACTCGCCAATGAAAAATCACATAACTATTAATTGGCAATGAAAGTCACATGAAAGATAAACTTACTTTGTAATAATTTTCTTTGTGTTCTGGTCAATTTCCCGATGAAGTGAACAAAATACGACAACTAAATTGTCTCTTGGACACATGACTATTAATTGCCAATGTCTCTTGTACGTGTGTGTGGAAACAGAAAAGTTACATAAAATATATATGTTATCAAAATTAAATAATATAAAACATAATTTCATAAAAATTCTTACCCATGAATTAATGGTAGTAAGTGGCACACTCTGTTTTCATCACGTAACTTTTCTAGTACATAATTTTTAACATCCTCTTGAGATTTCGCTCCATTATCATTATAAATACACCTAGCAGGGTCCATAAATCCATATAATTCTGAAATGGAATTCTCAAGACATACACTATGAATATACCTGAATAATTTTAAAATAAACATTAGAATCAAAGTGATGAGAGATATAACATATTAATAGAGATTAACTTTAATAACATAATAAAATGTACTTACGTGCACCAAATTTGCAGAATAGACACGTTAAGCCAATGACCTAAATCCACCAATAACTCTCTGATACACTTAGCTGAAATATAAATATTAGAGACACTCGCATAATGACTTAATTGTATTTCCAAATGGTTGTCATCCATTTTCAAAACCATGAGTAACAATCTCTGAACATCATCAACTTCCACGTCTTTTGTGCTTCCTTTTGTGCTTCCTTTTGTAGCTGAACAACTTCCTTTTCCGCTTCTATCGACTATTTCCATTTTTTCAATGCATTTAATATTATCTGTGCTTTGTGATAAACCCATAGACTTAAGTGTCTCCATTAATGATTGTTGAAACATATTACGCTCTTCAACCAACTTTTCTTCAAGTTCAGCTCTAAGTTTTGTTTCCAATGTTGCAAGTTGTTTATTTACGTCAATATGTTGACGTGACCTTCCAAAGTAAGTGCTTTGTTTATGGTGTTTTACAATACCACGGACACGACCTCCATGCTCAGATGTTCCAATGGCTAAAGTTAAGATATCGTTACATCCAACCAGAACAACTGCACCTTTTTCAGCTTCTTGAACTAGAGAATCCTACAAAATGCAAAAACCACAATTAATCAATCACAAATATAATGATACTTGAATTATTTTTCATTGTTTACTTACAATTTTTTCAGCAACCTCTTGTGTATATTTTGATGTATATTCTCCTCCTTTATTTTGTCGTGCTCTCTTCCATAACTCATGGCGTGATGGTGGAGATGGACTACCATTATCATCTAATGTGGAATTATCTCTCGATGATGACTTTTCTTTCATAATTTTCTCCTCAAGCAAGCGATACCCTCCACGAGACAATAAGTGTGGGTATATATTCTTAGCCACATTATCCTTACTCTTTTGAATTTTTTCCTATTATAAGCTCAAAAAGTTGTTAATCACTAAATATAATAAAAATGTTATGCACACAAAAATATATAACTCCTACTACCCTTAAATTCAGGGGTGTCTCGAATCTTGAGAAACTCTTTCCATGCGTCTTCTGTAATAAAGTTATACTTGACATATGGAGGAGGATCATTTTCTATGGGATGATTAATATATCTGTCTGTGAGTTGTGTCTTAAAACCTCTCCATCGCTCTCCCGCATATTTAATCCATTCTTTCTTCAACCTATCCTTCTTTGGATCATTACATTATGGAATAGTGAAATGAGCCTACAAATATAGTATATGTCATATGTTGTTAATTAGTATATGATTATAAAATATAATAAAGTGTTGTATTTAAAATACCTGAATATCAGTCCAAATAGCATCTTTTACGCCTTCATCTACTTCTTTCCATTCATTTTTCACAATACTACAGTACTGCAGAGCAAGACATGTTATATAACTCTTAAAATGTGTAGCATTTTTACCAACACCAATACATTCATAGGTTCTTGGATTAAACTCGACCTTTATCTTTTCACCTGTTTGATGAACTTTGTCAATTTGTGTCATGAAATTGGGACCTCTAACTCTTCTTTTATTGGGGTTACTATATGAAGAAGGATTGTCATTTGAATCACCCATATATATGTTTACACAAAATAAAAATAATTAGAAATAAAATTAAGCACAAAATAAAAATAATTAGAAATAAAATTAAGCACAAAATAAAAACAATTAGAAAATAAAGTAACGTGGAATTAACTTATAAAAAAAATCTTACTATTCCTCCCATATCCCTTCTTCATGGTCTATGAATAGCATGCACATCATCCCCTTCATTTTCTTCAATGAATGTAGTCACATTTGTTGAGAAAGGATGAGTTTCGAAAATATCAAGATTCTCATCATGATTTTCATCACTATCATGGATCTTTCCTTGTAAAACCACTGACCACTTTTTATTAGAAGGATTTGTGACATAAAACACTTGTTTTGCTTGAGATGCCATGATGAAAGGTTCGTTCGCATAAGCTAACTTGCTAAGATCAACTAGTGTAACTCCAAATTCATCGATTCTTACACCACTGTTGATATTAATCCATTTGCATTTAAACACATGAACTTTAAACACAACATAATTAACTTCCCAAATCTCTTCAATCACCCCAAAGTACGGTGTAGATGCCATAACCGTGTTTTTATATTTAGCACTAGATAAGTGCATGGACTCGGCCACAATCATTACCCCACTATTTTGCGTGGTACTACGGTCATCCTTTGACTTTGTATAAAAATAAGTTTTATTAATATCATATCCACTCCAAGTTATTATGTTACATTTAGGCCTATAAGACAACCACTTAATCGTATTAGAATCACTATCTTCATTAGTAATTCTTTCTTTAAACCACTCAGAGAAACTCTTATTATGCTCTTTTAACAACCCTCTTTCATTCATCTTGGGGTACTTTTTATTTATGATGCTTTTGTGAGCAGATAAGTAAGGTTGAACTTCATCTATGTTATTCAATATATACAAATGCGCTTGAACAGCCATATCAATACTTAAGCTCTTGACCTTTAAACCTTGTGTACCCACACCCTCATATCTTCCATCATGAAGAGACTTGGGAATCCCTACAGCATCCACCCCTGACAAATAGTTAGAACAAAACTCAATTGCTTCTTCTGCAATGTACCTCTCAATAATCGATGCTTCTGGACGATATGTGTTTTTTGTATACCCTTTTAGGATCTTCATGTATCGCTCTATTGGATACATCCACCATAAAAAAAAGGACCACATAATCTAATCTCTCTTACTAGATGAACAATTAAGTGAACCATAATGTCAAAAAATGAAGGAGGAAAATACATCTCTAATTGGCACAAGATAACTGCAGCCTCATTTTCCAAATCTTCTAACTTTAGTGGATCAATGGCTTTACAACAAATTTGCATTGAAAAATAAGGACAACCTAGTTATAGTCTTCCTAATGTTGTTAGGCAATATCCCATGAATAGCCAATGGTAGTAGTAGTTGCATTAAGACATGACAGTCGTGAGATTTTAAGCCAACTAATTTAAGATCTTTAACTGATACAAGCCTCTTGACATTTGATGAGTAACCATGCGGCACTTTGATACTTTGTAAACACACAAAAACTTATTTTCTCTTTTTTAGACATAGTGTAGCAGGCAGGAGGCAAATATGTCTTGTTACCTATATATTGTGGAGTTAACTCTTCTTGTATACCCATCAAACCCAAATCCAGACGAGCATTAATACCATATTTTGTCTTGCCTTGAATGTTGAGAAGTGTTCCAATTACACTATCGCATACATTTTTCTCCACGTGCATCACATAAATACAATGTCTTACATCAAGACTAGACCAATATGGAAGATCGAAGAAAATCGATCTCTTTTTTCATACATTTTCCACAGTAGATCATTTTTGGTAATTTTCAAAGACAACATCAAGTCCCTGTTGCCGCTGATAAACTTCCTCTCCAGACAAGGGCTTTGGAGCAACACCATGCTCTTGTTCCCCATTGAAAGCTTTCCGTAATCTACGATATGGATGATAACGTTTTAGAAATTTTCGATGCCCGAGATAAACTGTCTTCTTTCCTTTTTCTAGATGATGGTAACATGTGCCTTTTTCACATATAGGACACGCCTTATGCCCTTTAACTTTATACCCAGACAAATTACCATATGCCGGAAAATCGTTGATGGTGCAAAACAACATGGCACGCATATTGAACTATTCGCCAGAATACGCATAAAAAACATCCACCCCTTCCTCCCACAACACTCTTAAATCATCAATTAGTGGACTTAGATAAACGTATATGTCATTTCCTGGTTGTTTTGGGCCCGATATCATGATTGATAACATAATATATTTACGCTTCATGCACAGCCTAGGAGATAGGTTATAAATCATCAGGAGAACAGGCCAAGAACTATGATTAGTACTCAGATTACCAAACGGATTCATTCCATCAGTAGCAAGTCCAAGTCTAAGGTTTCTCGACTCTTTTCCAAAATTTGGAAACAAAGAATCTATTTTCTTCCATTGCAAAGAATCATCTAAATGACAAATTTGTCCATCATATTTTCTTTCTTCTGAATGCCATATAAGATTCTTTGCGTCATCTGCATTGGCGAATAATCTCTTGAACCTTGAAATTATTGGTAGGTACCATACCACTTTCGCAGGAGGACCCTTTTTGACCACCTCATCATCAATTAATTCACCATCCTTCTTTTTGTAGCGTGACGCCTAGCATTTCGGACAATGAATATAGTTTACATACACTTTTATGTATAATATGCAATCATTAGGGCATGCATGTATCTTTTCATATTTCAAACCCATCGGACACAATATTTTCTTTGCCTCGTAATAACGACTTGGCATTACATTACCTTCTGGAAGCATTTTGGTCAACAATTCTAGCAACTCGGTAAAACTTTTATCAGTCCACCCATTCTTTTCCTTCATATTAAATAATTTTAACACGGCTGACAGACGTGTAAATTTTTTGCATCCCGGGTACAATGGTTTGTCCTTGTCCATGCATAGAGTATCATACACATGTGCCCTCTTAAATGAATCTTGTCCAATATCACGCATCATGTCTTCTAGACGATCATCCATTTCTACACTAACATCATCTCTTTGAGACACATTTGACTTTGCTACTACTTCACCGTGCCATATCCATTATGTATAACTTTGACAAATCCCTACATAAATTAGATGATCCATGATTTCTTTCTTACTATGTTTTTGTTCTTTATTTGCACAACGAACACATGGACAGAGAAACAGCGCAAGAAGACTTTTTTCAGCATTACTTTCAGCAAAATGTAGAAATTCCATCACTCCATGTTCGTACTCGTCACTTAATCAATTATCTCTCATCCAACTGCGATTCATAACTATGTTCACACGGAGGAAGGTCTGACGAAGGGTGTGCCCGCGGCTGCGCTACTTCACGGAGATTTCGAGATCACAAGTTACGCTGCTTCGCGGAGAAAGAAAAATAGAATCAAAGGAGACAATTTCTCTAATGAAAAAGAATGACATATACACAACATGTACTATATTCTTAACTCTATACAAAATATATACTATTTATAACTAATTAGACTTAATAAACTCTCTAAGAATAATAAACTGTTTAGTAATTAAAAAATAGATATGAACAAAGGAATGGGTTCACCAAGCCACTGAGTTAGTATCTAGTATAATCTTCTAATTGGTTTTATATGTACTTCCAATTATTTTATAATGTATCTCAGTAGCAAGCAAAACAACAAGAATATATTAAAAACATTTTTGTATGTATATCTCTCTTAGAAATCTGTAGATATACAATGAAGTTGAACATAATAGAAAATTTCTTACCGGAATCGTAGTTCGACGGTGGAGGGGGTTTTGAAAAAGACGGAGGGGGTTTCTTACCGGAACCGTCTCGTGAACGGCGGGAAACGGCCGCGAAGGATACAGAAGGAAACAGACGGCGACAGAGACGGGCGAAGGGCGTTCGTAGACGACTGGAGACGACCGGAGACGGAAAGAGACGGACAGAGACGGAGACGGAGCGGTGGGCGGAGAGAACGGGTGGTGTTGGCGGACGGGGTTGGCGGGCGGTGGGTATAGATCTCGTTCGTGGGATACTGTTTTGAAGAAGAGTCAATAACAAAATGAATAGCAGCAGGGCTTATTTCATAAACATATATTACACTTTTTTACATCGGTGGATTTAAATAACCGATGTAATATATATTTCGGTTCTACTTTTTACATCAGTGGGAGTTATGGACCGATGTAATGATTGTTTTTTACATCGGTGGAAGTCAATGATCGATGTAAGGGTTTTTTGATTTTTTACATCGGTGAAACGCAAGGCTCGATGTAAGGGTTTTTTGGTTTTTTATTTACCAATCTGCCACCTAGTTTTTTACATCGGTGGATAGGAAGGCCCGATGTAAGGGTTTTCTGGTTTTTTCTCTCCAATTTTCCACCTAGTTATTTATTTACAATACTGCCACCGTGTTTTTTTTATAAAACCTTTTACATCGGTTTATTACTTTTACCGATGTAATAGCCAACGAAATTTTTTTAAAAAATATTTTTTATATCATTGCAAATAAATACCTGATGTAAAATCTTTTTAATTTTATTTTTTACATCATATATTTTAATACCTGATGTAAAATCCTTTTCTCAAATGTCATTTTTTTAGTAGTGAACCTCAGAAGTTCTACTGCTTCTGAATAACAACATATTCTGAATATGAATTACTTCCAACACCATCCCATATTCATATTCAACTAACCAAAACTTTTCAACACCATTTTCATCCCTCAAACGGATAAAGTGTTAAGTATTGACATCATTCGTCAGAACATCTGCAAGTTGTTTATGGTTTCTACAGTGTGCAACTTCTAATACTTCATTTAGAAGTGTAGATTTTTCCTTGAGAACCATGTGACATTGATGGCTTTCTTCTCTTTCGGAAGCTCAGTTAACTTCCAAGTCTTGTTTCTTTGTGGCCTCTGGACTTGTTTAGAATCTCCTTCTGATTCTGTAACAAAATATTCTTCTGGACTTTCTTCAGAAGTTTGACTACCACCAGAAACTCCACTTTTGTTAACTTATGGACCTCGTCCATAACCACTACCTTCAGAAATACTATCTTCAAAAGTTGGATCAGCTTTAGAAGCTCTGCCTTCAGAAGTTCCACCTTTAGAATCATGTCCTTCGTCAAAGACTGGATTTCCTTCAGAAGCTCCTCCTTCAGAAGGTCCATCCGTAGAGTCATGATTTCCACCAGAAACATGATCATCTTTAGAAGCTTGTCCTCCACAATCTATGTCTTCAGAGTTTTCCCTTCTAGAAGCATGATCACCCCCAGATTCTAGATCATCATCAAAATCTGGATCAAAATCAGATTCATCATCTAACTCATCTTTAGAGTTTCCAGAGTCATCATCTTCTAACTCTAGCTATTCTTCCGAACATTCAAGTTCTGACTCATCTTCAGAAGCAGAATATTCTTCAGATTCCAACTCATCTTCTGATTCTTCTTCAGACTTAGAATCACCTTTGGATTCTGACTTGTCTTTAGCTTCAGAGTCATCTTATAACTCTAACTCCTCTTCAAGAACCTCAGATTCTGACTCATCTTCAAAATCTTTAGCGTCATCTTCTGATTCTGACTCATATTCAAACACTCCTTCAGAGTCAGAATATTCAGAGTTATCTTCTTCCCCTTTAAAATCAGAAAATGACAATTTCACATGTTCCTCATCAGATTCATAAGCCATTAATAACATAGGTTCATCATCTGAATCTCCTCGGGCTATTTTTGCTTCTTCTTTGTTTGACCAACAATCTTTAGCAAAGTGACAGAACCTATTACAACAGTAATATTGAACCATTATCTTGTCATACTTATCATTTCCCTTCTGATGTTTCTTCTCATTAGAATAGAAGACTTTTGATTTCTGGGACCTACCATGTTTTTTCAGCTTATGGTCCTTCTTGACAAACGAAGCTTGAAGAGCCTACTCAACCTCCCTCTCAAAAGCTCTTTCAGTCAGACGAAACTCTTGCGCCTCTAGACTACTTTACAACTCTTCTATTCTCATGGTATCCATATCTTTAAAATGTTTAATTGCTACAACAATGTAATCAAATTAAGAAGTAAAAGACCTCAACACATTCTCTATGATTACTTGTTCAGAAAGGGTTTATCCACAAGCTTTCATCTCATTAATAATCAGAATCACTCTAGAGATGTACTAAGAAACCTTCTCGTTATCCTTCATGTTGAGATTCTCATATTGCTTTGTAGAGACTGAAGCTTTACCTTCTTCACTGATGTGCCACTACCATAACATCTGACCAGTATATCTCACTCGCCCTTTGACGTTGTCGAATCTGTAATCTTCTCAAACACGTTCTCATCCACACACTGATGGATGTAGAATAATGCCTTCTGATATTTCTTCCTCTTGTCTCTCTGTGCGTTTCTCTACTCTTTTGTTGCGTTTTTTGCAACTGGAACATATCCTTTGGTAACAAGCTCAAGAACATCTTGAGCACCGAACAACACACGTATCTGAATCATCCAACGATTCTAGTTCTTGCCATCGAACACTGGAAGCTTGGTACTCATATTTTCATTTTCGTTCATCTTTAACCTTGTACAGAACACTCAGATCTCACAAACACAGTGTTTCTCAATCCCACAGAATCAGAAAATGTGATTTTGTTCAGATTTTGTTCAAGATTCAACACGAATTCAAGAACCAAAATCAATCACACAACGCCTCACCGTTTCTCGTGTTTACCGTGAATCTAAACGGAGCTCTAGATACCAATTGTTGATGCACAAGGTTAATAAATGAAGGAAAGGTAAGAGAGAATACATTTACTGCAATGACAACTATAAAGCTTACACAAAGAATGATGGGAAGGTTACAAATGACAACTACCACTATAGTCTATTTATACACAAAGTAAATTTCCACGTAGGCCCTAACAAAAATAAACTTAATGACTAAGTTAAAAGGTACAAACTAGGAAATACTAAACTTAAAAGCCACACTAACAAACTCAGAATCTCATAAGCTAAGCATACTTCTAGGCGTAACTTTAAAAGTTTCTGCTTCTGACTAATAACAACTTATGATTATATCAAACTACTAATTCTTACTAAGCCGTCTTAGAAACTTACAACTTCTAACTAACAACCTCAAAAACACTAATGCTTCCGAATATAAATTACTTCCAACATCTAATTGGAGTAAAATGGTGAATGATAGAAGGGCCGTTAGGAGAAACTTTCTTGTAAGTGTTATGTAAGATATTGGAATGATATAAATTTATTTGTACTTATAGTAATGACATGTTTTGTTATGTCTTTTTGTTTAGAAATGTCATGTCCGAGTTATAAAGGAGTGTTTTGTTGAGCCACTGCAGTCCATTGAGCCATTAGACACTGACTGACAAGTTTCCTATCAATGCAAGGTGAAGAGTCGTGAGCAAAAGCTTGAGACTTTTCTAGCACGTGGATGGTATAAATTTGCAGTAGATTGAAATTTGAGTGAAGGCAATGTCCTCCATTTCTGCATTCCATATCCTCTAGTGTCCCAGGTGGTTGTTGAAGAATTAAAACAACAACAATGATTATGGTGGATACAGAATATTGTGAGCTATTGGAGTTTGACGTGTTGATGTTTTGTACTGGTGTTGTTGGATTTCAATTGTTAACTGTAACATTTCTATCAGATTTGTATGAATATTTACTTTCAAACTTAAAAATGTGTTTCTTCCTACAACCAACGCTAACAAACTTATTTAAATCAGTAGGATTCTAAATTACTATAACACATGCTAAAATGCAGACGATATATTCTTCAGAATATATGTCTAAATTATACACTGCATAATTTGGACAGCAATATAACGTACGATAGTTAAAGCAAGGAATAAATTACATGTGTTGTGTTCGAAAAGAAGCTATTTAAGGAAAAAAGATACAAACTGGAATTTTGCAGATTTGTTAACTTCTCACATGATAGTAGTGATGATGCCACTGAGTTGTTATCATCTTTCCAGTGACACTAATTTTCCCATAAAATTTAGCTTTGTAAACAGAACCAAGAGGTTGCCTTCATTGAAGAAGTTAGTAGTCAGCTGGAAAATAATGTCATTAATTTCAATCTATTTATAAAATAGAATTTTGTATTCAATTACAGATATATAAATCAGAGCTATCATGGTCGTCACTAAACTCATAAAAATCAGAAAATTTTAATCTCTCCATTCATCTGCATCCACTTGCCAAATCTGAAATTCATCACCATCCATTCGCCAAACCTGAAATTGCAGTAGCAAGTTAATAGTCAGCACATGCAAAGGCAAATATGACTGTAGGATGATAAGGAACATTAAGATTTTGATCAAGAAGTTACTTTTATTATGCCACTGTAAAAGCAAGGATGGCTCATTAAAACCATATTACTTGAATATGGTTGAGGCAGAAAAACTAAATATGAAGAACAACTGAGAACAACTTTAAAGTTTGATATAATGACAGTGTTGTTAACATCCAACTGAGAATAAAAAATCTGACTATACATTTGAGAAACAACGATATGGATATCAGTCCCCTGAAAAATAACATAAACGGTTATTTCCAATCAATACTGAGTTTGTTCTGAACATTTTAAATACAATATTGCTGAAAGAAAAGAAAAGAAATAACAGATCAAATAATATTTCATGAAACCACTTCTTTTTCTACTACAATTATCTCAAAGTGTTGTTTGGTGTGGGAGATGATATTCTATTTATGGTGAACCTTTACTCCGATTTACCGGAGTTCCTTTATATCGCTAATGTCTTTGACAAATTCAAAGGGTCTGAATATTAAAGGAACAAACAAATATCAAACAAAACCTACACAAAACAGAACAACATCATGAATTAGAAAAGGTTTGTAAGGTATTCGATACAAATATAATTTATTTGAAACACAAGATTTTGAATGAGAGTAATTACGAAAAATTGACTCACAGAAAAAACAATGATGAAAATAAAGGTTGTGCATATATCTATTTATAGGGGAAGGAAGAAGGCAAGTGGTTTGAAAGTTGAATAACAAGGGAAGATGGAACTGATTCTTTAATAGCTGATGTTGGTTACTTACCAAGGCAGATCAGAGAGAAAGCAAAGAGTTTGTTATCAAATGAACCAAAGGTTTAAATGAGTGTGTAACCATTCCAGCCAATCAGAAATCATGTTTTATTGTATGTATTTAATATTTTGGGCCAATTGTATGAAGACAAAATTGAGCCTCAAATGATTCAAAATTAGTCTTTTTCACAACAATACAAATGGGAGTTTTCCACGACATATAACTTTCTTATATGGTAGAAGAAGAACAAGAATAAGATTAGAGATATTGGAATGAAAAAATAAAAGAGACGGGGAAGGAAAGGAATAACCGAGAAATAGACCATTATCCGCTTTAGCGTCAAATTTACCATGATTATTCTTCATGTTATTTAGAGTAAGACATTTACATCTTTTTACATGAAGGTGACATATATTTGACTTTCTTCCCCTATAAATTTCATAGAGCATAAGTTTAAGAATAAGTACTATCAAGATTTTGTTCATAACATAGTCTGCCATGTCTATTGCGTCAGCCCATATATATTTAGGAAGGTTTGTTTCAGAAGTTGATTTGAATATGGATTAATTTGTCAAGAAGAGGAGGTTCAATAGAGAATTAAAAATTCTCTTTTAAAAATCAGATTATGCAAGCAAAAATGAATATGGTGAAAAATTTGTTTTAAAATCGTTTAATCTATTGGAAGAAAAATCTTTTATTACACATACACATAAGTTGTGGAATGGAGATATAGACAATGTATTGAATAAAAGTCAAATCTTCAAACTAGGAGTTTGATCGATGCACTTTACAATTAATCAAATTAGAAGCAATGCTAATATCAATTACTTACAGATTAATTAATAACGTAGTTATTTAGAAGACTAATTCTAATCAAAACCTTATACAAATCAAGACTATAAATGATAAATCTATGAATCATGCAATTTTAGAAAAAACAATAGATCGATCATATAACGCAAACATGCATTTCTAAACGAAAAAAGAGGATGGGAGAATAAGAAGAAGATGGTGCATTGGGATGCATATTAGTTCAGTATTATCGTCTTTGCAGGCACCTACTCTATCTCTGATAGTAAACCATTGAAAATTTATATCTTTCACTATGTTAATTTGATTATGGTTTATTTTACAACAACTCAATGAAACAAAAGATAAACTATAATAATACAATATATCTTCTTCCTTACTTCTTGGTTGAACATGTTTGTAACTAGCTACCATCACTATTATCCTTGATCTTCATCAAGATCTTGATCTTCAAACTTTGATGGACTTAAATCTTGACAAATTTTGTGGTCTTCACTCAATATCAAAATTATAAGCCTTGAATCCTTTGAAAAACTCCACAACAATGGAAAACAACTCTGTTTCATTTTCCTTCTAGGAAATTCAAACCTTTGAATTCCTTCAAGATCAAACTTTTTCTTGCAAAAACTACACACGTCAAATTAAAAAATTAGACCTCTAGTATTTCCTCATAATCAATATTCATACACACTAACAAGGTGATGATTCTCCATGAATATAATAAAGATGGAGATTTGAGAGAGAAAGATGAAGTTGTATTTTGAAAGCTTTTTCCTCATTGAAAATTTTTAATCTCATAATGAATGTTAGAATGAAAAAGCCTATTTATATGTGCAAGAGATATATCACTAAATTTGAGCAAAAGCCTTAAATGAATTGGATCCAAGTTTGTAATGAATCAATTCCAATGTTAGAATTTTGCTTTAATTGATTAGGATCAAAAGCCAATGAAATCAGGTCCGCTTAACATGAAATTAATTCCTAAAAATAAAGGTAAAACATGACTAATAAAACATATAATTGAATCGATTCTATCCGTTATTTGAATTGATTCCATCAAATAATGATAAAATACGAATTTGAAAAAAAACCATAAATGAATCAATTCTAGAAGGTGAGTGAATCATTCTAATAAGCAAAATCAGATCACGCGTTTACCAAAAACTTAAATGAATCCATTCCATCATGGAAGAATTGAATCAGGTCATGTAATGCCTTGAATCAATTCATTCAAGGTTGACTTTACTCAATTTTCCATTTTATGCATGAAAGTCATCTAAATTTTTGTATGAATGATGGGATTGATAAAGAAACTCATAATAAGATAAACTTCAGGCTATAAAGCATCAAAATATTATATAAACACATAAATATGCTTGGGCAATTTCACCATTGAGCATCATCCTGTCTAACTCTTCAAATGATCTATTTTTTCTTTAGATTACTCTAGTTTATTGTGAAATTCGTGGAGCTGAAAAATGTATTCAATTTCATTTCATTATAAAAAATTATAAATCTTAATTTTAAAATTCAACTCTATGAACACTTTGGATAGATGAAATGTTAGAACATTTTTCTTTTTAGATAATCTTGCATAATTTCCAAAATGAAACAAAAGCTCTTTTTTTTAGAGAAATTTAAAAAGTGTCCGTTAATGAAAAAAAATAGTCACAGTCAATGACAAGTACATAATAATGATCCATGTGAATATGGTCTATTATCTTATACCATAGCCAATTCTTACCATTTTTACTAATAAGATAACATACATCATTTGAAGGTAATTTGTTTAAATCAATATTATAAGTATTTCCAATTCTTTGACTAGTAAAAATGATTTGTTTGCTTTCAAATTTTATGATCTGACATATAGAAGAATCAAACACTATTTTATTATTTTTGTCACACAATTGACTAATACTAAGTAAATTGTGTTTTAAACCTTCAAAAAGCAAAAAATAACCTTCTATAGTAGAATTAAGACTCTTACCAATAGCAACATAACCAAATATTTTACCTTTGTTGTTGTTACATAAGAGACATAACCTCCTTTTTAGTAGTAAAATATGAGATTTTTTTTTGTCTCTTGTCAAGTGCTTTGAATAGCCACCGTTGAGATACCATTTGAAATTCAAGACTGTAAAGAACACATGAATCACAAATTAAAGTCTTAACCTTTGATACCAAAATCATTTTGGGTCCTCTAACATTATTGTCAGGTATGTTTCTTTTCGAAATCCATTTCATTTTAACACTTGTATCATAATCTTTTATTATATTACAAGAAGTGTGATCATATTATCATTGTTGAAACATTTAGATGTGGTATGATGAGAGATCCTATTTGGGCAACATGATTTTTTAAAATATTTAACATTTATTTTCAGTTGATAGCTCAAGTTGGCTTTATTATAAGTTCCTGTTTGTTTTTCTAAGATGATGTTCAAACTTTATCTCCCTTTATTAAATTTACAAATTGTGTTGTCGAGTGCTCAATTTCCTTTTTTAATACTTTGCATTTCTCACATTTGATAGACATTTCTTGTAAACTTTTGTGATAACATAGAGAGACAATCTTTACTTAAGAAAATTTATTTTTCTTTAAGAAATTTTACTTATTGATTATATTTTCATTTTTAGTATTCATAGTGAAAATGATTTTCTTAGATATGGAAACAGTTTTTTTAAATTTAATTTATTCATCACATAAATCTTTACAAATAGGAACAAAAACTCGGTATAGATAAATTTAATACCTTTTTCAAAGTCATTTACCATATTTTCTTCGTGGTTTACCATGAGACACTGTTGTCTCTTTCCTCTTTGTTAATTCTCTGTTTTATTGTGATTGACATTATGTTTGGTAAAATTAACTTAACACATACATGTTAAAATAAGATGTTCTATCAACTGGAGCAACATGCCGAATGCGATGTCCTATGTAGATTCTTTCGAAATCGTGATTTTGTACAACTAGGCTGTTGGATATTTTAGTTTGTTACATGTGCAAAATATTCTGTAAATATTATGCTATACTATATGGGACACCGTTTGAAGATTAAAAATATTCAAGCTAATTTCAAGGAGAATTCTTAGTTTTCAATTATGGAGATAATTTAGGAAACTAATGATTGGTGCCCTATCTTTGAGGAGATAATTCTGCAACACCTCTTTCATATTCAGCTGCATATATGAAGCCCAAATCTAGTCCATTGAATGTTATAAATAGAAGGCTTCAACCCTAATACAAGTGTGGAACTTACAATATATTTTTATTAGGATTTGTATGTTAATTGTGAGTCTCTCAATTATCATCTTGATAAAAGAGTAGGACTATGTTTTTGTGTTGTAAGTTCTATCAGGAATTCCAAAGTTTTTAAGCAGTGAATGATTGTGTGTCTTTGAAGTGTGACTTCTATTATTTTCTAAGTGTTTAGAATTTTTCAGTCATTGTTCTATGATTTGAAGGGATTTGAGAAGAGTAGGTAGAAGTGAAGCAAGGGTAGTGATTAAGTGAGAAGTTGTAAATGGGGAAGTTAGCTTCAAATTGATACTATCTAGTTGATTTCATCCCTGACTTGTAGCCCCCAGAGTAGGTGTTGTTATACACTAAACTAGGTTAACAATCATGTGTGTTCTTTACTTTTCTACACTTTGTTTATCGCTTATCTTATCATTCTGTGGTCGTTCAGAGAAAGGTGTCTTGACATCTCTTAGGACATATGAGATCTGAATACCATAATTTCACTCTTTTTCAAATTCATCAGATGAGTCTATCTCATTTTCATCATATCATTACTATAAATATTACATTTTATAACAACGCTTTCATCTCACCCAATAAACACCGAGGTAAAATTCCTAAATGCACTACGTAATTTTTTCTTTCAAAAAAGTAACATTGATTCCCTCGGTTAAGTACTAAAATCGAGGGGGTAAAATTATTCAGGGTATATGCTTCGAATCCCAACAACTGTTGTTTTTGTTTTAATTTTTTAAAAGTGACACCTTTCTTTTTATTTTAGTTTTTACTTAATTATTAAATAATTATATAGCGGTAGAAATATTGAGACTAAGCCATTGGGTTGACTTAACTCGCACAGATCAAATAAAAATCGCCATCGCGTTTTATTGATTCTAGAGGAATGGGAAAAGGGCGAATAACCAAAAAAAAAGGGGAAGAGAATCTAGGTACGAGGGTTGGTTATGCAAAGGAAGATATTAGCATCCTAAATATTTAAGGTACTCCGCAGGAACCTCTTTAAAATTTTTTATATTTTGACTATACATGTTGTATACAAAAATAGATGGTGGAGGTGAGAAGAGAAGTATTTTTTTACAAATTTTGCACTCGCCGCGGTTGCGAATCTTTAGTGCCTACGTACGACCTTCTGTGCAATAGGGGATCAAGGTACTCGTAGTTCACCTTTAAAAATTTAAAACATAAGTGTGTTGGTTAATTTTAAGAGACGAGACATCATCGTCGTATCCGAGTGGAAAAGCATACTTACTACCCATGATTATGAGAAAGGAGAATTTGTATCATCTCAAAGTGGAGGATATAGCTTGAATTTTAAAATCAACAAAGCCTCACTTAACACCCAAGTGAAAAATATCTCATATCACTATATATGGTAGAAGTATAGTAGCTCGCATCACCACAAAGATTGACAAGAGTATAATCTTTTGATAAAATTTTAAAGTAAAGAGCCAAAGTGGCAAAAATGGTTTGAATGGGATTGATTTACTTTTAGTATTCTCACAAAAAATGTCGAAGTATGATTAAGTTGGTTAAAATTTGATTAAGAAAATATTTTTGAAAATGTCTGGACCTAAGTCCAAGTTTATTATGAAAGTGGTTCAAGTTAGAAAACAAGAAGAGTTTTGAAAAGGAGGGAGAAGATTTTTTAAATTAAAGAAGATGGTAGGAGATGAAGGGACTGTCATAAAGCATAAGGTAAAAGCTAAGGAAGAACCGTCTAACCAAACAAGAAGCCAACACTTGATATAAAAAGTCAATGTAGAATTCCCATTCTTTGGATTAAAATGAAGCAAGCAAAGATACTAAACCTCTTAAGAATATCAAGCCTCAGATGCATAAGTCTTTTAAAAAATTGGGCAGAGTAACAGCTGTACACAGATGAATTCCCAATCATAGACAAAACATGTAATCAGAATAACCTTCACACAAAGAAAATTAACCCAATGTCTTAGGGTAAACCCCAAGAGCTCCAAACAAAATAACAATCAGAGTCATAAGGTATCAACGGTATCAAAGGCTTCTAATATGAAGTCTAAGATATCTTACAAACTCTATAATGCCAATGATAGTTACCAAATAGTCCAAGTAATCTTAAAGTTTTTTAATGTTCAAGTTGGTTATTAATTGTCTTCAAAAAGAAAAGAAAGCTCAAATGAGCAATGACATAAAAGATAAATGCTCAAGTGAACAAAGATGAAAATAACATAGAATCTAAATGCTAAAATAAATGGTACATAAAAGTAAAGACATAAAATACAGGAACAAAGTAAAAACGCAAAGTGGAGTCAATGGTTAATGAATTAGAAGTTAGAGGTTAGTTGAATGACCATCTTGAAACTTACATTTGAAAACTCATTATAAGATTGATAAGATCAAATATTCTTAACAACAAGTATCATTTTATTTTTGTCAAGTATATCATTCATTTCAAGTTTTCGAAGCGACAACACAAGATCAACGGTGTTTAAATGTTTCGCTTAGACCAAAGTTTATGAAGGTTCATTAGAGGATTGATAAGATCAAATCCTCCTAACAATTCACCTCAAGGTTATTGGATCAAAGGTTTCAAATTAACATACTTGGACTTGCAAACATAGGTTTGGGCCACGAATGATCATTTCTTGAATCAGGACAAAATTTAGCGCTATGTTAAGCAATTGTAAGTGAACTTATGTAGAAGTCACACCTATTTTGAGGCCGGTCAATAGCGATCTATGTACCATATGTTTATAGAAATGATATGTAGATCATTCTCCAAACACATGTAGCACAAGTTAGAAATGCATAAGATGAAGAGGGAGGGGATGTATTAGATGAAATTAGGTTTCAAAATATCATCAACATCGTTCATCCATTTTGCTGGATTTGGTCTTTCAACCTATCAACACCTAAGATCCAACGAGGTTGATGAATTTCCCAAGATAACACCCAAGTCAGTATAAAATGCCATGCCAAAAGTTAAACAAAAACTATGCACAAGAGTTATCAAACACAAACTTTCATCAAAAGCAAAACCCCAAGTATATTTCTAAGTCAAAAATTAGGTTTAAAATAGAAAAATAACTTGTAAAAATATGTCCATTTAATCCTAATCCCCTAAAGGCCTCTAAATGTCAGAGGCATAGTCAAGAGTTCCTAAATAAAGAGGAAATATGTTGTTGAAACTCAATCATCAAAACTAGTTAGTCAAAGACTAAAACTAGGTATGCTTTACAAAATATTTTGAATAAAATGGAAGATCAAACTTTAAAAATCAGAAGAAATGTTTAAATGATCTTGACTTATCCAAGAACTTTGAACATATTTTCTTTGATATTTAGAAATGAGGGAAACTAGGGAATTAATTATTTCTTCATGCTAAGTAAGAAAAGATCTCAAAAATATTAATTAACTTCAAAAATCTTGGAAAATAAGCAAACTAACATGTAATTCCAATTAAAAATTATACAAAATTATTTCAATACCTAAGAATCAGTGAGTATATTTTTCTTGAATTTTATCTCAAAGCTAAGAATTAAACAAAATTATTTACACAATATATAAAAAAAAACAAAGAAAAAAATGATATAACCAATCAATTAATTTAATTGGCATCCCACGAATTTTGTAAAATTGGACAAAAATTATTTTTAAGAAGAAGACTCAGAGGGAAGCTCAAAAACATTTTTTATGGATTTTTAGATTAAGTAGAAATAGGAAAATTAAATTCTAAAACCTATAAAATGATTAAAACCCTAATTAAACTACTTGAATTCATTTAATCATGAAAAAAAATAATAAAACTATGAAATAAAAATTAGAATATGAAATTATACTGAAAATAGAGTTTAAAATATTTTTGTAGTGATTTTTGAATTAATAAAAGTATTAAAACAAAATTTGAGAAAACAAAGAAAATTCAAAAACATTGAAAGCCTATTACACCTGTTATTTTCAAAATGCGCTGTAAAATAAAATAAGAACATGCTCAATCAAAAGAGGACACATAATCGTCCCTACCAAAACGCCAAGCTCTATTGTTTTTGCAGTTTTAAAACAAAATTTTTAGATCATGATGTCTCACTCGTTTCTCCATGAAAATCCAAGATGTAAACATCAAACTTCAAGATTAAAATGCGTAGAACACAATAGGATCACAAACTTTCTTTCTTTATGCAAGATTCATAGAGAAATTATGACACGAAGGTTGCTACATGAACATGGCTTTTAGTTGAGCAAATCAACAAACAATTTTCTGACTTAATTTTCTCAATCGATTCTCAACCATATCTACTGATCCAAACATCAAAGTTCATCACCTCAATGCGTAGAACAAGAAAATGCTCATGAATTCATCAATCAATGCAAGATCTGAACATAAATTGAGCACGAAGACAGTAGTATGAACAAAATTTTGAGCAAACTTTGTTGAATAAGAATCAAGCAATAATGCACACACAATTATACTTAAGATGTATGATCTGGCCAGCTAAAACCAATATGAACAAAATCTAATGAATGATTCTAGCCAACATGAGAGGGATTTGGATTCTAAATATTACCTCAATAAGTGAAAAAAAATCATTATATGCCTCTGTTTTGAAGTAGAAACCCGATGCAACTTCTTCTTCAAACTTCAAGATGGCAGAATGAGCAAGAGGAATGAATCTTGAGCAATAAGATTTTGAAACAAATGAAGAAGAATTCTGAGTTTGCAGAGAGAGAAGAATGTCGTGAGGGAGAGAGAGATGGAGATTTTGAGATATTTTTGTGTGTTCCCTTATGCTCAATGAGACTTCTTTTTATTGAGTGAGGAAAAGAGAGTGAGGGTAGAGGTGGAAAACAAAAGGTGAGAGTGAGGTGGTGAGATGCTTTTGTGTTTTACTTTTGTTTTGATCCTTTGGAGGTCGTTTTGAGTAAGTGAGAATGGGATGGAACATGAGCTGGCAGGCTATTGCTTGTTTTTGACATAAACCCCACGCATTTTCATGAAGGATTGGCCAATATCATGACCACATCTTCAACTCATCTTATCTCTCTCCATAGCGCATGAAATGAAATAAAATTTGAATAAAAAATGAAGAGGGCATAATATACTCTAACTTTCATGTTCAAAGTTTTTCAAAACAAGGTTTAAATCAATGAGATAAATAACTATGAATGTATGCACATCATGTGCTTACTCGAATGTCTAGCCCGGCACGCGCGCGACATGCCTTGTTGCTGGGAAAAATCCATCTTACATGTCACCTAATTCTCATCTATGGGAACAAGACCAACCCATAGATGAGAAGTGCTACAATATCCTCAAAAGCTTGCAGATCTAGATAATTCCAGCAGTCTTGTGCCTTCCCAAACAGAAACTTTGCCAAGAAACCCTTGACACCACTTCTGGTTTCCCAATGACCTTTGATATCAGATGGTTGCAAGTGTAAGGCTTGAGCAACATCTTCAGGCTTTGGTTCTCTTTCCGTACTGTTGTAGGGTAGTTGATGGAGAATAGGAATCCTCAGGAGTTGAGAAAATTCCTCCAAAGTAGGTACTAGTTGGTAATCAGGAAATGTAAAGCAATGGTGTATGGGGGTCAAAGAACTGGAAAAGAACTTTCACCGTGTCTTCTTCAATGTTGGAGTTGACCAAGTTGAGAAGTCTACCATGTCTTTCACTGAAGGGAGAATTCTCTGGGATCTTGGAAGTAAGCTCCTTGAGTTGAGGAGGGATTCTCACAAGGTTGACCTGAATAGTTTTTCTGCGGAGTGATTCCATAACCTACAAAACAGGAACAAAGATGAAGATCCAAACCCTTGAAATTGTTAGCGGATGCATATGATGCTTCATGATGTTTATGATGTATGCACAAGTATATGTACAAGCAAATCACACAAGATCCTAATTTCAGGCTTGCATGGGGTTTCATAGGTAAGTACCCTCTTGAAGTTAGTTGGCTCAACCTGTCCTATAAATAGTAACCGGGTTCTAAGGAGCTCAATATCACTGGATTATTTTCTGTGTTCATTGTTTCAGTTAAGCCACTTAACTGGCGATCGAAATATTCCAAGAAAATAACCCTCAATGAGTGTAGTATCGAGTATCTACCAACTTCGGACTACACCAAAGCCGGTCATCTCACTACCCCTAAAAAGGCCAAGATGGTCAAGTAAAGGTTCTAGAAGTTCATTAGTGCTTCATGACATCACTCAGCGGCCTCGTATTCTCTTTGATTGACTCAAAGGCTATCGGTACCCACAAATATGCCGCACTAATATAGCTATTGCTTCAACCATGTCGATATACCCTGCACAGTTTCCACAACATATTGCTATTTTCCTATGAATGTTTCCCAAATCCGGGTAGAGGATTTCAAGCCCAAACAATAGAAGCAATTGTAAAGCAATCAAAGCAAACAAAGTAAGCATGTAAAGGTGATCTAAGCCCTAAGGTTACTCCACTTTCAAAATTTCCCCAACAGAGTCGCCAGTTCTGTGATACAGTGGGAGAACTGACTTGAGGTTTTGCGTTTGTTTTGCAAATTTTTCGGTTTAGCAAGAGTCGCCACTGACTTTTTATTTTATCCAAAGGAAAGGTCAAAAAGCACAGGAAAGACCTTTGAGATGTTTTCTTGGGTTCGGGGGGTAGATTATGAAAAGGGAAGGTGCAAGCACCCTTTTCATCCATGGTTATCCATGGGCTCTTAGTTACTTGTTTAGATCACTTGCTTTTGCTTTTCAATTGTTTGAAATGGTGCTTTGTGTGTGGTTTTGAAAATGTTTTGAAAAGAGGCCTTGTCTAGGCAACCTTTGTAATGATTCTTGTTTGAATATATACAAAGGTGTTTGTCTTTTGAAAAGATATTTCAATGTTTGAAAGTTTGATTTTGGGAAATATTTTGAAGTTGTGTTGTGATGTGTTTTTGAAAATAGCAAGGATGATTTTGCAAGTTTTGTTCAAGTAACTAAGAGTTGTCTACCCTATTTTACTCAAAGATCTTTCCTACATATTTTTAACCCTTTTGACAATGTTGTTCTACCATTGCATTTGGTAAACAACATTGTATTAGGATGTTAAACGGGACAGGTGCGGGTCATCGTATTGACCATGATAGCAATATTGCCAAGTATCTTTAGCAAATTTTTGAGGGACTAGATCAGTTTGTTTAGGCAACCAAGATAGCGTCATCGAGGGACTATGATCTTTTGTTTTGTTTTTGTTTTGCCAAAGTACTCAACATGCATAACATGGCCAATTTAAAGGCAACAAGTGGATGAAACCCTAAGGGTGCAAGTGTGCATTGTGTTATCATTTTACATGCTTTTTTGTCTTTGTATTAGTCAAGCTATTTTTTTGATTTTGGATTTTTGCATACAAACCCTAATCTCTAATCATGGCATAATTGAAAGTATAAATGCGTAAAATAAATCTACACTATTACAACATTTGATATGGGAGAGGGATACAATTTTTGAAAGGGGTATATTTGCAAGAAAATAAAACCCTAATATTTAGAATTTTTTTTTACAATAACCAATTATTAAAATAATATTTCGCAAATAACCGCGTTTCGGAAAAAATTACGCAAATAACCATGTTTCAGATGACTCCCCAAAGGAGGAGCCATCTCACTTGGAGCCTCCACCCCTACTTTTGCCCTAGGCGCCATCTCACTTGGCGCCTCCCTTCACTTTTAGCCAAGTGAGATGGCGCATGCTCCTTAAAAGTGAGAGGAGGAGCCATCTCACTTGGCTCCTAGGGCAAAACTAGGGCAAAATGTTGCTTTATAAATAATTTGTCTGTTTCTCCGAAATTTCGCACACTTTCTCGCACTGTATTTTTATTTTTTACTCTATTATTTGCGTCATGACGTCGCCCATGATTTTTAGTAGAGATGGTTACGTTATCTTCTCCGCCATGAAACCTGCAATGAAAATGAAATTCTGGCACATTCACTCCATGGGGCGTCTGAAGCGGGAGTTGATGCGATGGCTAGATGGAGACATTGCGGAGGGGGAAAAATTCGAAGGATCCAGCGAAAACGAACAACAAACTCACATGCGACAGGAAGACCTAATGTATGGTTGGAGGAAGTCAAAACAGACAGCGATGTAATGTTGATGATGCATGAGTCAGGTGAAATTGTGTTAACAGTTGTAATTTTGTAGACGGAATATCGTTAATTTTTCTTGTACGTGCAATATTTATTGTAGCAAAATCTGTTAATGGAAAACCCTAATGTTTACAACATAATTAAGGAAAGATTTTATGTATTACAATTTTATGTGGTCGAGGCAGACGCCCGATTCGGACAATTTTTGCGATTGTGTCCGACCTGACGGCATAAACCACACTTTCTTTCCAACTTGTCAAGATCGTCCATTTCTGTTGTGATGCGCTTACTTTTGGGACGACCCTTCTTGTTCCTTCGCATTTGGTCATTGTGCCACACTATTTCGCCGTCGTATGCAGGCCAATAATTTGGTTTTGCTACCAAAGGAAAGTTGTTGTTGTAAACGTTGAGCAACGTTTCAGATTTGTAAATGTTTGACAGAAGTTGCAACGCGTCTTGATGGGTATGAGCACAAGCGACAATGACATGAGAGCAAGGCATACGAAATGCTTGAAACCTGCCACAATCGCACCAACGAGAAGGTAGCATGACCCTATATTCTTGTCTTGGCAGGCCTTCGTTGTGGTCGATTGTCTCTTTCACAATGAAGTTGTGGTTGTGCCGGTCAAACCGTATAACCATATGAGTGTTGGCTTTAGCACTTTCAGCCTTAATGTATTTCATGCAGCTTTCACTCTATAGTTGTCGAGATTGCAACACCGCATTCCACATTTCACCTCTTTTGGCAAATAACGCAACCATCCTAAAATACGTAGATTTTACCAAAGCAGTGATCGGGAGGTTTCGTATGCCTTTGAATACCCCATTCATTGATTCAATAAGATTCGTTATCATGTGCCCTCATCTTTGGCCATTGTCGTATGACCTAGTCCATTTTTCCACTGGAATATTGTCGATCTACCTACCGGCTTCCGAATTTGACAAACGAATCTCGTTGCGGTAATATTTGAATGTGGGTTGTGTCAATGCATATCCCGCATTCATAACTGCTTTCCTTAATGTTTTGTCCTTGATCTCCCTCGTGAAATTTTGGACGATATGCCTAATGCAATAGACATGCGTAGAAGGAGGGTCATGCCAACCGTTTGCTGGATTATTGTAGGCACTTTCAATGGAGGCATGTCTGTCCGAGATCAAACAGAGATCTGGTTGAGGAGCCACGTGTGTCCGTAGATTTTTTAGAAAAAAGCTCCAAGCACCACCGGTCTCCCCCTCGACAAGGGCAAAGGCAATGAGTATAATGTTGTTGTTGCCATCTTGTGTAACTGCCATCAGTAGCGTGCCTTTGTACTTCCCATACAACAAAGTCCCATCAATTTGTATAATTGGTTTGCATGATGCAAACCCTGTGATGCAAGGTTGAAATTCCCAAAACACTCGACTGAATATTCCGTTTCCGTTTAGTAGACTACCATCTTGGGCGTATGCTGGCACTGCTTCCAGAATGTAAACACTACCCGGAGAATACGTCTTAAGTGCATTCAGGTAGCGAGGAAGTTCTTGGTATGACTCCTCCCAGTTTCCGTACACCTTTTCAATCGCCTTAGTCTTTGCTAACCACGCCTTACGGTAAGACATAGTGTAGTTAAAAACCATGGTGATGTGGGAGATGATTGTTTTCACCTTCAAAGATGGGTCGTTGCTGACCAGGGGTAGGATTTCTTGACAGATGAGATCGTAGTTAAGTTTTCGGTGGTCCTGTGATTGAGTGGAACTTACACAAGTGTGGGTAGTCATGGAACCTATGACCCAACAATCACCTCTTAATCTGTATGATGCGGTCAGCTTGAACATACAGTCAGGGTGGACACACTTGATCTTGTACCTTTCCGGGTTGACACGGTCCACCTTAAAATCAACCAAGTTGAGCATGTGTAATTTTTTTATGGCTCTGATACATTCCTCTCTGTTACGAAACTTGTCCTTCTCTTTTAAATTTTCATCCGACTGCATATACGGATTGAAAAATAAGTCAGTAGAAGGTTCATCTCCGCCCATGTTGAAGTTTGTCATGTGCGGAGGTGGTGTGTAGATTTCGTTTGCAGGAATACTTGGTATGCCATCATCGTCGGAATCATCATTCACCATTTCATCAAACTCTAACTCGTCATCTTCTTCTTCTTCATCAACTGCATCTACCTCATCTTGTTCATTCTCCAAAGGATCAACCACTTGTGTCACCTGAGGCTCTCGCAGCATAATGTACAACTCAATAGAGTCGTACCCAGAATACACATGGCTGGAAAACATATTCTGGAGATCCTCGTCATCTTGAACTTCAACCTTATAAAAAATTACTTGGTTGTTTCCAAAAAAAACTGGATTCTGATAAAATATTTGGGTCACCGGGCCTCGTCCAAGTTTGGCCTCCAATCGTTTTTTGAAGTACGAGAAATTGGCTTTCCCGTTTAAGAGAAATCAGATGTTGTCTGTGTCTCTAAACAAAAACCCAACGGTGGGACAAATGTATGTCTCACCGTTGAAATGTGCTTTGACAAATTGTGGTGCAGAGGCCATTGCATAGCATTGTTTGAAGGTTTGAAGGTTTGAAGGTTGGAATGTTTGAATTTTATGAGTTATTGGAAGGTTGGAATGTTTGAAGTTTATTGATTGTTTGAAGGTTTGAATATTGTAAGGTTTGAAGGTTGGAATGTTTGAACTTTATGAGTTATTCGAAGGTTTGTATGTTTGATTGTTTGAAGTTTTGAAGGTTTAATTGTAAGAACCTTTGAAGGTTGGAAGATTTGACAGATTAAGTGAATCAATGTTATGATAAACGTAAGACTAAAATTTTCAATTAAGTAAGGATGTAACCCCCAAGGCTGCCAATAATGTTACATGCATGGTATCCCAAAGGCTGTCACGTAGCCTGAGCCTAGCCTGCAACCAAGGACACCTCTTATTCGCCAATTGGGATGGCGACATCTTTCATTTTTGTACTCTTTCGCCAAGTCCAATGGCGCCTCCCTTATTGTCCAATCGTGATATATTCTTAGGCTGCCACCTAGCCTGCAAGAGTGACACCATTCATTTTTGTACATGCATGCAGATATGTAACCCCCTAGGCTTCCACCTAGCCTGCAAGAGTGACACTTCGCATGCATGCAAGCACCAGAAACCACTCTATGAAATTTTTTTGCCTATAAATACATACCATATCATACATCTCTCACACCCACACAAGTCTCACTCTCTGCTACGAAATCTTTCATAATCTCTTACACTTTATAAGTCTTTCATACTCTCTTACACTTTCTAAGTATTTCATACTCTCTTACACTTTCTAAGTATTTCATAATCTCAAGCATTTTAAATAATGGCTCTTCTAACAATGGGCGATTCTCACAGAGGCACAAGGGAAAACATTGCCGCATTTGTAAGTTTCTATTTTGGTTATACATTTTTCATACTTCAGATAATGCTTTGTTCATCTTACTTAATCTTACACCTTTTACATTATGAACTCAGGACACCAAAAGATTCAGAATCCGTTCTCACAACTACCTGGCTCCCGACCCATTTATCGTACCATATCTGGAATACGCAGGTTTTGGACATGTCATAAAGATCTCCAACTGCACAATTGATTCGAAGTTCATTCTTGCAATGTTGGAAAGGTGGAGACCAGAGACCCATACATTTCACCTACCAATAGGTGAATGTACCATCACGCTAGAGGATGTGTACATGCTACTAGGTCTCCCTGTCAACGGTAAGGCCGTGAACGGGTCGGTTCAACAACCCAACTCTCAGTGTAAAGAACTGTTGGGCAGGGATATGGTTGAAGGTGGTGGTGCAAGAGGTCAGAGAATACTACTCACTGGGCTTAAAAGTCATTATGCAAGTTTGGAATTAAACGAAAATTCCTCCGAGCAAGACAGGGTAGTAAAAGCCAGAGCTTGTCTTATGATACTATTTGGTACCTTTTTATTTCCCGAAAGTACGGGAAATAGTGTAAATTTTATGTATTTACATTTACTAAGAAATTTTGAAAAAACAAGAAAATATAGTTGGGGTTCTGCAGTTTTAGCCCACCTATACAATTTCTTGTGCAAAAATGCAGTCAAGGAAAAATGTATATTTTATGGGTGCGCTTTTTTACTACAAGCCTGGGGTTGGTGGAGGATGGAGTCCTTAAACCCCGTCAACAATAACACTTTCGTTTTCCGGTACGCAACAAAGTAAGTCATCAAGTTATATCATTTATTACTATTCATCTCTTCACCAAATATATGCTAAGAATAAAATGTTTTTCATTTCCTTTAGGTATTGTGTGAGGGGTATGGATTACGGCAAGAATCCAAGATTCAATGTCGCACTATATCGCAATCTGTTGGATCACTTAGGCCCGGATGATGTATGTCGTAGCTTTAAACTTTTCTTTATTTAAATTATTTATACATTACGTTTTCGTTAACCTGATTTAAATTTTATCGCAGTTCGTCTGGAGACCATATTTGGGTTTGGGCCATGATCCAAACCCGGAGGATGCAGCAATTTGGACCGCGAAGACTGCAATTATTCGGTTCAACGTTGTGGAGATGCACCACAACGACCATGTGAAGATGCAGTTCGGAATGCATCAAGAGATACCAAGTGATCTAACTTATTTGTCCCCATGGCATCTTAAAAGGGTCGACACCCAGTGGGGTCTTACCAACTGGAAAGACTTCGCTCCGGAATGGTGTAAGATGTGGCAGAGGCGTCACCGCTATGTCTTGTAATTCCCGGTTTTCCTTAATCATGGTAATATGTGACACACGGATCAATATTTATCTTGGTACAGGTCAGTTAGTAACCTTGAAATGCACGTGTCTCATCCAAGGTATTTGGTTGACCCACGCACACAATGGGCACAACCCTCGTTTCCCCAACAACAAACCCAAAACCCATCAACCTCCCACCAACCCCCAAGAAGAAACATAACCACAAACACCCAACCGCAGTCCCCACCACAACACAATTACACTCAAATGCCCCACAACCAACCATAATCACCACCTCACTACCAATACCCCGATATGCCTCACACCCAACCACAATACCAATCACAATACCAACACACCCGCATACCCCACACACAATTTCAGTCTTCCGTATATCCCAATATGGGCCCCTCAACATCCAGCCTTAGCCCTGATATGGGAATGTCGAAAGATTACGAACAAATTGACCCAGCCTACCATCAACCACAATATCACCAAACCACCCAACATCCTCAATACCAAACACCCCAAGATCCATTTCCTTTCTACCCACCGTACTCAGACGATCAATGCTACAGACCCACCATGGAACCCCACCCACCGCCAACACGACCAAACTTTAAGGGTATGGGTAACCGACTGTACCAAAGCGGATCTTCTAGATATGGAGATCCGACTGATTTTATGGATCCGGATTGCATTGACTTCGTTGGGCCATCGACCCTGCCGCAATAGGAAACGCGACGACACCCAGCACGGGAAAGGCGAGGACGGGGATGCGGAACCGGGGGTCATTACCGGGTTCCGGGGGATCATTGATCTATCTGTTTTTTTTTTCCTTTTTTTTTTTATCTGTTTTTTTTATCTGTTTTTTTATCTGTTTTTTTAATGTAATACAGTTGGATGTAATTATTTTTTTTAATAAAAAGTCCATTTTGTTGATCCTGTATCCAATACGCAACGCACCGGACAAAAAAAAATTCAAATTTTGTCCTAAAAATACACCTAGGCGTCATCTCACTTGGCTTAGGGCATGCCCTAAGCACATAGGCGCCAAGTGAGATGGCGCCTCCCCTTAAAAAAGGGAGTAGGCGTCAAGTGAGTTGGCTCTTCCTTTGGGGAGTCATGTGAAACATGGTTATTTGCGTAATTTTTTCCAAAACGCGGTTATTTGCAATTTTTTTTTAATACTTGGTTATTCAAAAAAAATTCTAATATTTACTATTACATCCAAATTGAATAATTGGTACAAATAATAAATGAACAATATTTAAATAAATAAATTAAACAAATATGCAAAAATATTATGAATATGCAAAAAATGTTTTGTTTATTTTTATGTATGCAAAAAATATAATATTTAATGTAAAAAAGAAATAAAAAGATTATTTTTTTTATTAAGGGTAAAAATCCTAATTTTCTTTTAAGAAAGTAAATATATATCATATACTTTTTATGTACAATAAAATAAAATAATGTATATACAAAAATAAAATATATTTAAAAAAAATATTATTTAAGTATAAATGATAAAAAAAAATAAAGGTACAATATTTTTATGTTTTATTCTCAAGTTTTCATTAAATAAAATAAAAGTATGTATATATATATTAGAAAAATATTAGTTATGTACAATAATTATATTAGTTATGTACAATAAAAATAAAATAAAATATATACAAGACAAAAATATATTTAGAAAAATATTGTTGGAGTATAAATAAATAAAGAATAAAAAAAAGGTATAATATTATTATATATTATTTTCAAGTTTTCATTAAATAAAAGTATATACTAATTAAATTATTTTTATGTTAGAAAAAATAAAAATAAAATACAAAATAAATGTGAAAATTTATAAAAATGTTTTTTGATATTTTTTATATTTGGAAATTAAGAAAATAAAATCAAAAATTAAAAATAAATACAAAAATATAAAAATATGAAGAAATGGGCCAGGGGGTGCAGTCAGTAATGAGGGGGGGGTGCAAAAAGTGAGAAACACAGGCCCAACCCAGTTTCAAACTTCATCTTCAACCATTTGTCCAAAAATGCGCGGGCCTGACTTCAAACATGAACAACCTGCATACGTGCTCTGTTTCAGTTGACTTCGTGTATGGCAATGTGGAGCTTTTCAGTGAGGCCTGAGATGTTTGGAAGTTTGCTTGAACTTCCTCTGACCTTCCCCAATGCCTAGTTTTCCTTGAATGTGCTTGAACAAGCCTGTAGAACTCAACCTGCACAAGCTTTTACCATTTAAGGATTAATTCTTTGTGTAATCCTCCCATGACCAAAACAAAGCCTTAGACCAATGGATTTGCATTTAATTATTGAGTATGGAAGGGTTTTAGGACCTGTAATCAAGTACAAACAAAGCTGATTAGAGTTTCCAACTTGTATCAATATGAACATGCCATGGATCAAAAGTGAGTTTTTTCCAACTTCAAGCCTTCGATTCTCCCTAACCACAAATGATTTTGGAGAGTTCTTGGACTTTTTAGAAAGCTTGTAACATGCTCTACAATCCATATTTGAAATGAATTTTGATATTCCAAGTGGAACTAGGTGAAAAATTGCCAAAAAGATAGGTCAAAATCCTGCCTAAACTAGGACAAAATTTCACTAAGTTAAAAGTTTTATGGACCCTTGTTCCAAAAATCATAACTTGAGATCCAAGCTTCTTTTGGGAAAACTTTGTGAATCAAAGTTTTAGATTTTGTGGAGGACTACAACTTTCATGTTAGAAGTTTTGTTTGAATCCAATTGAATCATGGTGAAAATATTGGGCAAAGTTAGGAAAAATTAAGAAAATTTCATAACTTAGAAAAATTATAAGTTATGAAAATTTTCAATCTTAAACCCTAATTTGCAAAATTGGGTTTCTTGATGAACAAGTTTCATGTTTTGACACATCTTGATGAAAAATGACCCTTGGCACTTGATTTTGACCAAAAAGTCAAAGTTTGACTTTTCAGTGTACAGTCAAATTTTGATCAGTTGACTGAAAAATTCATTTGTCAATCCAATACAATTGAGATCTTTTGAACCTTGTGGATAGGTCAAGATGATGCCATTGAGTCCTTGAATCCATGATTGAGCCGAATTTGCCATTGTCTAGGTTAAAAATCAGAAATTGCCCTTGTACAGTCAAAACCCTAAAAATGACCATTTTGCCCTTTTGATGATTTGATCAAATTTCTTGAGGAGTTGTGGTCCAAACTTAATCAAATGATTAATATGAGTTTATAATGTTGATGTGGATAGAAAATTATGAGGTTTGATTGTAAATTGGTCACAATTGACTTTCCCCCCAATACAGCTGACTTCTAGGTCAATTGTCCAATTGACTGGGCAAAAATTTGATTCAAAGCTTGAAAATTGGTAGAGGCAATCTTATAGGTCCAACATGAAGTATGAAAGTCACTTTGAGCATTGAAAGTCCAAAAATCCCTGTGCAAACTCAAACCCTAATTTAGGTCATCAGTGCAAGGAGATGTCTTGAGCAGAGCAAGATCCTAATCCTGTCTGGAGTTCAAGGAGTCTTGTGAGGGGAAATCTTGATAAAATGAGAGGGAAAATTTTGGGGTACAACACCGTCAAAGACCTCCTAGAGGAAAAATTTATTTCCGAAGCCCAATACCAACCTGTCTTTCTAATGTAGTTCTTGTAAAGAAGTGTAATGGAAAATGGCACATGTGCATTTACTATACCGATCTTAATATGGATTTCCCTAAAGACGATTACCCCCTCTCTAGTATAGATAAATTGGTTGACAATTTTGAAAGTTTAAAACTATTGTCCTTCATGGACGCGTATTCGGGATACAACCAGATCTTCATGGAAATGACGGATAAAAAATACACGACCTTCATAACCGAATCAGGAAACTATTACTATAACATAATGCCATTCAGTCTGAAGAACACGAACACAACCTATTAGCGCATGATGAACAAGGTCTTCTGAGGAGAGATAAGAGACATGCTCGAAGTCTACATGGACGAAATGATCATGAAATCCCAAGAGGAATATGACCAAGCGCTCCACCTCATGAAGGTCTTCGACCGAGCAAGGAAATGCAGAATGCAATTCAACCTGGAAAAATGCACCTTTGGCGTACAAACATGTAAGTTCATCGGCTTATACTTAACAAAACGAGGATTCCGAGTCAACCCCGACAAATGTCAAGCGTTTTCTAAACTTCCGACCCCGAGCTCGAGAAAATTAATCTAAACTTTAAACAAAATGCTCACATCATTGTCCCGTTTAGTGGAAAAGTCTGCCCGACACGCGTTCCCCTTTTTTAAACTTCTCTGCAAAGAAGCTGCGTTTGAGTGGATCGAAGAGTGTGAGCACGCCCTCCTCCATCTTAAACAAGCATTCTCTCAACCACCAGTCTTATTGAGACCATACAAGGAAGAGACTTTCTACCTTTATCTGGCCGTAACTTCCAAGGCAGTCAGCGTTGCTCTCATTCGGGAAACCCCCGAGAGGCAGAAGCCCATCTACTTTATGATCAAAGTTGTGCAAGGTCCCGAAGTAAGATACTAGCAGATAGAGAAAGTAGCCTTTGCGCTCATCAACATGACAAGGAGACTGAGATACTACTTCTTGGCACACACCATTGTGGTTTACAAGGATCATCCAATAAAACAAGTACTTGGTCGGCCTGATATGGCCGACAAGATGCTCAAGTGGTCGTTAGAACTCTCCAAGTTTGACATCAGGTACGAGACCAGGAAATACCTTAAAGCACAAGTGTTGGCCGACTTCATAGAAGAATGACCTCCCCGACCCCCAAAAATGGGGCACACATGTGGACCATATTCGTGGATGGAGCTTCCAGCCCAACAGGAAGCGGAGCAGGTATCGTACTGGAAAACAAGGAAGTAATACTAATCGAACTCTCCCTTGTGCTATCCTTCCCAACCTCGAACAACCAAGCAAAATATGAGGCTCTCCTCGCTGGGCTCCGCCTATCCGAGAACTTGGGCTCCAAGGAAGTAAAGATCTTCACGGCTCCCAATTCATCGCCTCCCAGGTACGAGGGGAATACCGGGTCAAAAATGAACAACTCTCAGAATATTGAACTCTGGTCCAAGAAAGAATGAATAAATGTAACTCTGTGGATGTGCATCATGTTCCTTGCGAACATAATTCTCGAGCAAATATCCTGTCAAAATTGGCCAGCACAAAAAATAAATAAAGGAACAAATCAGTAATACAGGAAATACTACCTCAACTGAGCATTAAAAACCCTCCTTGGACCTAGAAGTGTATGCCTTCAGTGACAGTAGTTGTTAGCTAACACCGGTATACAACTACCTCGCAAAAGGGGAGCTACCATATGACCAGAAGGAAGCCAACATTATCACACAAAGAGGCCGCTCCTACGTCCTGATTGAAGGAAAAATGTATATAATAGGATTCTCTGTACCCCTCCTCAAATGCATCAAAGAGAATAAGGTCGCCCATATCATGTAGGAGATCCACAAAGGAATCAACTCCCAACACATGAGTGGAAGATCCCTCGCTAGGAAAGCGTTACGAGAAAGATATTATTGGCCCACCATGCAGCACAACATCAAATAACACATGAAGAAATGTGAAAAATGCCAACTCCACGGGGATCTGCACTTAGCACCCCCAAGCGAGCTCAAGTCCCTCTCTTCTCCCCGGCCCTTCGCGTGGTGAGGCTTGAACCTTCTTGGGCTATTTGTTATGGGATCAAACCAAAATAAATACATGATAATATCGGTATATTATTTCACAAAATGGATAAAGGCAGAGGTATTAGCCAGAATCACGGTGCAAAACTTCCTCCACTTTTTCAAGAGAAACATCATTACCCAGTTCGGCATACCCCAAGCAATTATCACCGACAACGGGACACAGTTCATAGACAGGAATTTCCAAGAATTCGTTGCCATGTTGGGCACCATCCAACACTTCACTTTTTTCAAACACTCACAAGCGAACAGACAAGTTGAAGCCGCGAGCATGGTGATCCTCTGAGGACTCAAGCGAGGGCTCGAAGAAACCAAAAATATGTGGGTCGAGGAGTTGCACAACGTGTTCTGGGCCTACCGAACAACATCTCACTCATCAACCGAGGAAACTCCCTTCCGACTAGCATATGGAATTGAGGTCGTCATCCACGTCAAGATCAAAGAACCGTTGAGACGGACTGAAGCTCCTCTTGACAGAAATGAACGACGAAGCCTTAAGAGAAGAGCTCGACCTCGTCGAGGAAGTCTGAATTGGGGAGGCCTTATGAGAAGCCTCTCTCAAATAAATAATTTCCATACGATATGATGCCAAAGTTATACAAGAATTCGAAGTCGGTAGCCTAGTCCTAAAGAGAAATCATAAGGAGTCTCGCAAGGGCAAGCTCGCCACAAACTGGGAAGGCCCTTACAGCGTCCATGCAAAAACGGGGACCAGAGCCTACTACTTAGACAATTTACACGGGGAACAACTTGCTCGACCTTGGAACACCTAAAAACCAAAGCATTATTACAATTAAGGCTCTAAAAATAGTCTGTGTGCTCTATCAAAACAATGAACACGCCAGTCCCGACCATGCGTGCATGCTCAGGTACAGGCATCGCACTCCAAATTAAACAAAGAGGCAAGTCTCCATTCTTTTGACGAGCATATTCTTATCCCAACATGGAAAACTCAAACGAGATCCATTATTGTCGTACCACGATGGTAGAACGCCCAACTCGTGATGGGAAGTTCACACCGTCAAGCTCAGGTTCCAAACAGGACCCGAGTTCTGGCCCATGCCCAGAAATAGCCATGGTTGCTCGACCAATCTCCCCACACTAGAGAGCCTCAAACACTAATGAGCAATCCCCAAAACTATTGATCAAAACAAGTGTCTCGAGCCAACGAGCATACAGATAAGTAAGCATTTGACAACGATCAATAAATCATGCACTAACTAAGTTAAAAACACTTAAACGATGTAGATTAAGATAAAACGACTGCCACGGTCAAAAAATTTAAAGGAGATCACGAAGGTTGCAATTGTAAAAATATTACATAAAGGGAGCATGTAACCCCTATCTAAAATACAGATAAATGACCACGAGGACCGCGATTGTTTGAAAATTACATAAAAGCGGGAAAAGCCCATGAGGCAGATTACTATAAAGCGACACACATGCCAAAACAAAAGAGAGCAACAACAAGCTGGTCAAACATCGGGCTGAGATCCGTCCTCATGAGCACAATCCTCTTGGACGGGTTCCTTGACTAATCCGTCCTCTACAAACTTGAGGGAGTCGAGGGCAACAATCTTCCCATCCGCTGCATGGTAGAGGAACCTCGTCCCGGCTGTGTTCAGCTCCACACTAGGATTCACCACTCTGAGTTGCGCCACGACATTAATAAAGCTCCCATCAGCATTAACTTGACCATCATCCACAGCCAGTTGGAGACGAGCAACCAACTCTGCTCGGGTCTTCAAACACCTGGCCTCATCTAGTTCATCCTCAACAGGAGCCATCTCTTCCCTCATGGCTACGACTGTGTCCTCAAGGGTCGTCTTTTTCAGCACAAGAGTCTTATGCTCCTCGGTCAACTTAGTCAGGTTCTCTGACAACACTTTATTAGAAGATTTCGCCTTGTTGAAATTATCCTTGAGAGTCACTACCTTAGCATGGGACTTCTTCAACTCAGCCTCACGGGAAGAACGCACCTTAACATACACAACTTCCATCCCCAAGATCCTCATTGGAGCACCAACATCTCGGGCCAGCATCGTTCGCCTGCTCGTATGATCCATTTCTTTGACAATGATTCAACTCGGTGAGCTTACAGAGAGGTGCCCTCAAAGAAGGCCTTGTCATGAAAGCATGGGGGAGTTTAAACTTGTCTGTGATACGGTGGCCAGAACCGGACTGTTTTGAAAATTATTGGTTTGCATTTTGCGTTTATGTTTGCAAAATGTCGCGGTAAGCAAGAGTCGCCACCGACTTTTATTTTATCCAACAAGGAAAGGAAAAAAACACAGAAAAACTCCTTTTTCGAGATATTTCTGAGTACGGGGGTAGATTATAGAAAGGGAAGGTATTAGCACCCTTTCTATCCATGGTTTTCCATGGGCTCTTAGGTACTTGCTCATCATTTTCAAAAAAAATTTCTTTGTGTTTGTGGGTTTTGAAAAGTTTTTGTTTTAACTTCAATTTAACTCTTGCTTCTGTCTTCAAGAGTGTAATGAAGTGTTTTTGAAAACTTTGTTTTGTAAAGGTGCGTAAGTGTGGAAAAAAAGTTTATTTTAATTGAGAAAGTACTTAAGAACTAATCTACCTACTCGAAAAAAGAATCATTCTCTATTCGTTTCCTTTAGACAATGCTATCCCACTATTAGTGAGTAGGTAGCACCGTCGTTGGAGTTTGAGGGTTAATTCGAAAGGGACGTTCGGTCACTAAAGCAATGTTAGAACGTTTTAGTAATAACCCTAAAGTCTTAGATCAATTATCCGAGGCAACTATTCCGAGGCAACCTTTTTGAGGCAACTTTGATCTTTGGACAAAAGGGCGACCACTAAAGCATCGTATACTCAATGACCGTTTACCAAAGGCAACCAAGTGGGAGTGTACCCTAGGAGTGTACATGTGCGAGTGATTCAGTTTCAGATTTATTTATCTTTGCACATTTAGGGTGATCTAACTGTTTAAAATTAGTCATACATTCTTGTCATGCAAACCCTAATTATTCACATATCTAGCAGTTAAATATTTGCAGAAATTAAAGTGAGGAATTTAAACTAAGCTATTACAAGGCCAAAAACAAATCCTTTGAAATTAAAAGCGGTAAAATAAATAAATGTCCTAATTAAATTATTATAAACTGTGAGCAGATACAATAATTGGATAAAAATAAAAATAAAGTGCGCGATGAAAAATTAGTTCGAGTGCGAAACTAGGGTTTTGAACCTCCTATCCTAATTAAAAGAAAAATGTTTTTTTTTTGTTTTTAATATTTTTTAAGAAAAGAAATTAGGTCTTTAAATTAAATGAAAAATTGTTTGGTTATTAAATTAATTAATGAAAATAATTAAATGACATTTTTTTTGTTTTTTTAGGAAATAAATAAAATAATTAAGTTAGTAATAAAACCTATTTATTCTAATTAATTTTAACTATTTGCAAAATAAATTAAAGTTATCTAAAATTAATCAAACCTAATTAAATTAATTAATTTATTGATGAAAAATAATATTCTAATTTTAATTTATGAAAAGTAATATTTTGTGATTTTTTGATAAAAAGAGAAAATAATTTTTGGTTAGTAGAATAAATAAATAAAATAATTAAAATGAAATATAAGAAGAAAAGAATAAGAGATGGGCCTGAATTAGGGGTGCCAATAGTCAGAATTTTGGGCCCAAATAGAGGTCCACATTGACCTTTGTGATCCTATGCAGCACACTGACTTTGGCTCATGATGCACCTTCAGTGGTGGCCATCCGATTTGGCCATCTGGCCATCTGGCACGTTTGATGATGATGGCATATGGTAGTCGCTTGCTTCCTGTACGCACATGATCCTGAAACAGAAAATAATATGGAGAAATAGAGGGACCTGGGATTCGAACCCAGGTCCTGAAGGCAATTTCCAATGGCTTGTAACCAGCTGGCATGTTGGTTCTTATTGTACATATACCAAGAAACAAAGATAATATATAAACAAAAGTGTTAGTGGATGATGTAACAAAAAACACGCCAGAGTTTGAATAGGGCTATGGGGGAGTGACACGCAGTCGTCCCCTTCCTCTCTCTATGGCTAAAGGTTTGATAACCTATACCTACGGACAAACTTCTGTTTCTACAGACCGGTGCTTTCTCAAAATCTTCCACAGGCCATAGAAATAACATTTAATGCCATGGTTGTGTTCGTCTCATCCTCCTGAACATGATAGTACCACTTACGAAGGCCAATTGTCCCTGTAATCAAAAACCCTAAAACAAAGCTCCAAAACCTAGCAATGGTGATTTGCAGTATAGGCCATACAAATGAAATTGAATGATGCAGAAAGTTTACATATGTTCCATAGATCAAGAATATGCAATTAATTCATGTTAACAATGCTTATATTATGAGATACGAATTCAAGAACAGGGCTATGTTGTGATGGACTTACAGTGCGATATATGGCTCGAAATCGCGTGGTTTTGATGGCTTTAGCTTGTTGAGAGCCCCAGGAGTCGATTGGGATCGTTCAAAGGTCATGAAACTGCCTCCAACTGGGATTTCTATCTACCACTTTTCTTGATTTTTTTTCCAGTTTTGGCTTTGCTTGCTGCGCCTATTTCTAACCCCTTTTTTAGGTCTTCCTCGCCTCCTTATGTATCAAGGAATGCATTAGGGTTGATAACTGCATCCAATCTTCCTTCTTCAATGATTTTTTGATTTGATTTGATTTATCTTTAAAACCTTCCAAATTTGGCTTATTTTCAATCTTTTTGTTCATATTATGCATTTACACGAGTTTGAATGTTTGCTAGCTGTACAATGAAGCCTGTAACAACCGTAAAATCTCTCGTTATCAATGTTTTTGATTTTATATGATTTGTTTTGATTTAAATTGAATTAATTCAAATAAAAACCAAAATAAATAATAAAAATAAGATATGGACAAGTGGCAAAGGCTAGAGAACGTGGGCTATGTTTCCAACTCAAAACAAGTGAAAAAGATTGAGTCCATTTGGCAAAAATTAAAGTTTTAGGGATAGTTGACTTTTGGCAATTTTGCAAAAAAGGTCAACTTCACCAATGCATAACTTCCTCAATTTTGACTCTTTGGAGGTGTTCTTGGACTTTTTAGAAAGCTTGAGATGTCCTATAAGCAATCCTTTTTGTCTCATATAATTTTGATATTCCATGCTCATGTATGAAGCTTTGGCAAAAAAGGTGTTTTTGTTGACTTTTCAAAATGACCTATAATGTCCAAATTCACAACTTTTTGTGAGTGCATATTTTGAACTTGGGAGCTGAAGATGGATTGTAAGGAATTGTATCCTATTCGTAATGATCTTTGTATGGGTCATTTATCATAAAGTATGAGAAAGTTATGCTTGGTCAAAGTTGAGTTGACTTTTCCTACAAAACCCTAATTTAGCAACTTTTGAGTCTTGATGAATTGTGAGCAATCCTTGATGAATCATGATCAAATCTTGATAAAATGATGAAATATACTTAAAAATTAGTATGTTGACCAAAAATATTGAAGTTTGACTGTATGTAGCCCACAATTGACTTTTGCCCTAACACAGTCAATTTTCAGGCCTTTGAGCAATTGACTGAGCAAACTTTCTCTGCAAGGCTTGAAACTTGTCATGGATGATATTGATAACATATTAGGACATTGGTGATCATTTGGGATCATTTGGACTCAAGTATCTTGATGCAACATGAAACCCTAGTTTGGGGTAGACTGCCTTAGGAGAGAGCTTGTCTGGCCAACCCTTGGACTACCTTGAGCAACTTAAGGATCTTTCTTGAAATGTTTTGAGAAATATGGGAGGGAAAATTTTGGGTTACAACATTGCCCTTTTCTTATTCCCCTGTCAGGTTGACAACACCCTCAATACATGGTATCTTGCACCTCAAGGACACCTGCTGAGGAGAAGGATACCCGACAGCCTGGCCAGTCAATGATGTCCCCGAACCAGTCTGGGGAGCCATCCCCGCGTTTCCTTGAGAGCCTTTAACATACTTTTGTCCCTTCTTCACCTTGATGGCAACTGATTTGACCATATGATCTTGGGAAACATTCATTTTTCTGGAAAAATAACAAGTTGAATTCAGCAAATGGGGATAAATAAATGTGCATGCAAACCCAATCGAAATGGGAAACAAAACAACTACCTAAATACTCTTTAGGGTCCTCGCATTTGAGGAGCTCCTTAAAATTTATGAGTCCTGGTTCAAACACAGGCTTCCCATCCTCGTTCACAGCAGGTTTTCCCCCTTTGCCCGTATGTTGGACTAGGGGTATCCCCACAACAAAAGCCAGTAAGCGATCATGGCTAGCCTGGTCCTCAGGATTCAGCTGATCCTTCTTCTAAATATAATGGTCGGTCCTGTGAGCAAAATGTTTCCTCGACTAATATAAACTAAACTTCGGCACTAGCTTTGTCACCAGGTTCCCTTCCCCATTTAACACGGGACCCCCAACATTGTTGACTAATGGGACGCTCCTAAAAACATTCAACAATTCCCTCTCTAACGCGGGTTGGATTAACATATACATGTCCTTGAAATGTCAAACAAATTCAAGATAGGCCTTGAAAAACCTCGCGTTCTCCTGTTTTAGGGAGACCCGTCTGAACTGGGTATCAGTTGTGCCCCGTTGGAGATGGAAGCAGTAGAAGAACAAAGGAAAGGTGGCCCCTATCTTCAAATAATCACACACTATCTCGAAAGCACGCAGGAAGACAATCGAGTTAGGATGAAGCTGGGAGGGAGCAAGACGAAGATTCCAAAAAATGTTCACATGGAGATCAGTGGAAGGAAGCCGAAGACCTAACTCTTTAAAGAGAATCTCACACATAGAAAGATGGTTTGAATCAAAATTTGAGCATATGTGATGATTCTTCCCGGGAATGTAAATCACCCATTCTTCATCGACACCCTCTGAATCCATCCCCAGAGCCACCAACGTGAACACTTAATCCAGGTGCTCAGCAAAGTGGGAGGAAATCCCCAAAGCACCCGACACGACACAAGCCAAGGGATCCTCGAGAGCTGCAGGCATGCCCTGCACATCTTTGCCTTGCTCTGGTTTGCCTGGCTCAAGATCATGCACCCCCGAGGTACTCCCCTTGGTTGACGTATGCTCGAAATAACTTGGTATATAATTGTTGTACTCGCTCATGAGTTCGTCATCGATACTACTAGCCATCATACCAGATAAGCGGAGGACAAAAGTGAATTCAACATCAAAATCAAATTTATCCTTCCACCGTTAATCAAGTGAAAAAGGCATTCAAAGGAACGAGGACCCTGTCCCCAACCTGATTCCTCACTCAATAGTTAAGAGAAGGCACCACAACCATCTCTCTTGAAGCACATCAGACACATGTATGCCAAGCTGGAACATAAATCGCGTGGGTAATGATCTCCCCGACCATTGGGTTTAACACCACATTCAAGAACTTATCAGAAGCATATGAAGATCGAAACAAAAACCCAGAAACGGCCCCAACTTCACCGGAAAATTCATTATGAATCACTATCGCCAATCCTAAGTCCAGACATCTCTGAACAGGTGCACGACAGAGACATCATCCTCAGACGACACAACCACCGCTGAACACCAACAAACCTCCGGAAATTTCTGCACAAAGCTATTCTAATCATAACCACATGCATTTCTAGGAAAAGAAACTGAAAATCTAACCTAGAAAAAAAGTAAATTCCATAAAAACAGGGAGAAATCGAGAAACTTATCGGGTTAGGGAAGATTAACGGCGGAACAAGCAGAAATCTCAACGGTAAACGGAGGAACGAGCAAGAACTTAGGCAGAGATGGACTGTGTCATGCAAAACTAGCAGAAACGAGCAGAAAAAGAGCAAGTGAAAAATGCAAATAAAACTCCCTTTCCCCCTTTTACAAAGCAGCTTGCTGGCATGTGAGCGAGCAAGCGCCTAAGGAAACCTAAGAGGCGTCATCATTGCGCCATAGTTCTTAAACTAGCCATCATTACACGTCTGACAGCACGTGGCCCAAAGCAAACGTGGAACACAAACTCTCTAAATTCCAATTAGTTGTTCCTCTCCCCGAAACAATGCTCAAGATCCTCGGAAGAAGAAGTTCCCTGAAAATACCGAGAGCAAGTCTTAAGTCATTGCCCCTCTGCCCAGAGGCAACGACTTGGGGGACTCCTTTTTTGAATTGGCCCAATGATTAGAATTGACCCATTCTTCTTCTACTTCTAGCATGGCCCAACAGCTCTGGCCCACTAACTCTAGCCTTCGGTCGAGTACGCATGATCTACTGCACCACGAGGCTAGCAAGGATAAGAATGCCTTAACCACGTGTCTACCTGCATCGACATCCACCTTCAAGTCTTCCCGACACACGCGGAGCGGACAACCAGGAACTCCTATAAACGCACATGCCCGTAATATCCTTCTTGCTTGGTGCAACGACTAGTTACGAGCATGAATGTCCGTTTTGACCAAGTCTTGGCAATTACCTATTTTTGAGGAATCTAATATCTAGGCCCAAAAATAGAAATCAATGGCTATATGTCGAGGACATTATATAAACTCTCACACTTGTGAGGGCCAGGTATCCAATATTCATTCTAAAAACCATAATCTCTTACTTGTATCTCTTTGCACTCTTTCTCACTAGATCATCAGAGTGCCTTGCAGGTACACCCTCTCCTCTCCTCTTATTTCCAGCCAATCATACATCATCATTCTTCGATCCACTTTCAGGTTCTGACTAACCAGTAAGATAAGATATTATAAGGTATTTATAATATTTTCATTCTAAAATTAACGAAATGTATTATGGGTATCTTAAGGATTCGTTGGATTTCAACATTTATAAATATATATCTCAATCAATTTGTCTTTACAACTTCAAAATTTTATCTCCTGAAAAGATTGATAAAGGTTTGAGAATCTCAAGGGTAAATTTAGAGAGTAAAATGTTAAAATTCCTTGGAGTTATTAAAATTTGAGAAATCTTTGAAAATATCGAAGGAGACTGGAAAACACTTATAAACACATTGTGCTTGAGTGATTCATATATTGATAGCGAGATTGAAAAATACTTAGGTAGAAATAGAATTTAGTTTATAGTAGCTTCTAATATATATTTTTTTTTAACTCTTCTGTAACTATTTTGAGAAATTTAATGAATGGGAGAGCGGCACTATCTCCTATAGTAGATGATTTGATTGAATTGATTAAACAAATTATTGTGTTGTAGTCTTTTATTTTCTTCTGTTGGTTGTGATTTTATTTTTAATTTTGACAAATTATTGTAATACTTAATTTTTTTTCTTAATTATCATTGTTCTTTGTCTTTACAAATCAAACATTTTTAATATATTTAAACTTTGATAATTATTTTAAATTTAATTTATTATCTAAAATATTTTATAAAATATTTGTTTAAAGCTAATTCAACATTTTTCTTACTATAACAAATGGGTATATGAAAGAGGTCGATGAGCAAATAGATCTGCATATAAAAATATACTTTTGAAACCTCACGTTTCTATGCACAATTACTTGTAGGATATGTTTTTTTAACCCTTGGGAAAAAAATCCTTATTTTAAAATGTTCCAAGCCGTAAACAAAATGTCTTCTATGTTACTTACTCAAAACTTAAAGTGGCACTTTTGACTTATCTCAAGCATACACATTTCTTTCTTAAAAAAGAGGGTTAAATGGGTATTTATCTTTGGTGTAGAACTAAAATTAGTTTGACATTTTTGTATGTTTGATAAGTTTTACATTTGTCTTATAGAAATTAATTTTAACATGTGATCATCGTAAATATTTATAATATTAGTATTATAATTAATCACGTCTCATTTTAGAGGTGATCAAAATAAAAGTTAAATGTTTCTATTAATTGATAATTGTGATTAACTAAAAGTATTAAAAAAATTATTATCTCTGATCCTTTTTCAAGTTTTCAAGTGCCGGTTTATGAAGTTTTCTTTGTTTCATGTTAATTTTCGTTTTCAAAATTTAAGATATTATTGATTATATTTTTTATCAAAATTTTCATTAACTATTTATTGTAAGAAGAGAAAGGGATATTAAATAATAAATAGTTAAAAATATTATAAATGGCAGAAACTTAAAAATATATATTAATATTTAAAGCAAAAATAATAATAAATAAAGATATATTACTTTAATATACTAATATTGATGTGACAAAAAAAATAGAAATATCTAGTTATCCTTTTTTTGAATTAAAAGACCAAATATAAATTTTCTTCCAATTTATCTTTATTGTCTGCTCCACATCTATCATAGCATCACAAAGCTCAACCTTCAACGCATATCTAAATATTAAGAAAGTACAAAACCTACCAACATGGACAACTTTCTGATGGTGATGTAGGATTTCCAATCAGTAGGCTTGTCCTCAAATCTCGACATATTCCTAGCAGTCCAGAATTGGTGGAAGACATTTATGATGCAAGAATTGACCATAATTTGAGCTTGAGGAGACTAGTCCATGATGATCACTTTCTTATAGTCCATGAAACTTCTCTTTACAAAAGAACATTCAAAGAAAAAATGATTTGAAGTTTCATCCTAATTCTTGCAAAAGGAACAAACAGAAGGAAGAGCAAACCCTCTTATGGACATGTTTTCATATATAGGAAGTTTATTGTGCATAAATATTCAAAACACGCTACTACATATAACACATGTAATATACATGTAATATAGGTCGTAAAATACATTTAACTTTAGATTCTCAGGAGAGATAACGAAGGACGACAAGATATTTATTTACTTTTCGATTTTATTTAAAGACTGAGGTAATAAGATATTCATTTACCTCAATTTTAAGTAATAACTGATGGGTTAAATCTCATTTTTTGTCTGTGTCATTTTCACTAGCTTGTATCATATCATTATAAATCTATTAATCTGTATGTATCATTTTTTTATACATAAATTACAAAATATGTAACCGAATTAGAATATATCATATCAGTTTAAATTAAATGTACAATTTTATCATTAAGACAGAATACACATATTTAAAATTTACATATTTGCATATTAAAATGACAAAACCTTTATTCATATACAAATTAAATTAAGATTATAACAAACCAAGAAAAATTATTATTGTTGTTAAGATTCATAAAAAGCTAAGAAGACAATGACCCAACCTGATCGAAAATCAACCGTATCTTCTTTTGAGTATGGTGTTATGTTGTTAAACTCTTATAATTAAAACAAAATTTAATTTATGATAAGCTAAAATCAATAACATTAACTTAAAAAGTATATATATATATATATATATATATATATATATATATATATATATATATATATATATATATATATATATATATATATATATATATATATATATATATATATATATATATATATATATATATATATATATATATATATATATATATATATATATATTGTTTAACCGTGCATGTCCTTTAAGAAAGCAGCAAACATATATCACACCATAAGTATTGCCAGGTAGAATCAGTCAAAAATAAATCTCAAACAGATAACTCTAGCCAAATAAAGGGAAAGTAGGCAATGTCAAGTGTGCTAGACTACGACCAATGCAATGCACTAAAGATGAGAATCCACTGTCCACCATAAAGTTTTAACTCAGTGGTTTTTGTCAACCATTACAAGACATGTTAGGCAGAATTGTTCCTATAATCCAAGCATCGTCCCCATTCTCTATTCTTAGTGCTATGCTAACCAAACATCATGTAGACAAATGTCTGTCCAACAATATTCTCTTACTACTTTAGTCATTAGAAAAAGTAGTTCATTAGAACTTTATGATACACTAAATCTTTTTAAAAAATGTTTGCTTGATTGCAATTTGATTCTTTTATTTTTAATTTTTTCAAATTTTGATTTGCCATTCTTAGATTTAATTTATTGATCCTTCAATATTATTTCTTTTGAAATTTTGGTTTTTCACTTTTTTTTTATGACGTGACAACAAAATTAATGAGAAGATAAGTAATATGATATAATTGAAACTTCATCTTATTTATAATTATTTTTTACAAATTATTATATTTATTAGAAAACATAAAAAAATGTTAAATCAGAATTTGAAATTATTTATTTTTTTGAAATTATAAATTGTTTAAATTATTATATAGAAAATATTTAATGAAATTAATAAATTAAATCAAATTTATATTAATATATAATTTGCAAAATAAAATAATTTAAGGGGTTTCAAATCCATGTCCTCAAAAAACCTGGTGGTCTTGTGATCTGAAAATCAAGAGAGACAAATGCTTTTATGTTGGGAAAGATAGCTTGGGGTCTAAACCAGGATTTTAATTTCATGTGGATCCAAGCTTTGAAGCATAAGTATATCAATAAGGAAATATTCTTTAATATGAAAAAGAAATCGAGATCGGTTATTTAGAATGCAATTATTAAAGCTCTCACTACTCTTAAAGATGAATTTTAATTTAGATTGGGGTGAAAACTCCTCTTTCTAGTTTTGGTATGGGGTAGAGAAATTAGCAGAGTAGGTTCTCTAAGTGGATATAAACGATCTAGAAATGCGAGGGAATGATGTTTATTTGGATGAGAATTGGAGCTTCAATTTATAATATACTAATATTTCTCCTGTTGTTTGTGACTGTCTTAAAGTGCTTCCCATTTATTTGAATTCTCTAGTGCCTGATTGATTAACTTGGAAAAGAAATTTAGACGCAATATATACTGCTCGAGGTAGTTATAATTGACTCAAAAGACTTTAGTTTTTTCAGAACACAATAGATAATAACTCTTGAAAATGGGTGTGGCATATTCCTGCTTCCGAGAATGTGAAATTGTTCCATTGGACAACTTTACATAAGTCTTTTCCTACGATATCAATGATGTGCCATCGTAGTATGCTCTAGATGAATTTGTTCTATATGCAATCTGAACGTCGAGATGACTCTACACTGCTTGAGAGATTGTGAATTGGCTACTCGCTTTTGGAAATTTATTGGCTTCTTGGACCCATTATTCTTCTAAAGGGATGGTTTATATGATTGGATTAGACATGACACCGATGGTGACTCTATCTTTTTGGTTGCTTGTTGGTGGTTATCGCGCTATAGGAAAAAACGATGTCTTGTGAATGAAGTGGTATCTTCCTATACTTTGAAAATCGTCATAATGAATTATGTCAATCTGATAGCTAAATATTTTATCAAGCATAATATGTCTCATTCAAGAAGAATGATCACGTTGAATTTACACAAAGATAGTAATATCATTTTGAATATAGATGGCAGTAGTCTCGATAATCCCGACGTCTTGGGTTTTGGTGGATTGACTTGATATGCTTGCCTAGATTCACGGATTTACGGGTAATATTAGTTATTCCAACATCCTTCATATTTAGGTGCTGATGCTATATCATGGTTTGCATATGGTCTGGAACTTGGCATTAATGACTTGATGTGTTATTTTGACTCAACTCTGCTATCAAACTTATCTCAGAGTCTGTTAACGCTTGACATCACTCTGTCGTAGTTCTTCACAATATTAAAGAGCTTTTATGTATGGGGGCGAGTTCAAATATTGCATACTTTTAGGAAGGGGAATGCTTGTGCTGACTATTTTGCAAAATATGGAGTTGATAATGATGCGGCGTACTAATCTTTTACGGAACCTTCTGTTAGAATTATCACTCTCATCCTAGCCGATATTATTAGGAATTTCCTTTTTAGATGATTTTCTGTTTTCTTTTTTCACTTTAACCAAAAAAAATCCATGCCCTCAAGATAAAATTGGGTGTTTCTACCATCCAAACCAACAAGCTTCTTTGCTAAAAATATGTTGGGATATTTATTTAAGGGTTAAATACACAACACCTCCAGTAATGTTAACGAGTTTAGCTTTATGCTCCTGTAAAAAAAAAATTTTAAATCCTCCATCGCAATTTCCAGATTCCCTCAGATACACCCCTGATTTCTACATTGCAGTAAAGATTCTCTCTAACTGTCAGCGTGACAGTCACATAGTATTTTTTATTTTTTAATTATTTTTTAAATATACATGGAATTTTTAAAAAAAAATTAAATTTTTTATTTTATTAAATTTATTTATTCATTGATTTTTTTAAATTTTTTTCATAGACGAATTATTTATTTATTTTATTTTTAATTTCTTTATTTATACCAAAATTTATTTTGAAATGTATTGGGCTTTTGGCCCATCTAGTGTCGGCCTATTTCCAAACAAATAATCAGTATTATTGTGTGCTATATAAACACTAAAGTTTTCTCTACAAAATTCGATGTGGGACTCTTTGTTTTTTACCAGAACTGCAGGAAGCTGGCTGGAAGAAGGATTGTCCATTCCAAATTTGAAGTTGAGCAATGCAGAACAATCCTTCTCATAACAATTATCAATAAAAATGTAAAGTGAAATTTGAATCAGGGAGAGAACATCCTTCTGCCATAGCTTACCATCATCTTTTCCACAACAGTAAACCACTACATACAACCTTAACAACAAACCTACAACCATTGTGCCACGATTTTTCACCAAGAAGGAAACCTTCATACCGCTCCATAACTCATTGTTTTCAACCGTCGTACATCGCCACCGTGAAAGACCCTTCCATTACTTTTTCTTTTTTGATCTGCACTCAACCTCTCACTCAAACAAAATCCTCAGTCGTCTTCAAGCTTACAACACCAGCTTACTACCACCGGTCCTCAACACGTTTCCACATCATAGAGAACAACAAAACTCACACAAAGGTCCATGAAAATCACTGTCATAGACTCTTCAGATTTGTAGCTCATTAAAAGAAAGCTCCACCGAGATCTTCCACTATCGTTTTCAACACTATAGATGTATTACCGTTGCTCCACCATTGACGCCGACAACCCAATTTCGCAACTTCCATGGTCCACCCTCACACTTTCGTCCGACATCTGCACTTCATTTTCAATAGTATCTGTTTTGTCTTTTTGAAATTTGATTTTAAGTTTTGATTAATTTTTGTTTTTAAAGGGAAATTGTAAGATAGATGGTATGTATATTGTTTTAGAATCTGGAAAAGGAATATTGATTAAATGAGCAGTAAAAAGAAAGAATACATATGTAACCCCATACATACATTGCTTAGGATATATGCATATGGTATTAATACGGTACATAAAACATTCATACATAAGCAGCGGAAATAGAAATATATATTAGTACAAATTATAACTTACCGAAATCGTCATGGACAAAACAATACAAATCTAAAAGAGAACTAATACATAAGTGATCAGTGGTTTTTACACGGTTATTTACTATTAATTTCCGTTATCTTTTCTTTTGATTTTCTAGTGTTTTATTTTGTTTAAATATATTTTTATGCATTGGTTGTGTGTTTTGTGTTTTTAGGCTCACAAGAATAAATCGAGACAAATTTGTGCGAAAAAGTGCAAAATTCAGAGTTTCGGAAAAGTTTTCAGCACGCTCCAGAAGGTCCAACACGGCCACCTGTGTCAGCCAATGCGTTGATTGATCATTTTTCACTAAAAAATTTATAACTGGAACTACATAAGTCATATCGACGCGTTCTAAAATTCGTTAGAAAGATGAGAGAAAGAGCTACAACTTTCATGTTGAAGTCAGAAGCTGATTCTGACTGTAGAAGCCTCGAAAAATTCATAAAAGTTGCAGACTTTAGAAATTTAGTTGTTTCGGGTTGTTTTACCGGCCTAGTTTATGTTTCCGACCCAATTTGAGTTAGTGGTGAAAACGCCTATTTGAATTATATTACTTTTTGCGAGCAAAGAATTGGGAGGGAAAAGAATGGAGAAGACAAGGGTTTTTATGGAAGGAGATTTTCATGAACGGGCAAGATTGAAGATCAAATTTCTCCCAAATACTTGTAATGTTTACAATTTATCTTTTGTTCTCTTTGAATAGTATGAGTAGCTAATACGCCAATGTTAGGGGGGTGTCCTTGTTTAGAATTTTTAATGATTTTGAATTCTTAATTTGATAATACAATAGTTTTTCTATTCACTTTAATTGTTCAATGTTTTTAAAGCTTTCTTTGTCGGACAAACAAGATTGATTTACGGTTAACAATCAGTTGGACCGCGGTTGTTATGGTTTGTGTATAATTAGACTATAGTAGATATCACCTAGGACTAGGGATAGCCTATAGTAAGCAGATAACTCTTGATAAAACAAAGGCTTGACTCCATCAGAAATTTCTAAGGACTTAGGATTTAGGATGGATGGTCAAAGGTTTTCTCACTAGGTACTTACTTAGGGGAAAATAACCTAAAGAGTTGGTAATTGAGTGTTATGAACTTGTTGAAGAGATCGGCATTCAAGTTTATTACAGGATAAATCATACACTTTACTCTAGCATGTTACTCATATTTTTCAAAAATAGTCCTTTGCATCTATTTATTTTATTAGCAATTATTTTGTGTTAGCAAATCAAACCTAAACTCTAGTTTTTGTTTAATTGAACAATAATTGGAACTTGATACTTATACGCAGTCCTTGAGATCGACATTCAAGGAATTTTCCTATTATTACTACAGAGGCAAAATAGTACACTTGCTATTTTACCAATCAAGTTTTTGGCAACGTTGTCGGGGATTGTCAAAATATAGAGTTTAATTCTTGTTCAATTAAAATTTTGTTGCTCTGCAACTAAAATTTTGATTTCAGTTTTTTTAATTTTTTAATTTATTTGAATTTTATTTTATTATAGAAAAAGATAAAAAAAAGGGGTCAGATTTTTGTTGCTTCATGAATTCTTCTATACTTTGCTGCTAATAAAGTGTGTGAGTTTTGCAGCCATGTATTATTTTTATACATTGTCACCTGTATATGCTGCATGTTGGTCGCCTGATTCGGGAATCACTTTGGAAGAGGCGAATAAAATATTTAAAGCATATAAGAGGGAGGTAAGGATTCTGATGAATGAATATAATGAAGCTAATTGTTATTCAGATAGGTTTATTTGGAGAGAGTTCAAGTCGGAAGAAGAAAAATGTATAATATCATATGACAAAGATATAGTAAGAATAGACGAATTTGAGGTAAACAAGAATGATGGAGAAAAGGAAATTAGGAAACTTGAAGATGATCAAGTTTTGGATGAAACTACAAAAATTTAAAAATTTGTGAAGATGTGGACATCCAACCATAAAATCTTCAACAAAAGAGTCTCCCTAAAAATTATTTTCACAACAAGGCAGATGAAAGACAAGAAATTGATAATGTATTGGATGTCTTTCATGCCTTTTTCAATAAAATCAATTTGAAAATGATTTGGAAGCAATATCATCAGTACTTTAAGTTCATAGGATTGCTACCAAACTAAAGAAAGAAAAAAGATGATGTGTTCTTTGTGTCATATATTCCATCCTAACAAGGGGAATGAACTGTCGAGCCATGCGATGTTAAACGAAGCACTTCGTGGGAGGCAACCCACATTTTTAATAAATTAGTTTTCCTTTTTGTTTTGTTTTTTTTAGGTAATAAAAAGGGATCCTTATTGGTGAAAGCTAGGAGACAGTAGTTGGTATTGCATCACCCTCTGTGAGCCACCCTTCTCGATCTTGTTATGAAACATTGAGGCTAATGTTTAGTTCAAGTTTGAGGGGGAATTTACTACTTTGATTTGCGATTTATTGGTTATTTTATGCTATTTGCTTTGTAAAACCACACGTTGAAACTCGTCCCAAATTTTGACCGAAATTTTTTATTTTTCACAAGAGCTTGTAACTCAAAGATATCAAGAAAGTATATAGAGATAAAGGGATGATTGTTTGAGAGTAGGAAGTTCGGAATAATGTGACCGTGATATAAGTCTAATGTGTAGATTTGTACCATAGTACTTGAATCTTGAGAAGTACTCATTGAGTAGTTCATCTTTACAGTCTGGCATAATCGAGATTCACATGCATGCATGATTGGTTGAGAAATAAACAAAGTGGGAACCAAATAATGAAAATGCGCTAAAAGACAACTGGCTCGCTAAGTTGGGTAGCTCTCACCCGGTTATTCACCCCAAAGGGGGTTGATCTCCAAATGACGTCCAAATAAGGAAAATATATAAATTGCAAAAGTTTTGAAAATTTTATCGGTAATTAAAAGTGGCAAATACTTCCTATTTGGTGCCTAAACAAAGAAAACTCTTGATGAGTCTTGTGCATGTGATGATCATCGTAATTTTCATTACCTTAATTTGATTGTCTGAATAAAAAATGAAGAAAGTCGGAAAAAGACTTAAGCCCAAAGCATAGTTAGAGAGATATCCAAATAGGATGCTCAGGTTAAAAGGTTCTGAAAAAAAGAAGCTCTTCGCGTCATGTGAACACCAGACGGATTACCTCCTAATCAATGTGAATAGAAGTCTCACATATGAGTACCAAGCTACTGTGAATTTCATGAGCTCTTGTAATTGTCGCTTGAGGTCAAGCAATGGTTTTAAGTTTGGGGGAGTTTGATCAGTGATTTTTACACAGTTATTTACCATTAATTTCAGTTATATTTTCTTTTGATTTTCGAGTGTTTTTATTTCATTTTACTACATTTTATACATTGGTTGTATGTTTTAGTGTTTTTAGGCTCACAGGAATAAATTGGGACAAATTTGTGTGAAAAAATGAAAAATTCAGAGTTTCGGAAAAGTTTTCAGCACGCTCAAGAAGGTCCAACACAGCCACCCGTGTCAGTCAATGCGCTGATTGATCAGTTTTTACTAAAAAAATCGTAAATGGAGCTAAAAAAATCAGATTGACGCGTTCTAATATTCGCTAGAAAGCTGAGAGAAAGAGCTATAACTTTCATGTTGAAGTCAGAAGCTGATTCAGACTGTAGAAGCCTTAAAAAATTGATTAAAGTTGCAGACTTTAGAAACTTAGTTGTTTCGGGTCGTTTTACGGGCTTGGTTTATGTTTCTGACCTAGTTTGAGTTAGTAGTAGAAAACCTAATTTGGGTTATATTACTTTTTGCAAGCGAATAATTGGGAGGAAGAAGATTGGAGAAGACAAGGGTCTTGATAAAAGGAGAATTTCATGAACGGACGTGATTGAAGATCAAATTTCCCCCAAATACTTGTAATGTTTATAATTTTTCTTTTGTTTTCTTTGAATAGTATGAGTAGCTAATACCCCAATGCTATGGAGGTGCCCATGTTTTGCATTTGAAATAATTTTGAATTCCTAATTTGATAATACAATAGTTTTCTATTCAATTTAATCATTCAATGTTTTTAAGGCTTTCTTTGTCGGACAAACAAGATTGATTTACGGTTAACAATCAGTTGGACCGTGGTTGTTAAGGTTTGTGTATGATAAGAATATAGTAGATATCACCTAAGACTAGGGATACCCTATAGTTACTAGATAACTCTTGATAAAACAAAGGCTTGACTCCGTCATAAATTTCTAAGGACTTGGGATTTAGAATGGATGGTCAAAGGTTTTCTCACTAAGGACTTAGGGGAAAATAACCTAAAGAGTTGGTAATTAAATGTTATAAACTTGTTGAAGAGATCAAAATTCAAGGTTATTACAGGGAAAATCATACACTTTACCCTAGCATGTTCCTCATATTTGTCAAAATAGTCCTTTTCATCTATTTATTTTATTATCAATTATTTTGTGTTAGCAAATCAAACCTAAACTCTAGTTATTGTTTAATTGAATAATAATTGAAACTTTATATTTATACGCAGTCATTGAGATAGACATTCGGGGAATTTTCCTATTATTACTACAGAGGAAAAATAATACACTTGCTATTTTACCGATCAATAACTCCAAGGTACAAAAGCCGAAAGATACGGATAAATAAAATGTGAGCACGTCGCCAAGAAACATCTCCGACAAGATAAGTCTTCTTACCCTTGCCACGGTCCTGCCTCGAACTACATGAAAAATATTAATTGAAATAGGGTGAGATTACTAAATCTCATTAAGTCTCCATATCTTAAAGGTTCACTCAGTTCTACAGGGTGAATGGGATCAAAACGGATTCACTGCAAATCCGGGGTTTCCTCACGGCTAGGAGCAAGTACACAAAAGAGGTACACCATCATTGGAAGTCCCATAACTGTCCAATGAGCCAATAAAAAACACATAGTCAAACACAACCAAGTATGCAGACCCGTACCCGTGTACGAGGAATCCAGAAGTACGTTAATGCTCCTACTCAGGTTACATTATCACACCCTGTGTGATTTACACCCATGCATCACATCAAGAGACTTGCACTGGTCACAGCACAACGAATCAGATCATTCCTAAGTGGAATTCCATTCGTGACAAATTCCAGGAGTGACATTCATCGGCGTAGCGTCACAACTCATCCATCATCCAAACACGTGTAATTAACTGTCGGTGCAAAAACTCCATCTTGACAACATGAGCCCACCGGGTAAAAGCCTAATGGTTTTGCATACGTGGCACCATTAGAGGTGAGTTAGAAATCCACAAAGTGATATTGTCTACATGGCATCACAATCCCAGCATTCCAAACACGCGATGTTATTAACTATTGGTGGAAACGCCTCTCATGGACCCACACAAGTACATCACAATGGTAGCTCAGATGTGTATGACATACCCAGATCACATAGCAAGGCACGAACTAAAGATCACACAATGTTAGTCGTGGTCATAAGTGATTTACGTCATGGTAGTCAGCCTACTTCAATTCAAGCATACGTCCACCGAGATCACTCAACATGGTACATATCGAGATCACACAGCATGGTACAATAAACACATCATGTCAAGCCACATAGCATTTTCATCCAAATCGTTCACCCCGAAACAAACGGAAAAGCACAATGTTCATACATTTGTCCATCACATAATACATTTCCACAATAATATGTATTAAGCACAAATAGCATCCATGAACATTTTTATATGAACCTTCATAAAATTTAGGCTAAGTGAATAATTTAAACATCGTTGATCATTTGTTGTTGCCCCGAGAGTTTGAAATGAATGATATACTTGACAAAAAGCAAATGAAACTTGTTGTTGAGAAGCTTTGATTTTATCAATCTTCTAATGAGTTTTAAAATGCAAGTTTCAAGATGGTCATTCAACTAACCTCTAATTTCTAACTCACTAACAATTGAATTTATTTTATGCTTTTACTTTACGTCTTACTTTTATGCATAATTTATTTTAGCATTTACATTTCATGTTATTTTCATCTTTGCTCACTTGAGCATTTATCTTTATGTCATTTTTATTTTTCTCACTTGAGCTTTCATTTTCTTTTTGAAGATACTTAATAACCAACTTGAACAATAAAAAATATTAAGATTATATGGACTATTTGGTCACCATCCTTGGCATTATGGAGTTATCGACCTCTTGGACCTAGGATTAGAAACCTTAACTACCCTTGAGACCTTGTGACTTCCATTGTTATTTTGTCTGGAATTCTTGGGGTTTACCCCGAGACATTGGGTTGTTTTTTCTTTATGTCCAGGTTATTATGACTATGTGCTTTGTCTGTGATTGGGAATTTCTCAGTATACAACCGTTACTCTGCCCAATTTTTTGTGAAGACTTAATGCATTTCAAGTTTGGTATTCTTAAGAGGTTTAATGTCTTTGCTTTTTTGGTTCCAATTCAAAGGATGAGAATTCTACTTTGACTCATTGTGTCAAGTATTTCCTTCTTGTTGGTTAGACGGTTATTTTCCCTAGTTTTTACCTTATTCCTTAGGATAGTCCCTTCATCTCCTCTCATCTTCTTTAATTTCAAAAATCTTCTCCCTCCTTTTAAAAACTCTTCTTGTTTTCTAACTTGAACCACTTTCATAATAAACTTGGACTTAGGTCCGTGCATTTTCAAAAATACTTTCTTAATCAAACTCTAACCAACTTAATCATACTTTAACATTTTTTGTGAGAAGACTAAAAGTCAATCAATCTCATTAAAACCATTTTTTCATTTTGGCTTTTTACTTAAACTTTTCTCAAAAGATTAGACTCTTGTCAATCCTTGTAGTGATGCGAGCTACTATACTTCTATGATATGTAGTAAAGTGAGATATTTTCTACTCGGGTGTTGAGTGAGGCTTTGTTAATTTCTAAATCCAAGCTATATCATCCACTTTAAGATGACGTAAATTCTCCTTTCTCATAATCGTGGGTAGTAAGTATGTTCTTCCATTTGGATATGACTATGATGTCTCATATCTTAAAATTAACCAACATATTTGTGTTTTTTTAATTTTTAAAGGTGAACTACGAGTACCCTGATCCCCTATTACACGGAAGGTGGTACGTAGGAACTAAAGGTTCGCACCCGCGACGGGTGTAAAATTTGGAAAAAATACTTCTTTTCTCATCTCCACCATCTATTTTTGTATACAACACTTATAGATAAAATACATAAATTTTCAAAGAGGTTCTTGCGGAGTACCATAGATGTTTAGGATGTTAATACCTTCCCTTTGCATAACTAATCCCCGTACCTAGATTCTCTCCCCCTCTTTTGGGTTATTCGCTCTTTTCCCATTCCCCTGGAAACAATAAAGCGCGATGGCGATTTTTATTTGATATGTGCGAGTCAAGTCAATCTAATGACTTAGTCTCAACATTTCTACCACTATAACGACCCCGGGATGAGTTCACTCAGTCAGGCATTTCGACCCATGTGGAGGTAATGCGCCAACATAATGAAACGTTTTTCCACCTTTAGACACCTATTGCAGAAAATATATTTAGAGAGCCACAAGGCCAAAAAGGCGATGTGCTCTTCATCAGACACCATGTCGACATCCTTAGCGTGGAAACGCTCCATGTATTTAGAAAAACCAGAGATGTCCTTATCAAAAGGAATGACATCTTCATTAGCTGCAGTAGGGATGGAATTTTCACCTATAGGACGAAGCCCAGTGATAGCCGCAACATCGAACATCGTAGGGGTTAGCATACCAGTTGCAAAATGGAAGGTGTTTGTAGAACTCTCCCAGAAGTAGAGCACAGAAATCATCATATAATTGTAGTAACTAGGGTCAACCCTAGAAAGTTGAATCAGGTCAAAGATACCTTGGGACTTCCAGACATCACCGTTAACCTTCTCCACCTTATTTAACCATGCAATGTAGTCCTGGTTGACAGCAGTAGCAGAGCGGAAAAAATTTGAGGTCTTGTAGATATGGGAGAAATTTAAAGGATACCTCCAGACAATAGGGGGCCTTGTGCTTCTATGAGCAGGGAAGCATTTTTGCAGATTTTTTGGTGCTCTAATCTCATCAGGGGTGGGTCCCATGAGAGCGTATGCAGTGTTGTTGCTGACAAATGGAAGTAACGGATTAGAGCGGAAAGTAGCAATGTTACATGCTGGGTTTGGTTCTAACACAAAGGTTTGTCCATCAACAGCGAGGAACTTATGCATAGTGGAAACTAGATCAATCTCATGAGAAGTGTTATTGTGTTCAACAATTTCGCTTGGAGACTCCATGGAAGGTGATTGGAAGTTTTGAGTAAAAATGAAGGTGGTTTTTGTTTGCTAAGTTTGGAAGCTAAGAGTTTAAGGATGCAAAGAGAGCGTAAAAAGAAAATGAAGGATTCAAAAGGGTATTTATACCACCAAAGAGCCCAAACATTTGGGAAGAAAGTGGGAGAAAATTGTGGCCACACAACCAGCATATGTCAAACAGATGGCGACTAAGGTGAAAAAGTTGGTAAGTTGGAGGACACGATTGGCCTAGAGAGTTGAAGCTAGAAAGTAAAGGAGTGGTTGTGTGATCACTGATGTAACATTTACATAATAAAATCATGATTACAGTGACGTCACTTTGCACTAAGAGGAAAGGATTAAAATGTTTGTTTCTTCCCCTGCAGTCGAAAAGGATATTTTGGGGGATAATTTGTTGGCTGAGATTTTCGTAAAGAGAGAAATTCAAACCAAAAGTTAAAAAGGCTATTTTAAGAGCATTAAATTATGAGGAGTCGACTACATAAGCATGTCGACCATGGTTGATTTTACAGGCAGGCGACCAAGGTTTCATAAGCGTAGTCGACCAGAGAAAAGTTCATGGTGAATGGATTGGGCCCAGGGAGGTAAGAAGCCTAAAAGAGTTAAAAGGCTCATAAGTGTCTAAACTGTAAAGGAGAAACATTATGGAGGGAGAACGTGGATTCGACCACAATGGAGAATATGAGTTCACAAAGAGAAGTTACAATAGAGAACGTGGGTTCGTGAGAGGAAGTTACGAAGAACACGTGGCACGCAAGGAAACGAAGTCCACTTAGAAAGTAGTTATGTCCGTAAATAAAGCACTTAGTGCACTTTTGTAAAGCGTCAAACTTTTCATATTCTTGCACGCTAGTCACTCAAAGTAACCAAACGAACGAGCGAAATGAGTCACGCAAAGGAAATGTATATTTGAACCAACTTATTTTACAACTTTCTTTAATGTTATGTCGTTATCTTTTACAACTTAAAATGCTTTTTCGTTTCCTTTACTTTGTCTTTTTGTCCTTATCTTTTGCAATTTAAATATGTTTGGCTCACAGTCGAACACATCCTTTTTAAAAATAGTTTGACTACGCACGCGAACTAAAACATTGCTCCGAGATTTCCTGATCGATCTCGTACGTAAACTTATTTTCAAGAGACCAACATTATTTGCTAAATCCACTGACGAACGCAAAGTTAAAATTAAATCCGAAATATTTTTAAATTCTTTCAAAACAAAATAATCTTAAATTTTTTTCAGTTACAAATATTATTCTTAATTATTTTAATTTGATTTTTAACAAACTGCTCTGTTTATAATTTTGCGATAAAATGAAAGCAACCCGTGCATATAGTGAGATGAGCTTAATTATAAATTAGATGATTGACCAAATACAATAATTTAAAAGTAGCTTTCTGAGCATGAGAAGAGAAGAGCATATCTTCTCAAAATTAAAATGAATAGCCAAACTCAATTATTTAAAATTGGCTTTATGAGTATTTTGTGGGGACAAATGAGCATCTGTTTGGTTCACCCTTGGCCAACACAAAATATAGAAATAATTTGGTGAGAGTTATATATTAACTAGCTCTTTTAATAAAACATAAAATATAGGAGACATACATATAACCATATTCAAGATGAGACAAATTTATTAATTTTTATTAAAAATTATGATGAAAATTATGTACAAAAATATTATTATTGATTAAAGAATTTCCAAATATTTTAGTATAAGAATAATTCAAATAATAAAAATTTGTTAGTAAACTTGATATGTTGAGGTACATATTGAATAATAGTAATAATATTCTTTAAATTAAATTAATAAAGAAAACAAAGAAACTAATATAGGAGTACGAGGGAAAGTGAGGTTTCTCCTAATGCATGTTTGTTAATGCAATCATATAAAGCATGAGTAATGAGTTAGAGAAGAGGATAAACAACTTGTGGGGCAATGGGTCATGATCATAAACCCTACATGTACAAACAATCTTACCCATTTTCATCATATAGTCATGTTACATCATTGTTCATTTCTTTATCCCTAGCCAAAGATAATTATTTAAGATAAATAATAGAGTTTGTTCATTGTAAAATAGAAACTATACCTAATTAACATAATTTTACTAATTAAGTATATTTACATTTGCATAAGCGTCTATATATAATGTAAACCTTTTATGAAAAATGGTACTAACTAACTTTCAAGAGCTTCTGGATTTGTTTTTTTTTCCTCGATGCATGCTATGTTTGAATGCATATTTTCAACCGTAGATGAATTAAATTAATTAAAGACAAGTATAAAGGAAAAAGAAACACGTGACTTTTCTTTGTTGATTTTAGCAACGTTGACCATACGACCAGATCTGGTGTGTTTTGCATCATGCTACATAACAAGCTGATTCGTCTTTGATTTTCATTTCTTTATCGAGATTAGGAATATTATTAGTTTTGAGTTTTCCAAATTGATCTAAATTAGGATTATGATAATTGAAAGCATATTATATCTTAAATTTTCATTCAGTTAAGGTCGGTACCCCTTCTACCAACAGTAGATCAACTAATGTTAGTTCTCTTTGTTATATATATATATATATATATATATATATATATATATATATATATATATATATATATATATATATATATATATATATATATATATATATATATATATATATATATATATATATATATATATATATATATATATATATATATCAATTATTCAATAAATTAAAAATATATATTGTTTATAATAGTGACTGAAGGTTTATAAATGTTGTAATATTAAATTTGTTATTTGATTTCGAGTTAATTGTAAGTCTTTTATAATACTACTTTTTATTATAAGAAATTTTTTTTTTTTTTTAATTTATGAAATGATTAATATATTATTTGATTAATATATGGACCATATACATTTATTATTAAATGAATTTAAAAAGTAAATTTTTTACTATAGTAAGTTCTCTTGTTTTAGGATTGTCATTAATTTTTGTAAAACAAATAAAACAGCAATATTTTAGATATGATATATTACTTTTCTAACAGGAACAAGTTGAGCAAGAAGTCATATCTTATGTTGGGACATGTTGAGTTGAAGTATTTTAACATCTGGAATAACATGTCGAATAAGATGTTCTATGAAAGAGCATACAACATCGCGCCTGAGCTGAAATGATTATGTTAAACCTGTAATGATTTAACATGTGCAGAATATTCAGGGAATATTATACAATCTTATTTGGCGCTGAATCAAAGGTCAAGAGAATCATGTTAGAATATCAAAGATTATACAATTTCTAAATGTGGAGATTATTTAGGAAAGTAATGATTGAAGACCTTGTTTGTAGCATAAGTTATTGCTGGTGTGTGATAGTTGATTTGTTGTTATTAGAAAGTCCAAGTCCAGTTGAGAATAGGTTATAAATAGAAGGGTTTGTAATCTAGTTTGGCACGGGTTCAAGATGTAGAAGTCTAGGGTTTTGTCAAGGTGAACCACTCGGGTTGTGGGATGGTCCCCATGTTTTCACTCAGAAACTTGTAGGTAAGGAGTTGAGTATTGTTCTTGGAGGAAGCTTTGAAGTAACTTCAAGTTGTTGTTCTTGGTTAGGAAAAAGGTTGTAAACGTGGGAGTTTAACCTTGAGTCTTAGCTAGGTATGGTCATGGAAGTGTGTCTTCCGGTTTGCTCAGAGTTGTGTTAATCCAATTGTTGTCTGTGATTGATGAGGGATTGAGGGGGGGCCTCATATCAAGGTGAGTCTTAGATAGAAACCTAGCGAGGACAGTGATTAAGTGATAAGTTGTAAACGGGAGAGTTTAGATTTGAATTGATACTACTGTTAGTGGATTTGTCCCTGGCTTGGTATGCCCCTGGAGTATGAGAGTTGCTCCAAACTAGGTTAACAATTCTGGTGTGTTTTTATTGTTTTTCAGTACTGTTTTTAACGTTTATACCTTGCATGTGTTATTTGTGTCAGATCGGATGTCTCGACATCCTCTTAGGACATCTGAGTTATGTCATACCAGAATTTCAATTGGCATCAGAGCAAGTATCTTGTTCTGTTCTGGGTGAGATCCTGGGATGATACTTTCTAGTCATGGGCAAGGAAGGTATTACTGAAAAGTTGTTTGAATTTGGAGATTCATATTGTTGTCTGAATGGTCCCTAGAGGTGAAGGATGGATTGTTCATGACAGCAGGTTTATTGGACCTGTTTGTGTTGCTTTCAGGCCAGTAGCTTTGGAGGAGAGTTGTTGTATTAAGGGTTTGATTTATTTTCAAACCTAGGTTAACCTGTTGCACCTGGTGTGTTTGTGCAAAGGTTTGTGTGGTGCCTGAATGTTGGTAAGAAGTCTTTTGGTTTGTGTTTTGCTGCATATATATCTGATGGAAGACTTCTAGTGGTTTTGTGTGTTGAGTCTGCAATACTCTATTCTCCTCTAAAAGTGTATCTCATGGTGTGGTGATACTTGAGGAGAGGTTCGACTAACTTGTTAGAGTTGCCAAAGATACTTGAGGTTTATTCCAAGTTCACTCATAAAGGCACTCATGTATGAGTTTGTTGAAAAGAGATGTGGTAGAAGCAATTTATTTTTGCTTCCAACCCTAAAAGGACAATCTTCAGGCTTTGATGAAGGATCTCTTGTTGTGTTCCTTGTGAAGGGAACTGATGCCTACCAAATGTTGAAACATCATACCAGGAGATTATGCAGAACCTCGTTAGATAAAGGTAGGGTATAGAACATGCTTGGGTGCTAAACAAATATGTATTAATTACATGTGTTTGGAACCTACTCATGATCTGGAAGAGGAGACATATGTGTGTTGTGTCTAAGAATTTTCTATCTTAGACATGTATGGTGATTAGGACACGATGAACACACGATCAACATACTAGATACGCATTGGATTAGTTTATTTCTGGTCTACGTGAGTTAGAGTGCAGTGGTTGTGCTTTATTTTTCCTGTGGAGGCTTGATAAAGGTATCTCTACAAGATCCTTTATTTATGGAGGTCAAGCTCAAATGTCCAGGATATATCTATAACATCTGGAAGATCCTTCTGATCAAAAGAGACAAATTTATGAATCTTGTTTTTGGCCATGAAACATATTCTACTTGGAGGGGAATAACTTGTGCATACCAATAACAGGTTGTGCAACTACTGCATGATTCTCAAGGAATTCTTAGCAGATAATAAGGGGGAATCCTTAATCTGAATCTAGAATAACTTGAAGGATCTTCATAAATAATGTCTCGAAATCTTTATATTAAGGATTTATTTTTCTCAATATGGCTGGTGGTACTTTTCATAGATAAGGATGGAGGTTGTTTACTCTAACTTGGTACTCTTATCAAGTCTATGATAGCATGTAACTCTTGTTATGTTGGAAAATTCGTCCAAGGGATGGTGAGCATTGAAGATATATCAACCGAAATTATGTGGTTAATGGTTGTCTGCACTATGGAGAGTCATCTGAATCACCTAGAATGAGCATCTCATTTGTCTGAAGCAAGGAGAAGTTATTATTTATGGAGCCATAGGATTATAGTTCCCTGAAATCTGAATATGAAATGAAGTAGACCTCTTGAATTAAGTTATGGAATTTAGATCACTCAAAAATCATAAAAATTGAGAGAGTTATGGTCTTTTGAAGATGGTGAACAAATTTGGGAAATTCACAAAAGACCTGTAATCTTTTCAATTCACCAACAACTTTCCAAGAATTTTCAAGTATTGCACATTGAAACAAAGTTGTAGTAGACATCCCAAATATTATTATGGAAAAATAATGGGCTCAAGAAGATAAAAATTGACCAAGTTATGATCATTTGAAGTCAAACCCTAAAATTCAAAGGCTTTTCAAGGAGACTTGTAATCTTTCTCAACCATTAGTAATCTTCCATTCAAAATTAGCCTTATATTCTTGAAGAGGACTTATTAAGGACCCTTTAAAGAGAATATTAGATTTATATCCAATCAAAAATCTCAAAAAAATGAGCAGGACATGGTCCTTAGAAGTCAATAAACCCTAGCTCAGAGAGTGTCAAAAATGACTTGAAACCCCTTTCAACTTTTGATGATTTTTCTTGCACAATTGGATCTTGTCATGTGAAGAGAGTTTGTTGTATATGACGATAAGAATCTATAGAAAAAATAACCAACTAAAAATGTTGAAAATTGAGAGAGTTATGAACATGTGATCACTGAATTTGGCATTTGCTCAATTTGGTCAAACTTGTCTAATCAACCTTGAATCTTTTGAACTTTCTTGGAAAAAGAAAGCATGATGAATCACAATAGGACTTGATATTATGTTGTATTGAAGTACACTCAAATATGGAGCTAAATTATCAATGAAACTTGTTGAAGAAGGCATGGAAATAAACACATGAACCTATGAATCTTCTTGATGAATTCCACCACCAACTTTGAGGAGAACTTGACCTAAATAAAGTGAAGGAGCCCTTTTAACCACAAATTTTTGATATCATAGACATAGATTTGAAGCTTGAACTATTTCAATTCATTGAAGAACCATTTTACTGAGGACCACCCTTCAAACCCTAGGTTAGATGGTGAGATGAATGCAATTGTGATCACCTACAATATGAACATTCAAAGAAACATATATATATACATATATTGATGTTAGTTAAAAGAACACATGTATAAGATACACAATTCAAGGTGCTTGGTGATCCTTCAGGATCAAACTCATTTCCATTAAACAAAATAGTGGACCACCAAGCACTTTGAATTGTGTATCTTGTTGGGAAATAATGGAAATGGTGTCCATTAAACCCCCAAACTCATTAACGAATGATTTGTTGAACGGCGACTTGATAACCAATATCTATGGACACGATACAATATAACCTAAATATCACTTGGTAAAATAATAATTTACTTTTTGCTTTCCGCTTTACCGCTTCAGCAATGATTATTTGCAGATTTTGACACAAAATCTTCTAATAGGGGAACAACAATCGGTAGCAATGATCTTAAATTTCTTCCGTCAAAGATTTTTCCAGATTATGGAGTCAGATACTCATGCATGTTCAACTTAACTAGAGAATCAACTAATCCATAGTTAATTGGGAGAGCAGTGATGAGTCTTTCCAGAGGTATCCGTTTGATAGGACTTTTTACATGACTTCTGGAGCTGTTGATACCATTTCTCAAATGTTTGAAGAGAATGAAGGGAAGACTAACTTTTATTTCTATTTCTAGGTTGTATAAAATTTATTTTATATCATTGTTGATAAAGGGTGGCTCATTTGAGAGATGTTTCTGATAGATGCATTCTAAGATGATTTTGCCCCAGATATTGAGAGAAGGTTAAAGATCCTTAAACAATTTGGAGCTCTTCTTTTTCAAGAAGATTTTTTAGGATACATTCATTCTATGTTTCCTGCTAATGCCCTTGTCGTTTAAGCTGCAACCTTTTAATCCAGTCCCATCATGATTAAGTAGCTGAATAATGGATTTTTTTAGTAATCACTGCAGGCATTCTGACGATGTTTGTTGTGATTTCTAGCATTGATTCTTTTGCCATAATCCAAAATCGTTTCACTAGTTCATAAAAGGTGGGACCTTTTAGAGTTTCAAATGAGGTTTCACATACTTGCAAGGAAACATTTGATGAAAGATCATAACCATTTTCCTTGAGATTTTTAAAGCTTACGATTGATTCACATAGAACTAGAAGCTAAGATATTGGAATGGAACATTGAATTTCAGGGAAGTCGATGTCCATTTGCTCAGGATGAGATGATAAGCCGGCAGTTGATTTTTATGAAGCCATTGAGGAAGATGAATGGGTATGAACCCTAGACGAATATTTTTAGGGTTTTGAGAGAATGAGGCTAAAACTAGCGAAAGATTAGGAAGTGGAGTGGGACTAGAGTAGGAGGTGAGGTGAGTTTTCGAAATTGAAATTATTATTAAACCTTTGAGAATAGTAAAAAACTAACAAGGGTAAGGTGAAAAGATATTTCACCTACTCTCAAGATTATCCTACTTTTTCAACAGATCGCATCAATCATCAGGTGAGATTTGAAGGCTAACCCATTTAAGGTATTTAGATTTTTTTCAATATTTTAAAGGATGAACTTGATTTATGTAATATGGTGGGAGAATTGACTTTTGCGTTTTATCGTAAATGTGTGGATATCTAGAGTCGCCATCGACTTTTCTTTTATCCAATAAGGAAAGAGTGAAAAGAACAGGAAAAACCTTGAAGATTTTGAGTTCGGGGGGTAAGATATGAAAAGGGAAGGTGTTGGCACCCTTTTCATCCATAGTCATCTACAGGCTCTTAATCGCTAGCTCACTTTTGAAAATTTCTTTTTTTTGCAAGTGTTTGAAAATATTTTGAAAAGCCAAAGTACGACTATCTTTGTAATGGTTCTTGTATCAGTCCTCAAGAACGCATACAAAGTGTTTTAGAAAATACGTTTGATGTGTGAAAAGGGTTTTTTAGAAATTTCATGAGTGAGAGATTAATAGTCTTACCCGCTCAAGGTCATTCTTGTTATTTTCCTTTTCCTTTAGAGATAACTCTATCGTACCATTAGTTGGCAGGTAGCCCCATCTATTGGATGTGAAGGGACAATCGAGGGTCATTGTATGGTCATCGAAGGCAACAAATAAGGATACTTTAGCAATCATCTGAGGGACTATATCATTTGTTCGTAGGCAACATTGAAGGTTCATCGAGGGATTATGATCTTTATTCGAAGGGACTTTGCTAAAGTATCCCTATTTTCGAGGAATATGACCATGTTCTGGAAGGCAACAAAGAGAGATTACCCTAAAGGTACGTGTGTGAATAGTGATTCAATTCAGTTATTTTATCTTGCATTTAGGGTTATGCTATCGGTTGGTTTTAGTCTTGCCATATAAACCCTAATTACTAGCAGTAGCATAAAAATATAATATGGGATATAAAATGCAGAATGTAAGCCTAAAACTATTACAGAGCTTTAGGGTAATTACATAAGTATAGAGAGTGCGAGAAATAAACCCTAAAACTATTACATCCCGGAAGCAGATACATAATAGAAAAAGTGCAAAAAATATAAAGCTATGCTATTACAGTTGAACGTGCTCTATACATTTGATCTAAGAAATATAAATACAAATGAAAGAAAAAGAAATAAGGAAGAAAAGTAGTTTGAATGTTTGTTAGGGTTTTTGTGAAGAAAAATGATTTATGATGACAATTAATTAAATAAAACCTAAAAATCTAATTAATTTAAAATTTGAAAAAAAAAGGTTAATTAATTAAATTATTAAAAGGTTAATTAAAAATCTAAAAATATAATTAATTTAAAAATTAAAAAAAAATTAATTAATTAAATTATTAAAAGGTTAATTAAAAACCTAAAATTCTAATTAATTAGGGTTTTTTTAAAATGGTTTACTTTTATGTTAGTTAAAAATAAATTAGGTTAAAAATAATTAGGGTTAGCCACAAAACTGGATTAGGGAAGAAAAAGACAAACAAGGTTAGAAATAAAAAATAATACAAATGCCAGGGGTGGGTGTTGAACCCACACCCTTTGTCTCCTGCCTTGCATATCTTGCCACCAGGCCAAACGTTGGTTTGTGTTTGAGGAATAGGTACCACTCAAAATGAAATAAATCTGCAAAAATTAAAAAAATATGAACAAAACATCAAAAGGCATTGATCGAACCCATAACCTCCTATACCAATGTCTTAATATGCGCGCTCCTACCACTGGGGTGGCTGTTTCATCCGGTATGGGAATGGAAACCAATAAATATATAATAAACTAAATTGAATGGACCGGAGAGGCGCCGGAGCCCTAACTCTAGTCTTCTTCTTCGACGACTTCATTTTTTCAACCTGAAAAATAAGAAAAGTTAGTGATCCAAAGGGACCCTACCCCCCCCCCCCCCCCCTATTTTGGCCCTTACGAGTTCAATGGTGGCCTTGGTTTTGGATAACTCTCCCTATACAAAGAGATACGAAACAAACAAGGTCAATTGGTGCAAGAATGGAAATGCATGGTTCTGGCATCATGGGGGCCATGCGATGGTTCAAACTTGTACATTTATATCTCAGAAGCATATTAGCAATGTTAGTATGCATCAAAATACAATAAAAACAAAAATATGAATTTCGTGCAAGAATTGAAACCGGAGATGCATGTATGCGATTTTCAGGCTCTTTAGATCATCAAGATCGACTCATACTTACTCTGTACTATCTCAGGGATTGATTGGAACGGGTATTTGGCCTCTAGAAAGGCTATAAAGAAGGGTTTCAATTTTCCCTAGTTTTGACAATTTTTTGAAGTTTTTGGAAGGGTATATTTTGCAAGGTTTTGTGTCCTCTTTGTCTGAATATAATGTATATTTATAGGTGATGAATTAGGTTTAAAAGATGGGCTTGGACCTTGTATGAGAACTTTTTATTTTGTTTGAAAATAGAACTTGAATAAGACAAATAAGAAGATTTGATGCTAATGCAAACTCCACACGTTTTTTTGTATAATCTTGGGGCCCCAAAATAAATCAAATCTTAAGCTCTTTAAGCCTTGCACCTCCCTTTGATATATTTTGATTTAATTTGACTTTAAATGAATAAAAAATCAAAATAAATAAGATAAAAATTATCATGGTGCATGAATGGGTTTAGAGGTCCATAACAAGGTCAATAAAACATTTGGACTCTAAAAGATAAGCCCATTTGTCCAAAAATTCAAGTTTGCTCAAATTGAATTTCACGCATTTTCTCAAAATTGCCTAACTTGTGCAATCCATAAATATCTCAATTTTTATCATATAAAGGTGATCTTGGACTTTTTGGAAAGCTCAAGGTGTCCCATATATTCTCTATGTTGATCATTTTTTCATTTGAAGAATTTATCTTGATGTAAATTTCTTTGACAAAAAAGTGTCTTTTTGTTGACTTTTGAAATGACCTATAATGTTTTGGCCCTTATCTCTCAAATGAAATTTTTTTTGGACTTAAGCTTAGAGAGACAAAGTTGTATATAATTAAATCTCCTTGAAAATGAGCTTTGGTTAAGAAAAATCTGATGAAGCATGTGAAAGTTGTGCCTGGTCAAAGTTCAGTTGACTTCTCCTAAAGAAAACCTTAATTTAGCAACTTCTGAATTTTGATAAATATTGAGTTTTCTTGATGAATCATGATCAACCCTTGATCAAATGATGAATGTAACTTCAAAATATTTATGTTGACCAAAAATCTTGAGGTTTGACTGTATGTTGACCACAATTGACTTTTTACCCAATACAGTTGATTTTCAATCATCTGAGCAATTGATTGAGAAAATTTGTGATGTAAGGCTTGAAACTTGATATGAGGACTCTTTGAAGCATATGAGAAACCATGAAATCCACTTAAGGTATTAGAAGTACAATTTCCTCTGAGAAAACCAAAACCCTAATTATAGGCCACTGCTTGGGGGGGATTTGTCTGATCAATTCTTGAATAGTTTTAGGTACTTAAGCACCTTGAATAAATTTATCTTTGAAAAATGGGAGGGAAAATTTTATGGTATAACAAATGTCCCTGTTCAATATTCTTAAACCCGGGGAGCTAGGCTAGCATGCTTGTAATTCGGGATCTGAAGGTGGAAGAGGATTGAACACTTAAATACCCAGAAATTTTCACTCGCATGTGCACGAAGTAACACTTATTGGTTGATTGTGTTGCTTGGATGGGATTAAAGATGCCATTCGTAGAAATGATAGAGTTTAGTCGGAGATGGGCTTACAAATGGCATCCAAAGTAACCATTGATAGGAGTATCATAAGGATTCTTTTCAGTATTTCGTTTCTGAAGGGAAAATGCTTTTTAGAATAAAGTGCTGAAGGAGATGCTTTTTAGAATAAGACTTCTGAAGGGGGTTCTTTTTGGAGTGAAGTTATGAAGGGGACACGGGTTTTAGAACTCCCATGAAGGAAATGCTCGCCAGAACTCGGTCTCTGAGGGAAATGCTTTTCAGGATTCCGTATTTGAAAGGGAAATGCTTTCCAGAACGAAGCGCTAAAGGAGATGCTTTTCAGAATAAACTTCTGAAGGAAATGCTTTTTCAAAATGAAGTACTGAAGGGGAAATGCGTTTTAGGATTCTTCTGCAGGAAATGATCGCCAGAACTCGGGCTCTGCAGGAAATTCTTTTCAGGGTTCCATCTCTGAAGGGGACATGCTTTTCAGAATGAAGCGCTAAAGGAGGTGCTTTTCAGAATAAACTTCTAAAGGATACGCTTTTCAGAATGGAGTGCTGAAGGGGAAATGTGTTTCAGAACTCTTCTGAAGGAATGCTCTCCATAACTCGGTCTCTGGGGGAAATTCTTTTGAGGGTTCCATCTCTGAAGGGGACCTACTTTTCAGAATGAAGCGCTGAAGGAGATTCTTTTAAGAATAAACTTCTGAAGGAGATGCTTTTCAGAATGAAGTATTGAAGGGGAAATGCGTCTCAGAACTCTTCTGAAGGAAATGCTCTCCAGAAATCGGTCTCTGGGGGAATGCTTTTCAGGGTTCCATCTCTGAAGGGGACATGTTTTTCATAATGAAGCGCTGAAGGAGATGCTTTTCAGAATAAACTTTTGAAGGAGATGCTTTTCAGAATAAAGTGATGAAAGGGATATGTGTTTCAGAACTCCTCTAAAGGAAATCACTTGGTCCTGTAGATAGTCTCAACGTCTTGTTTCGGGAATTGATCCATAACCTGTCTATAAATTACTGGTAACATTTCTCCGCTTGTGAACTTAACCTGAAATAACAAAGTTAGTTTTGTGCAATGTCATGATGTATGTGATGCATTGCGAATGATGCTCTCAAAATAAATGAGATTGTTATATGTGTTTCATATGCATATGTTATGATTTTTGTAAATGATGTATGGATGTATGTGTTATTGGAGCATGTAAGTAGCCTTGTGTGATAACATCTGAATAGGGAAAATAAATCCCTGACTGTTGCGGGGGACGAAGACAATATGACTTTACTGGGGATTCATGCTTTCGGTTTGAGGATGTTCCGCTGGGGATCTTCGACTTCTGCTTAGGGATAGAAGCATTCAAGGAGAGTCGGTTATTCATCGTTCTTTGAAGGATTCGATTCTTACTGGAGATGAAAGAGATGAAATTCCTTGATAAGATGCTTGACGAGGTTTTAGATATGAGTATTGACTCTTATGGGGAGGAATTTTTCAACATGGGAGAAATAAACTCCGTTGGGGAAATAAACCCTATAGACTGCAGCGGCTTCACTAGGGAAATAATCTTATATGGAGAAAGATCTGAGGAAATTGCTCTGTGGGAATTTTTGGTCAGCTTCGAACGCTTATCCCAACTCCTGGAGTCTTTCGTAAATGTTAATCCTATTTCTATGCATATATTTGTAAATAATGATCATATTTAATAGCACATGTTCATTCAATATAATCATTGGACGTTGCAAACAAAACAGAGAAAATAAAAAGTTTTTGAAATTGAAACTGATTGCATTAATTTGGAAAGTTTGTCTATAAATAGACAGTTTTATACAAAGAGGCAGAAATCCTAGTAAGAGGAAACTGTCATAAAATAAAAAGGTGTACAAAGAGAAAAACATCTATGTGGAAATGATCCCATCGAGTTTTAACTCTGCTATTTCCCCTATGTCTTCAAGCATCACATCCCTCGTTATCAGAAGAAGTTGACTGAATTGATCTGTACTATTTAAACTCGATGTCGGTAATCATGTTGGTTGTAAGTCGATAGGTTATCTATTGGGATATAGTTGTATGCTTTAATCCATAACTTTTGCCTGGACCGCCCTTTCGGGTTTTCAATCCACCGGGATATCCTTTTTTTGCCAAAGCCGCCTTTTTTAGGTTTTCGACTTGCCGGATGTATATTTTATATATATATATATATATATATATATATATATATATATATATATATATATATATATATATATATATATATATATCCCTAATTTTTGCCCGAATCCTTTTGGTTCGCCGGGATGCCCTTATTTTTTCCTAGGCCAGTTAACCTAGCGGGTCACTTTTATGCGTAGTATCTTTTAACTATGTCCACGTTCACAGGGTGTGGAAGATCTTCACCGTCCATGGTGGTAAGTATCATGGCGCTGCCAAAAAATATCTTCTTGATTGCAAATGGCCTTTGTATGTGGAAGTCCATTTACCCCTGGGACCACCTTATGGTAAGATGATGCGCTTTATTACCAAACCGCTAGCCTGGTACACTTGAGGTTTGACTTTCTTGTTAAAGGCCTTAATCACGAGCTTCTGATACATCTGACAATGACAAACAATCGTAAGCTTTTTCTCATCAATCAAATTTATCTGGTCCATCCTGGTATGAATCTACTCGTCTTCGTTTAAACCTACGCCTTTCATAATCCTTAGGGAAAGAATCCGGACTTCAATAGGTAAGACAACCTCTACACCTTAGACGAAAGAGAACGAGGTTGCCCCAATTGATGTACGCGCTGAAGTGAGATAACCATGAAGAGAAAATGGTAATATCTCGTACCAATCTTTGTACATCACTGTTGTACCCTAAAATTTTCCCTCCCATATTTCTCAAAACATTGCAAGAAAAATCTCCAAGTTGCTCAAGGAAGTCCAAGAGTTGGTCAGACAAGCTATCTCCTAAGGCAGTCAACCCCAAATTAGGGTTTTCTGTTGCATCAAGATCCTTGAGTCCAAATGCCCTCAAGTGATCCAAAATGTCCTAATATGTTCTCAAGATCATCCATGTCAAATTTCAAGCTTTGTAGAGGAAGTTTGCTCAGTCAATTGCTTAAAGGTCCAAAAACCGACGGTGCTAAGGCAAAAGTCAACTGTGACCTATATACAGTCAAACTTCAAGATTTTTTGTCAACATTCTCATTTTGAAGGATATTTCATCATTTTATCAAGGGTTGGTCATGATTCATCAAGGATTGCTCAAAATTCATCAAGACTCAAAAGTTGCTAAATTAGGGTTTTGTAGGAAAAGTCAACTCAACTTTGACCAAGCATAACTTTCTCATACTGTATGATAAATGACCCATCCAAATCTCATTTTGAAGAGGATGAAATTACCTACAATCCATATTCATACCCTAAGATCAAAAAATGCACTCACAAGAAGTTATGAATTTGGACATTATAGATCATTTTTGAAAGTCAACAAAAACATATTTTTTCCAAAGCTTATAACTTGAGCATGGAATATAAAATTGACATGAGACCAAAAGGGTTGGTTAGAGTACATATCAAGATTTTTAGAAAGTGCAAGAAAACTTCCAAAAGTTCAAAATTGAAGAAGTTATGCATTGTTGAAGTTGGACTTTTTTGCAAAATTGCCAAAAGTCAACTATCCCTAAAACTTCAAATTTTGTCAAATAGGCCCATTCTTTTCCACTTGATTTGGGTTTGCATCATTTCCCACGTGCCCTAGCTTCATCCATGTGTCCATATCTCATTTTTATTATTTAATTTGATTTTTATTTGAATTTATTCATTTTAAATCAAATAAAATCATATAAAATCAAAAATATTGATAATCAAAGATTTTTTGTTGATTATAGGCTTCAATGGACAACTAGCACATCTCCAAACTCGTATCAATGCATAAGTGTACAAGAAGATATGATTTGAATCAAATTTGGAAAGGTTTAATGGAAGAATCAAATTCAATTGGGCATTGATATGGAGAGATTTGAACCAAGTTTGTAGACCTAATACAAAGCACAATACATAAGCAAGCTGAAGCACACAAAATAGGGGTTGAAAATCGTGGGAAGAGGCAGAACAAGAATTGAAAAAATCACGAAAAAACTTAAGGTCGAAATCCAGGTTAGAGGCATTTTTAGAGGTCGAGACTTGTTCCAATCGACTCCTGGACATTCACACAAGCTAGCTCGATCAAAACCACGCATCCTCAGGCTTCCAAACGCACTATAAGTCCCACATAAACTGCTTCTGTTCTTGATTTCGTAACTCTGGAATTAGGCATCTTTTCCATGAACTAATTGCATATTTGTAACCCTCATATCATTTGTAAGCTAATGGTAATAGCCAATTTCATTTATGCGCTCTGTATCATGAAACGCCATGGCTAGGGTTTTGTTTCTGTTTTTAGGTTTTTTCATTTCAGGAAGAATTGAAGCACGTGAAGGACATGGTTGTGATCAGGAGTTTGTCACGAATCCAACCATGGTCCTAGAATTCATTTTTGTGGCCTGAGAAGGATTTTTGAGACGTGCAAGCTTGTAGCTACAGACTCCTGTCCGTTGGTATAGGTGGTGATACTTTTGGCCACGGTTGGGAGGTCAGGGATGATGCGTGGCAATCATCCATTGGCCGGTTCAAACATAGCGCGCGTTTTATTTTTTTCTGACCAATAATTCTTGTTTTATTATATTATTATTGATTTGTGTTAATATAACAAATGAAGCAGCGTGGTGTAGTGGCAAGCGTGTAATGCATTCTCCTTCAGGACCTGGGTTCGAATCCCAGGTCCCCTACTTTCTCAATAACTTTTGTTTTCAGGTGATTGTATGCATGCTCCAGCTTGCAACCTACCATGCGCCCTCATCCATCCAAATGCCAGATGGCCAAGAGCCAGATCTGGTGGCCAATAATTGGAGGTCCACATGGAGCCAAGTCAATACGCCCTCACCAGATTAGAGAAAGTCAAACAGGCTGGCTGTTAATGGGCCTTCAAATTGCTACCAACACCCACAAAAACAGGCCCAACACCCCCTCTCTCTTTTATTTATTTTATTTTGTTTTATTAATTGTTTTATGTTATTTATTTAATTTCATAACCAATCACAAAATTCTTTTTTTTAAAACAAAAATCACAAAATAATATTTTTAATCCAGAATTTTATTTTATTAATAATTACTAACCAATTAATTTTGGTTCTAATTCTAGAAAACTCTAACTTATTTTTGCAAATAATTAAAATTGATTAGATTTAATTAGGCTTTAATTACTAATTTAATTAATTTTAATTTCTTTCCTAAATAATCAAACATTCCAAAAATAATTTACTTTTCATTTAATTAATTTATTAATTTAATTTGGTCATTTAATTTAGGTTTAATTTCTTTCTTAATTTAAAAACAACAAAAAAACCAAAAGAATGTGTTTTTTAACCAAAAGGGTCAAAACCCTAAAATTCACACTCGATTTAATTTCCCGCGCGCTTTACTTATTTTTATCCAATAATGTACCTACTTGCGGATTGTAATAGTTAAATAGGATATTTAATTATTTTTATCGCTTTATTTTATTTTTCAAAGGGTTTGTCTTTGGCGATGTAAATACCTGACGCCTTGTAATTTAAATTCCGTATTTTATTTCTGCAAACTATACAACTGTTAGATGTTTGATAATAGGGCTTGTATGACAAGAATGAATGCCTAATTTAAAAAAAAACAGTTAGATCACCCTTAACATGTGCAAAGATAAAAATAACTGAAAATGACACACTCGCACATGCACACTCCTAGGGTACACCCCACTTGGTTGCCTTTGTACATGGTCATTAAGTATAGGTCGTTTTAGAGGTCGTCCTCTTGTCTTAAAGATCATAGTCGCCTCGAAACAGTTGCCTCAGATATTGTTGCCTCAAAAAATTATCTAAGACATTAGGGTTACCACTAAGGCGTCCTAACATTGCTTTAGTGACCGTATGTCCCTCATTCAAATTGACCCTTAAACTCCAACGACGGTGCTACCTACTCATCAATAGTAGGATAACATTGTCTAAAGGAAATTAGCATATAACGATTCCTTTTTCGAGTAGGTAGATGGTTCTTAGATACTTGCTCTTTCAAAAACAAAAAACTTTTCACACTTACACTTTTCGAACAAAGTTTTCAAAAACACTTCATACGCTCTTAAGGACAGAAGCAAGAGTTAAATCGAAGTTTCAAAACAAAAACTTTTTCAAACCCACAAGCACAAAGAAAACAATTTTGAAAACAATTGAGCAAGTACCTAAGAGCCCGTGGATAACCACAGATAGAAAGGGTGTTAACACCTTCCCTTTCTATAATCTACCCCCGAACCCGAGAAATATCTCGAAAAAAGGAATTTTTCTGTGCTTTTTTCCTTTCCTTGTTGGATAAAATAAAAGTCGGTGGCGACTCTTGCTTACCGCGACATTTTGTGAATACAAACGCAAAACGTAAACCAGCATTCCAAAAACAGTCAGTTCTTCCCACCGTATCACAATCATTGTCGTTTTCTGCAAAATCTTCTTGATGTTCTTGTTGGTGGCTTCCACTGCGCCATTCATCTTTGGACAATATGAAGAAGATTTATGGTGTTTAATCTTTAATTGCATGCAGGGTTCCGTGATCATAGTATTGTTGAGATTGGTACCATTATTTGTGATGATCCACTCGGTTATACCATATCGATGGATGGGATTATGCTTAGTAAACCGGGCCACCACATTCTTGGTAACAGAGGCAAACGAGGTTGCTTCAACCCACTTCGTGAAATAATCAATAGAGACCAGGATGAAACGATACCCATTAGACGAAGTAGGATTAATCCCTCTAATCATATCAATGCCCCACATCGCAAATGTCCAAGGAGAATTCAAGTCATTCAAAGGAACTAGAGGCACGTGTACCTTGTCAGCATAAATCTGGCACTTGTGACAAGTTCTAGAATAATGATGGCAATCAGTTTCCATGGTCGACCAATAATAACCCGCTCTCATAATTTTATTAGCCATCGTATGTCCGTTGGAATAAGTACCAAAGACTCCTTCATGCATATTTTTGTACCCAAAAATTTTCCCTCTCATTTATCAAGTATTTTCTCACAAGATCTCCTTTGATTCAAGACTGTACAAGGGTTGATCAACTCAAGACACCTCCTTAAGCAATGATGACTGAAATTAGGGTTTGAGATTGCACAAGGATAATTGAACTTTTAATGCCTCATATGACTTTCATAGATCATTAGGGACCCCCAAGATTGCTCATGTCAAGTTTCAAGTCTTGGATCACATTTTTGCTCAATAATTGATCAGTTGACCTAAAAATCAACTGTATTGGGGGAAAAGTCAACTATGGCCAATTTATAGTCAAACTTCATAATTTTTTATCCATATCAACATTGTGAACTCCTATATTGGTAGAACATAGTTTGATTCTACAACCCTTGATTAGAGTTTTGATGATGACAAAATACAAAGAATAAATAAATTCAAAGATATATACAAAGAACAATTATGCTTCTTAAAATTATGTTTTGTATATGCAGAAGTTATGATGGAATCAGCATCAGAAGATCAGCAATATGTGCTACACGCTGAAGCTACCAGATTATACGCTGAAGTTTGATAACCAGAATCTGCGCCTAAATAAGTACACCCAGACTCTGATCAAAGACATCTTTACCAAGTCATCAACACTCTGAAGCGTTATCAGCAGTTAAAGCAAAGAAGACTCTGGAGCATTATTAATTATTCAAGACAGAATTAAATGCTAACGGCTTTCTTCAGACAAGATCTTCTTCAAAAGGAAAGTGTGTTATTATCATTAAACTTGCTTTATGGACAACGTATCTTTGCCTTGCCTATATAAACAAGTCTGCTTGTGAAAAGAAGCACGTACGTACATACACAACAATTTGCCAAGCCTTCCAAACCACGCATATTCAAAGCTTTAGCAAATTCATTTTATTCCAAGCTTAATTTGTGTAACTATCACAATTGTGATATACTGTTTTGTTAGAAAACAACAACACACTCTTGTTCAATTACTTGTAAAAGATTTCCTTGAGATAAACCGGTTTGTGGTTATACTCAAGAAGACTTTAACAGTTGTTAAAGTAGCTGTTGTAATCCTTTGAGATTAGTGGATTAATACCTCGTTGGAGAGAGGCGAAATCACCTTGACGGGTGGACTGGAGTAGTTTGAGATCAAACGAACTAGGATAAAAATATTGTGTCTTAAGCTGTTTTGATTTAAGTTTTTCAATTCAACCCCCCTTCTTGTGTTTTTCACATCTTCAATTGGCATCAGAGTGCCTGGTTCTGAGCTTATAACACTTAACCGTGTCAGTACAAGATCCAGCGTCAGAAAAACACAATGGCAGGACAAAGTCAAAACATCAGCAATGACAACAATGAAGAAAGGGACAGGTTCAGTGGCAAACCTCCAGTCTTTGATGGAGAGAACTTTGACTACTGGAAAGACATAATTGAGAGTTTCTTTATGGCCCATGATGCTGATCTGTGGGACATGGTGACTGATGGATACATGCACCCAGTGGATGGACGTGGTCAGAAGATTGACAGGAAAATGATGTCTGATCAGCAAAAGCATGAGTTCAGAACTCATCACAAGGCCAAAATAATTCTTCTCAGCGCCATCTCATATTCAGAATATGAGAAAATATCAAACAGAGAAATTGCCAAGAATATGTTTGATTCTCCAAGAGTGACGCATGAAGGAAACATTCAAGTCAAAGAAACCAAAGCCCTTGCGCTCATTTAGAAGTATGAGGTATTCAAAATGGAAGATAGTGAATCAATAGAAGCTATGTTCTCAAGATTCCAAATTTTTGTTGCTGGTCTAAAAGTTCTTGACAAAGGGTATTCCACTTCTGATCACGTTAAGAAGATCATCAGAAGCTTTCCAAAACAGTGGAGGCCAATGGTCACAGCACTTAAGCTAGCCAAGGATCTCAACAACATCTCTCTAGAGGAACTTGTTAGCTCCCTCAGAAGTCACGAGATAGAGCTAGAAGCAGATGAACCTCAAAAGCAAGGTAAGCCATTAGCTTTAAAATCTAACAGAAAATATGAATCCAAAGTTTTGCAGGTTGTGGAAGAAACCTCTGATGGATCCTCATCAGAAGAATATGAATTGTCTCTTCTCTCCAAAAGGGTGAACCAACTGTGGAAGCAGAGACAAAGGAAGTTCAGGAATCCCAAAAGATCATAAAATCAAATTGAATCTTCCTTCAGATATAGAAGGTCAGGATCCTCCTCTGGACACAGAAGATTTGAAGGTTCTTCAGGATACAGAAAGCCAAAAAACAAAGACATCATCTTCTATGAATGTAACGAGCAAGGGCACTACAAAAGTGATTGCCCAAAGCTTCAGAAGGAGAAGCCCAAAAAGAAGTTTGGTAAGGAAAAGAAGAAAAGTCTCATGGCTACATGGGATGATTCTAACACATATGAAGCTGACTCAGAATCAGATGATGAAAGAGCAAACATAGCTCTCATGGCAAACGTAACTGAAGACAGTGAAGCTTCTGGTTCAGACTCAGAATCAGATACATAAGAGGTATTCTCTGACTTTACTATAAACTTTACTAAGGCTGAACTAGCTGAAAGCCTTAATGAAATTCTGGAAAGGTATCAGCAGATCAGAGTCAAATTCAGAAACCTGAAAAGGAATCTTGCTTCTGACTCTGATAAGACTGGGAGTCTCAGATTGGAGAATTCTGAGTTAAAAGATAAAATTTCAAAATTATAAAACCAATTGCAAAACTCTCAGAAGGAAACAATCCCTGAAAATCCCAGCAATGCTGATGAGATCATCAAAGAGTATGATCACAACTTTCAGAAGTTTCTAGCTAAAAACATAGACAGAAGCAAAATGGCTTCAATGATCTATGGAGTTAGTAGAAATGGCAGAAAAGGGATAGGATATCAAGGTAAGGTACCTACACCAAAAAATGCCATGGATTTAGTTTTAAAACGTACTCCACTTGATTCACACTTTATATATGGGCACACACATGACATAAAATATACAAGTAGTGATTACTCTGTCAAACAAAAATTCAACCAGAGTTTTGGTAAAACTAACACATCAGGACCCAAGAAAATGTGGGTACCTAAGGATAAAATAATACATGTGGCAGATATCTTTAGCAGCAAAACAAAGACACCAATCATGGTACCTGGACTCTGGCTGCTCACGACACATGACGGGAAAAAGGCATATGTTCCAAAGCCTGGAACTTAAGCCTGGAGGCCACGTAGGCTTTGGAGGCAATCAGAGAGGAAAGATCATTGGCTCTGGAAAAGTAGGTAATGAAAATCTTCCCTCTATAAGTAATGTTTTATTAGTTGATGGATTAATGCATAACCTGTTATCCATAAGTCAATTAAGTGATAACGGTTATGATATAATCTTCAATCAAAATTCATGCAAAGCTGTTAGTCAGAAAGATGGGACTATCCTATTTAATGGAAAGAGGAAAAACAACATTTATAAAATCAAACTTTCTTAACTGAAAAGTCAGAATGTAAAATGTCTTATGTATGTTAACAACGAGCAATGGATCTGGCACAGAAGATTGGGACATGCTAGTATGAGAAGAATATCTCAGATTAACAAACTCAATCTGGTCATAGGACTTCCTAACCCGAAGTTCAATTCAGATGCTCTGTGTGAAGCATGTCAGAAAGGCAAGTTTGCAAAACCTGCTTTCAAATCCAAAAATGTTGTTTCCACCTCTAAGCCATTATAACTTCTGCACATTGACTTATTTGGACCAGTAAAAACTGCTTCAGTCAGTGGCAAGAAGTATGGGTTAGTAATCGTAGATGACTATAGCAGATGGACATGGGTAAAGTTCTTAAGGCACAAGGACGAGTCACATTCTGTGTTTGTTACCTTCTGCAACCAAGTTCAGAATGAAAAGGATCTTAGAATCGTCAAAGTCAGAAGTGATCATGGTGGAGAACTTGAAAATAAAGATTTTGAATTATTCTTTAATGAAAAAGGCATTCTGCATGATTTCTCTTGTCCTAGAACTCCCCATCAAAATGGAGTTGTAGAACGAAAGAACAGAACATTGCAAGAAATAGCCAGAACCATGATCAACGAGACTAACGTTACTAAGATCTTCTGGGAAGAGGCAATAAACACAGCGTGTTACATTCAGAATAGAATCTCCATAAGAACTATTCTAGAAAATACTCCATATGAATTGTGGAAGAACAGAAAGCCCAACATTTCTTATTTTCACCCATTTGGTTTTACATGTTTTATTTTGAATACAAAAAATTATTTGAACAAGTTTGACTCTAAAGCACAAAAGTGTATTATGTTAGGATACTCTGAACGCTCAAGAGGGTACAAAGTATACAATACAGAAACACAGATTGTTAAAGAGTCAATCAGTGTTCGGTTTGATGATAAGCTTGACTCTCAAAAGTCAAAGCAGAATGAATTCCTTGCAGGTATGGAAGTTGAACTCACAGGTACTAAAGACAACTCATCAGAGGCTCTCAACAAAGACACTCCCTCAATATCAGAAAGAGTCACTACAAGCAACCCAACACCTTCTGTTGATCAACTCCATAAAAGACCATCCAGAAGCAGCATTGATCAACCAGAAGAAACAATCTTAGGAAGGAAGGAAGATCCAATCAGAACAAGATCTACCTTCAGAAACTCTGAAGAATCCCTCATGGGACTGGTTTCTCTGATTGAACCAACAACAATTGATGAAGCACTTCTGGACAATGACTGGATTCTAGCAATTCAAGAGGAGCTAAATCAATTCACAAGAAATGACGTATGGGATCTGGTTCCCAAACCAAAAGGATTCAACATCATTGGTACAAAATGGGTGTTCAGAAACAAACTGAACGAACAAGGTGAAGTCATCAGAAACAAAGCACGACTGGTAGCACAAGGTTATAGTCAGCAAGCTTTGCTCCAATCGCCAGGTTAGAATCTATCAGACTTTTAATTTCATTTGTTGTTAATAAAGGCATCACTCTGTATCAGATAGATGTCAAGAGTGCATTCTTAAATGGCTATATAGAAGAAGAGGTATATGTGCACCAACCCCTTGGTTTTGAAAATTTCAAAAATCCAGAATATATTTTCAAACTAAAGAAGTCACTCTATGGTCTGAAACAAGCTCCCAGAGCTTGGTATGAAAGACTAAGTAACTTCCTGTTAGAAAAGGAATTCACTAGAGGGAAAGTGGACACAACCTTGTTCTGTAAGACAGTTAAGAATGACATTTTAGTATGTCAGATTTATGTTGATGACATCATATTTGGATCCACTAAACCCTCTCTGGGAAGAGAGTTCGCTAAATGTATGCAGGCAGAGTTTGAGATGAGTCTAATGGGGGAACTAAAATTCTTTCTAGGAATTCAGATTAATCAAACCCCAGAAGGAACTTACACTCATCAGAGCAAATATGTCAGAGAACTTCTGAAGAAATTTGATCTCTTAGAATGTAAGCCATCAAGGACTCCAATGCATCCCACATGCATTCTGGAAAAAGAAGAGGTAAGTAAAAAGGTAGAACAGAAGGTCTACAGAGGTATGATTGGTTCTCTTCTCTATCTGACGGCTTCAAGGCCTGACATTCTATTCAGTGTTTGCATTTGTGCTAGATTCCAATCAGATCCTAGAGAATCTCACTTAACAGCAGTTAAGCGAATTTTCAAGTATCTGAAAGGTACTGCTAATCTGGGATTATTTTATAGAAAATCAAATGATTACAGCCTAGTAGGATACTGTGATGCTGATTTTGCTGGAGACAAAGTAGAACGTAAAAGCACGTCTGGAAGCTGCCAGTTTCTGGGAGAAAATCTGATCTCATGGTCCATCAAAAGACAATCCACAATAGCTCTATCAACAACAGAAGCTGAATACATAGCAGCAGCTGGATGCAACACACAAATGCTATGGATAAAAAGTCAACTTAAGGACTTCAATATATTTGAGAGTAACATCCCTATCCTCTGTGACAATACTTCTGCTATTTGTCTCAAAAAAAATCCTATTTTGCATTCTAGGGCTAAGCATATAGAAATAAAACTTCATTTTATTAGGGACTATATTCAGAAAGGGATTCTCAATTTAAAATTCATTGACACAGACCATCAATGGGCTGATGTCTTTACAAAACCTCTTTCTGAAGATAGGTTTAACTTCATTCTGAAACATCTCAGCATGAAGCTTTGCCCAGAATAAACTGTTTTATTTACATATCTTAATCTTCAGAATTTTTTATATTATTTTCTGTGAACTGCTGATCAACCTGCCTTCAGAATTTTAGAAGCACAGATTGTATCAGAATCTATTCATGAAGATCTGAGCGTTTCATTTCAAGGATAGAAGTGTGTTGTTCACCTGTCATTAATGCTTATAATCATTACAATTTATTTCTCTCTCTTGCAGTTTATGTTTTCAAAATCTATTTAAATGCATTTTTCACTCTTCATACTCTTTCACTTTCACTTTCTCTACAATCTAATTGTTTTCAGTTTGCAATTTTTTTTCAAAAACCCCTTTGTTTTCTTCTCAATTTTTCTGTGTGAACATGGCTTCCTCAAGCATCCCAAACACCAGTTCTCAGAGAACATAATCCACAAAACAATATGAAGAACCATTCATAACTCTCCTCACGCCCATTGACAACTTAGAAGTGCTTTCAGAATTGATTGTGGACTTTGAAAGTCTTCAAGAAAATGGGTTTAATCTTTCTGAAGAAGTAAAGGCTCAAGGATGGAACAGGTATTTTTACCGTCTTCTAGGTCCAACGTTCCCAATCCTTGTGAAGGAATTTTGGATTCATGCTTCATCCTCCAACCATCAAGTCACTTCATATGTAATGGGGAAGAAGATAGTCATAACTGAAGATCTTATTGCAAGATTGATAGGTTACAATGGTGGTGGTGTAAGGTGTATAGACATGGCTGAAAGATGTGCTGATGTCGCTTCAATTGCTAGAGAAATTTTCACTCTGGGTCTTTCCTCCAGCAAGATAAGGGATCTGAAGGACCATCACAGAATACGAGCTAAGATTATTCTGGGATGCATAAACCACAAGAAGCCAACTAGCTCTCTGTTGTACCCCAAAATTTGCCCTCGCAATTTTCCACAAGAAATCACAACTTCAGGCTTTTCCTGATTTTTCAGATTGGCTCAAGAATCGGTCAAACAGACTTTTCTCGTCAGTCGGACACAATTAGGGTTTTACTGATTTTCAGGGCTCTAGAATGTTTCAAAACAGTTGGCTTAGGGTTTTGGTTGATTTTGGCTCAACTTTGATCAGGCGAACGTTCTTTGGCATTTAATCAGGAGTTAGGGTTTTCGTGCGCGGTTCCTCAGAAAGATTTAATTCTACGATGCTTTGCAAGTCATTCCGAGATTTGGATTGAATTCACATTGTTTAACTTAATCAGTAAAAGAATGCATTTGGATTGAATTTACGTTTGTTTGACTGAATCAGTAAAAGGTTGCATTGGGTTTGAATTTGCAATGTTTGATTAAAGTCATAAAAGGGAAAAGCGTCTGGGCAATTGCTGTGATTGACTGTTGTTTTGCTCTGCATGTTTGAAACGCCAGGTTTAACTGATCAAATGCTGAAGCATTGTTTATTTAATTATTTATTATTCTAAGATTAAATGATTGGAATTTATTTTCAATTATTATAATTAAAGAATTATAAATAATAAAACGAACAATTTAAAAAAGAGGAAAAGAATTAATTGGATAAAGAAACTTTTTATTTATTTTTAAATTATTTGTACAATTGTTTTGTTTACAAATTGTTTACAACAATGATTTTACATTTATTTAAATTTAAATAAAAACTATCCTAAGTATGTTTCTAAATCTTCAATTCTTCATCTTCTATCCCTTGCTCCAGTACTCCATGGAATTTTATCTGCAAAAACAAAGAACAGAAGAAAAGTTAGAAGCAGATAAATAAATAAAAGAGAGACAGATAAAAATAAAGGTCATCATTAAGGGCAACTGACTGGGATCAGTTAGCCCTCTCTGCAAATCACGGGATTTCTCCCGGTTCATAAAGAGGGATGAATATTTATTTGCTAATCATGAATGCACAAAGTTGAAATTCACAAGTCAGAATTGTCAAGCTGCATAATTTCCAAAATCTCAAACAGCATGATGCAAAGTCCAAATCAAACTACAAAGTCCAAACTAAATCACAAATTCCAAACTGTCCAACAAACTGTCAAAGATGTCAAACAAGTACAAGGCTACTCAAAGCTGTCAAAAAAAGAAGATTTGGAAAGATATCAAGAAGACATAAAATGTGCAGAGTAAGCATGTTATGCAAGCAAGCTAATTCATTTTCATCATTTCCCAGTGCTGCCCTTTCAGAAAAGTACAAAGCATAAACATTTTTTTAATGCTAAAGCTGTACTGAAGAGAGAGAGAAGAGAAAAGAGTTTAGGCTTACAGGTTTGGCTTTAGGCAAGAAAGTATTAAAAAAAAACAAAACTGCAAATAACACAGTGGACAAGAGGCAAAGATAAGAAAAGGATAAAAACCTGCTGAAGCCGCAATGAAAGCTCTAAGCCTACATTAAGCCTAAAACCTGTAATAACAAGTATACTCACAACCAAGCTCCCAAGCCATAACCAAGATACTCACAATAAACCAGAAAACCTGTATACCCTGTCAAACAAAAACAAAACTTGCCAAGGCCAAAACCAACAGGCCATAACCTGTCAAAACCAGTTTCAAACCCAAACAAACTGTGTTCAAGCTTAACACATAACCTGTAAAAAACCTCCAAAGGCCATCAAACATAAAAACTTGAACCCCTGTCAAGCCACACATAACCTGCAAGCTTGGACGAGCCTAACCACAAGCTGTCCAGCCAGAAGCCTAAACAAATCAAAAACCTGCCTGAAGCCTCACCAAAGCTCAAACCAGTAAACCAAAGATAACCTGTCAAATGATCCAGGCCACAATCTAAAAACCTGTCAAGGCCTAACCTGAAGCAGAACCCCCAAGGCCATAACCTGTAAGTTCACATAAACCCCCAAAAAAAAGCTATCAACTTGTTTCAAAACCTGAATAGTAACCAAGCCACAAGCCCTCAGAGATACTCATCATAGGGCTAAAGAATCAAATATACTCAAAGGCACCAAGACAATCAAACAAAAAGAAGTGTTTCAAAACAACTCAGTGTCAAACATCACAAGCCCTCAGAATTTCTTCATCATTGGGCTATCAAACCCAACATTCAAGCATTCACAAGCCAGCATCTCAAGCATACAAAGGCGACCAGGAGAAGATGAGGTAACAACTCAGTAAAACAACATATCAGAAGCATACATAAACATATAATCCAGGCCCACAGAAGAAGCATTCGAAGGCAACCCTAACAAGCATTCCAAGAGGCAACCAGAAGTAGATAAAGAAGTCTACTCAGAAACATAAAGAGTTCATCACAAGGGCCCTCAGAATATTCATCATTGGGCAAGCGTCCAGGCAACAGAAGAAGGAGATAAAAAAGCATACGAAGCATGTAAACAGGGCGACAAGAAGAAGAAGACAAAAAAGGGCTTTCAGATATATCGTCATCATAAAACCTAGCAAAGGAAGAATACTGAGTACCAGGAAAATCAGAGCCTCATCATCATCGTAACCCCTTCATCGTCGAGCCTCCAAGCGCATCCAAACTCTCTTCTCCTCCGTCTCCCAAAAGGTAGTTTACTTTCTTCTCATCCCTTTTCACAACCTCGTTAACAAACAATAATGAACATAACATCAGAATACAAATCAAAACACTTAATAAAAAACAGTAAGTCATAACATGCAAAGGCGAAATCGTTACCCATTCCACGATTTAGTTTGATCCAACCATGGAGAGGGAAGGAATCGAAGGAGGCAACTGGTGGCTGGGCGAAGGGGAGAGTCAGATCCATGGCAAAGAAAGGACGAAGACGAAGGTGAGAACGAAACTAGCAACGGCGCTGCAACCCTAAAGTCTTCCCCAAATGGAACAAATTTGTGAACCCTAATTATTCGTTTCAAACGAATTGGGCCATAACCCGTTCAAAGCACACAAAGCCCAAAATGCGTTTCAATGAGTACACCCCCCATGGCTTCTGTTTCAAATCACGTTTGGGCCAGCATAACTCCAAAGGAGCCCATCCATTTTTTTACTAACATCTTTCCTTATCCTTTTTTTGCTTTAACTAATATATCTTACATTAATTAACCACACTTATTACAACTTACTCAATACTTTTTTTTATATGTCATAATTAAATAGAAACTAATAAAAATAGTATTTTTCTTTACGATTAAACTTACACTTTCTTTAAATTTTTATATATGGAATATTAATTTTTCTTAAGATAATCCTTTTCTTTTGTTTCTAAAAAATATTCTCTTTATACATAATAAATGAAAATACATCTTTTATACATAATGTAATTAAAATCTAAAACATTTTTCTTTCTTTCAAAATACCCTTTTTGTACATATTAACAATATACAAGATTATAAATTAAATAAAGAAAATATTTAATTCCTTTCTTTAAGTTAAAACAATACTTAAATAATACACATTAAATTCACATTTTCGCACTTGTAAATAATTCTCATATACGTACACGTACACGTACACCTACACAATACACTTTATATTTGACAATATACATTTGCTATTCTTATACATTGCTACATTCGATACATTTACACTTTTATCGCAATTCGATTTGGTTGTAAATTATTGGACACTACATTCCTAAAGTCTCATCCCCATTTGTGAATTTGTACCCCCATTCCCAGATACTATTTGTAATAGCGTAGACTTTAAATTCTTGCAATTTATCGCTTTCCAATTATACCATGGTTAGACCTAGGGTTTGCATGTACATAAAATCAAACGCTAGATAACCTAATACAAAGACAAATACATGAAATCAATACACAATCACACTTGCACCCCCTAGGGTAATCCCACATGTTGCCTTCCAAAATGGGCCATGCTTGCACGTCGAGTTTCTTTGGCAAAACAAATTCAAAATGATCATAAGTCCCTCGATGACGCTTTCGAAAGTTGCCTAAATGGAATGATCATAGTCCCTTCAAAGCAAATGGCCAAAGACACTTGGCACCATTGTATTCATGGTCCATACGAAGACCCGCGCCCGTCCCGTTAAACTTCCTAAACGCAAGATTGTCCACCAAATTCAATGGTGGAACAAAATTGTTAAAAAAGGGTTGAAAACATAGAGAAAACCTTTGAGTATAATAGGGGTAGACAAAGCTCTTAATTACTTGAGATCAACTTGCAAAAACACTTGCCTTCTTTTCAAAAACCACACTTCACAAACACTTTCAAAACAAACTCTCAAAAACATTTGAAACATCTTTTCGAAAAGATACACACCTTTGTAAAACATTCGAGTAAAGAATTGTTACAAGGGTTGCCTAAGACAAGGCATCTTCTTCAAAAACATTTTCAAAAAATACACACACACACACCATTTTCAAGCAATCGAAAATCAAGGCAAGTGATCTAAAAAACCAAGTAACTAAGAGCCCATGGATAACCATGGATGAAAAGGGTGCTAATACCTTCCCTTTTCATAATCTACCCCCCGAACCCATGAAACATCTCAAAAGGTTTTTGCTGTGCTTTTTAACCTTTCCTTTAGGATAAAATAAAAAGTCGGTGGCGACTCTTGCTCAACCGAACAAGTGCGAATACAAAACGCAAACATCTAGTCAGTTCTCCCACCGTATCACACTCTCCTGACTACATAAACATAGATCAACAGTTTTTGATCTACTTCATCTCCCAGAAGACTAAGGTGAATCTGGCTCACTTGCTGTTCAATCATCTGAGGACCAGTGTTAAGGATACTAGAGAAGATGAGCGCACTAAAAGGGACTGGATACCCCTTGGAAGGCTCATATCAGATATTATGACAGAGAATACGCTGATAGAGCATCTAACAAAAGCACAGGAAATCAGCTCTTTAGAAGCAACTGTTGGAAAGCCTTTGAATGCGAAGAATCTAAAAAAGATGAAGATTATTGAGAACATCAAGAAGGAACCCAGTGTTACTTCTTTTGCAACAATCACCAGCAGAAGGATTCCTCTGGATGATTTCCCTATGTTCTCAGAAATTGATTCCAAGCCTGAGATTATAGTCAGATATATGGATGCATGCAAGGCAGATGGTACTGCACCAGAGTTAAATATTCAGGACTTGCAACAAAAGGCTCCAGAAGTTGTGCTGAAGAAGAACAAGAAAAGGAAGGCAGCAACAGAAAGATCATCCCAGCGGACTCCCAAAGCTGCTAAAAGGAAAGGTAATCCTTCTACTGTTAATGTTTTAGAATCAATATCTTTATCAACATCTGAACCAATTCCTACCCAATCAGAAATTCCTACCCCACAAACATTTGATGATTTTGACATAGGGTTTGACCCCTCAAAAACTTTAACTCTTAGAGGAACTCACTCCCTACCTATAAATCCAAATATTGAAACAACTCAACCAGAATTTGCAATAGTTATGTTAGATATTGAAACTTTTGACCAAAATATTTCTGCTCCCATACCAAAAAATCCAAACTCTTAAACCATTTCAGAAGAACCACAACCAGAGATTTCCCTCTCTCCACAACCCGAAATACCACTACCTCCATCTCCTCAACAAGATATTCATCCACCATCTCCACAACCTGAACTATTTCAACCAAAAGTTCAAACTTCTGAGGTTCAACCTTCTGAATCCTGTGAACCAGAACCTCATAATGATCAATCCAACCAAACTGTTGATTCTGATACCATTCCAATTCCTGGAATCACTGAACCTCTGGCCATCCATATGCCCCTGACCATTCTGGATATTCCCCAGATTCCCTCTTCACTAGAATCAACTCCACCAAATTCCCCAACAAGTCCAATAATTATTGCATACTCTCCCACTCCCTCACCAAAGAACAATCCAGATGACAACGCCAAAACTGTCATTGATTTAACTGTTTTTGAACGTCTTGCTGCCATAACCCACAAAATAGCCATTCCAAAACCAAAACCACCTGAACCCACACCAGATGTTGGTACTAGTTTATTGATGTTTGAAACAAAAATGCAGAAGTGGATAACTTCCCTGAAGCAAGCTAGTCTTGAGATGATTAATCCCGCTGCTTCAGATTACCTTTGGACAAGTTTCAGAAAATGGGTAAGTTCTGAAACTCATAAGATGCAAGAACAGAGCTACGGACAAGTTCAACAGAACTTCAGTAATCTGCTAAAGGTAATTGAAGATCAAGTTCTGAGACAACTGCTCAAGGAAGAAGTTCTCCCTCTGGACAATGCTCCCTGGTCAGAACATTGTTCAGCAGACAAAGTTCAACCAAAGTCAGAAGATCTCATTCTGACTGATACTCCAGAGCAAATGATTCCTGCAGAAGAACTGGTTCAAAAAGATGACGTTGCAGAATGCTCTGAAAAGCATCCAGTTACTGAAGATTCTCAAGCTTCCTCCTATGAAAGGCAGACTTTGGAAGAACTGAAGAGAGCAGATATTATTATGCAAGAAAGGATGGATAAACAGGATGACAAAATTTCAGAAATCAAGAGCATGTTAACCAAACAAGAGGAAACCAACACCCAGATCAAGGGCTTGTTGGAAGCTTTGTTCACGCGTCTTCCTCCTCCATCTTAGATTTTCTTTGTTTTTAAAAAATATGTTTATCTGTAATATTTTCTACATTGCTGCTGTTCTGAACTTCTTATCGTTACTTCTATATTTAATATATATCCTTTTTGCTCTGATTATATGTTCTTTTTGATAATTGACAAAAAGGGGGAGAAAGAATAAGATCTTTTCAATAACAGATTACTGAGACATAAGTCTCAAACATTCTGATCTACTTAACTTCTTTCTTCTGAAAAGCTTGAACAGGTACAAAACTCTGATGACGTAGTCAAATTCTGATGCTCAAGGACTCAAAGAATTTAAGGGAAGTAATCAACTCAGGGGGAGTTTTTCTTCTTAAATTCTATACTCCTTATTCTTTATTTTTAATTGAAAATTTTGGTTTTTGTCATCATCAAAAAGGGGGAGATTGTTAGAACATAGTTTGATTCTACAACCCTTGATTAGAGTTTTGATGATAACAAAATACAAAGAATAAATAAATTCAAAGATATATACAAAGAACAATTATGCTTCTTAAAATTATGTTTTGTATATGCAGAAGTTCTGATGGAATCAACATCAGAATGGAATCAGCATCAGAAGATCAACAATATGTGCTACACGCTGAAGCTACCAGATTATACGCTGAAGTTTGATGACCAGAATCTGCGCCTAAACAAGTACACTTTAACTCTGATCAAAGACATCTTTACCAAGTCATCAACACTCTGAATCGTTATCAGCAGTTAAAGCAAAGAAGACTCTGAAGCGTTATTAATTGTTCAAGACAAAATTAAATGCTAACGGCTTTCTTCAGACAAGATCTTCTTCAAAAGGAAAGTGTGTTATTATCATTAAACTTGCTTTATGGACAACGTATCTTTGCCTTGCCTATATAAACAAGTCTGCTTGTGAAAAGAAGCACGTACGTACGCACACAAAAATTTGCCAAGCCTTCCAAACCACGCATATTCAAAGGTTTAGCAAATTCATTTTATTCCAAGCTTAATTTGTGTAACTATCACAATTGTGATATACTGTTTTGTTAGAAAACAACAACACACTCTTGTTCAATTACTTGTAAAAGATTTCCTTGAGATAAACCGGTTTGTGGTTCTACTCAAGAAGACTTTAACAGTTGTTAAAGTAGATTTTGTAATCCTTTGATATTAGTGGATTAAGACCTCGTTGGAGAGAGGCGAAATCACCTTGACGGGTGGACTGGAGTAGTTTGCGATCAAACGAACCAGGATAAAAATACTGTGTCTTAAGCTGTTTTGATTTAAGTTTTTCAATTCACCCCCCCCCCCTCTTGTGTTTTTCACATCTTAATATATGTCATTTGATCAAGTTTGGACCATAATTCCTCCAGAAATTTGATCAGATCATCAAAAGGACAAAATGGTCAAAATTAGAGTTTTGACTGAGAAGTGACAATTTTTGATTTTTGACCTAGAAAATGGTTAATTGGTTTGAGACATGATCTCAAGGTTTCAATTGCATCATTTTGACCTAATGGCATGACTCAAAACATTTCTCAAGGTCATTTGATTGAAAATTGATTTTCAGTCAACTGATCAAAAGTCAACTGCACACTGAAAAGTCAAACTTTGACTTTTTGGTCAAAATCAAGTGTCAAAGATCACAATTCATCAAAACATGTCAAAATATGAAACTTTTTCATCAAGAAATCAAAAAGTCAAGATTTCATTTTGAAAAGTCAAAATTTCCAAACTTAGAAATTTTTCTAAGTGTTGAAAATTTCATATTTTTTCACAACTTTGAGCCATTTTTTCACCATGATGCAAGATGATTCAAAGGAAACTTTGAACATGAAAGTTGTAGATCTCAATGAGATATACAAATTTTCTTTACACAAATCCTCCTATAAATTTTTGGATCTCAAGTTATTAATCCATGAAATCATGGTCATGAAACTAAATACTTAGTGTTAATTTTGCTCTAGTTTAGGCAGGATTTTGACCTAACTTCATGGAAAATTTTCACATAGTTCCAAGGGGAATTTTCAAAATTTATTCAAAGATGGATTGTAGAGCATGTCACAAGATTTCTAAAATGTCAAATAACTTCTTGAGATCATTTGTGAGCAAGGAGAATCGAAGGCCAGAAGTTAGGGTTTTAAGTTGTTTTGCAAGGAAAAATTTGTAATGCAACATGAACCAAATCCATAGCCATGCTGCATAATCTTCACTTTGCAGACCTCAAACTTATTTGTCACTCCTTAATTAAATGTTTACACAACATATGGAGCCATTGTCCAAGCATTTGAATCATTATCCAAGTTGCATTTCCATTTTTGGAAGAAAGGCACCATTGCAATTCTTGAAAAGTTACTTTAATCACAAAGTCAACTTGTATGGAGCTTTGCACTCGTTCTTTCTGCACAAGCATACTGTATAAACTCAGAACAAACATGTTTACTATCCACCCTACAAGACATGTACCTTGCATTGAAACCATGTTTGTCAAGATAACTTCAAAAACAAGTCAAAAACTCATAACATGTGATTATTTGTTTCTGATCATTTCAAACCTCAAAACCTTTCCTCTATAAATAGAGATACTATTTGCAAGAGAAGGCACGCATATGCAAGCCCTAAAACATACAAGAACTCAGTATTGTATCACCAATCACCATTGTTGCACATTCTGACCAAAAACTTGAAACTCACATTTCCCTCGTGCGTTTTCAAGCCTTTTGGTTCCTAAGGCTTCTAAACATCAAATACAACTCATCCCTGACCCTGTTTCATAAATGTAACACCTCCATCATCAAGTTCCATTTTTAAAAACAGGAGTCTGCAAGTGGACTTCTCCAGAACTCCTCAGCCACTTTCAGCTTAAACCAAGCATCACATTAGTTTCCTGGGAACTTGAGGAAGCTAACCCAATCACTAGGACTCATTGAAAGCTGCTCAAACTCAAAACATGATACCCTCTTGCAAGGTGAGTATTCTTACTTTTGAACTCTTCATATAGGCATTATTTGGTTTCCATTTGTGAAGATAAATGTAGACATTATAGTCCTGAAACTAACCATGTCCTTAGAATTCATTTATTTTTCCCGAGTAGTGAGAATTTTAGAGTTGAATTTTCTAAAAAAATCAGGTCAGATTTGGTAACATTCAAAATTCGTGCTCATTTTTTATTTATAGCTTTAGTTATTTATATGACTGAATTCGTGATGAAATTTGGAGCAAGTTTCATGTTTATACTTTTGCAAATGGTTGAGAAATGAAAGAGATAGCAATTTCAAAAAAATCATGTTGAATGGTCTGGCGCGAGGTTGAAGATGATACAGGCCTATGAATGTGTTTCAAATATTTATTCTTGTTTTGTATTAATAAACGAATGTATAGCCACCCAAGTTGTAGAAGCACGCGCCTGTGATTATAGGGACCTGAGTTCGAGCCCCAGTGGTACCCTTTTTCTTTTTTCATGTTTTATTTTTACAGATCTTGTGGAGGAAGTTTCTACATGCGCATGGTACACTCTTAAATCATCACCATCTGATCATGATACAAGGAAGATTCAACACTCTTGCAAGTTATCCCCATGGTGAACCTCAAAGGGCCTCCCCCACTGGATCATAAATTAAGCGCTTGGGCCTCCTTGGTCTGGGCTTTTCTATTTATTTGTTTTTTTGCTATGTTGCACCCCCTGATTACTTATCCATGCGCAGACCCATTCACCTTTTTTTATCATTATTTCTGATTCACAAAAAAATCTGACTTGGGTCTGGACTCCCTTTTGCTAACATTCACACCCTTTTCACTTTCTAACCCCCTTGACTTTAGTTTTATATTTTTATTTTATTCTCTTTCCTTTATTATTATTATTATTATTATTATTATTATTATTATTATTATTATTATTATTATTATTATTATTATTATTATTATTATTATTATTAATATTATAATAATAATTATTATTATTATTTTCATTAATAAAAACCCAAAAATATTTTATTTATTATTTTTTACATTTATTTAGTTTATTTTGTTTTATGAAACTAAAAAGAACAAAAACAGTTCTTAATAAATTAATTTATTTCTTAATAATTAATATTTAGAAATAATTATATTATACTATTTTCTTGTAAATTAAAATCAATTTAGAACTTAGGACTTTTATTTAATTAATTTTATTTACTAATTTAATCAAATTCACAAAAAAAACCTAAAAAAAACTTGTTTTCTTTAATAAATTAATTTCTTTTATTAACTTAATTTTAATTTTCTTATTCTATTCAATCATTTTATTTTAATTAGATCAAAGCTTTTAATACAAAAAAATCCATTCCTTACCTATTCATACTTGTACATTATATTCGTTTCATTTCTTGTACATTTATTCGAATTCAATATGGTTGTAATAGATGATTAGGGTTTTAATTTCTTGCAATTCCCCATTTGTAATTTGTATATCCCCTCCCCTAATGATGTAATAGCATAGTATTTTTATTTCCCGCAATTTAATGCTTTATATATGAATGCTAGTAAATTAGGGTTTGTATGGAAAGATAAAATCAAAGTTTAGAAAACTCTAATCAAGCATGTAAACTAATACACTTGCACACTTACACCCTTAGGGTAAATCCACTTTGTTGCCTTATAAAATGACCATATTATGCATGTGGGGTATCTTAGCAAAAATAAACAAAATACAAGATCATAGTCCCTCGATGACGCTATCAAAGTTGCCATTCAAAAATGATCTTAGTCCCTTAAGGAAAATCCTAAGATATCTTACAATGTTGCTAATCATGGCTATACAATGACCCATGCCCGTCCCTTTTACATCCAAAGATAGGGTTACTTACCAAATCAATGGTAAGATAACAATGTCAAAGGAAAGAGAAAATAAACATGAAAGACTTTTGAGTAGGTAGATTGTTCCTAGTTGCTTGTTCAATTTCAAAATTAAACATCCTTGCTATTTTCAAAACAAACACCAACACTTTCAAAACATCTTACAAACTTGAAACATTTTCAAAAGTTAAAGCACTTTGTACGCGTTCTTATAGAAATGAGAGCCATTACAAAGAAAACCCTTTTCAAAATAACTTTCAAAAACACACTCCGTAAACCCCTTTTTGAACTACTTTCAAAACAACACTTTGTACGCGTTCTTATAGAAACGAGAACCATTACAAAGATATTTTCAAAATATTTTCAAAACCCATACAAAGCACATTTTCAAACAAAAGCAAGTGATCTAGCAAGCAACTAAGAGCCCGTAGATAACTATGGATTAAAAGGGTGATAATACCTTCCCTTTTCATAATCTACCCCTCGAACTCAAGAAAACATCTCTAAAGGTATTTCCTGTTCTTTTCAGCCTTTCCTTTTGGATAAAAGAAAAGTCGGTGGTGACTCTTGCTACCCGCGCATTTGCGATCAAACATAAAACGACCAAGTCAGTTCTCCCACCGCATTACAGAACTGGCGACTCTGCTGGGGATTACTTAAAAGTGGGGTTACCTTAGGGTTAGATCATATTTACTTGCTTTCTTTGTTTGACTTGCATGCTTTACATTATGGTTCCTTTTTCGGGTTTGCTTTGATCCTACACCCGGATTTGGGAATCTTTTTTAGGTAAGTAGCAATAAACTGTGAGAGAACTGTGTGGGGTATACTGACACGGCTGAAATAGTAGCTACATTGATGCGATACTTTGGTGTGTACCAGTAGCCCTTGAGTAATCAAGGAGAATACGGGGCCGCTGCGTGGTATCATAAAGCGTCAACTGACCTTAGCACCTTAATTAACCAACTTGGCTTTTAGGACGTAGTGAGATAGTCGTCTTTGGTGTAAACCCAAAGTCGGTTGATACTCGACGCTACACTCATTGAGGTTTGACCCTTGAGTTTTGTTTGGTGGCAAGTCAATTGTCTATCGGAATGAGATTTGGGGGAAAGACCAGTGATATTGAGATCCCTTAGAACCCGGTTACTATATTTAGGACAGGTTGAACCAACCCAACTTCAAGAGGGTATCACCTTAAAATCCATGCAAGCCTTAAACCTAAGGTCTCTATGTGATTTGCTTATGCTTGCTACATCTGCTATATCTGAGCATAATCATGACACTATAACATAGCATGTCATACTAACCATTTCAAGGATTCTTAGGGTTTATTTTTGTCTTGTTTTGTAAGACATGGCTCTCGCCCGCAGATTCACTATCCAAATCAGTCTGGTAAAAGTACCTCCTCAGCTTAAGGATTTGGTATCAAGGGTTCCCGAAAGCTCTCCGTTCACTGAAAGACATGGATGACTTCTCAACTTGGTCACCTCAAACCCTGATGAAGAAATGTTAAAAGTTATCTTTCAGTTCTTTGACCCTCTACATCACTGCTTCACTTTTCCGGATTACCAGTTAGTGCCTACTATGGAGGAGTTTTCTCTGCTATTGGGGGTGCCTATCCGTAATGAGGTACCTTTCAATGGTATGAAAAGAGACCCTAAACCTGAAGATATTGCTAAAGCTCTGTCCTTACAACGGTCTGACGTAGTAGCAAATTGGGAAACCATGAGAGGTGTCAGGGTTTTTTTGGCTAAGTTCTTGTTCGAGAAAGCTCATCATTTTTGGGATACCTTAGACTTACAAGCTTTTGAAAAGGTGTTAGCCCTTCTCATCTATGGTTTGGTATTGTTTCCTAATCCGGACCATCTCAAAGACGTGAACGCGGTTAAGATTTTCCTGTCACGTAATCTGGTACCTACTCTGCTTGGAGATATCCTACATTCGTTGCATACTCGCACTATAAAGAGGAGAGGAACACTTTTGTGTTGCACACCTCTTTTGGCTAGGTGGTTTATTTCACACCTACCCCGATCTGTCTTGAAGAATGAACAGGGCTTGAGATGGTCTCATAGGCTAACGACTCTTACACATTCAGGAATTCATTGGTGTCCTCAATTCTCGGAGAATGTTACCATTATTAATCGATGCTGAGAATTCCCTAATGTCCCTCTCTTAGGCATTAGGGGAGGAATCACTTACAATCCTTGTTTGGCACTACGACAGTTTGGATATGCAAGAAGGGATGTTCCTCATGATGCACTTATTCAAGGAATCATCTTCGACTATGAGAATGATGCTCAGGATTACCGCAAAAGGTTCATGCGAGCTTGGGGCATGGTACATAGTGTTGATAGCAAGACACTGGGGAACAAGAATTCCATCCCTCTTGAGCCTTATCTCAAATGGGTACGAGCTCGTGCCCAAAGTCTTATGATGCCTTATCCCTCTATTCTCCCAGTTATCATAGAGCCTATTATGGAAGGAGATGTCCCATACACTATCCTTCATCCCAACATGCCCACCTCTCTCGAAGACTTGCAAAGGGATTGGATACAACTTAAGGGGGAGCGAGAAACTTTTGGAGCCCAATTCTACCCCAACAAGAAGAAGGTTTTGGAACTCACCAAGCAGCTTCACGAGGAGCGGAGTCTGAACGCCTATATCGCACCAAAGAGGATGCGCTCAACTTTTTTGTCTTAGAGTTTTATATTTTTCATTTCTTTCATTGTAAGCCCAAAGAGGCATGATGTACTCAAACTTTGATTTATTAATATAACGGGTGTTCCCTTTTTGTCTAAAGCAAATTTAAATCTCTAATTTCCTTGAAATCATTTGCATATGCATCTTCATTCATCATAACATAAACAGGTTTCTTACCAACAGGCCTCCTTATCTTTCTAATGTTTATTTTAGTAAGATGGATCTTGAGCAGACATTAAAAGATCTCCAGGCGCAGAATGCTCAGTTTCAATAAATATTTGTAACTCTGGCCTAAGGATAAGAGGATTTGAAAACTTTGTTGATCAAAGAAAATAAGAAGAACAAGGCGAAGAAATAAACCGGTGTTTTAAATCTGGGAAGAAGGTTCTAAGGACAAGCCAGACGGACCCTAGACTTCACAACATCGTCTGGTGAAAAGGATAATCAAGAAGGGAAAGACAAGGGGGTAACTGACCATCCAGAATCTGAAGAGGAAGAAGAGGATAACTACTCTGAAGAGCAATATCCTCCAACTGATGAGAAGTATAAACATCTGGAAGAGCGTCTAAGTGCAATGGAGATTCAGAAAGTGCCCGGGCTGGACTTTGAAGAGTTGGATTTGGTGTATGGGATTGTTATTCCACCAAAGTTCAAGGCACCAGTGTTTTCTAAGTACAATGGGGTTTCGTGTTCCAAGATGCACCTCCGATCTTATGTGAGGAAGATATAGCCTCACACTGCTGACAGAGATTTGTGGGTCCACTTCTTTCAGGATAGTCTATCAGGGACTTATCTAGATTGGTTTTATCAACTGGAGAGGGCCAATATCCATAATTGGGAAGACCTTGCCGTTGCTTTTTATAAGCAGTATCAATACAATGCAGACCTTGCTCCCACCCGTATTTAACTCCAAAGTCTCACTATGGGTTTGAACGAGGGTTTCAAAGAATACACTCAGAAATGGAGGGACTTAGAAGGAAGATTCCAGCCTCCCCTGTTTGACAGGGAGCTAGTAGATATGTTTTTGGGTACCCTGTCCGGTCCTTTCTTTAATCATCTAATTGGAAGCTCCTCAACCAGCTTCACTAAATTAATCTTGACTGAGGAGAGAGTGGAAATTAGGATTAAGAGTGGGAATATCCAAAAAGACGCATCCTCCAGTGCCGTTAGAAAGCCCTTTATTTGGAAGAAAGAAGTTGGTGCTATGTACCCTCAAAGGAATCAAGACAGAATTGAACGTCGTCCAACAGTAGGAGCTGCCATGATCCCTAAGCCTGCACCTACTCAACAAAGGAACAACCAGCCTAGAATGGAAAAACCAGTAAGACAATTTACCCGGATAAATATGATGTTGTCTCAAGTCTTGCCACATTTATTGAGATATAATCTAGTAACCTTATGGGAAGCTCCGAAGAATCCCAACACTGCCTCTCCTCGTTACAACCCAAATGCCTGTTGTGCTTACCATTCAGACAGTCCAGGTCATTATACAAAAGACTGCTGGGTTTTGAATAACAAGGTGCAAGACCTCCTCGAAGCTAAAGAAATTGAATTTGACGCTCCTGAGATCCCAAATGTTATCACCGCTCCCATGCCCAAGCACGACCGTGGTATCAACATTGTTGAAGATAATGTGTTTATTACTGTTGTTGATGAGCTTGTTACTCCTCCCTTAACTGTCAAGAGAAACCTGTTGAAGGTCAGTTTATTTCCGAGCTGTGGCGAAGGCTGCCAGCTCTGTTTATCCCTACCGACTGGTTGTCATTTACTGAAAGCAGGTGTCCAACGTCTAATGGATGACAAAGAGATTTTGTTTGAAAAAACTCTCGTTGCAACCATTGCTTACAAAGATGTTTCAATAATAACCATTTCTGCCAATCCTTCCAGGGTCTCCACCAAAAGACTCGTAGGATTACATCTATTCCTAAGGTGACTCCACTAATAATTACTATGCCAGGACCAATCCCGTATTCATCAGATAAAACTGTCCCCTGGAACTATGGGGGTAACGTCTACTATCACGGCGTCAAGCAAGATTGGCTGGCTGATGAAGACTCGATTTTTGAGAATGATGAACCCGACATCAGCAACATTGCTGGAACCAACAAAATAACCAGAAGTGGAAGAGTATTCTCCCCTGAGATTGCTCCTCTGAAAGTTGTTACCAGTCTTGTGATCATCCCTGCTTCTGTTCCTGTTGATACTACTACTACAATTCCTGTGGATACCCCTGATGACACCCCTATCACTGAGTCGACCGAGACTCGGGGCAAAGGTATTTTGGTTGAACATGTCTGGATGAAGGCACAATCAGTATCTATCCCTGAGGCCTCCAAGAAGGAGATGGAAGAAATTCTGAAAATTATAAAGAGAGGTGACTACAATGTGGTCAAACAGCTAGGGAAGACTCCATCAAAGATTTCTATGCTAGCTTTACTATTGTGTTCTGAGGCTCATGCGAAGGCCTTGGTGAAATTTCTTAAAACTGCCCACGTACCACAGGAAACCTCTGCTGACCAATTCCAAGATTGTGTGGCCAGTGTGACCGCTGATAATGGTTTGGGCTTTTCTGATGCTGATCTTACACCTAGAGGGAGGAAACACAACGAGGCATTGCATGTCTCTGTTGAATGCAGGGGCACAACTTTGGCCCATGTCCTGGTTGATACTGGTTCATCTTTGAATGTGTTGCCTAAGAAGGCTCTTGATAGACTAGACTGTGAAGGTCTGACTTTAAAACCCAACAACATAGTGGTAAGGGCCTTCAATGGTTCAAAGAGAATGGTGCATAGGGAGGTGGACATCCCCATTAAAGTTGGAACTCAAACCTTTGATTCAACTTTCTATGTAATGGAAATTCGCCCTTCCTATTCCTTCTTATTGGGCCGACCTTGGATTCATGACGCTGGTGCCGTCACCTTTACATCAGATGTTGAAATACCCAACCAAGGGAAAAATCATCATTGTCCACAGAGAGGAGGAATATATGGTCAGTCACTTGAACTCCTTCAGATACGTGGAAATGGATGGTGAATTCATCGAAACTCCATTTCAGCATTTCGAGGAAGTCCCACAAACAGTGGCAACAACCAAGACTGTTTCCCAAGTCCCAAAGATTACGAGACCTCGACTAAAGATGTCTTCACTGAAAAATGCCAAGGCAGTAGTCGAAGAAGTTGGTGTACTATTTGGGGCCAACTCCCGGATATCCCTTACAAATCTGACAAATTTGGTTTGGGTTTCACTTCAGGAGCCCAGAAAGTTGTTCGTCGCGCTCGTGCTAGGGGACCACCTTTGAGGATCAACAACCATGGAGTCAACGCAATGGAGGATAGTGAGAACAGTTGTGACCTGGAAGATTGGATTTTCCCAACTATCAACGACGGACTCAACAACTGGGAAGCCAAAGAATTTATCCCTATTACTTTTATCCAACAATATTTGTCTTTAAATTTTTGTCGGACTTGTAATAATTAAACAATTCAGACTTTTAAAACCTTGTGTCTTACCCGAGGCACAACGGTCCATTTGTAAGGGTTGTTACTTCATTCTCATATGTCATCAATGAATCATGGAAGTTTTTTCATGCAAACTTTGTGCTCTTTGTCTTTCTATATTTTTATTTCTTTCAAAGATAGTTATGCTCTAACACACACTCACATATCAAAATGTAGATCTACATCCACTCAGGATCCCATGGGTAACGATTCTGCTATGTCTTATTGTGACTTTGAAAATCTAATCTACCAAGCCGAAGACGAAGGTGAGGAAGATTGTGAAGTTCCAGGGGAACTAGCCAGGTTACTACAACAAGAAGAAAGGACCATACAGCCCCACGAAGAACCAGTGGACACAGTTAACTTAGGTACCGAAGAGGACAATAAAGAAGTCAAGGTAGGAGCCAATTTAGAACCTAGTGTCAAGAAGCGCCTAACTCAGTTACTACATGACTATGTTGAAGTCTTTTCTTGGTCATACGAAGACATGCCAGGACTTAACGCTGATATCGTGGTCCATCGTCTACCGACAAAAGAAGACGGCCCTCTGGTAAAATAGAAAGTTTGTCGCATGCGGCCAGACATGTTAGAGAAGATCAAGACTGAAGTCATGAAACAATTCAATGTCGAGTTCTTAGCCATCACCTCCTATCCACAATGGGTCGTCAATGTTGTCCCAGTGCCTAAAAAAGACGGTAAAGTGTGCATATGTGTGGACTACAAAGATTTGAATAGGGCAAGCCCTAAGGATGACTTCCCGCTTCCCCACGTCGATATTCCGGTTGACAATACCGCACCGCGTAAAGTGTTATCATTTATGGATGGTTTCTCAGGATATAATCAAATCAAAATGGCACCTGAGGACATGGAGAAAACGATCTTCTTCACACAGTGGGGCACATTCTGTTACAAGGTTATGCCATTCGAGTTGAAGAACGCTGGGGTAACTTATCAGCGCGCCATGGTAGCTCTATTTCACGATATGATCCATTACGAAATACAGGTCTATGTGGATGACATGATAGCCAAATCTCAAACTGAAGAGGAACATCTTGACCATTTGCAGAAACTGTTTGAAAGACTGAAGAAATACAAGCTAAGGTTGAACCCGAGTAAATGCACATTTGGAGTGAGGTCCGGTAAACTCCTAGGCTTCATCGTCAGTGATAAAGGTATCGAAGTGGACCCTGCAAAGATAAAAGAAATACAAGAAATGCCTGCTCCTCGCACCGAGAAGGAAGTCAGAAGATTCTTAGGATGGCTGAACTATATCGCTAGGTTCATCTCTCACCTAACCGCTACTTGTGAACCAATCTTCAAATTACTGAAGAAAGATCAAGTGGTGGAATGGAATGATGACTTCCAAACTGCTTTCGACAAGATCAAAGAGTACCTTCAAGAACCTCCTGTTTTGATGCCACCAGTTGAGGGAAGACCTCTGATCATGTATCTAAATGTTTTGGAAAATTCAATAGGGTGTGTGTTGGGGCAGCATGACGAGTCTGGCCGAAAAAGCATGCTATTTACTACCTGAGCAAAAAGTTTACCGACTGTGAAACCAGATATTCACTGCTCGAGAAAACTTGCTGCGCTCTGGCATGGGTTGCTCGCCGGCTAAGATAGTATATGCTGACCCATACTACCTTATTGATATCCAAGATGGATCCCATTAAATACATATTCAAGAAGCCGACCCTCTCTGGGAGAATAGCAAGATGAAAAATGATCCTGAAAGAATACGATATTCAGTACACTAACCAAAAAGCAATAAAGGGCAGTGTGATAGCCGATCACCTTGCTCATCAGGCTGTGGATTACTACCAGTCCATGAAATTCGAGTTCCCAGATAAAGACATCATGATGGTAAACAACTGTGAAGAACTCAGACCATATGACAGACCTGAACAAGGATCCCGATGGACCTTGGTTTTTGACGGAGCCTCCAACGCACTCGGCAATGGCATAGGTGCGGTAATTATATCCCCTGAAGGATGTCATACTCCCTTCACTGCAAGAATTTATTTCAACGGTACCAATAATATGGCAGAATATGAAGCGTGTATTCTGGGTCTCAAAGCTGCCATAGATTTGGGAATCAAGTCTTTAAGTGTATTTGGAGATTCAGCCTTGGTCATCAGTCAGATCAAAGGAGAATGGGACATGAAGCACCCTAATCTCATCCCCTATAAAGAACATGTGTTGACATTAATCCCATATTTTGAGGAGATTGCCTTCGAGCATTTCCCGTGAGAGGAAAATTAATTAGCGGACGCGCTAGCCACTATGTCATCCATGTTTAAACTCAAGTGGGGTAACGAGGCTCCCCAGATCACCATTGAACGGATGGATGAACCAGATTACTGTCATGAGATCGATATTGGAGAAGTAGTGGACAAGCCTTGGTTCCATGAAGTTAAGAGGTATCTCGAAGCCCAAGAGTATCCGGAGGGAGCTTCAGTCAATGATAAGAAGTTCTTGAGAAGTCTCTGCTAAGTTCTTCCTTAGTAATGGCATTCTCTACAAGCGTAACCATGCTCTGTTTTGCTTCATTGTGTTGATAAGGCTGAGGCAGAAAAGATCATGGTTGATCTGCATGAAGGAAATTTTGGAACCCATTCCAGTGGGTACACGATGGCTAAAAAGATCCTACGGGCAGGGTATTACTGGTCTACCATGGAAGCAGATTGCTATCAGCATTCACGAACCTGTCACAAGTGTCATATCTATGCTGACAAAGTGCATGTGCCTCCAGTTCCTTTAAACCTACAACTTCTAATGGGCACCACTTTATCTTGGTGGCCATTGACTACTTCACGAAATGGGTTGAGGAGGCTTCTTTCGCTTTCATTACCAAGAATGTTGTGGCCCGATTCATCAAACAGAATCTCATATATCGGTACGGTATCCCAGAGAGAATCATCACAGACAATGGCACAAATCTCAACAATACTATGATCACCACACTATGCGCGTAATTCAATATCCAACACCATAATTCTTCTCCTTACCGACCAAAGATTAATGGTGCCATTGAAGCCGAAAATAAAAACATCAAGAAGATCATACAAAAAATGACAGTAACCTACAAGGACTGACATGAGATGTTACCATTTGATCTCCATGGTTACCGTACCACGACACACACGTAAACGGGGGCAACTCCCTTCTCCTTGGTATACGGCCTGGAAGCTGTTCTACCAATTGAAGTCCAAATATCTTCTCTGAGAATCATAAAGGATGCAGGGCTGAATGAAGATGATTGGATCCAAACTCGGCTTGACCAGTTGAACTTGATTGATGAGAAGAGGCTTACGGTTGTCTGTCATGGCCAGATGTACCCAAAATGTATGATCAAAGCCTTTAACAAAAAGGTCAGATGTCAGGTATATCAGGTTGGTGATTTGGTAATCAAGCGTATCATATTACCACAAGGTGATGCCATGGGAAAATGGACTCTTACATATGAGGGACCATTTGTGATCAAAATCATATTCTCTGGTGGAGCAATGATCTTAACCACTATGGATGGTGACGACCTTCCGCACCCTGTGAATGCAGACACAATCAAAAGATACTACGCATAAGAGACCCGCTAGGTTGACACACCTAGGAAAAACAAGGGCATCCTGGCGAACCACAAAGGTTCGGGAAAAAATATAAATAAATAAAAACTGTACACCCGGCAAGCTGAAAACCCGAAAGGGCGGCTTGGGCAAAAAAGGGTATCCCGGTGGACTGAAAACCCGAAAGGGCGGTCTAGGAAAAAGTTAGGGAATTAAAGCGTATGACTATGTCTCATTGGAACACCTTACAAACAACCTTTAGCATCAACTGACAAGCTCAAACGAGTCTAATCAATACAATCAACTTCGGACAAGGCAGTAAGTGGACAAGACGCTCAGAGACACAAAGGCTATAGAAGAATGGGAACCCCATGGGATTATTTCATGTAGCTATCTTTCCTTTGTATCAATTTTCCCTTTCTACGATGATATTCTTTTACTAGAATGTTCGTCTCATTATACAAAAATACTTATTCAAGTTAGTATAAAGATATTCCTTTGAAAGTGCAAAACTATCTGCTTTTCTTTATTTCTGTATTTTGTTTACAAAAACGTCCAATGATTTATTTTTGAACATATGCATTTAAATGTAACTACTATTTACAAATGAGCAAAAAGGGGAACAGAAAATAGAAAGACAATCACTAATGGCTTTAAGAAATAGGATAATATCTTTATACTATTCCATAAAATCCCCCGCAGGTACCTTTTCCAACAAGAACGGAAATCTGAGACATACAACTATAAGATCGCTATCATATCTCCAGTATGCAGCCTAATGATGACAAGTACTCTCACACCCCCGGCGGAACAAAACTTCCGGTTACAGCTCCAAGGATTCTTCAGTGAAAGTCACCCAATTTCCCAGGATTCCCCAGCGGGATTTCACAAGGTCCACAAGTAATGCACAACGTTTCCCCTTACACAACAAAGTTTATTTCTCTAAAAAATGGAAGCTAATCAACACTTCAACTTCAAAACATGAAGACTTACATTCCTTATACCCAACAGTACTCGGGGATTTTTTCCCCCGACTCCAGCAACACTGCGGTATAACAATTAACATGTCCATACATTACATCCATACACCATAGCATTGACAACATAGATACATACAACACAATTTCATTTATTTTTGAGAACATTATTGCACCATGCATTTCATACATCATGACATTGCATGCAACTAACCTTTCATCTTTTTCAGGAAAGATCAATCAACAGAGAATTATCGTCAAATTTTCAACAAGTCTATTACAGATCAATTCCCAAAAAAAAAGGATTGGTCAACCATCTACATAATATATATTTCTTTCAGACCCCTTCCGATTCAGTTTAAATCTCTCAACATTTTATTCTGATTCTTTCCCGCAGACGTCTTCTCTGGTTCAAATAAATCTCTCAATGATTTGTTCTAATTCTTCTCCAGATCCCTGCCAGTTCAGTTTAAATCTCTCAACGGTTTATTCTGATTCTTTCCCGCAAACGCCTTCTCTGGTTCAGATAAATCTCTCAATGATTTGTCCTGATTCTTCTCCAGATCCCTGCCGGTTCAGTTTAAATCTCTCAACGGTTTATTCTGATTCTTTCCCGTAGACGTCTTCTCTGGTTCAGATAAATCTCTTAATGATTTGTTCTAATTCTTCTCCAGGTCCCTTCCAATTCAGATAAATCTCTTAATGATTTATTCTGATTCTTCCCGCAGACACTTTCTCTGGTTAAGATAAATCGCTCAAAGATTTACTTTGATTCTTTTCCATTAAAGAATATTCAAGATCTCTTTTGGTTCAGTTTAAACCCCTCAATGGTTAATCCTGATACTTTCCAAAGGAACACTTTGGGTTCATATAAATCTCTCAACGATTTATTCTGATTCTTCCCGCAGACACTTTCTCTAGTTCAGATAAATCGCTCAAAGATTTACTATGATTCTTTCTAGTCAAAGAATATTCAAGATCTCTTTTGGTTCAGTTTAAACCCCTCAACAGTTTATCCTAATGCTTTCCAAAAGATCATTTTTAGTTCAGATAAATTACTCCAAGATTTATTCTGACTCTTCCCAGTCCAGCAACATACAAGACTTCTCCCGGTTCAGATAAATCGCTCTAAAGATTTGTGTTGATTATTTTCCAGTTAAAATCAAGTTCAGTCTTAGTCCATTTTCTGTCAACAATAACCCTTGGATGGCATCTACAAGCCCATCTCCAGCAAACCTCCACCATTCCTCCAAATGGCATCTATAAGCCCATTCACAATCCATCTTCAAGTACAAATTTCTTGGCACTCTAGTGTTCAATCATCTCCCACCTTCAGCTCACGAATGGCCGATTCTCCAATCTAACTCTTTAGGTTTAAGAAGTTTGAACAGTGACAGCTATTGCACCCCAAAATTTTTCCTCTCATTTATCAAGTATTTTCTCACAAGGTCTTCTTTGATTCAAGACTGCACAAGGGTTGATCAGCTCAAGACACCTCCTTAAGCAATGATGACAGAAATTAGGGTTTGAGATTGCACAAGGATAATTGAACTTTTAATGCCTCATATGACTTTCATAGATCATTAGGGACCCCCAAGATTGCTCATGTCAAGTTTCAACTCTTGGATCACATTTTTGCTCAGTCAATTGATCAATTGACCTAAAAATCTACTATATTGGGGAAAAAGTCAACTATGGCCAATTTACAGTCAAAATTCATAATATTTTATCCATATCAACATTGTGAACTCCTATATGTTATTTGATCAAGTTTGGACCATAATTCCTCTAAAAATTTGATCAGAGCATCAAAAGGGCAAAATGGTCAAAATTAGGGTTTTGACTGAGAAAGGGCAATTTCTGATTTTTTACCTAGAAAATGGTTAATTGGTTTGAGACATGATCTCAAGGTTTCAATTGCATCATTTTTACCTAATGTCAAGACTCAAAACATTGCTCAAGGTCATTTGATTGATAGTTGATTTTTAGTCAACTGATCAAAAGTCAACTGCATATTGAAAAGTCAAACTTTGACTTTTTGGTCAAAATCAAGTGTCAAAGATCACAATTCATCAAAAAATGTCAAAATATGAAACTTGTTCATCAAGAAATCAAAAAGTCAAGATTTCATTTTGAAAAGTCAAAATTTCCAAACTTAGAAATTTTTCTAAGTGTTGAAAATTTTATATTTTTCACAACTTTGAGCCATTTTTTCACCATGATGCAAGATGATTCAAAGGAAACTTTCAACATGAAAGTTGTAGATCTCAATGAGATCTAAAACTTTTCTTCACAAAACTTCTCCTAGAAATTCTTGGATCTAAAGTTATTAATCCATGAAGTCATGGTCATGAAACTAAACACTTAGTGAAAATTTTGCCCTAGTTTAGGCAGGATTTTGACCTAACTTCATGGAAATTTTTCACACAGTTCCAAGGGTAATTTTCAAAAGTTATTCAAAGAGGGGTTGTAGAGAACATTACAAGCTTTCTAAAATGTCTAATAACCCCTTGATATCATTTGTGATCAAGGATAATCGAAGGCCAGAAGTTAGGGTTTCAAGTTGTTTTGCAAGGCAAAATTTGTAATGCAACATGAACCAAATCCATAGCCATGCTGCATAATCTTCACTTTGCCGGCCTCAAACTTGTTTGTCACTCCTTAATTAAATGTTTACACAACATATGGAGCCATTTTCTAAGCATTTGAATCATTATCCAAGTTGCATTTCCATTTTTGGAAGAAAGGCACCATTGCAATTATTGAAAAATGACTTTAATCACAAAGTCAACTTGTATGGAGCTTTGCACTTGTTCTTTCTGCACAAGCATACTCTATAAACTTATAACAAACATGTTTAAATGTTCTAGCCACCCTACAAGACATGTACCTTGCATTGAAACCATTTTGTCAAGATAACTTCAAAAACAAGTCAAAAACTCATAACATGTGATTCTTTGTTTCTGATCATTTCAAACCTCAAAACCTTTCCTCTATAAATAGAGATACTATTTGAAAGAGAAGGCACGCATACACAATCCCTAAAACATACAAGAACTCAGAACTGTATCACCAATCACCATTTTTGCATATTCTGACCAAAAACTTGAAACTCACATTTCCCTCGTGCATTTTCAAGCCTTTTGGTTCCTAAAGCTTCTAAACATCAAATACAACTCATCCCTGACCCTGTTTCATAACTGTAACACCTCCATCATCAAGTTCCATTTTCAAAAACAGGGGTCTGCAAGTGGACTTCTCCAGAACTCCTCAGCTACTTTCATCTCAAACGAAGCATCACATTAGTTTCTTAGGAACTTGAGGAAGCTAACCAAAACTCAAAATACGATACCCTCTTGCAAGGTGAGTATTCTGACTTTTGAACTCTTCATATATGCATTATTTGGTTTCCATTTGTGAAGATAAAATGTAGACATCATAGTCCTGAAACTAACCATGTCCTTAGAATTCATTTATTTTACCTTAGTAGTGAGAATTTTATAGTTGAATTTTCTAAAAAAATTAGGTCAAAATTGTTGCCATTCAAAATTCGTGCTCATTTTTTATTTATAGCTTTAGTTATTTATATGACTAAATTCATGATGAAATTTGGAGCAAGTTTCATGTTTATACTTTTGCAAATGGTTGAGAAATGAAAGAGATAGCAATTTCAAAAAAATCATGTTGAATGGTCTGGCGCGAGGTTGAAGATGATACATGCCTGGGAATGTGTTTCAAATATATATTCTTAGTTTTGTATTAATAAACGGATGTATAGCTACCCTATTGGTAGAAGCGCGCGCCTATGACTATAGGGACCTGGGTTCGAGCCCCAGTGGTACCCTTTTGCTTTTTTCATGTTTTATTTTTACAGCTCTTGTGGATGCAGTTTCTACACGCGTATGGTACACTCTTCAATCATCACCATCTGATTATGATACAAGGCAGATCCAACACTGGGCTTTTCCATTTGTTTATTTTTTTTTCTATGTTGCACCCCCCCTGATTACTTATTCATGCGCATGCCTATTCACCTTTTTTTATTATTATTTCTGATTCACAAAAAAATCTGACTTGGGCCTGGACTCCCTTTTGCTAACATTCGCACCCTTTTCACTTTCTAACCCCCTGACTTTAATTTTATTTTTTTATTTTATTCTCTTTCCTTTATTATTATTTTTATTATTATTATTAATATTATCATTATTATTATTATTATTTTCATTAATAAAAACCCAAAAAATATTTTATTTATTATTTTGTACATTTATTTAGTTTGTTTTGTTTTATGAAACTAAAAAGAACAAAAACATTTCTTAATAAATTAATTTCTTTCTTAATAACTAATATTTAGGTTTAATTATATTATACTATTTTCTTGTAAATTAAAATCAATTTATAACTTAGGACTTTTATTTAATTAATTTTATTTACGTATTTAATCAAATTCACAAAAAAAACCCTAAAAAAATACTTGTTTTCTTTAATAAATTAATTACTTTTATTAACTTAATTTTAATTTTGTTATTCTATTCAATTATTTTATTTTAATTAGATCAAAACTTTTAATACAAAAAAATCCATTCCTTACCTATTCATACTTGTACATTATATTCATTTCATTTCTTGTACATTTATTCAAATTCAATATGATTGTAATAGATAATTAGGGTTTTAATTTATTGCAATTCCCCATTTGTAATTTGTATATCCCCTCCCCTAATGATGTAATAGCTTAGTATTTTCATTTCCCGCAATTTAATGATTTATATATGAATGCTAGTAAATTAGGGTTTGTATGGAAAGATAAAATCAAAGTTTAGAAAACACTAATCAAGATAAATCAAGCATGTAAACCAATACACTTGCACACTTACACCCTTAGGGTAAATCCACTTTGTTGCCTTATAAAATGGCCATATTATGTATGTGGGGTATCTTAGCAAAAACAAACAAAATACAAGATCATAGTCCCTCGATGACGCTATCAAAGTTGCCTTTCAAAAATGATCTTAGTCCCTTAAGGAAAATGCTAAGATATCTTACAATGTTGCTAATCATGGCTATACGATGACCCATGCCCATTCCTTTTACATCCAAAGATAGGGTTACTTACCAAATCAATGGTAAGATAACAATGTCAAAGGAAAGAGGAAATAAACATGAAAAACTTTTGAGTAGGTAGATTGTTCCTAGTTGCTTGTTCAATTTCAAAATCAAACATCCTTTCTATTTTCAAAACAAACACCAACACTTTCAAAACATCTTACAAACTTGAAACATTTTCAAAAGTTAAAGAACTTTGTGCGCGTTCTTATATAAACGAGAGTCATTACAAAGAAAACCCTTTTCAAAATCACTTTCAAAAACACACTCCACAAACACCTTTTTGAACTACTTTCAAAATAACACCTTGTACGCGTTCTTATAGAAACGAGAACCATTACAAAGACATTTTCAAAAACCATACAAAGCACATTTTCAAACAAAAGCAAGTGATCTAGCAAGAAACAAAGATCCCGTAGATAACTACGAATGAAAAGGGTGTTAATACCTTCCCTTTTCATAATCTACCCCCCGAACTCAAGAAAAATCTCTAAAGGTCTTTCCTGTTCTTTTCAGCCTTTCCTTTTGGATAAAAGAAAAGTCAGTGGTGACTCTTGCTAACCGCACATTTGCGATCAAACGCAAAACAACCAAGTCAGTTCTCCCACCGCGTTACACATATCTTCCATAATCTTATCAGCTTCCTTTTTGTCTACACAATGAAGAAGAGTCCAATCACGATTGTGCTTGTATAAAAGTTTGTTACTCACAAAGAATTTTACGGAGAACCTCCGTAGGAATTTCTTATCATTAATAGATGCCCCTTCAGGATATTCTTGAATCTCGAGGTATCTTGTCACTTCAAGGTACCAAGGCTTTTCCTCTACTCCATCAGTATCAACTTCATAGCAATAAGCGGGTTCGTCTAGTCTCTCAATAGTGATTTAAGGAGCTTCATTATCCCATCTGACTTTGAACATAGACGACATGGTAGATAATTATTTCTGCCAATTGATTCTCTTCTTGTGTGTTTGTGTTCAAAAGTGATTTCTTCGAAGTACGGAATTAATGTTAACACATGCTCTCGATAAGGAATGATATTTGGATGCTTCGTATCCTATTCTACCTTAATCTGACTAATTACTAGGGCTGCGTCCACATATACATTCAAGAATTTTATTCTCATATCACTAGCAGCCTTGATACCCATGATGCACGCTTCATATTCTGCCATGTTTTGGTACATTCAAAATATAATCTGGTGGTGAAGGGCATATGGCAATCCTTGGGAGAGACAATCACAACACCAATTCCATTACCAAGCACCTTAGAAGCTCCATCAAAAACCATAGTCCATCGAGATCATGGCTCAGGTCCTTCATTCGGTCCAGGTTTTTCATAGTCAGTAATCAGCATAATATTCTCATCCGGGAAATTAAAATTTATAGTCTAGTAGTCGTCTACAGCCTGATGAGCCAAATGATATACCAATACACTTCCTTTGATTGCTTTCTAGGTGGTGTACTGAATATCTTATTCTGTCAAGACCATTTGCCATCTTGCTATTCTTCCGGGTAGAGCGAGCTTCTCGAATATGTATTTTATCGGATCCATCTTAGAGATCAACAAAGTAGTATGAGTCATATACTATCTTAGTCGGCGATCATCCCATGCTAAAGCGCAAAAAGTTTTCTCGAATGGTGAGTATCTTGTTTCACAGTCAGTAAAAATTTTTCTAAGGCAGTATATTGCATGCTCTTTTCGACCAGACTCGTTATGCTGCCCCAATACACACCCCATTGAGTTTTATAACACTGTTAAGTACACGATCAGGGGTCTTCCTTCAACCGATGGCATCAGAATCAGAGGTTCCTGAAGATATTCTTTGATTTTATCAAAGGCTATCTGACAATCATCGTTCCACTTTACTACTTGATATTTCTTTAGTAACTTGAAGATTGGCTCACAAGTAGCGGTCAGGTGGGAAATAAATCTGGCAATGTAGTTCAAACGTTCTAGGAAACCTCTAACTTCCTTCTTAATACGGGGAACTGGCATTTCTTGAATGGCTTTAACCTTGGTAGGATCAACTTCAATACCTTTACCACTGACAACAAAGCCTAGAAGCTTAACGGATCTTACCCCAAAGGTGAACTTGTTTGGATTCAATCTCAGCTTGTATTTCTTCAATCTCTGAAATAGCTTGTACATGTGTGTAATACAGTGGGAGAACTGACTTGGGTGTTTTTCGTTTGATTGCAACTGTTACGGATAGCAAGAGTCGCCACCGGCTTTTCCTTTATCCAAATAAAGGAAAGGGTGAAAAGAACAGGAAATACCTTTGAGATTATTTTCTTGAGTTCGGGGGGTAGATTATGAAAAGGGAAGGTATTAGCACCCTTTTCATCCATAGTTATCTATGGGCTCTTAGTTGCTTTCTAGATCACTTGATTTTGTTTGAAAGTGTGCTTTGTGGTGTGGTTTTGAAAGTATTTTGAAAACATGTCTTTGTAATGATTATCGTCTCTATATGAACGCATACAAAGTGTTGATTGGAAAATAGTTCAAAGAAGTGTTTGTTTTTGAAAATGATTTTGAAAAGGTGGCTTTGTAATAATTCTCGTCTCTATAAGAACGCATACAAATTGTTGTCTTTTGAAAATGTTTCAAAATGAAAGTGTTGGTGTATAAAATGTTTTTGTTGTGAGCAAGCGAGCAACTAGGAGCAACCTATCTACTCAAAGGTCTTTAGTATTTTTTTCCTCCTCCTTTAGATGTTGTTATCTTACCATTGATTTGGTAAGAATCCCCATCATTGGATGTGAAGGGACGAATGTGGGTCATCATATAGTCATGATAGCAATATTGTGATATATCTTATCATTTCTCTTGAGGGACTAAGATTATTTGTAAGGCAACATTTGAAGCGTCATTGAGGGACTATGATCTTGTATTTTTTATTGTTTTTTCTAATACGTCTCACATGCATAACATGACTATTTTCCATAAGGCAACAAGTGGAGTTAAGCCTAGAGGTGCATGTGTGCAAAGTGTGTTTGATTGCATGCATTTTTGTCTTTTGATCAGGGTGGCTATTTGTTGATTTTATCTTGCCATACACCCTAATTACTAACATTTTGTATAAAGTAAAAAGTGCAGAAAGATAAAATCCTATGCTATTACAACCATATTGAATGGCATGGAAATGTAAAGGCAAAAGTAAGGTAAAAGCAAGAAAATGGGTCTTTCGATTTAGGGCAGCAAACCCTTCAATTCTGCACTTTCTGGATCTCTTGATCTGGCTTGAAAAGGGGTGAAGGCATGGCTTTCGATTGGGGCCTGGAGGCCAACATGTTATGTCTTTCGATTGGCCTGAAGGTTAGTATGGAAACCAGAGGCTTCGTTTCTAACTTTCTGTCTCCTGTTTCTTTCGTTTGAGTTTGAATAGCAACATGGTCTAAAGCCATGCCAACATTACCTTAGGTCCAGGTTAGTCTTTAAAGCATGTTTAAATATACAAAGAGAAAAAACCAAGAAGGTTGTTAACCATGAAACATATTAAAAGGATGGAAACGAAAAGAAGAGCAATAGTATGTACATGTTTGAAACGAAAAGGAACTGTATTTACATGTTATGCAAGAAACAAGGAGTTCAAGGTTTAGAACAACTTACCTTGCTAGAGGCTGGAGCGTGTGCTGGACCTTCAAGTGGTTGAACTAGATGCTCTTAGATTCGAAGGAAAGAAACAGGTGTGATGTTCCTTTGACTGGATTTGAATGTCAGGAGGTATGAGGGTGGTGTTTGTTATTTCTGAATTCGAAGGAGAAGAACAGGTGTAATGTTCTTTATACTGGATTCGAAAGAAAAACAAAGTGTAGGGATTGTTTCGGATTTGAAAGAGAAAAAGAAACAAGTGTTCTGTTTCTTTAGATTCTGAGTTTGAGAGTGTATTTAGTGTTTTGGAATCTTGAGAGTTTGAGAGTTTTTTGAAGGTTCTTCCCACATAGCCAAAATTTGCTAGCATTTTCTCTTGTTTCCTTTTTTCTTTTGATGTGCAAATGAACTCTCTATTTATAGAGAAAAAATTTGGAATGAGAAGCTTTGTGAAAGAATAAAATATAGTTTCTTTGAAAGGCCAACATCCACTTGAATCAACTTTTTATAATCCCAAGATAAAAGTAACAAAATCAATGGTTTAGATGGGTGGCTCCTAGTTTATAGGGGGAAAATATGCAAAAGAGACAGGCGCAAGGCTCAAAAACTTTCTAAAAAGGTAGTGATGTCATCAAGAGTAAGTTGGCTTGAAGAACAATTTAATATGGAGTGAGGCACAAGTTGGAGGCCTATGTAACCTGACCTATGTACAACTTGACCCTTTGAATTGAATCCTTCATTTTTCCATAACCTTCGACTAGACTCAACAAAGCAACATTAATTCGTTTCCACCAGTTGTGTGTCCTTCCAATGGACCAACTGTGTGTTCTTTGAATGTCCCTCTTCAGCTGAATATGCCACTTTGAGTCCTCTTGCTTTTGATCACTTAGGCCCAAACCTTCGACCAGACTCTAAAGTAAGCAAAAACAATTATTCCCCAACTATGGCAAGTCCTTCGAATGGGCCACCAAGTTGCATGTCATAATGCAACACTATGGCGTATTGAAGGGTTTGCATATGGATTCGAAGGTGATATGAAGGCGCATTCGAAGCAAACACGAAGATGAAATCGAAAGTCACAGAAAGGTAGCCATTCATCCAATAGAAAACTTGTGAATCCAAGGAAAACAAGTGAGGGGTCAATGGTGGAATTGAAGGACACTTTTCAGAAAGTTATTGCCTTCTGAATCGAAGGAAGCTTTCAGAAGATTATTGACTTTCTGAATCAAAGAAAACCAAAAGGAGGCCTTTACTTCCTGAATCGAAGGACGCTGTTTCAAAGGGAAACAAAACTCAGTCGAAGCTTGTATGAAGATCATTTCCTTCTGAATTGAAGGAAGCTTTAAGGAAGTCCTAGTCCAATCGAAGCAGTCTGAAAGAGACTAAAGTCCAAACAAAACAAGGGAAATCGAAGATGGCCCGAAGGAGACCAAAGTCCAATCGAAGCCTTGTGAATCGAAGTAGATTTGCAAGGGACAAAAAATCTAATCGAAGCAAGGGAAATCGAAGAAAACTTATTTTTCTCTAATTTTGTTGAAAAGATTATTTTTATCTGTTTTGCCCTTTTTAACAGTTTCCTCCAATTGTACTTGTGGAAGCTTGAACTTCGAGAATCCTTGTGAGAAATGCCTTGAGAAATGAGAGGGCAAATTTTGGGGTACAACAAGGTGGTCAGGGTGTTCTTATTCATTTTGGGATCTGGCTATCATGTCATCAACATAAAACTCTATCTCGTGATAGATCATATCATGGAACAAAGCTACCATAGCACGCTGATACATTACACATGCGTTCTTCAAACCGAAAGGTATAACTTTGTAACAAAAATTGCCCCACTGTGTGACAAAAGTACTCTTCTCCATGTATTCACATGCCATCTTGATTTGATTATAATTGGAGAAACCATCCATGAAGAAAAAAACTTTTTACTGAGTGGTGTTGTCAACTAGAATTTCAATATACGAAAGCAGAAAGTCATCTTTGGGGCTCGCCCTATTCAATTCCTTGTAGTCTACACACATACGCACCTTACCATCTTTCTTAGGTACTGACACCACATTTTCATCCCACTGAGGATAGGATGTAACAACTAAGAACCCCGTATTGAATTGCTTCATAACCTCAACCTTGATCTTTTTTGACATCTCAGGATGCATACGACGAACTTTCTGCTTTACATGGAGGCAACCTTCCTTCATTGATAGACAGTGAACCATAATATCAGTATCAAGCCCTGACATGTCTTTGTATGACCAAGCAAAGATCTCAACATAATCATGCAACATCTGAATTAGCCTCTTTTTGACACTGTCTTTCAGGCTGACACTTATCTTATCCTCTTTCTTGTCTTCTTCGGTACCCAAGTTCACAACCTCGATCATATCTTCATGAGTTTGTATGTCCCTTTCTTTCTGCATTAACAATCTAGCAAGCTCTCCAGGTATTTCACAATCTTCCTCACCTTCACCCTTGACTTGGTAGATCAGATTTTCGAAGTCATAATTGGCAATAGCAGAATTATTGTCAATGGGATCCATGGTGGATATGGATCTGTAATTTGTTGTATGTGTGTGTGTGTGTGTGTGTGTCAGAATACATAGTTATTTTGAAAATAACAAAGCAAAAGAAATACAAAGAGCATAAAATTTGAGTGCAAATGTCCAATGATTTATTAAATGAAAATATACTTATGAATAATGACAACCCTAACAAATGGACCATTGTGCCCCAGGTAAGGCACAAGGTTTAAAGTCATTGTTTAAACTAAATAACCAAAACTTAAAAGCAATAAAAATAGAAAATATCATTTACTCCTGACTAATAGAGATTGGTATAAAGTCTTAAGTCTTCCAATGAGCCCATTGCCGGTAGTAGGGAAGATCCAACTCTCTATGTCGTAGTCACTATCAGCGTCTTCCACATCATTAATAGCATTAACGCCCTTGTCATGATTATGCATAAGTGCAGTGATCACATTAGGAGTCTCAAGAGGGTCAAATTCAATTTCCTTGGCGTCAATCATGTCTTAGATTTTATTATTCAAGGCCCAACAGTTGCTAGTTTCATGCCCGAGACTGTTAGAGTGATATACACATCTTGCATTGGGATTGTAGCAGAGAGAGGAAATGTTTGGATTTTGAGGAGGTTCTCTCAGTGTAAGCAGCCTGACCTTCAACATGTGCTGCAAAGATTGAGCTATTGGCATGTTGGTCTTTGTAAACTTCCTCCTAGGTGCTTCCTGCCTATGCTGATTATTCTGTTGTTATTGCACTGGTGCAGGATTGGAGATCAGTACTTCCCCCATAGATTAGTTATGATCATTCTTATTACAACCCTTCTGGATGTACATAACATTGGATTCCCCCTTACCATTATAGGGCTTCTTCACAGCATTTGAGGATGTAGCCACTTGAATTTTACCGCTTCTAATTCCATTTTCCACATGCTCCCCTATCAAAATCAACTCAGTGAAACCAACCAAAGAACTTTCTAGAAGATGATTGTAAAAGGAACCTATCAGTATACTCATAAACATGTCAACCAGCTCTCTATCAGCCAAAGGTGGTTGAACTCTCCCTGCAAGATCTCTCCATTTCTGGGCATACTCTTTAAAGCCTTCATCAGAGCCCATGGTCAAGCTCTGTAGTTGCATACGAGTTAGTGCAAGATCAACATTATATTGGTACTGCTTATAGAAAGCAGTAGCCAAATCTTCCCAAGTGTGAATATTGGTCCCTTTCAATTGATAATACCATTCCAGTTGTATTCCATATAGACTTTCTTAAAAGAAATGCAGCCACAACTTCTTATCAATAGTGTGTGGTTGAATTTTTTGAACATATGACCTCAAGTGCAGCTTTGGGCAAGAAACGCCATCATACATAGCAAAGATAAGAGTTTTGAATTTAGGAGGAATGAAAACTTTTGAAACCAGACCTAAATCATAAAAGTTCAAACCAGGCACCTTCTGGATCTCCATAGCTTTCAGACACTCTTCCAGCAGCTTATACTTCTCATCAGTAGGGGATATTTCTCATCCAAATAATCATCTTCATCTTTGTCAAGATATTTTTCAGAACCAGGACTGCTTCTTTCAGTTTTCACACTTTTACCCTCTTCATCCTGTTTGTCATCTTCATTCGATGGGATATTAAGATCTCGAGCTTGCTTGGATGGACCTCTGAACCTTCTCCCCATGTTAAGGACGCCAATTGGTTTTTTTATTTTCTTATTCTTCCCATTGGTGAAAAGTGCCTTCAATTCTTCCTTCCCTTTGGCTAAGTTTAGGAACATTTGTTGGAATTGGGGATTCTGAGCTTGGAGGTCTTTGACTGTCTGTTCAAGATCCATTTTTTATGTCTGAAATAAATAGCAAGAAGATGAGAAAATATGTCTTGAAAGGTACCTGTTATGTAATGAAATGCATGATATGTAAATGTAAATGTGATGTTTTCAAGGATCTTTTGGGGTAAAGAAATTTGAAAGGGAATCTGGTTACAGCTCTGACTTGTGAAATTTTGAATCTTCATTTTTGGATGTCATTCTATTAGAATCAGGCTCACCATATCGACTGGGTCCTAACCTTTGACTCAAAGAACGTATTCTGATCTTTGACGGTATCTAGTTAGAGGAAAATAAATCCTCTTCCCCTTTGTTAGCAATCTAACTTAAAATCCTACAACAAAGATCCCTAAGATCCTTGAAATGGTTAGCAAATGCCATGTTGGGTGTTATAATGTCATGATGTTATGTTTATGTTCAAACTGATAGCAAACACAAACAAATCACACAAGAGCCTTAGGTTTAAAGGCTTGCCTGGGGTCTATAAGTAAGTACCCTTTTCTATTGAAGTTAAGTTGGCTCAACCTGTCCTAAAATAGTAACCCAGTTCTAGTGATCTCATATCACGGATCTTTCTCGAAAGTTTTATTTTAGTACAACAACTGATTTTCCACCAAAACATCTCGCGAGTCGATTCTCAATGAGTGTAGTATCAATTATCAACCAACTTTGGACTACACCAAAGTTGACCATCTCACTACCTTCTAATGGCTAAGATGGGTTAATTAAGGTTCTAAAAGTCTAGTTAATGATGATGATACCACGCGGAAGCCTAATATTATCCTCGACTGACTCAAGGAACATCAGTACAATCTAAAGTGTTGCACTAATCGTAGCCATCAATTCAACCATATCGGTCAATGTTGTACAATTTCCATGATCTATTACTACTTACCTAAGATACCTTAGACCCGGGTGTAGTATCTTTGTAAGAAAGTAAACCCAAGCAACCCTTTAAAGTAAATCAAACAATTCAGACAATTAAAGCAATTAAAAGGGATCTAGACTCTAGGGTAACCCCTCTTTTTTAAGTATGTAATCCCCAACAGATTCGCGAGTTTTGTAATATATTGGGAGAATTAACTTTTTCATTTTATCGCAAATATGCAAATATCTAGAGTCGCCACCGACTTTTCTTTTATCCAATAAGGAAAGGGTGAAAAGAACAGGAAAGACCTTGAAGATTTGAGTTCGGGGGGTAAGATTTGAAAAGGGAAGGTGTTAGCACCCTTTTCATCTGTAGTTATCTACAGGCTCTTAATCGCTAGCTTACTTTTGAAAAGTGCTTTTTATGTGCAAGTGTTTGAAAATATCTTGAAAAGCCAAAGTACGACTATCTTTGTAATGGTTCTTGTACCAGTCCTCAAGAACGCGTACAAAGTGTTTTAGAAAATATTTTTGATGTGTGAAAAGGGTTTTTTAGAAAAGTTGTGAGCGAATGATTAATAGTATTACCCACTCAAGGTCGTTCTTGTTATTTTCCTTTTCCTTTAGAGATAGTGCTATCTATACCATTAGTTGGATGGTAGCTCTATCTATTGGATGTAAAGGGACAATCGAGGGTCATTGTATGGTCATCAAAGGCAACAAGTAAGGATATTTTAGCAATTATCAGAGGGACTAGATCATTTGTTCGTAGGCAACATCGAAGGGTCATAGAGGGACTATGATCTTTATTTGAAGGGACTTTGCTAAAGAATTTCTATTTTCGAGGGACATGACCATGTTCCGGAAAGCAACAAAGAGAGATTACCCTAAAGGTGCGTGTGTGAATAGTGATTCAATTCAGTTATTTTATCTTGCATTTAGGGTTATGCTATTGATTGATTTTAGTCTTTCCATATAAACCATAATTACTAGCAGTAGCATAAAATTATAATACGGGATATAAGATGCGGAATGTAAACCTAAAACTATTACAGAGCTTTGAGGAAGTTACATAAGTATAGAGAGTGCGGGAAATAAACCCTAAAACTATTACATTCTGGAAGCATATACATAATAGAAAAAGTGAGAAAAAATATAAAGCTATGCTATTACAGTTGAACACGCCCTATACACTTGATCTAAGAAATATAAATACAAATGAAAGAAAAATAAATAAGGAACAAAAGTGGTTTGAATGTTTCTTAGGGTTTTTGTGAAGAAAAATGACTTATGATGACAATTAATTAAATAAAATATAAAAATATAATTAATTTAAAAATTTAAAAAAAGGTTAATTAATGAAATTATTAAAAGGTTAACTAAAAACCTAAAAATCTAATTAATTTAAAAATAAAAAAGGTTAATAAATTAAATTATTAAAAGGTTAATTAAAAACCTAAAAATCTAATTAATTAGGGTATTTTAAAAAGGTTTATTTTTAGGTTAGTTAAACATAAATTAGGTTAAAAAGAATTAGGGTTAGCCACAAAATAGGATTAGGGAAGAAAAATCAATGACAAACAAGGTTAGAAATAAAAAATAATATAAATGTCAGGGGTGGATGTTGAACCCACACCATTTGCCTCCTGCCTTGCATAGCTTGCCACGAGGCCAAGTGTTGGTTTATGTTTGAGGAATAGGAACCACTCAAAATATAATAAATCTGCAAAGATTGAAAAATATGAAAAAAATATCAAAAGGCATGGATCGAACCCACACCCTCCTATACCAATGCCTTAACGCGTGCGCTCATGCCCTTGGGGTGGTTGTTTCATCTGATATGGGAATGGAAACCAATAAATATATAATAAACCAAATTGACTAGACTGGATAGGCGTCGGAGCCCAAGTTCCAGTCGTCTTCTCCAGCGATTTTGTTTTTTCAACCTGTGAAATAAGAAAAGTTAGTGATCCAAAGGGACCCTATTCCCCTAATTTGGCCCTTACGAGTTTAATGGTAGCCTTGGTTTTGGCTAACTCTTCCTATACAAAGAGATACGAAGCAAACAAGGTTAATCGGTGCAAGAATGACAACACATGGTTCTGGCATCATGGGGGCCATGCGATGGTTCAAACCTGTACATTTACATCTCAGAAGTACATTAACAATGTTAGTATGCATCAAAACACAATAAAAACGAAAATATGAATTTCATGTAAGAATTGAAACTGGAGATGCATGTATGTGATTTTTAGGCTCTTTGGATCATCAAGATCGATCCATACTTACTATGTGCTGTCTCAGGGATTGATTGGAACAAGTATTTGACCTTGAGGAAGGCTGGAAAGAAGGGTTTTGGTTTTCCCTAGTTTTGACAATTTTTTGAATTTTTTTGAAGGTGCTATCTTGCAAGGTTTTGTATCCTTTTTGTCTGAATATCATGTATATTTATAGGTCATGAATTAGGTTAAAAAGATGGGCTTGGACCTTGTATGAGAACTTTTGATTTTGTTTGAAAATAGAACTTGAATAAGACAAAGAAGAAGATTTGTTGCTAAGGAAAACTCCACACAGTTTTTTTATATAATCTTGGGGCCCCAAAATAAATCAAATCTTAAGCCCTTTAAGCCTTGCACCTCCCTTTGATATTTTTTGATTTAATTTGACTTTAAATGAATAAAAATCAAAATAAATAAGATAAAAATTATCATGGTGCATGAATGGGTTTAGAGGTCCATAACAAGGTCAATAACACATATGGACTCTAAAAGATAAGCCCATTTGTCCAAAAATTCAAGTTTTCTCAAATTGGATTTCATGCATTTTCTCAAAATTGGCTAACTTATGTAATCCATAACTCTCTCAATTTTTATCATATGAATGTGATCTTGGACTTTTTGGATAACTCAAGATGTCCCCTACAATCTCTATGTTTATAATTTTTTTATTTGAAGACGTTATCTTGATGTAAATTGCTTTGACTAAAAAGTGTCTTTTTGTTGACTTTTGAAATGACCTATAATGTTTTGACCCATGTCTCTCAAATGAAGTATTTTTTGGACTTGATCTTAGAGAGACAAAGTTGTAGAGAATTGAATTTCCTTCAAAATGAGCTTTGGTTGAGAAAAATATGATGAATCGTGTGAAATTTGTGCTGGTCAAATTTCAGTTCACTTCTCCTAAAGAAAATCCTAATTTAGCAACTTTTGACTTTTGATTAATCTTGAATTTTCTTGATGAATCATGATCAACCCTTGATCAAATGATGAATGTAACTTCAAAATATTTATGTTGACCAAAAATATTGAGGTTTGACTATATGTTGACCATAATTGACTTTTTACCCAATATAGTTGATTTCCAATCATCTGAGCAATTGACTGGGCAAATTTGTGATGTAAGGCTTGAAACTTGATATGAGGCCTCTTTGAAGCATATATGAAACCATGGAATCCACTTGAGGCATTATAAGTCAAATTTCCTCTGAGAAAACCAAAACCATAATTATAGGCCACTACTTGGGAAGTGAATTTGTCTGATCAATTCTTGAATAGTTTTGGGTACTTGGGCACCTTGAATCAATTTGTCTTTGAAAAATGGGAGAGAAAATTTTGGGGTATAACAATTTAAAACTAGGATAAATTCTTCTTTGATTATTTCTAAATGTTTAAGAATATTCACAGTTTTTATATTAGACATAAAAAGACATTTTATTTATTTATTACTAATATCTGAAGGAAGAATAACAACAAAAAGAAAATATAATTTATTTAAAAATATGTAAATTCTAACCTGGTATATTTTGCTTGTGACAAGTTTATCTTCATCTTTGAGCTTGTTTATGATCAGCCAATTTGTTGAGCACTTATCGTAATTCACATTTCATTCCATGTCCTAATGTTTCTTCAGAGGTAATAGTCTTTGCATGAACTTCATCAGATTCTGAGTAGGTTATCTCCGTGATTGCAAGGTTCTTAGCTAGCTTGAACTTTCTGTATGAACGCATAATCCAGAGCATTGAAGTTTTACTTTAGATTATCTCATACTCTAATTGTGCTTCATTTGAGCATATATCTTTGAGAAGCTTTGCCTTCTTCAAAACTTTTGACAAATTTACTTACGAAAATGGTGATTTGTTCCATAGCAACTTCCAGGGGTTGTCATTTGGATGACATGCTTTAGTTGATGAGTTGAAGTACTAATTTTTTACCTTTGCTTCTGATGAAAATCTTCTGACATTAAGAAGAAGAAATCCTTTTCCACCAGGTACTTGAGTCTTCATAATCTTGAGAACTTAATGCCATAGATTTTGTCTTCATGTTTCTGATTCTTACCCAGAATTTTGATTTCTTTACAGGTCGAGCTTTGAACCCGAAAATCTTTCTATCATCTGAGTAGCAGGAAACTATATAATTTTCTCTTGTTGGATCTCTCTACACGGTTAAGTGTTTGATTCTTGAACCAATAACAGAGTTGGGCTCTGATACCAATTGAAGGTAGAGAAAACACAAAAAAGAGGGTTTTGAATTGGGTTTATAGAAAACATTCCCCTTTAGAAATTCTAAGCACTCAAATGATAATAATGATAAAGACAATGAAGAGAAAAAAAGGACACAATCGATTTATCCAGGTTCAACTTCAACAAGGCTAATCATATCCATCGTGCAAGGTGATTTGCCTTAGACAAAGACTTAATCCACTATAACTAAACTAATTACAAATGTACTGGCAATGGTCGGTGACTAACACACAATGACACATTTAGTGATCCTAACAGATATAACGTTCATTGACATAATAGAATTCGGTCACTCAAGATCTCCTATTAGGATTTCACAATGACAACAACCATTTCCTTCTTGAGATTAGACCTTCACTCAGTCACTCAAGGAACCTTTCAATGATATGATCAGTGATTCGATTTAACGAATATAACAATCATTAACCAAATAGAATCAGATCACTTAATATCTCCTATCAAGATTTCATAATGACTAACAACCATTGCCTTCTTGAGATTATACCTTCACTCGGTCACTCAAGGAACCTTCCAGTGACATGTTGTGATTCGATTTAATGAATATAACAATTATTGACCCAACATAATCAGGTCACTTAAGACCTTCTATTAGGATTTCCCACAATGATCAGCATCCACTGTCTTCTTGAGATCAAACCATCACTCGGTCACTCAAGGAATCAATCAACAATAGTTGATAAGGTTTTTCTGTTTGCATGATTTCTTCTTCTAAGCAGATTACACAAGTGATTTAAGTACATATTGTTTAACACATTTTCGAGCAACAACTCTATTGTTAAAACAATTTAGAAGAAGAGATTAGAACTATAACACAATACGAGCAACAACTCTTGTGTACAATACAATATTCTATCAAGATGTATTTGGTTAGAAGTTGGGTAGCATATTGTAGTGTTCTTCTTCTTCATCTTCTTATTGAGCAAGTTACGAGCAATAACTGCTTGCTTCTTCTGAGATCTACCAAGATGTATACGATGATAGTTCGAGTAACATCTTGTAGTCTTCTTCTTTATCTTCTTAGTGAGCAAGTTACGAGCAATAACTCCTTGCTTATTCTAATATCTACCAATATGTATAGGATGCTAGTTGGAGTGGCATCTTATAGTCTTATTCTTCATCTTTCTTTATTTTCTCTTAATTATGTGTAGTGGTCTTCATCATGCTTAGCATTGCAGCTTTGACAACTTCAACATCTAGGACATTTCAGCTTGATGGCCAAGAACACTTTTCTCTTGATATTTGATCTTATTTTATAGCCTTAAAAGAGGGAGACATTGTGAGGATAGAAAAGTCTTTTCTTGCACCAACCGTTAGTTCTTTAACGGATATAATAAGATGTAATAGTTTAGACGGTATAAACTAATATTTTCTATATCCTGTCACTTTTCAATGATAGCTTTCCACCTTTTCTCTAAATAATGTTTTTCTAATAAGCTTGTAAACAAATATTCGTTGAGTAAAGAAAGATAGCTAGAAATTTAGTTGTTTGTTCCCAACGGTCACAATGATAGTGGTTGGCAATACAGTACGAAAGGACCTTTCTTACGCCACCCTACAGGGTAGAAGTCACATATACTTTATGTACCTTTTGTACACCATCATATGTTAACCATTTTAAACTTCTTCTTATCTTCAGAGGCTTCAGATAATTTGAATTTTTGAAGCTTGTTGTAGAAGAATCACTCTTAAGTCTTAGAACCTAAGTCTTGAAGTCTTCAGAACTTGTTCTATCATAACCTTGTCTTCAAAGTCTTCAGCACTTGGTTGTAAGAACTTTCTCTTCTTCATATCATTATAACTTGTTCAACAGAACCCATTCTTAATTAACATCATAACTTTTAACATACACAAGCAAAGCTTTAGAAGGCCTCCAATGCTTAACCACCAAGTCACGGTCATAACCTTTTGTACTAACGTTCCTAAGAACTGTTGCATAAGATGAATTCCAAAATATTGACTTCAACTGTAACATGTAACCACATGTTTTCTTCTAGTAGTGTTTATCTTTAGAACTTGATGAAGTCACACGCCTTAATACCAGAGTTAGAACATTACAACAACAACTACACACTAGAACGAAACCATTAGAGTATACAATTGTTCCCTATAATATCATGATCAGTTATCATCAAAATCTTAAGGCGAGATGTAGAAACACTTCTGGTTCTTACATATGTTCTTGATGTGCTCATCCGAATCAGCGGTTCCATCGTACGTCCCTAGATTCATGGAGTTTTCCAGCCCGACAGGTAGGGGAACCTCCATGATTTCTCTGGATAATGGACCGCAGGGATCATCCTCTTTGCTCAGGTTTGGCGATAGGGATGGGGAGTGATTATTCCTCCCTCGATGGGGACTATCCACACGACGGGGAGTTGCACTCCTCAGACGACCCTTTGGCTTGGGCGAATGCGAGCATTGATTCTCTGATCATTTGTTTCCCATGGTCTTCTTATTTAGTGGGGATATGTGATCTCTACATGAAGGATTACTATCATACTTATTGATTAACTATGTTTCTTGTGTTGGACGATGGATAAGTCGTGTTAGGGATGGGTTGTGAGACCCACATTGTCGGTATCTCCATGAAGGAGATTTTGGATGATGCTCTTTTCCCAATGCTCTGATCTTGTCATTCTGCTGGAGGATTATGGCATTGGTCCTATTTATAGGGGCGAGCATGGATGCCATAGCTGGGTCAGTGTTGGTCGGAACCTGAATTGGTTGGAAGATCACTGACGTCCCTTCTTGAACTTTCTTGGATTTGCTAGCTTCTAAGAAATTGATGTCTTCGTCCTCATATTTGTTGGAGGAGGGAGACATTGTGCAACTGTCTCTCCTTTGGGTCATTTCTGTAGGGGGAGGCATATCTTCATTGTCGTCAGTCTTGCGGATGGAGGATAAGACAATTTTGCCAACGAGATAGTTGTCATCTTGATCGGCCATGATTTGCATCTTAAAATGTCATTTTCATCTTTAGCTTTCGGAGAAATAAAGATGGGGACAACAATTTCCTGCAGACGATGCCATTGATCTTAACGGTGATCAGAACTTGTAATGGGCCGATACTACATCAGCAATACTGGAAACAAAGAGGAGGGGGTATACCTACAAGGCACTCTGATGCTCAAGTAAGTAAGAGGGAAAAGAGATACAAGAGAGAATATATGGTTTTAGAGTATAATATTGGATACCTGCCCCTCACAAGTGTGAGGGTTTATATAATACCCTCGACGCTTGGCCATTGGTCCCTATTTTTAGGCCTGGATATTAGGCCCTCTATAATAGGTAACTGCTAGGTGCAGGAAGCTCATGCGTGACATCCTGGGATGGTTCGCCCAGAACTAGCCGTTATTCTAGGAAAAGATATGGTCACGAGCAGACGTGGCCCCGATGTCTTTGGTGTCACGCAGGTACGTGACTTAAATCGTCGGGGAGCAGGGAAAGAGTATCTTTCTCTAGCTCAAGTTGATTAGGCCAATACTTTTGGGTCGTTCTGGAGCAGAGTGGATTGGGTCGTGCTTGGTTCCTGGCCTAATCCAGAACAAATATTATAATGGAAGTCCAACATTTATGTTTCCTTTGAAGGAGACAAAGACCTTCCAATAGAAGTCTAACATTTATATTTCTCTAAGGGTATCAACAATCTTCCAATGGAAGTCTAACATTTATATTGCCTCTAAGGGCGACAAGGATTTTTTAATAGAAGACCAACATTTATATTTCCTTTGAGGGTGACAAGGACCTTCTAATGGAAGTCCAACAATTATATGAATGATAAATGAGTTAACTTTATGTGAATACGACACTAGTAAGTTTTAATGCTAATTCATACATTGGTTTGCAAAATGCCTTTCACCTTATTAAAAATATCAGGTTAATTGAGTTTCATGTTCTTTGAATGAGTCATCTATTCAACTCTTTGAGTTTGTAGGATCCATGAGATAGTTTCTGAAACATGAGATATGGACCCTCCTTATTATGTTGTAGCATTCCCTGTTGAACTGGAATAACAACTTGTTTGAGATCGAGGCCAACCTTCAGCATTTCTCTTAAGACCTCTTTTGAGTTGTATCTTTTGGAAGCCTTTTTCTTGGCGTCGAATTCCATGATGTGGGCGACATAACTAGTCTCATCAATCATGTCGATTGTACACCTAAGTCCTGCCTCATTCTTTTCTCCTATTGAATTAAGAATATTTCTACATGAGTGTGTTGATTTTGACAGACAACGTGACATTTGTATATTATACCATTGTAAATGAAGTCTTTTTGGTGGTTGAATAAGGGGTAATGTGATATGACCACAATACTTCATGGATCTATTCATCCCATATCCATTCGGTTTCACCCAAAAAAAATTCTGCATTCCACCTAATATCACTTTGTTTGCTAACTCAGCATGCCCTTCTCCCGTGAATGAACAACAAAAATAAATTTTGTATATACTTCAAGGTCATGACAGAAGTCGGCCATAGTAGATCTAGTGAAATTTGTACCATTGTTTAAAATTATAACTCATGGTAAACCAAACTTGCACATGATATACCGCCAATAGAAGCAACCAAATCTTTCAGTTGTGATCTTGGAGATTGTTTTAGCTTCTATTTTATGAAATAATTTATTCCAATGATCAGGAACTTTAGCTGGCTCGGTTCCAATGGAAAAGTACCTAAGATTTCCATGTCCCGTTGTTAGAACAATCAAGATGAAGCGATAAAACTGAGGATTCAACTGATGCATGATCTAGATTGGAATTATTCTGGAATTTATCACATTTTTTAATGAATACATCACTATCCTTCATCAGTGGCGGCCAATAATAACCTAATATTAGCATTTTATGGGCCAATTCTCACTCACCAATGTGACTATTTCAATTCCCTTGGTGTACCTCTCTAATAACTAGGACAATTTTGTGTTCTCATAGACATCTCAACACGAGGAAGGCCCTTCCCAGATTTTAAAGTTTCCTATTGTAGCGAGAGAAAAGTTTAAGACTAAGCCATTGGATTGACTTGACTTGTACAGATCAAAAATAAAAATCGCCACCGCGCTTTATTGTTTCCAAAGGAATGGGAAAATAGTGAATAACCCAAAAGAGGGGGGGGGGGGGGGAGATTCTAGGTAAGGGGGTTGGTTATGCAAAGGGAAGGTATTAACACCCTAAGCATCTACGGTACTCCGCAGAACCTCTTTGTAAAATATTTATATTTTGGCTATAAAATATTGTATAAAAAATAGATGGTGGAGGTGAGAAAAGAAATGTTTTTTATGATTTTTGCACCCACCGCGGGTGCGAACCTTTAGTGCCTACGTACCACCTTTCGTGCAATAGGGGATCACGGTATACATAGTTCCTCTTTTAAAAAAAATTAAAACACAAGTGTGTTGGTTAATTTTATGCGATAAGACATCATCGTCATTGTCCATGTAGAAAACATACTTACTACCCACAATCATGAGAAAGGAGAATTTCCATCGTCTCAAAGTGGAGGATATGGCTTGGACTTTAAAATCAACAAAACTTCACTCAACACCCAAGTGGAAAATATCTCTCTTCACTACATATTTTGGAAGTATAGTTGTTTGCATCACTACAAGGATTGACAAGAGTCCAATCTTTTGAGAAAAGTTTTAAAGCAAAAGCAAAAGTGGCAAAAATGATTTGAATGAGATTGATTGACTTTCAGTCTTCTCACAAAAAAATGTCCAAATATGGTTAAATTGATTAATTTTTAAGTTAAGAAAATATTTTGAAAATGCATGGACCTAAGTCTAAGTTTATTATGAAAGTGGTTCAAGTTTAAGAACAAGAAGATTTTTTCAAAATGAGGGAGAAGATTTTTGAAATTAAAGAAGATGGGAGGAGATGAAGAGACTATCCTAAAGAATAAGGTAAAAGCTAAGGAGAAGAACCATCTAACTAAACAAAAAGCCAACATTTTACATAGTGAGCCAATTGCATTAAGTCTTCACAAAAATTGGGCAGAGTAACAGCTGTATACAGATGAATTCCAGATCACAGACAAAGCATGTGATCACAATAACCTGCACATAAAACAAACAAACAACCCAATGTCTTGGGGTAAACCCCAAGAACTCCAGACAAAATATCAATCAAGGTCACAAGGTCTTCAACATAGGTCAATGTGATACAGTGGCAAAACCGACTATTTAATATTGGTTTTACGTTTGTGTTCACAAATGTTATGGTAAGCAAGAGTCGCCACCGACTTTTCTTTTATCCAAATTAGGAAAGCGTGAAAAGAAAAGAAAAATACCTTTTCGAGAATTTTATGAGTAAGGGGGGTAGATTATGGAAAGGGAAGGTGTTAGCACCCTTTCCATCCGTAGTTTTCAACGTGCTCTTAGAGTTTTTCTCATTTTTTAAAATACCTTTGTGCTTTGTGTGTTTGAAAATGTTTTGAAAATTCCTTAGTGTGGCGATTCACTTTGTGATAACTCTTGTATCAGTCCTCAAGAGTATTGAAAAAGCGAATGTTTTTGAAAGTGTTTTGAAATGTTTATATGTAAGTGTGAAAATTTGTTTTGAGCAAGCATCTAACAGCTATCTACTTGTAATCGAAAAGGTAATTCTTTTCCTCTTATCCTTTACACAGTGCTATCCTACTATTAGTGAGTAGGTAGCCCTATCGTTGGATGTATGAGGGACATCGAAGGGAAGATACGTTCACAAAGGCAACTTGGCAAAAAAAATTAGTAACTGTCCTAAAGTTTTAAGATCACTTTTAACCGAGGCAATGTCGAGAGGGTCATCGAGGGACTTGTGATATTTCAAACTAGAGAACAGCCACTAAAACTTCTCACGTTTCGAGAATTGTGACCGTTTTCCGAAGGCAAACGAAGTGGGATACCCTAGAGGTGCGCATGTGCAATTGTGTTTTATTCATGTTATTTATCTTGCACATTTAGAGTTTGCTAGCATTTTTATTTTTAGTCTTATCATACATGCCTAATTACTAACAGTAATATTTTACAGGAAATAAAGTGCAGAAGGTAAAAACCTAGACTATTACATGGCTTCGGGGAGGAGGATTTACATTCCAAAATAATTGGGGAAAGGAAAATAGGGAAAACAGTAAAGTCATATTAATTATTACATTCCAGGATGCAGATACAATAATATAAAATGCGAAAAATAAATACTGCGTGAAAGGTTGAAAGTTAGTCTAAAAACCTAATAAGAAAAATCCTTTTTTGTTGTTTTTTTATTCAAGAAAATAATTAAATTGAAATTGTCCTAAAGTCTATTTAGAAAATAAAATTAATCAAGAAAAATAGTCTAAATTCTTTTTTAGTTTTTTTATTATTTAAATAAAATAATTAAACATAAATTAAGTCATAAGATCTAATTTATTTTTAATTAAAGAAAAATAGTTAAAATAGTTATTAATTAATTCACAAAATTAATTTAATTAAAAAAACTAAAACTATATTTTTTGTGATTTTATTATTATATTATACTAATTAAATAAATGAAGAAAACAAATATATATATATATATATATATATATATATATATATATATATATATATATATATATATATATATATATATATATATATATATATATATATATATATATATATATATATATATATATATATATATATATATATATATATATATATATATATATATATATATATATATATATATATATATATATATATATATATATATATATATATAGCAAAGTGACAAAAACAATCTAAAATGGGCCAGGATAATTAGAAATTGGGGGGGGGGGGTGCTGAAACTGAATTTCGTAGGCCCAAACTGAAGAAAAAGCCCAACTCTTTTGGATCCAGTGAGGCGAAGCTTTGAGGGCATTTGCTGGACTTTGTATTGGGGCGCTCAGATATAGATCAATCATGATCTGATGGTCATGGTTTGGGGCATATGTTGGACTTGCATAGTTAATGCATACTGGATCTATAATTGGAAAATATTAGAAACCAAAATGTTGGACCTGGGATTCAAACCCAGGTCCTCTCCTTCACATGTGCGCTTCCTTGCCATTTGTGTTGTCCATTCATTTGTGTATATAAATCAATCAATAATTATATATTATAAAACCATGCGAATATCTAGGAAAAAAATAAAAACACGCGCTTATTCAAACTACCCAATGAGGATCTGCCACGCTTTGTCTTCTTCCCCCTCCATCGTCTTAGGTATTAAGACTTATAGTGACAGTTTTTTGTTTGTCACTATAACACTTGCACTCGAAAAATCCAGAATACGCAACAAAAATTAATTGTGAGGCCATGGATCAATTAGCCTTGACCTTCTGAGCATGATGGTGACCTTGGTTTGGGCTAATTTTGGCCATTACAAAAAAAAAACCCAATTTGGAGGTCCAAACCCTAACCATGGCAAAACGCGATATCTGCATCAAAACTCCAATCCAACTATACAGGAAGCTTGCAAACATTCATATAGTCAATAATGCATGGTCAAAACATATTTATATTACATGAATCAAGCAAAATGAATTTGGAAAAGGATGCTAACCGTGTGAGCTTGCTGACGCGTTTAGTGATGCTTCAGGATGTGGTAATGAGTGGAATAGCTTCAAGGGACCTCCAGGAATTTATTTGGATCTTTTGTTTGGATTGAGGAAGGCTGGAACTGTGTTTTTTTTAATTTCACAATTTTGACAAATTTTTCAATTTGGTGTGCTCTCTTCAGGCTGTATCCCTTGTATCATGCTTGCTAATGTGATGTATATATAGAGTAGAAGGAGGGGACAAGAGATCAATGGTTTAAACAACCTTAATCATGTGTTTTCAAAGCCATGAATGTCATTTTAAAAGTTGTCCAAAGATGTGGAATCTTGTCTTTTTTCAAATTTGCAATGTACCTGGACATTTTGCACGAATTCTCGGGCTTTAAGGCAATCCAAAACACCAACCCAAATTCCAAGGCCCACCTCTAATTATTTTATACATTTTATTTTACATTTATTTGAAATAAATTAAAATAAATATGTACAAAATAAGTAAAAAATGTAAGGCATGGTAAAAATGAGATTAGGATCTCTTCATGAGGTCACGAAAGTGTTTGAAGTCCAAAAAGTTATGTCATTGCCTTAAAAGTTCAAATTTGCTCAATGCACATTTCTTGAAATTTCCCAAATTTTCCCAACTTGGGAAAGCCATAACTTGCTCAATTTTTATCTCATGATGATGATCTACGACTTTTTGGAAAGCCCAGGATGTCTACTTCAATCCCTCATTTTAACAATTTTGCATTTGAATATGTTATCTTGATGTAAAAGGTCTTGGAAAAAGTGGCTTTTGTTGACTTTCAAAAAATGACCTGTAATGTCTGAGCTTGTATCATTCAAATGGTGCATTTCTTGAAATTGTGGGATGAAGAGAAGTTGTTGGGAATTGTATTCTATTCAAAATGAGCTTTGGTTGGGGAAAAATGGATTAAGTATGTGAAAGTTATGTCTGGTCAAAATTTGGTTGACTTTTCCTATAGAAACCCTAATTAGCAATTCTTGACTTTTGATGAATTAGGAGCATTTCTTGAGGAATCATGATCAACTCTTGATCAAATGATGTATATTACTTCAAAATGTTGAGGTTGACCAAAAACCTTGAAGGTTGACTGTTATATAGGCCATAGTTGACTTTTGACCTAGTATAGTTGATTCTCAAGCATTTGAGCAATTGTCTAAGAAAACTTATTGTGCAAGACATGAAACTTGGCATGGACAAACTTGAAGGCATATTAGGACCATGGAAAATTTGAGACCTTTGAAGCTCAAACATCTTGATGAAAATTGAAACCCTAATTAGAGGTTCATTGCCTTAGGAGGAGAATTTGTCTGGTAAATTCTTAGTCATCCTTGAGCAATTTGGGGACCTCAATGGGCATGCCTTGAGTAAAATGAGAGGGAAAAGTTTGGGGTACAACAGCTGCCCCTGTTAAATCTTCTTAAACTTGAAGATGTAGATTGGCTCGTCTGCCTTTCATGATTTGAAGGTGGAAGATGATTGAACACTAGAGTGCCCAGAAATTTGCACTCGCTTGAAGTAACACTATTGATTAATATTGTCAGGAATGGGCTTACAGATGACATCCGAAGAAAATGATGAAGAGTCGTCGGAGATGGGTTTAAAGATGCCATCAAGAGTATATGTTTATTTCATAAGAGATTCCTTTATGGGGATTCATGTTCCTGTCGTTTGAGGAGGACTCCATTGAGGAACGTTGGTCTCTGTTTTGGGAAAAATAGAGTTTAGGAGCTTCAGTTGTCCATTACTCTGTTGAGAAGTTGTCTCTTGACTGGAGAGATGAGAGTTAGTTGTTATCTGGTCGGGTCCAGGCTTCACAGTGAATTACTGGGGCAATATGAACTTGACCGTTATTTGGTTGGATCCGGGTTTTAGTGTTTTGAATAAATAAAGTTGTTATCTGGTCGGATCCAAGCTTCAACTTGAATTTGAAGTATACTGTTATCTAGTTGGGTCCAGGCTTCAATATTGAATTGTTATCCAATCGGATTCCGGGCTTCACAATGATGTTAATTGCTATCTGGTCGGGTCCAGGCTTCATAGTGTCTTGAATTGTATGTTGATTGTTATCCAGTCAGGTCCCAGACTTCAGTAATTGATGAGTTGTTACTTCAGATAACTGCCCTGCCTTGTTTCAGGTATTAATCTGGCATCAATGGTCTATATATTGGTGTCCTGTCTTGCTTCGGGTATTAATCTGGAACCCACTTGGTTTTGGTCATGGAGATAGTTGCCTCGGCTTGTTTCGGGAGTTAATCTCTGACTAATCAGAAATAAAGCTAGTTTCCTCGTCCTGTTTCAGGAGTTGTTCTTCAATCTTCTCTCCTATTGGTTATTGAGGTAGTTCTCCTGTCTGGTTTCAGAAGTTACTCTTTAACCTAATCTTGTGGATTATTCGCCCCGTATAGTTTCGGGAGTTGATCCACGATCAATCATTCACAGATATTACCCCATCTGGTTTTCAAAATTTGATCTGGAACTCGCTTTTTCTGGTCATCGAGGTAGTTGCCCTGTCTGGTTTCAGGAGTTACTCTCTAACCTGGTGAAAATTGTTGATGACAAATATTTGTCGATTCATCTTTCCTGAAAAGGTAAAGAATTAGTTGTATGCAATGTCATGAAGTATGAAATGCATTGCGTAATAATTCTCTCAAAATAAATGAGACAGTGATGTATGCTTTTGTATGTGCATGCCATGATGTATGAACATGAAATGCCGTTGCGAAGTATCTTTGTCTGGGAAAATAAATCCTTGACTACTGCTGGAGAGTATTGGGAAACTGAATCCAGGACTGTTGTTGGTGGATGAGGATAGTTATTCTTCAATATCCGTTGGGGGATGGTAGATGGAGATAAATTTTTCGGGGGTTCCCTCTTTCCGTTTGAGGATACTCTGCTGGGGATCTTCGAATTCTACTTTGAAGATGATTTTGCTGGGGAGAATATGCTCTTGTTGGGAGGTTTTTCCAATTTGGAGAAATAAACTCCGCTGGAGGACGAACGTCCGTGGCTAGAGAAACAAACTCTACTGGGGATAAAGTTTTATAAACCGCTTGCAATTTATAAAACTCTATTGGGGGATAAGAGGTCAACATTGTGGTTGTCTTTACTCTGCAGAAGATATAGACATCACTAGACTGTATGCTGAGGATGTGGTGGTGACCTTGTAGTAGGATGTCTCTAGCTTTGTATCTGTTGGAGAAAGTAACTGCGGGGACTATAAATGGCCTTTAGACATTGTCCCGTTTCTTAAAGTCATTAGCAATCATCTTTCTGTTTTTTCTGCAAGTATTTGTAACCAGTAATCATATTCAAATGCATATGTCAAAAATAATCACTAGACATTTTTGCGAAACAAAAAAGAAATATGGAAACAAATAGTTTTGAACTTTCAAAGGAATAATTTGTATTGACTTGAAGGAGTTTGCCTATAATAGGCGTTTTTGTACAAAGAGGATGACATTCTAGTAAGAGAATGCCATTGAGAAAACTATATAAAATAGTGTACAAAGAGAAAATAGCTATGTGAAATAATCCTATTGAGTTCTAATTCTAATATTTCCCTTATGTCTCTGAGCGTCTCATCACTTTGCTGCTTGTCCGAAGCTGACTGGATTGATTGGTACAATTTGAACTTGATAGTTGATACTGAAGTCTGGCTACAAGGTGATCCAATGGGACATAGTTGTATGTTTTAAATCCCTAACCTTTTCCTGGACCGCCCTTTCGGGTTTTCAAACCACCGGGATACCCATTTTTGCCCAAGCCGCCCTTTTAGGTTTTCGACTTGCCTGGTGTACATATTTTTTATGTATATCCCTAATTTTTGCCCGAACCCTTTTGGTTCTCTGGGATAGCCTTATTTTTTCCTAAGACAGTCAACCTAAAGGGTCTTTATTCATGTGTAGTATCCTTTAACTATGTCCGCGTTTATAGGGTGAGGAAGGTCGTCACCGTCCATAGTGGTTAAGATCATGGCTCCACCAGAAAATATATTCTTCATCACAAATGGTCCTTCGTATGTGGGAGTCCATTTGCCTTTGGGATCGTCTTGTGGAAGTATGATGCGCTTGATTACCAGGTCACCAACCTGATATACCTAACGTCTGACCTTCTTGTTAAAAACTTTGATCATACGTTTTTGGTACATCTGACCATGGCAGACAGCCGCGAGCCTCTTCTCATCAACCAAGTTTAATTGATCAAGTCGAGTCTGGACCCATTCGTCTTCACTTAAACATGCATCCTTCATGATTCTCAAAGAAGGGATCTGGACTTCAATGGGTAGGACAACTTCCATACCATATACTAAAGAGAAAGCAGTTTCCCCTGTTGATGTGCACATTATGATACGGTAACCATGAAGAGCAAATGGTAACATCTCATGCTAATATTTATATGTCACAGTCATCTTCTGTATGATTCTCTTGATATTTTTGTTAGCAGCTTCTACAACACCATTCATCTTCAGCGGATAAGGAGAAGAGTTATGATGCTGGATCTTGAATTTCATGCAGAGCTTGGTGATCATAGTGTTGTTGAGATTGGTACCGTTATTTGTAATTATTCTTTTTGGAATACCTTACCGACAGATAAGGTTGTGTTTGATGAATCGGGCCACAACGTTCTTGGTAACAGAATCAAATGAAGTTGCCTCGACCCATTTGGTAAAGTAATCAATGGCAACTAGGATGAAGCAGTGTCCATTAGAATTCGTAGGTCTGATTTCCCCTATCATATTGATGCCCCACATTGCGAATGGCCAAGGTGCAGTCAATACATTTAAAGGAACCAGAGGCACATGACCTTATCAGCATAGATCTGGAATTTGTGACAAGTCCGCGAATACTGATAACAGTCTGCTTCTATAGTGGACCAGTAGTATCCTGCCCGTAAGATCTTTTTAGCCATTGAGTGCCCACTAGAATGAGTGTCGAAGGTACCTTCATGCAAATCGGCCATAATCTTTTCTGCCTCACTCTTGTCTACACACCGAAGCAAGGTAGAATCATGATTGCGCTTGTAGAGGATCACGTTACTGAGAAAGAAATTAGCAGAGAACCTTCTTAGGAACTTCTTATCATTGACTGAAGCTCTCTCAGGGTATTCTTGGAATTCAAGATATCTTTTGACTTCGTAGAACCAAGGTTTTTCCACTACTTCTTCAGTATCAATCTCGTGACAGTATGATGGCTCGTCCATCCTCTCTATGGTGATCTGAGGAGCCTAATTATCCCACCTGACCTTGAACATGGATGACATTATAGCTAGCACATCCGCTAGTTGATTTTCCTCTCGTGGAAAATGCTCAAAGGTAATTTCTTCAAAGTATGGGATTAGTGTCAACACATGCTCTTTGTAAGGTATGAGATCGAGATGCTTCGTGTCACATTCTCCTTTGATTTGACTGATCACTAGGGATGAGTTTCCAAATACACTCAAGAATTTGATCCTCAGGTCGATAGCAGCCTTGAGACCCATAATACATGCTTCATACTCAGCCATATTGCTAGTGCAATTGAAACATAATCTGGCAGTGAAAGGAGTATGACAGCCTTCAGGAGATATGATCACAACGCCGATGCCATTTCCAAGAGCGTTGGAAGCTCCGCCAAAAACCATAGTCCATCGGGATCCTTTTCAGGTCCTTCATCCAGTCTAGGTTCTTCACAATCAGTTACTAACATGATGTTCTCATCCGAGAACTCGAAATTCATGGATTGGTAGTCGTCCACAGCCTGATGAGCCAAATGATCAGCTAATACACTTCCCTTAATTGCTTTCTGGGTTGTATATTAAATGTCATATTCGGTCAGGATCATTTTCCATCTTGCTATTCTTCCGGAGAGAGTGGGCTTCTCAAAGATGTACTTAATAGGATCCATTTTAGATATCAACAAAGTAGTGTGAGTCAACATATAATGTCTTAGTCGGCGAGCAGCCCATGCCAAAGCACAAAAAATTTTCTCGAGCAGTGAGTATCTTGTTTCACAGTCGGTAAACTTTTTTCTAAGGTAGTATATTGCATGCTCTTTTCGGTCAGACTCGTCATGCTGCCCCAACACATACCCCATTGAGTTCTCTAATACTGTTAAGTACATGATTAAAGGTCTTCCTACAACTGGTGGCATCACAATTAGAGGCTCTTAGAGATATTCCTTGATTTTGTCAAAGGCAATCTGGCAATCGTCATTCCATTTCACTGCTTGATCTTTTTTCAATAATTTGAAGAGTGGCTCACAAGTAACGGTCAGATGGGAAATGAATCTGGAAATATAGTTTAGGCGTCCCAAGAATCCCCTAACCTCCTTCTTAGTGCGAGGAGTTGGCATTTATTGTATAGCTTTAACCTTTGCATGGTCTACCTCAATACCTTTTCCGCTGACAACAAAGCCTAAGAGCTTACCATATCTTACCCCGAAAGTGCACTTATTCGGGTTTAACCTCAGTTTGTATTTCTTCAACCTGTCAAATAGATTTTGTAGGTGATCAAGGTGCTCCTCTTCAGTTTGAGACCTGGATATCATATCATTAACATAGACCTCTATCTCGTTATGGATCATATCATGAAACAAAGCTACCATAACACGTTGATAGGTTGCCCCGACGTTCTTTAACCCAAATGGCATAACTTTGTAGCAGAAAGTGCCCCACTGAGTCCAACTTCTTTAGTCAACCCTTGTACTCTTGAGCTAAATTTGACAACTTGAGGCATAATGAATCATGGAATACTTTGTCATGATGTTACTTCAAAATGTCTTTCATAGAGGTTTGAATCTAAATGAGGCTTTTGTTGAGGAAGGAACAAAGAATGAACTTATGAATCCAAAAGCTAGCTTTGATGGAATGCATTGTGATTTCACCTACATCATCAACAACTAGGATACACATACATTGTATTTGTTAGTTAAACATAGATGGTCACAAAATATAAGTTAAGATGCTTGGTGATTCCCCATATAGTAAAACTAAAGATAGGGAGAAGAAACAAAACCTAATGTGTGACTTTGTTATGATTGAATTGATATGATATAATGAAGGGATCTCAGGGGCGAAAGTTGGGGTACAACACCTATATATCATGGTGTACTTTGTTGCATGCTTTTGAATCTTTTTTGTTTCTAACTTCTCCAATGGGAGTTTGATAGATAATGTATTATGGGCTCCATCTAATTAGTGGTCTGGGTGATTTCAACAGTGTTAGTTTCACCTGAACTGATACTAGGGGTGGCGAGAATCTCTTGAGTTATAGCGCTATTATGTCTTGTTGTTTTTCTAATGGCGATCTTGGAGAGAAAATGAACCCTAAGTTTTTGTTCCATGGGCGTATATGTTATTTTAAAAGCTTTTAAACATTTAGATAATTCACATACTGTGATACGTTGGGATAACTGACTTAAAGGTTTTGCGTTTGATCGCAAATGTTGCGGTTAGCAAGAGTCGCCACAGACTTTTCTTTTATCCAAAAGGAAAGGTGAAAAAGAACAGGAAATACCTTTGAGATTATTTCTTAAGTTCGGGGGGCAGATTATTAAAAGGGAAGGTATTAGCACCCTTTTCATCCATGGTTTTCCATGGGCTCTTAGTTACTTGCTAGATCACTTACTTTTGTTTGAAATTGTACTTTGTGTGGTTTTTTGAAAGTATTTTGTAAAGAGCCCGTTGTTTAGGCAATCTTTGTAATGATTCTCATTCGTAAGAATGCATACAAAGATGTTTGATATTTTGAAAATGTTTTCAATTTTATATGATGTTTGAAAGTGTATGTGTTTGTTTTGAAAATAGAAAGGATGTTTGTTTTGAAATGGAGCAAGTAATTAAGAGCAATCTACCTACTCAAATGTCTTTCTTGTTCATTTTATTTTCCTTTGACATTGTTGTCTTACCATTGATTTGGTAAGCAACCCTATCTTTGGAAGTAAACAGGACGGGCGTGGGTCATCATATAGCCATGATTAGCAATGTTGCAAGGTATCTTAGCATTCTTTTTTAGGGACTAAGATCATTGGTAAGGTAACTTAGATAGCATCATCAAGGGACCATGATCTTGTATTTGCTTGTTTTTGCTAAGATACCTTACATGCGTAATATGGCCATTTTGTATAAGGCAGCCAAGTGGGATAACCCTAGGGGTGCTTGTGTGCAAGTGTATTGTTTTCATGCTTGATTTTGTCTTGAATTAGGGTTTTCTATTTGATTGATTTTATTCTTTCCATACAAACCCTAATTACTAGCATGTGAATATAAAGCATTTAAATTGCGGAAAATAAAAATACTAAGCTATTACATGATTTGTGGGAAGGGGGTGTACAAATTGAATGGGGATTGCAAGAATTTAAATCCTAATTAGTCTATTACAACCATATTGAATTTATACAATAATTGAAATAAATAAATGTACAAAAATAAATATGCAAGAATGTAAATGCAAAGAAAATGGATCTTTTTGTTTGGATTTTTTAAGAGAAAAAAGAATTTGTTTTAACCTAATTAATTAAAAGAAAACAATTAATTAAAATAATAAAAGTAAACCTAATTTACTAAGAAAAAATTTTAAATAAAAAAAACCTAAATCTATTAATTGATTAAAAAGAAATTAAGTTTATAAGAAAAACATTTTTTTTGTTATTTTTGTCTTGGAAATAAATTATAGTATTATAAAATATATTTGGCCTTTTTTTATATTAAAATAATATATTTAAATAGGTATAAAATAAAAATAAATAATAACCTAGTTCTAATTAAATTTACAAGATAATTAGTAAAGATAAATAAAGTATGATGAATAAAATAATTTTTTGTGTGAGAAATATATTTAAAGTATGTCAAAACATAAATCTACTAGTTTTATATTTTTTATGATTTTTAGTATTTTAGAAAATATATTTAAAAAGAAAAATGAAATAAATAAATAAATAAATAAATACAAATGGGCCAGAGGGTGCAAAAAGTCAAGATGGGAGTCAGCAAAGAAAAAACACAAGGCCCACTTATTGGAAGCCCAGGCTACTAGTTGAACAAAAATGAGAAAAAATGCTGAAAAATAATGGCAAAAGGTAGCGTTGGGTATCGAACCCAAGATCTTCCATACACACGCGCGATACCTTTGCCACTAGGGTGGATGTACATACGTTAATACAAATGAAACAATAAATAGATAAGGTAAAACGTCTCCATGACCTGTACTTTGTCTTCAACCTTCAGCCAGTCGGACCACCTGTATCTCAGTCGTTTCTCAACAAAAATGGAAAATACAAACATGAAAGTTGTGCTACTTTTCCTCACGAATCTAACCATATAACTTATGTAAGCTAAAAGTCAAACATGAAGATTAATTTTGCTGGCCCTAAATTGAAACCTAATTTTTTCAGAATGTTCAAATATGAAATTCTCTACATACAATCAATATAAATGAAAACTATGAACATGGTCATTTTTAGAGCAATGATATCTACATTTTATCTTCACAAATCAGAAACAAATGATGCTTGTATGAAGAGATGGAAGTTTGAAAACTTACCTCTTGCAGCTGGAGTTGTGAATGGAGTTTGAGCAACTTTGGAGATGGCCTGATGATCTGTTTAGCTTGCCTGGACCTCCTTGAGTGTATTCCAACTCTTACTTTGCTTTGAAAGTCCCTGAATCTCCCTACTCAATTCAAACTTCAAGCTTGATATTTGAAAATGGTGGATAGTGATGGAGGGGTTACAGTTTTGAAACAGGGGCCTGGATCACTTGTGTATGATGTATGTAAGGTGTTTGAATGAATAATAATCAAAACGCACAAGTGGAAATGGAGATGGAGAGTTTTGGCTCAAAACTGTCAAGTTGAGCAGTCTTGTGCAGCAAGGGTGTTTGGGAGAGTTTTAGGATGCTTGAAATCATGCCTTAGCTTGAAATAAACTTGTTAATATGTATGGAAAAGATTAGAGCATAAAATCACTCCAGGTTTCTGAGTTATAGGGTTATGGCTCTATAACTTGCTTTTGAAGAAAAGTGAAATGACAAATCTCAAATATTGTAAAAGCATGTTCTGAGCTTTCTTAGGTCTTAGACACATTTCTTTTGGTTTATAGGAGTTATGTGTGCAGAAAGAACAAGTTAGAAGCTCGAGAAAAGTTGACTTTGTGATTAAAGCAACTTTTCAAGAATGGAATGGTAGCTTTCTTCCAAAAATGACAAATTGGCTTGGACAATGCTTGGAACATTTGGATAATAGCTCAAAAGCAAGTGTAATTTTCTGATTATGGAGATATCTTGAGGTTTAGAAGCGTGCAAAACAAGATTGTGCAGCATAGGTTTGAAATTGGATTTTTGTTCATCACAAAATGCCTTGTAATTCAAGTGACAAAACACCAACTTCATCTCTTCGATTCTCCCTACTCAAGAATGATTTCAAGGATTTCTTGGACATTTTGGAAATCTTGAAATAAACTCTACAACCCATATTTGAATTTCTTTTGAATATTCCCCTTAGAACTATGTGAAAAATTGCTATGAAGTTAGGTAAAAAATCTGCCTAACTAGGGCAAAATTTCACTAAGTCTTTTTTAATTCATGAGCATGTATTCATAAAATTATAACTTGAGATCCAAGAACTTTTGGAAGAAGTTGTGTGAATAAAAGTTGTAGATTTCATGGAGATCTATAACTTTCATGTTGGAAGTTTCCTTTGAATCATCTTGTATCATAAGGAAATTTTTTCTCAAAGTTATAAAAAAATAAGAAATTTTCAACACTTAGAAAATTTTCTAAGTTTAGAAATTTTGACTTTTCAAAATGAAATCTTGACTTTTTTGATTTCTTGATGAACAAGTTTCATATTTTGACATATTTTGATGAATTATGATCTTTGGCACTTGAATTTGACCAAAAAGTCAAAGTTTGACTTTTCAGTATACAATTGACTTTTGATCAGTTGACTGCAAAATTCATTTGTCAATCCAATGGACTTGCAATGTTTTGAACCCTATCATTAGGTCAAAATGATGAAATTGGACTCTTGAGATCATGCCTTAAACCAATTGACCATTTGCTAGGTCAAAAATCAGAAATTGCCCTTTCCCAATAAAAACCCAAATTTTGACCATTTTGCCCTTTTGGAGATTTGATCAAATTTCTTGAGGAATTATGGTCCAAACTTGATAAAATGATACATATGGGTTTAAAATGTTGATGTGGATAAAAAATTATGAAGTTTGACTATAAATTGGCCATAGTTGACTTTTTTCCCAATACAGCTGATTTTTAGGTCAACTGATCAATTGACTGGGCAAAAATGTGATACAAGGCTTGAAACTTGACATGAGTAATCTTGGGGATCCATAATGATCCATTAAAGTCATATGGGGCATTGGAAGTTCAAAAATCCTTGTGCAAACTCAAACCCTAATTTTGGTCATCAGTGCATAAGGAGGTGTCTTGAGCTGATCAAACCCTAGTGCAGTCTTGAGCCCAAGGAGATCTTGTGAGAAAATTCTTGATAAGTGAGAGGGAAAATTTTGGGGTACAACATCTTCCCTTGTTTAATATTCTTAATCCTGAAGAGTTAAATTGACATGTTTTTGCCAGTCGTGACTCGAAGGTGGAAGATGATTGGACACTAGAGTGCCCAGAAATTTGCACTCGGCAATGCGATGGTAGAAGGAATGGGCTTAAAGATGCCATTTGGAGAGGTGATAGAAAGTTGTAGGAGATGGGCTTAAATATGCCATCCAAAAGTGATTGTTTGTATTGTAATTTGTAAGCTGAAAGAATGAGTATCAGAATAGCGTTCGTGTCTGAAGCGTATTTGAACTGTATCTGGGAGATGATTTTGAATGAGTGTCAGAATGGAATCCACATATGGAGCATATCTGAAAGATAGTTTTGGATGAGTGTCATAATGGCCTCCGTGTCTGGAGCGTATCTGAACTGTATCTGAGAGTTGAATCTAAATGAGTATCAGAATGGCATCCGTGTCTGGAGCGTATCCGAACTGTATCTGAAATTGCACTTTAATGAGTATCAGAATGGAATCCGTGTCTGGAGTGTATCTGAACTATATCTGAAAGAGGCTCTGAATGAGTATCAGAATGGCTTCCGTGTCTGGAGCGTATCTGAACTGTATCTGGAAGAGGCTCTGTATGAGTATTATAATGGCTTCCGTGTCTGGAGCGTATATGTACTGTATCTGAAAACTTTTGAACATTGTTAATGATAATTGTTAATCTTATCCTGAAAAGGGCAAAATGTTAGCTAAAATGCAAAGTCATGTTGTATGAAATGTATTATATAATGCATTCGTTTTATCAATGTTTATGATATGCGGATGCAATGTATGCGTGTGTGAGCTAGTTTACTGCACTACTGTTGGATTGGGGAAAATAAATCCCTGACTGCTGCTGAGGATATGGAGTATAAGTCTTCATGTTGTGAAGTCTAAGTGTTGATGAATTTCTGCTCAGAGAAATAAACTCTATTGTAAAGGAAATGCCATGTACTGCTTGTAAAATCCTATTGTGAAATCCTGAGAAATTGAACGACTTCTACTGGGGATTGATAATTGGAAGCTCGTTCCGCTGGGAATTAAAATTCAAATTGTGGGGGATTTATATAAATGGCTTAGAGAGATTTCCCTACCTATTAAAGCCATTAGTAATTGTCTTTTATTTTGTTTATTTGTAAACAGTAATTATGTTCAAATGCATATGTTCAACAATGAATCATTAGACGTTTTTGTAAACAAAACACAAGAGTAAAGAAAAACATATAGTTTTGCACTTTCAAAGGAATATCTTTGTATTGACTTTGAGTAAGTATTTGTACAATGAGACAAGCATTCTAGTAAGAGAATTCTGTCGTAAAAAATGAAAATTTTGATACAAAGAAAAGATAGCTATGTGCAATAATCCCATGGGGTTCCCATTTTGCTATAGCCTTTGTATCTCTGAGCATCTTGTCTATTTGTTGCCTCGTCCGAAGATGATTGAATTGATCAAAACCTATGAGTTTTTCAGTTGAAGCCAAAGGTTGTCCGTAAGGGATCCAACAGGACATAGTCATACACTTTACATTCCCTAACTTTTTCCTGGACCGCCCTTTCGAGTTTTCAGTCCACCGGGAAACCCTTTTTTTCCCAAGCCGTCCTTTCGGGTTTTCAACTTGTTGGGTGTACAGATTTTTTTGTTTTATCCCTAATTTTTGCCCGAACCATTTTGGTTTGCCGGGATGCCCTTTGTTGTACCCCAAAATTTGCCCTCCCATATTCTTCAAGATTCCTCAAGGGTTGCACAGTCCAATTGCCTCCTAACACAGTCAAAATTAGGGTTTTGGCTCTTGCAAGGAATTTGAGGTTTTCAGTGGTCCAATCAAGTCCCATGGGCCTAGATACATTGCCAAGCATCTACATATCAAGTTTCAAGAATTACAATGGCAAATTGCACAGTCAAAAGCCCCATTTGCTTCACAATCAACTGTAGGGGCAAAATGGTCATTTTACAGTCAAAAGTCAGAAATTTTGGTCAACATATTATTTTGAGCACCCAATCATCATTTGATCAAATCTTGATCATGATTCCACAAGCATGGCTCAAAAATCATCAAGGTGCCAAAAGTTTCTATTTTTGGACAGTAGAAAAGTCAACTGTAACTTGACCAAAGCATAACTTTTTCATGGTTCATCAGAAAAATCCCATCCAATGCTCATTTTGAAGGGGATGACATTTCCTACAACTCATTTTCACATTCCAAGTCCAAGAAATGCTCTCACAAAAAGTTATCAATTTCTACATTATAGGTCAATTTCAAAAGTCAACAAAAAGGCACTTTAAGTCAAAGACCATAACTTGATATTGGTAAATCCAAATGACATGGGGCCAAAGGCATTGGTTATAGGACTTCAAGACCTTTCTAAAATGTCCAAGAACATGTTCATAGGATCAAAATTGAGCAAGATATGCATTGGAGAATTTGGGAAATTTTTGTGAACTTGCAAAAGTCAACTTTGCTCAAAACACATCATTTTTGCTAATGGGCCTCAAATTCCTTCTTGAATCTTTGTCCAAGGCCTATGCACGACCCATTGAGCTTAAATTGATTTATTTTCTTATTTTTAATTAATTAATTGAATTTTTTATTAATATTAATTCATTTAATTGATTTAAAATGTAGGAAATTCAAAGATATGGTTTTCAAATCTTTTTATGAAGCAAATATGATCAAGACAAGCTGGAGATTTCGTGTGCACATCAAGGGGACCAAAATCTCCCAATTTGGCAAGGTTTTTCAATCAAAAATATGCAAAAAGATTTGATTGAAAATCAAATATTGAAAACATGAATTCCATGGATCTTTGGGCTAAGACTTGACCTAATTCCCTTCCATTACATATGCATAACCAAACCCTAATGCCATTAACGTGAGGATTGCTGCACAAAAGCCATAAGAACATTGAAAAAATCCAAGAAAACTCAAAAACTGAAATCAACCTTCCAACGTGATTCAAAGCGTTTTCTTGATTCTAATACGTTGCTGAGGTTCTCAGAAACCTTTTGGAATCAAAACCCAGTGCTAAGGCCTAAGAAATCGTTCTACACGAACTCACGGTTTGCATGTTTCTTTCATAATTGTAATTCATTATTCATGCATCATTAACAAGAATTTTTATGTGCTTTGCATTGCTAACACCTTTCTGAAGCTAACGATATAGGTGAATTGGATTAAGATGCCCTGAAACGGAAAACACCATTGATGAATTTTAGGTTTTTCAAGCTTCCAAATTGGGGCTTTTCAGAGTAGGAAAAATCACGCTTCATAAGACCTATGGTTGAACTCAGGAGAGGCAAACGAACACAACGCTACCATCGCGCCCTATTTATATAACGCATAGACCTATTCGCTATTTTCCCTTTTTGCAGGTTGTAGGGGTTAAAACCCCCCGCTATTTAGCTTTGTTTTTACAGGGAATCTGGGGATGATGAAGACGTGTTGATGAACCATTGGGCTATTTGAAAAAATACGCGCGCGTTTCAGTTTTACAGCATAAGAATTGATTATTGAATATATTAATTATTGGTTGTCTTACTAATGACTAAAGCAAATTGGTGGAGTGGTTAAGGCAAGCGCGTAATAGGAATTGGGACCTGGGTTCGATTCCCAGGTCCACCCCATATTTGTTTCTTGTTTTGTATAATATAATCATGCGCAGGCACTTAAAAGCAGTCCACCATGTGTCTTCAATGATCAGCGTGCCAAGTGTCTTCAAAACAGCAATCCAAAGGCCAGGGATGGTTGACCATCATATCCCCAGTCAAAGCCAGCGTAGACCATCCAGAAAGTCAAAGCAGGCTTGATTCTTAATGGGCCAAATTGCTTCTTCACAACTCCTAATGGGTCCAACATACCCCCCTGGTTTTCTTTCTATTTTCTTTCTTTTTATTTCTTTTAATAATTATTATTACTATTAATTAATTAATTATTTTTCACAATAAAAATTCAGAAAAATCAAAATGCAAATATTTTTATATTATTTATTAATTTCACGTTAGTTTATTTTTGTAAATAAAATACTAACCAATTAATTTAGTATAATTAGGTTTAATTTTGATTCTTTTCATAATAAATAAAATAAATTTAGAATTAGGGTTTTCTTGACTTTTAATTTCTTTTTATTTCATTAAAAACTTAAAAAACACAAAAACATTTTTTTCTTGTAAATAATTAATTAATTAGTAAATTAGGTTTAATATTTAATTTAATTGCGAAAAAGGACCAAATTACTTTCTTTTCTCAAAAAAGGGTCAAAACCCTAAGACGTTTTCGATTTAATTTCTTCGCGCACTTTATTCATTGGATTATATTGATGTATCTGTTTCCGAGGATGTAATAGTTAATTAGGCTTTTATTGCTTTCTTTTTCTTTTCTCGCATTTATTTCCAAACGGGTTTTGTTTTTGGCGATGTATAGACCCGCGCCTTGTAATAACGTAGATTTACCTTTCCGCACTTTATTTTCCGCACTCTTAACTGTTAAAAATGCATGAAAGACTTGTATGACAAATAAAATCAATCCGTAGCTCACAAATGCATGTTCAAAGATAAACATAAACTGAAACAACGCACATGCACATGCCACTCCTAGGGTACGCCTCACTGGTTGCCTCGACGTGGTCGTCAAGTATAGGGTGTTTTAGAGGTCGCCCTCCTGTCTAAGATCCAGTTGCCTCGAAACGATTGCCTCGGATAAAAAGGATCTAGGACATTAGGGTTACCGCTAAGGTGTCCTACCATTGCTTCAGTGACCACATGTCCCAAATAATCGAATTGACCCGAATACCTCCAACGACGGTGCTACCTACTTCTCAATAGCGGGATAGTACTGTCTAAAGGACTCTTACACAGCCTAATTCCTTAGAGTAGGTAGATTTCTCCTGGGTACTTGCTCTTTCAAGACGAAAAACAATCTTTTCACACTTACACTTTCAAAAAGTTTTCAAACAAATATTTCATACACTCTTGAGGACAGATACAAGAGTTACTTAGAAATTTTTCAAACGAAACTTTTTCAAAACCCACAAACACTTGAAAAGCAAATCATTTTTGAAAACATAAGAGCAAGTACCTAAGAGCCCGTGGATAACCACGGATAGAAAGGGTGCTAACACCTTCCCTTTCTATAAATCTACCTCCCGAACCGAGAAACATCTCGAAAAAGGAATTTTGCTGTGCTTTTGTCCTTTCCATGTTGGAGAACATAAAAGACGGTGGTGACTTTTGCTTACCGCGACATTTTGCGAACCAGCTTAAAAAATAGTCAGTTCTATTTCCACCGATCATAGAACTGGCGACTCTCTTGGGGATACTTAATAAGTGAGGTGTACCTTAGGATTAGATCATACTTATGTTTTCAATTGAATGTTTTGTTTGCTTTATTATTGTGGGCTGCATCGGAGTTTCATAGATCCTAACCCGGATCTGGGGAATACCATTTAGGTAGCATAAGCTGTGAGGGACCTGTCCGGCGTAGACCGACACGGGTGAAGCAGTGGCTACGCTGGTGTGACGCCTTGGTCTGTACCGATATCCCTTGTGTTGCAACGAGGAGAATATGGGTCTTCTGAGGAGTCATTAAGCACCAACCGACCTTAGAACCCTAAATTGACCCAACTTGGACATAGAACAGTATCAGTATGCTACACTCATTGAGGCTAAACTCTCGCGATGGTTCTGGCTGCAAAAAAAGATTGCGATGCTGGAGTTATGACCGATCGAGGGTAGTCGATGATATTGAGATCCTCTAGAACCTGATTACTATTTTCTAGGACAGGTTTTGAGCCAACCAACTTCAAGAGGGTAGTACCTAAACTTCATGCTGGCCTGAAATCTAAGGGCTCTTTTGTGTGACTTATGTGCCTTCAAACTTGAAATACTTGCCCATACTCGTTATCTGACAACATTGAGCTACTTGCAAGTTTTTTTTATAGTCCTTAATCTGGACTTATTACAGGGCTAACTTACACCTCACACCTTTGCATCCACGTGCATAACATCATACCATCATACCATTGCATACATCTTGCATAAGGGCTAACCCATTTCAAGGATCTCAAGGGCTTGTGATGCAGGTCATGATGAACCAATGTCTAGCAAGGGGCAAAGGGGATTTATTTTCCTCTAGCCAAGTTGTTTGGAGGTCAAAACATGATGACTTGAATCAGGGGATATGACCCACTCGATATGGTGAGCCTTGACTCTTGAAGAAGGACTCTCAACCACAGGAAGTTCCTTCAATCAAGCTACCAGATTCTAACAATTTTCTTGTCTACCCCGCGAGATCCTTGAAAACATTGCATACATACATATCATTGCATTACAGGTACCCTTTTGACATGTCACTTACCTTCTTCGCTGTTTATTTCAGCAATCATCATGAATCCTGAACCATCCACTGAACAAGCTATCAAGGCCCTCCAAGCCCAGAATGCCCAGTTCCAGGAGTTGGTTATGAGCCTAGCCCAGGGTCAACAGGAGTTGAAGACTCTGCTTATGAAGAAGAAGAAGAAGAGGACTGTTTTGTTCAACCCTAGACGCAGATCTGGGAATGGACTCCCGAATGAGGCTGAGCTGACTACCCCATCTGTTGGGAAAGACATCCCACAAGGGAGAGAGGTTCCTAGTCCCGTGGTCTCCGACAACGAGACAGATTTCAATGATGAACAATACCCTCCTGCTGAGGATAGGTACAAACAGCTAGAGAACCGTCTAAGTGCTATGGAGATACAGAAAGTGCCCATCCTGGACTTTGAAGATCTAGGTCTATCCTTTGGGGTGGTGATCCCACACAAATTCAAGGCACCTGCTTTTGCAAAGTACGACGGGGCTTCCTGTCCCAAGCTACATCTCAGATCATACGTAAGGAAGATCCAACCTTACACTGCAGACAAGAATCTATGGATCCATTTCTTCCAGGATAGTCTTTCAGGGACTCAACTCGAATGGTTCTATCAGCTGGATGGAACCAGTATTCGTAACTGGGAGGACTTGGCTACTGCATTTTATAAGCAGTATCAGTATAATTCCGACATCGCTCCTACGCGTACCCAACTCCAGGGTATGTCACTAGGGACGGGTGAAGGTTTTAAAGAGTATGCGCAAAAGTGGAGAGACCTGGCTGGAAGGGTGCAGCCACCTTTGACCGACCGTGAACTTGTGGACATGTTCTTGGGGACCTTGACTGGTCCGTTCTTCAACCATCTGATTGGTAATTCTTCTGCTGGGTTTACAGATCTGATCTTGACTGGGGAAAGAATTGAAGCTGGCATCAAAAGTGGGAAGATTCCAGAAGCTACACTTTCCGAGACTCAGAAAAAGCCCCACCATGGGAAGAAGGAGTCCGATGTTGTGCATGGTAAAAAGAGTCGTCATGATCAACATGTAGGGGCAACCCAGATCTCTAATCCTTTGCATGCTCAGCAAAGACAGGGGCAGCAACGTAAGGAGGTCGCACTTAAAAGACAGTTCACTAAGATCAACATGTCACTGGATCAAGCGCTACAACAAATGTTAAAGGCAGGGCTGATTACCTTAAGGGCTCCTCTCCGGAATCCAAACACTTCTGCTCCTAACTATCATCCCAACGAAAGGTGCACATACCACTCTGATAACCCGGGGCATACTACGGACAACTGTTGGGCTCTGAAGAACAAGGTCCAAGACATGATTGATGCCAAGGAAATCTAGTTTGAAGCACCAGAGACTCCAAACATAATCACTGCTCCTCTGCCAAATCATTGAAGACTTTTGTTCATTCGAATGTTCAAGTTATATTTTTCTTTGATTGTTCAAACATTTTATTCATGTCAAACGTTGTTATTCCATTAATGCATTACACATGTCTGTTTTGAAGTAATTATGTTCACTATGCTTAAAACTGCTTTTATTTTTTGATGTTCAACTCCCGATTGAAAATTCTAAGCCTTTTGAGGGAGGATGACGAAAATGATACCACGATCTTTACAGTATGCTTTTGGACAGACCCCACTGATGAGGTACAGGCATTGTTTCAATTCCTAAACACTGGAGTTATAAGGAAGATAATCCCTCGTCAACCCCTTTGAGCCAAAGAAGTTGGAGTTTTTTTCTTTTCGAAAATTAAAACCCTTAATCATAACCTGGGGCAGGGTAGTTCTCTCAGTTGATCCAAGTACGCAATAAATGGCATCAAGGAAGTCCTTCCAAAGCAAAAGACCGTGATGGTTCCGAATAATCATAAAGACAGGCAGTCATTACCAAAAAAACTAAAGCCCAATAAGTCAAAAACCTATGAAGGAGACTTACAAAACTGGGGCATCCCACTGACTGTAATCACAAAAGAAACAGTTCAGGCAAAAACAGGGATAACGAAATCAAAAAGAAAGAGGTCCTACAAACCGTCGACAAAAAAAATGATTGCCTATTCAAAATAAATTGTCAATATCCGAACCATCACTGGTATATCAAAGCAAAGACTCAAAAAGGGTCTAACGCACGATTAGCTGAGTTTAGGATTGAAGAACATCACGAAGAACAGGTGCGTACAAATAAAATTTGAGCCTTTATCCTTTGTTTCTTAAACCGTGAACAAGGCCACATTATAACCCTTAAAAGTCCTAGCTGAAGCATGGGTTAGTTCGAAAGCATACTGTTACGAAAGGTATCCCGACTCCTTAAGGCTTGCGGTAAAATAACGAGTTGACATCACGTTTTACAAATTTGCTTGTTTTATTAAAAAATTGCATTTTCAAAAAACTTCAAGACAGACATAAACTTTGCATTTCTGATATAACATTGTTTGCATATGACTTTTTGTTCGGACAGCATAGAAGTTCGCACGAAGAATATCTAATGAACAAAAGCACTCCCAACCAAGGGGAAGACATGATCATATCATCTGGGGCAGTCTAGTCAAGATTCAAGTAATCTCTCAAAGATGCCAAATAGCCTAGGGCAATTCCCATCTGAGTCACTTGGGGCATCGGACATGACTTCCAACAACGAATCTCGCACGATCAAACGAAGATCTTCTGGTGGTATGGCAACACAATGCTACCAACAGTGACAACTCCCTGCACTCGGAGAGCACAGACATAGTCGAAAAGATGCTACGTATAATCAAAGACCCGCTAGGTTGACACACCTAGGAAAAAATAAGGGCTTCTCGGCGAACCAAAAGGGTTCGGGCAAAATAAGGGATGAAAATGAAAAAATCTATACACCCGGCAAGTCGAAAACCTGAAAAGGCGGCTTGGGCAAAAATGGGTATCCTGGTGGACTGAAAACCCGAAAGGGCGGTCCAGGAAAAAGTTAGGGATCAAAGCGTACGACTATGTCCCGTCATCTCGTCACTTGTCTACCAGAAGAAGATTCGTAAATCGGCAGTCATCAAGCACCTCCACAGGTACCTTCTCCCCCAGAAACTGGGGAAATAAGAGTTGTCTAAGCAATCTAGTCGCTCTGTCCGCCGAGGTACCAAGGTAAGTTCAGCTGAAGAACACGACCAAGATACCTTCACTCCCCGCAGAGTAAGGCAAGATTCAGCAATACTCCCCCAAGAAGAGCTGGCCTCCCGTCAGCCCTAAAAAGGCACAGTGTCCCTAGCAAGTCAACAATACTCTCCCCAAGCGGAGTTAGTCTACTGTCAGCCTTAAGGAAGTTAGGTATCCCCGGAAAATCTCAATATTCTCCAGCGGAGTATACAGATGTTCCTAAGCAAGCATCCCCGGCAGTCTTAATATAAGATTGTTCCCCAGCGGAATACCAGACACCCCAGTGGAGCCACTTCCCTGGTACAGTCCAAAAGTTTCCCCAGGAGAATTGAATCATCCTCCCCAACAGATTCTGGAAGCTTATCCGCAGTAGATTCTGGAAGCTTATCCCCTGCAGAGTACGAACGCATCTCCCCGGCTTTATTCAGAAGGTTATTCCCCACCAGGGTCTAACTGGGTTATCCTCAGCTAATTACCACGGAAAGGTCGTCCTCGGCGAAGTTCTTCCTATCCCCTAGCGGAGTTCATCAAACCCTCTAACAAACTTATCAACGGAATCCCCAGCAGAGTTATCATCAAATTCTCAGCGAAGTATCTCTTCCCACAGAGTAATCTCCCGCAGAGTAATCTCTTCAACAAGTTTATTCCCCAACAGAGTCATTTTCTCCTACCGGTTTATTCGTGCAATCATCGTCCCCAGCGGAAACGAAGAACTTTACTCTTCAAACGTCAGCCCAGGAGTTAACCTCCCGACATTCGTCAAGGATTTATTTTCCCAGACGAAAACACATTCATAAACATTTCACATTTTATACATCCTGCTTACATACATGATAAAGTGCATACAACACTATCTCATTTATTTTTGAACATCATGACATCATTCATTTCATACATTGTTGCACCCCAAAATTTGCCCTCCCATATTCTTCAAGAAATTGCCAAGTCAAGTCACAAAATTCCCCAAGGGTTGTGCAGTGCAACTGTCTCCTATACAGTCAAAACTAGGGTTTGTGTTCTGATCAAGAATTGAAAGTTTTCAAAGGCCCAATCAAGTCTCATATGCTTACAAAGATGGTAAAGTATCCTCATATCAAGTTTCAAGGCATTCAGCTCAAAATTGCACAGTCAAAACCCTAAATTGCACTACAGTCAACTGTAGGGGCAAAATGGTCATTTGGCAGTCAAAAGTTCAAATTTTTGGTCAACATATCATTTTGAAGCCACAAACATCATTTGATCAATGCTTGATCATGATTCTCAAAATTTGGCTCAGAAATCATCAAAGATGCAAAAGTTGCTATATTTGGACAGTTGAAAAAGTCAACTGAAATTGACCAGGGCATAACTTTCACATGGATTATCAGAAAAATTCCATCCAAAGCTCATTTTGAAGAGAAAGACATTTCCTACAATTCATCTTCATATTCCAAGTCCAAGAAATGCTCTCACAAAAAGTTATCAATTTCAACATTATAGGTCATTTTCAAAAGTCAACAAAAAAGGACTTTAAAGTCAAAGGCCATAACTTGAGATTGGTAAATCAAAATGACATGGGACCAAAGGCATTGGTTAAAGGACTCAAATACCTTTCCAAAATGTCAAAGAACATGTGAAAAGCTTAAAAATTGAGCAAGTTATGCCTTGTGGAAGTTGGGAAATTTTTGGATATTTTGAAAAGTCAACTTTGATCCAAATGACCTAAATTTGCTAATGGGCCTATTTTTCTTCCATGATTCATCATTCCAAGCCTATGCACGACCACTTGGCCCAAAGGGAAGTATTTTCTCATTTTTTATTTATTTATTTGAATTATTATTCATATTAATTCATTTAAATTATTTAAATACATGAAAAATATCTAACTTGCCTTAACCAATCTTTTTATGCATGTTTGATACTCAATATTTCGTGTAAATACAAACGGGGAAAGATTTGGAGCTGATTGGCATGATTGAGAGCAAAATACACATGAAAAATATTCAAAAAGATCCTTAACAAATCAAATCCTTAATCCATAATTGCAAGAGATTTTTATGAATTTTGTTGACCTAATAGCCTCAATACATAAACAGGAATGCAAACCTAATCCTAACACACAAAAAAGCTGCGCAAGAAATACATTGGAAAACTTGAAAAAATAGCCATAAAACTCAAATCTGAATTCATTGTTAGGGGTGGATTCAAGGCACGAAATTCATTCCAAAAGCTTCCTTGTGGTTCACTGATCATATTCCAATTCATAACACTCATCAAAAGGCAAGGAATCGGTGTATAGAACTCAACATATTCCATGAAAATTTCAAAATCGTATTCTACATTCTATGCATTTTTATGACATTTCAATTATTGATTCTTGTTCTTGATATGATTTCAAAGCTAACTGATATGTTTAATTGAGTTTTTATGTTACATACGCGATTGTGCCATGCTTGAAATTTAGGGTTTTCAGGATTCAGAATTAGGGCTTCTCTAACAAAGCAAAATTGAGGCTTAAGACCTAGACCATGAGGACGAACACGCTTGGACGAAGAGATTCATGTATTCGCGATGGATTTATATTCAAGGATAGCCTAATCGCTATTTTCTTGAAACCGGCCTAAGAAAACGCATCCAAAACCGTTGCCTTACAGTCTTGTTTCAGAAAAAAATAAAATAGAACGAAGGAGACGATGTGTTGTCCATCAGCGATAGGCTGGTTTTAAATTTCGCGCGTTCAACCACTAATGCGTTTGTTCTTTCTTTTTGTTATTTGTTTGTTATTAATATATCAAAAGTGTTCAACGGCTCAGCTGGCAGGCGTTGGTAGCGTTCACATCCAAGACCTGGGTTCGAGTCCCAGGTCTGAACAAATTCAATATTGTTTTTCTATACTAATTCCTATGCAGGTTCAACCTTGAAGTACACCATACACCTTCAGAAATCAGCATGCCACGTCCATCCCAGCATCAGATCAAGGACCATAGATTGAAGAACACGCTACAATCCCAGTCAACGTGCCACATAACACCTGGAAAAGTCAACGAACCAAAGCTTATTGGGCCAGCATCCCAGGCCTATACCTCCATATTGGGGACCTCCACCCCCTTGGTTTGCAAATCTTCTTATTTTTCTTCTATTTTATTTTGAACTATTATTTTTATTTATTGTTTTAATTTAATTCATTTATTTTTACAATATAAAAAAAATACCTCAAAAAAAAATCAGGAAAGATGACAAATATAATAAATATTTTTATTTTAATTATTTTCATAAATAAATTGTATAATTGAATTTAGTATAATTAGGGTTTTTGCAATTTTAATTCTTTTTTTAATAAATAAAAAAAACATAGAATTAGGTAATTGATAATTTTTCCTTTTAATCTTTTTCCCTTTTTTACCATAACATTATTTACTTATTTTATTTTCATAAATTAACATGTAAATTAACTTAGTATTAATTTAAGGTGCAACTTTGATTCTTTTCATAATAAAATATAAAAAAATATAGAATTTAGGTTTAATTGATGATTTTTATTCCTTTTAATTTTTCCTTTTTTATAATAATATTATTCATTTTATTTTCATAATTAAATTATACATAAAAGAATTTAGGTTTAAATTAGGTTAAGATTCAACATTTTTTTTTCTTAAATAACTTAAAACTAATTAGAATTAGGGTTTGACATTTTATTTTAATTATAATTAATTCTCTTTTTTCCATTAAATCTTAAAAAACACAAAAATACCAAAAAAACATTTAATTTTAATTTTAATTCCTTATTAATAATATTTTGCAAAAAGGGTCCAACGCCCTCATTCGTAATTTATTTAATTTGCGTATTTATTTTATTTCGCTTAAATAGTTATGTATCTGTCCCGAAGCCATGTAACTTAAACTTCTCGCACTTTTCTTTTATTCGCTTTATTTATTTTTCAGTCAAATCGGGTCCGGTTTAATTTTGGCGATGTGGACCCGCGCCATTTGTAATAGCCTTAGATTTACTTTCCCGCAAATATCTTAACTGTTAACAAAAGCATGAAAGAATGTATGGACTTAAAATAAAATCAAGCGTAGATCACAACAAACATGACAAGACAAATATCAATGAAAATAACACACAATTCGCACACACCACCCCTAGGGTACGCCTCACTGTTGCCTTTCGAAAGGTGATCGTCGAGTAGAGGATGTCTTAGTAAGTCCTCATGATCCGGGAACCTGGCATGAGGGTAGCTTCTAAGGTGTCTTCCCATTGCTCTGGTGATCACCATGTCCCGAACCTCGAATTGACCCGAACACCTCCAACGGTGGTGCTACCTACCTCTCAATGGTGGGATGGCACTACTTTAAAGGACATTTACACAGACGAATTCCTTAGGGTAGGTAGGTTCTCAAGGATACTTGCTCTAATTTCAAACAAAAATTCTTTTCACACCAACACTTTTCAAGAGCTTTCAAAGCAAATTTTTCAAACACTCTGACGTACGAGTCGAACTGAAATTTTTCAAAGAAACTTTTTAAACCCACATTGAAAAGCAAACAAACAATTTTGAAAACACATTGAGCAAGTATCTAAGAGCCCATGGATAACCATGGATGGAAAGGGTGCTAATACCTTCCCTTTCTATAACCTACCTCCCGAACCGAGAACTAATCTCAATAAGGAATTTTTCTGTGCTTTTGTCCTTTCCATTTGGAGAAAATAAAAGACGGTGGCGACTCTTGCTTCCGCGACATTTCGCGAACCAGCGTTAAACAGTCAGTTCCAGATCCACCGATCACAGAACTGGCGACTCTGCTGGGGAATTATACTCAAAGTGAGGTGTACCTTAGGATTAAGATCACTGTGTTTTCAATTGTCTTCTTTGCTTGCTTTATTATTGTGGGTTGCTTGGGAGTTCTATAGATCCTAACCCGGATCTGGGGGATACCTTTCTTAGAAAGTAGCAACAAGGCTGTGAGGGAACTGTGCGGGGTATACCGACATGGTTGAAACAGTCTGCTATGTTGATGTGGCACTTTGGTGTGTACCGGTAACCCTTGAGTTCAGTCAAGGAGAGTACGGGGCCTCCGCGTGGTGTCGTGAAGCATCAACAGACCTTAGGAACCTTAATTGAACTATCTTGGCCTCTTTAGGGTAGTGAGATAACTGACTTTGGTGCAGTCCGAGGTTGGTTGATACTCGATACTACGCTCAATTGAGGGTTGCTTTCCTGGAATATTTCGGTCGCCAGTTCAGTGGCTAAATCGAAACGATGAACAATGAAAGCAATCCCGTGATATTGGGAACCTTAGAACCCGGTTACTTTGATTAGGACAGGTTGAACCCACCAACTTCAAAAGGGTACTACCCAGACCCCATGCTGGCCTTAAACCTTAAGGGCTTGTCTTGTGTGCCTTGTGTGCCTTACATGTTTGTCTTTGTAAATATCTGTGGTGTGTTTAATCATAGCATCATGACATCATCCAGCATCATATGCATTGACTAACCATTTCAGGGGTTCGAATTTTCATCTTTGTTCTTGTTTTGTAGGACATGGAAACTGTTCGTAGAAAGACAATTCAAGTCAATCTTGTAAGGATCCCTCCTCAGCTTAAGGAGCTTATATCCAGGATTCCCGAGAACTCTTCATTCAGTGAAAGGCATGGAAGCCTCATCAGCTTGGTCAACACCAACATTGAGGAAGATATGATTAAGGTCTTGTTCCAATTCTTTGACCCTCTGCATCACTGTTTTACCTTCTTGGACTATCAGTTGGTACCTACATTGGAGGAGTTCTCCCGGCTCCTGAAGATCCCTATCCTTGATCAGCTACCCTTCAACTGTACAGAAAAAGAACCTAAGCTTGAAGAGATTGCTAAAGCCTTGCACCTACAGTCATCAGACCTCAAGGGACATTGGGAAGTTAGAAGTGGTATCAAAGGGTTCTTAGCCAAGTTTCTGTTTGAAAAAGCCCTTGAATGTTGGAACTCCCTTGACTTGCAAGCTTTTGAAGAGGTTGTGGCCCTCCTTGTTTATGGTTTGGTGTTGTTCCCTAACCCAGATCAGCTCATTGATATCAGTGCTGTCCAGATCTTTATGTCCAGAAATCCCGTACCTACGTTGCTGGGGGACATCCTTCACTCATGTTACACTCGAACCATGAGAAAAAGAGGTGTCCTTATGTGTTGCACTCCTCTCCTGGGAAGGTGGTTTATTTCGCACCTTCCGCAATCAGTCTTGAAGAATGAGCGGGGTTTGAGATGGTCACAACGGTTGATGACTCTTACGCATGCAGATATACATTGGTGTCCTAGGTCCAGAGGAGATGTCACTATCATTGATCGTTGCGGGGAGTACCCTAATGTTCCTTTACTTGGAATCACAGGAGGTATTACTTATAGCCCATGCCTGGCTTGGAGACAGTTTGGTTATGCTCGGAGGGATGGTCCTCATGACATGTTAATTCCTGACATAGTTTTTGACTTTGACAACGATACTCAAGGACTTCGCCAGAGATTTATCAGAGCCTGGAGGATGCCCAGTAGGATAGACAGCAAGACACTAGGGCACAGGAATTCCATCCCATTGGAACCCTATCTCAAGTGGGTACGCGCCCGCTCCCAGAAGTTAGTAATGCCTTATCCTCACATGCTCCCAGTAATCAAAGAACCTGTCTTGGAAGGGGAAGTGTCCTACACTATTCAGCACCCTGATATGCCCACATCCTGGGAAGAGATGCAGAAGAGCTGGGTCCAGCTTCAGGAAGAGCGGAATTCTCTTGAGACTAGTCTGCATGCCAGTGAAAAGAAGGTCTTGGAGCTCACTCGCCTGTTGCACGAGGAGAGGAATCTCAACACCTACATAGCTCCGAAGAGGATGCGCAGTGTATTTTGGGATTGATTTGATTTTTGTACTTTCACCCATGAGGCCTTGATGTATTAAACAATGATTTCCTTAATGATAACGTGTGTTCCTTTTTGTCTACAACAAATTTGAACTTTTGAACCCTTGAATGCATTGCATACGCATTTCATACATCATGTGCATAGCAGGTTTTGCCACTTTTCAGGTTGCTTACAGTTCTTCGCTGTTTATTTCAGCATCATGAATCCCGAATCTGCATCAACCGAGACATCAATCAAGGCTCTTCAGGTGCAGAACGCACAATTCCAAGAATTAATCAAGGGTCTGGCTAAAGGCCAAGAAGAACTGAAGGCTATGCTCCTGAAGAAGGAGAAGAAGAAGAAGAGAAGAAATGTTCTGTTCAACTCGGGCCGAAGGTTTGGCAATACTCTGCAACATGAAGAGGCTGGTTCTTCTGTTGGCAAGAGTCCTTCTCAGGCAGAAGTAAAGGTTCCTAGTCCGGTCGTCTCCGACAACGAGACAGATTTTGATGAAGAGCAGTACCCTCCTGCAGATGACAGGTACAAACAACTGGAGGACAGGTTGAAGGCTATGGAGGTTCAACAGGCACCTGGGCTGGATTTCGGAGATCTGGGTTTGTCGACTGGTGTGATTATCCCCCATAAGTTCAAAGCACCATCCTTCTCCAAATATGACGGGGCATCTTGTCCCAAGCTGCATTTAAGGTCCTATGTTCGGAAAATTCAGCCGTACTCTGCGGATAAGAATCTATGGATCCACTTCTTCCAGGAGAGTCTTTCAGGGACTCATCTCGAATGGTTCTATCAGCTGGATGGGACCAAGGTTCGTAACTGGGAGGAGTTGGCTACTGCTTTCTACAAGCATTATCAATATAATGCCGACCTTGCCCCCACACGTACCCAACTCCAGGGTATGGCGTTAGGTGCAAGCGAAGGTTTTAAGGAGTACGCTCAGAAGTGGAGAGACCTGGCTGGCAGGGTGCAGCCACCATTGACTGATCGGGAGTTGGTAGACATGTTCTTGGGGACCCTATCTGGGCCATTTTTCAACCATCTCATTGGGAATTCTTCTGCTGGGTTCACTGATTTGATCTTGACTGGAGAGAGAATTGAAGCTGGGCTGAAATCTGGGAAGATTGCGAAGGGTGCATCATCTAGTTCGGAAAAGAAACCATTCAAGAAGGAGTCTAGTGCCGTGTATGGTTCCAGGAAATCAGAGAGACCTGAGCACCGCCAATCTGTCAGCACGGTGATGATTGCTAAGCCTGCCGTCGCTCCTCGACCAAACAATTCCCAAAGGGCTGAAAGACCCCGGAGGGAGTTTACCCGGTTAAACATGACCTTATCGCAGATCCTGCCACAGTTGCTCTCAACCAATTTGGTGACGGTCAGGGAGGCTCCAAAGTTCCCAAATACAACATCTCCCAAGTACAACGCGAATGCTCGTTGTGCTTACCATTCAGAAAGTCCGGGGCACTCTACTGATGACTGTTGGGCACTAAAGAACAAGCTACAGGACCTCATTGACGCTAAGGAGGTACAGTTTGAGGCATCTGACAGGCCTAATGTGGTGACAGCTCCCCTGCCTGCTCATGGAGTTAATGCTATTGGGGATGAAGAGGAAGTGGATGAAGCTGAGTTTGATAGCTGGATCTACCCGGCAACTGACGGCGGACTTAACAATTGGAGTGCAAAAGACAATCTCCCTGTTTCTTTTGTTACTAAGTAATGAATTCCTATGTTTTGTTATTTTGTAATAAACAATGATAAACGCTATGGCCCGGTGTCTTACCCGAAACACCGTGGTTCTATTTGTGAGGGCATACGAACTGTCATTTCATATATCATGAATGAAAATCTTGGACGTTTTTCGCATTGCAAATATTGTGTTCCTTTTCTGTCTTTCTTTTCCTTTACATAATTTTCAAAACAGCTGTATTTACACACACACTCACTCATACAGGTTTCAATCCACTCTGGATCTTACTGATAACAACTCTGCTACTGCCAATTATGACTTCGAAAATCCGATCAACTTAGCCGAGGACGAAGGTGAAGATGATTGCGAAGTGCCGGGCGAGCTTGCAAGACTGTTGCTTCAGGAAGAGAGGGCAATTCAACCCCATGAAGAGCCGGTGGAAACCATAAACTTGGGTACTGAGACAGACAGGAAAGAGGTAAAGATTGGTGCCAACCTAGAGCTCAGCGTGAAGCAACGGTTAACCAAGATGTTACATGACTATATGGAGATCTTTGCCTGGTCCTACGAAGACATGCCAGGGTTGGATACCGATATTGTTGTCCATCATTTGCCGACTAGGGAAGACTGCCCTCCAGTTAAACAAAAGGTCCATCGGATGCGTCCAGAGATGTCCGAGAAGATTAAAGCCGAGGTTATGAAGCAGTTTGATGCCGGGTTCCTTGCAGTGACTTCTTACCCTCAGTGGGTTGCTAACGTAGTGCCGGTACCTAAAAAGGACGGTAAGGTCAGAATGTGTGTCGACTACAGGGATCTGAACAGGGCCAGCCCCAAGGATGACTTCCCCTTACCTCACATTGATGTCCTTGTTGATAATACAGCTCAGCACAAGGTATTCTCTTTCATGGATGGCTTTTCAGGTTACAATCAGATTAAGATGGCACCTGAAGATATGGAAAAGACTACATTTGTTACTCAATGGGGTACCTTCTGTTACAAGGTCATGCCATTTGGATTAAAGAACGCTGGGGCAACTTACCAACGTGCCATGGTTGCTCTATTTCATGACATGATCCATCACGAGATAGAAGTGTATGTCGACGACATGATCGCTAGGTCCCAGACTGAGGAAGAGCACCTAGATCATCTGCAGAAGTTGTTTGACCGGTTGAAACTGTACAAGCTGAGACTAAACCCGAACAAGTGCACCTTCGGGGTAAGATCTGGGAAGTTGCTAGGCTTCGTGGTCAGTGATAAAGGTATTCAAGTGGACCCTGCTAAGGTCAAAGCTATTCAAGAGATGCCCGTTCCTAAGACAGAGAAGGAAGTCAGAGGCTTTTTAGGACGCCTGAATTACATTGCTCGCTTCATCTCACATCTGACTGCTACCTGTGAGCCAATCTTCAAGTTGCTGAAGAAAGATCAGGTAGTACGTTGGAACGATGAATGTCAGGCTGCCTTCGACAGAATCAAAGAGTATCTCCAAGAACCACCTATCCTTATGCCACCTGTTGAAGGGAGACCTCTGATCCTATATCTGACAGTGCTCGACAATTCAATGGGGTGTGTGCTGGGGCAGCATGACGAGTCTGGCCGAAAAGAGCATGCCATTTATTACCTTAGCAAAAAGTTTACCGACTGTGAGACCCGATACTCACTGCTTGAGAAAACTTGCTGCGCTTTGGTATGGGCTGCTCGCCGGCTGAGACAGTATATGCTGACTCACACTACCTTGTTGATCTCAAAGATGGATCCTATAAAGTATATATTCGAAAAGCCTGCTCTGTCTGGGAGAATTGCAAGATGGCAAATGATCTTGACGGAATACGACATTCAGTACACGACCCAGAAAGCCATCAAGGGAAGGGTATTGGCAGACCACTTAGCTCATCAAGCTGTAGATGACTACCAATCAATGAACTTCGAGTTTCCAGATGAAAGCATTATGATTGTAACTGACTGTGAAGTACCTGGACCGGATGAAGGACCTGAGCCAGGATCCCGATGGTCTATGCACTTTGACGGAGCTTCCAATGCTTTGGGAAATGGTATCGGCGCTATAATCATATCTCCACAGGGTACTCATACTCCACTCACTGCCCGGCTGTGTTTCAACTGTACCAGCAACATGGCGGAGTATGAGGCGTGCATCATGGGTCTTCAAGCTGCGATCGACCTAAGGATCAAGTTTCTAAGTGTTTTCGGAGATTCCGCTCTTGTGATCAATCAAATCAAAGGAGAGTGGGATACGAAACATCCAAACTTGATCCCTTACAGAGAATGTGTGTTGACCCTGATCCCCCACTTCACGGAGATAACCTTTGAGCACTTTCCAAGAGAGGAGAATCAGTTAGCGGACGCGTTAGCTACAATGTCTTCAATGTTCAAGGTAAAATGGGATAATGAGGCTCCCCGAATCATCATCTGGAAACTGGACGAACCGGCATACTGTTGTGATCTCGAAACTGAATTGGTGACTGAGAAGCCTTGGTACCACGAAGTGAAGAGATATTTGGAAGCTCAGGAATACCCTGAAGGTGACTCTGTCAATGATAAGAAATTCCTGAGGAGGTTTGCAGCCAAGTTCTTCCTTAGCAACGGCATCTTGTACAAGCGAAACCATGATTCGACCTTACTGCGTTGTGTGGATAAGACTGAAGCAGAAAGGATCATGGAAGAGCTACATGAAGGGACCTTTGGTACACATTCCAGTGGACATACAATGGCTAAAAAGATCCTACGGGCAGGATATTATTGGTCCACAATGGAAGCTGACTGCTACCAACACTCCAGGACATGCCACAAGTGCCAAATCTATGCAGACAAGGTGCATGTTCCTCCGGTTCCCCTGAATGTTCTGACTGCGCCATGGCCGTTTGCAATGTGGGGCATAGACATGATCGGCGAGATAAAACCTACGGCATCTAATGGGCATCGCTTCATCCTAGTGGCGATCGATTATTTTACGAAGTGGGTTGAGGCAGCATCCTATGCTACGGTAACCAAGACTGTTGTGGCGCGGTTCATTCGGCACAACCTGATCTGTCGGTACGGCGTCCCTGAGCGGATTATTACAGACAACGGTACCAATCTAAACAACAAAATGATCGCTGAGCTCTGCGAACAGTTCAAAATACAGCACCACAATTCTTCTCCTTACAGACCGAAGATGAATGGGGTTGTAGAAGCAGCAAATAAGAATATCAAGAAGATCGTGCAGAAAATGACAGTAACTTATAAAGATTGGCACGAGATGTTACCGTTCGCTCTGCATGGGTACCGTACATCAGCTAGGACGTCAACCGGGGCAACTCCTTTCTCTCTGGTTTATGGCATGGAGGCAGTCTTGCCAATTGAAGTACAAATTCCCTCTCTCCGGATAATGAAGGATGCAAATCTGAACGAAGATGATTGGATCCAGACACGACTTGATCAACTCAACCTCATTGATGAAAAGAGACTTGCTGCTATCTGTCATGGTCAGACGTATCAGAAAAGGATGATCAGGGCATTTAACAAAAAGGTCAGACCACAGGAATATCAAGTTGGGGATCTGGTAATCAAGCGAATCATCCTTCCTCAGAGTGATCCAAGGGGCAAATGGACCCCTACGTACGAAGGGCCATTTGTGGTTAAGCATGTGTTCTCAGGAGGAGCAATGATATTAACCAACATGGATGGTGACGACCTTCCTCACCCCGCCAATGCAGACATAGTTAAAAAATACTACGCATGAAAAAAGACCCGCTAGGCTGACATGCCTAGGCAAAAATTAGGGCTTCCCGTCGAACCAAAAGGGTTCGGGCAAAATGAAGGGATGAAAATGAAAAAAATCTGTACACCCGGCAAGTCGAAAACCTGAAAAGGCGGCTTGGGCAAAAATGGGTATCCCGGTGGACTGAAAACCCGAAAGGGCGGTCGAGGCAAAAATTAGGGATAAAAGCGTAATACTATGTGTTGTACCCCAAAATTTGCCCTCCCATATTCTTCAAGAAATTGCCAAGCCAAGTCACAAAATTCCCCAAGGGTTGCACAGTGCAAGGGCCTCCTAAACAGTCAAAATTAGGATTTTGAGTCTGATCAAGAAAAGGAAGTGTTCAAAGGCTCAATCAAGTCTCATATGCTTACAAACATGGTCAAGCATCCTCATATCAAGTTTCAAGTCATTCAGCTCAAAATTGCACAGTCAAAACCCTAAATTGCACTACAGTCAACTGTAGGGGCAAAATGGTCATTTGACAGTCAAAAGTTCAAATTTTTGGTCAACATATCATTTTGAAGCCACAAACATCATTTGATCAATGCTTGATCATGATTCTCAAAATTTGGCTCAGAAATCATCAAAGATGCAAAAGTTGCTATATTTAGACAGTTGAAAAAGTCAACTGAAATTGACCAGGGCATAACTTTCACATGGATTATCAGAAAAATTCCATCCAAAGCTCATTTTGAAGAGAAAGACATTTCCTACAACTCATCTTCATACTTCAAGTCCAAGAAATTCTCTCACAAAAAGTTATCAATTTCAACATTATAGGTCATTTTCAAAAGTCAACAAAAAGGGACTTTAAGTCAAAGGCCATAACTTGAGATTGGAAAATCAAAATGACATGGGACCAAAGGCATTGGTTATAGGACTCAAAGACCTTTCCAAAATGTCCAAGAACATGTGAAAAGCTTAAGAATTGAGCAAGTTATGCCTTGTAGAAGTTGGGAAATTTTTGTGAAATGGCAAAAGTCAACTATCCTTGAAACTCCAATTTTTGACAAAAGGGCCCACTTTCTTCCACTTGATTCATCCTTGTCATGCCACACACGTGTCCCATGATTAATTTCAAGACCAAATATTGATTTTTCTATTTTATTTAATTTTTGATAATTTAATTCATTTTAAATCTTTAAAAATTCAAATAAAATTCAAAAACCAATGGAATAGTGTCATTTGAATTTGGACAACTTCCATGTATCATGGGCCAACTCAAAAACTCAGGCTAGGGTTAAATTGCACACTAAGTCTTGGTCTTGGCTTAAAAGAAGGAAAAATTTGTTAATGAAAAAACCCTAGGACTAGTTCTCTCATGAGCATGAATCTAGGTCAGCTAGCAAGCCAATTCTCTTCCCTCATAAGGGCCAAGTCAAACCCTAACCATAACACATCAAAGGCTGCGCTAAAAAGCTGATTGCAACATTGAAATTTTTGGATAAAAACACAAAACTGATTTAAAAGTTAGAGAAAGTTTTAAGCCTTAATTCTTTTTCTAAAGGCTTCCTCAAAGCTCCCTGAAGCATTTCCAACTCCAAACATCCATCCAAACGCAAAGAATCGGCAGCAAGGACCTCCCCTGTACAGAGAAACTTTTGAAATCCTATATCATAATTCATACATTCTTTTGCATTTTTATTTGTGAATTCTTGTTTAATGTGAAGTTTACAAGCTAACTGATGTGTTCAATTGAGTTTTCAGTGGCCATACGCGATTCTACCATTTTCATATTCTAGGGTTTTTTAGAGCTTAATTTAGGGCTTTTGCAAATAAGAAAAATCAAAGCTTCAGACCATGGCCATTGAATTCAGTGTGTTGAGACGGACATGAACCACTATTCGCGAACAATTTATGGAGCCTATAGCTCTATTCGCTATTTCTCCAAAAGCAGCCTAAGAAAACACAACGAAAACCGTTGCCTTCGTTCTTTGTGTTTCAGGAAAACGAAAGAGATGATGGCGTGGCACAAGCGGATTGGGGAATTTGAAAATGCGCGCGCGGAATCATTAATGTCTTGTTTGTTCTTTTTATTATTTAATAGCCATTATATATTAAATGAAACTCAGTGGCTCAGCTGGCAGGGACATACGCTTGTGACTCTCATGACCTGGGTTCAAACCCCAGGTCTCACATATTTCTCATATTATTTTTCAACGTGAATTCCCATGCAGCGCTATCATTGATGCCTACCATATACCATCATCATCCAGATGCCCACGCGTCCATCCAATCCACACCAAAGGCTTAGAATCAAGGAGCATACTACGCCTGGTCAAAAGCATCACACATGATCCAGAAAAGTCAACGAACTTCAAGGCTTAATGGGCTTGACTTGCTGAACCTTACCTCCAATTTTGGGGCTACACCCCCCCTGGTTTGCTTTGCTTTTTCATAATTTATTTTATTTATTTATTTTCATTGTTTTAATTAATTAATTGTTTTCTTTACCAAATATAAAAACATCACAAAAAAATCAGAAAAAGGATAAAAAACATAAAAAATATTTATCTTATTTATTTTCTTGTAAATAATTAATATGTAAATTATTTAGTTTAATTAGGTTTTTTTAACTTTAATTCCTTTTAATAAAAATCCGAAAAAACATAGAATTAGGTTAATTAACAATGTTCATTCCTTTTAAATTTTTTTTTTTTTTGATCATAATATTATTATTTATTTATTTTATTTTTATAATTAAATGTATATAAATAACTTAGATTTAAATTAGGTTAAAAATTCAATCTTTTTCTTAATAACTTAAAAAACATTAGAATTAGGGTTTACAACCAATTTTTTTGTTTTAATTAATTCTTTTTCTTTTAAATCTCAAAAAACACAAAAATACCAAAACATTTGATTTTTATTTTAATTCTTCATTAATATTAATTTATTGCAAAAGGGTCCAACGCCCATGTTCATAATTTATTCAATTTGCGCATTTATTTTATGTCATTTATTATAATTATGTACATGTCCCAAAGCCTTGTAACTTTATTTCTCGCACTTTTATTTTATTGCTTCTTTACTTTCAGTCAAATCGGGTTCGGTTTATTTTGGCGATGTGGACCCGCGCCATTTGTAATAGTTTAGATTTATTTTCTCGCAAGTATATAACTGTTAACAAAAAGCATGAAAGAATGTATGGCCCTAAAAATAAAATCAAGCGTAGATCACAAACAAACATGACAAGACAAAATAATTGAAACATGACACACGAACCGCACACACCACCCCTAGGGTACGCCTCACTGTTGCCTTTCGAAAGGTGATCGTCGAGTAGAGGACGTCTTAGTAAGTCCTCATGATCCGGGAACCTGGCATGAGGGTAGCTTCTAAGGTGTCTTCCCATTGCTCCGGTGATCACCATGTCCCTAAAACTCGAATTGACCCGAACACCTCCAACAGTGGTGCTACCTACCTCTCAATGGTGGGATGGCACTACTTTAAAGGACATTTACACAGACGAATTCCTTAGGGTAGGTAGGTTCTCAAGGATACTTGCTCTAATTTCAAACAAATCAAAACATCTTTTCACCAACACATTTTCAAAAGTTTTCAAAAGCAAATTTTTCAAACACTCTGACATACAAGTCGAACTGAAATTTTTTCAAAGAAACTTTTTAAACCCACATTGAAAAGCAAACAAACATTTTTGAAAACACATTGAGCAAGTATCTAAGAGCCCATGGATAACCATGGATAGAAAGGGTGCTAACACCTTCCCTTTCTATAACTTACCTCCCGAACCGAGAGCAATCTCTTTAAAGGAATTTTTCTGTGCTTTTGTCCTTTCCATTTGGAGAAAATAAAAGACGGTGGCGACTCTTGCTTCCGCGACATTTCGCGAAACCAGCTTTAAAACAGTCAGTTCCAGATCCACCGATCACAGAACTGGCGACTCTGCTGGGGACACTTAAAGTGAGGTGTACCTTAGGACTAAGATCACTTGTGTTTTCAATTGCCTGAATTGTTTGCTTTTAAATTGTGGGTACTGTCTTGGGAGTTCTATAGATCCTAACCCGGATCTGGGGGATACCCTTTTAGAAAGTAGCAACAAGGCTGTGAGGGAACTGTGCGGGGTATACCGACATGGTTGAAACAGTCTGCTACGTTGATGTGGCACTTTGGTGTGTACCGGTAACCCTTGAGTTCAGTCAAGGAGAGTACGGGGCCTCCATGTGGTGTCATGAAGCATCAACAGACCTTAGGAACCTTAATTGAACCATCTTGGCCTCTTTAGGGTAGTGAGATAACTGACTTTGGTGCAGTCCGAGGTTGGTTGATACTCGATACTACACTCAATTGAGGGTTGCTTTCCTGGAATATTTCGGTCGCCAGTTCAGTGGCTAAATCGAAACGATGAACAATGAAAGCAATCCCGTGATATTGGGAACCTTAGAACCCGGTTACTTTGATTAGGACAGGTTGAACCCACCAACTTCAAGAGGGTACTACCCAGACCCCATGCTGGCCTTAAACCTTAAGGGCCTGTCTTGTGTGCCTTGTGTGCCTTACATGTTTGTCTTTGTAAATATCTGTGGTGTGTTTAATCATAGCATCATGACATCATCCAACATCATATGCATTAACTAACCATTTCAGGGGTTCGAATTTTCATCTTTGTTCTTGTTTTGTAGGACATGGAAACTGTTCGTAGAAAGACAATTCAAATCAGTCTTGTAAGGATCCCTCCTCAGCTTAAGGAGCTTATATCCAGGATTCCCGAGAACTCTTCATTCAGTGAAAGGCATGGAAGCCTCATCAGCTTGGTCAACACCAACATTGAGGAAGATATGATAAAGGTCCTGTTCCAGTTCTTTGACCCTCTGCATCACTGTTTCACCTTCTTGGACTATCAGTTGGTACCTACATTGGAGGAATTCTCCCGACTCCTGAAGATCCCTATCCTTGATCAGCTACCCTTCAACGGTACAGAAAAGGAACCTAAGCTTGAAGAGATTGCTAAAGCCTTGCACCTACAGTCATCTGACCTCAAGGGACATTGGGAAGTTAGAAGTGGTATTAATGGGTTCTTAGCCAGGTTTCTGTTTGAAAAGGCCTATGAATGTTGGAACTCCCTTGACTTGCAAGCTTTTGAAGAGGTTGTGGCCCTCCTTGTTTATGGTTTGGTGTTGTTCCCTAACCCAGACCAGCTCGTTGATATCAATGCTGTCCAGATCTTTATGTCCAGGAATCCTATACCTACGTTGCTGGGGGACCTCCTTCACTCATGTTACACTCGAACCATGAGGAAAAGAGGTGTCCTTATGTGTTGCACTCCTCTCCTGGGAAAGTGGTTTATTTCGCACCTTCCACAATCAGTCCTGAAGAACGAGCGGGGTTTGAGATGGTCACAACGGTTGATGACTCTTACACATGCAGATATACATTGGTGCCCTAGGTCCAGAGAAGATGTCACTATCATTGATCGTTGCGGGGAGTATCCTAATGTTCCTTTACTTGGAATCAGAGGGGGTATTACTTATAGTCCATGCCTGGCTTGGAGAAAATTTGGTTATGCTCGGAGGGATGGTCCTCATGACATGTTGATTCCTGACATAGTTTTTGACTTCGACAATGATACTCAAGGACTTCGCCAGAGATTTATCAGAGCTTGGAGGATGCCTAGTAGGATAGACAGCAAGACACTGGGGCACAGGAACTCCATCCCTTTGGAGCCTTACCTCAAATGGGTACGAGCCCGCTCTCAGAAGTTGGTAATGCCTTATCCTCACATGCTTCCAGTAATCAAAGAGCCTGCCTTGGAAGGAGAGGTGTCTCACGTTATTCAGCACCCTGATATGCCCACATCCTGGGAAGAGATGCAGAAGAGCTGGATCCAGCTTAAGGAAGAGCGGAATTCTCTTGAGACTAGTTTGCATGCCAGTGAAAAGAAGGTCTTGGAGCTCACCCGCCTGTTGCACGAGGAAAGGAACCTCAACACTTACATAGCTCCAAAGAAGATGCGCAACATATTTTGGGATTGATTTGATCTTTTTGTACTTTGGCCCATGAGGCTTTGATGTATTAAACAATGATTTTCTTAATAATAATGTGTGTTCCTTTTGGTCTACAACAAATTTGAATTTTCGAACTCTTGAATGCATTGCATAAACACATATCATTCATCATGTGCATCATAGGTACTCTTCTTTTCAGGTTGTTTACTGTTCTTCGCTGTTTATTTCAGCATCATGAACCCTGAATCATCAACCGAGGCATCTATCAAGGCTCTTCAGGCGCAGAATGTCCAGTTTCAGGCGCAAAACGCCCAATTTCAGGAGCTGATCAAGGGCTTGGCTCAGGGTCAACAAGAGTTGAAGACCATGCTTCTGAAGAAGACTAAGAAGAAGAGGAGGACTGTGCTATTTAACACTGGGCGCAGACTCGGGAACACCTTGGTTGAAGCTGAAAGGACTCCTCCATCTGTGGAGGAAGGTAGTCACCAAGAAAGGGAGGTCCCTACTCCTGTGGGCTCTGATACTGAAACAGACTTCAACGACGAACATTACCCTCCTGCTGAAGACCGGTACAAACAGCTGGAAGACAGATTAAAGGCTATGGAAGTTCAGCGGGTGCCTGGATTGGATTTCCGAGACTTGGGGTTATCTACTGGGGTGGTGATCCCACACAAGTTCAAAACACCTGCCTTCGTGAAGTATGATGGGGCTTCCTGTCCCAAGATGCACCTCCGTTCTTATGTAAGGAAGATCCATCCTTACACAGCAGACAAGAATCTTTGGATCCACTTCTTCCAGGAGAGTCTTTCAGGGACTCACCTCGATTGGTTCTATCAGCTGGATGGAATCAGCATTCGTAACTGGGAGGATCTGGCCACTGCTTTTTACAAGCAGTATCAATATAATGCCGACCTCGCTCCTACGCGTACCCAGCTCCAGGGTATGTCGCTAGGGTCGGGTGAAGGTTTTAAGGAGTACGCCCAGAAATGGAGAGACCTGGCTGGCAGGGTGCAGCCACCATTGACGGATCGGGAGCTGGTAGATATGTTTTTGGGGACCCTATCTGGTCCATTTTTCAATCATCTCATTGGTAATTCCTCTGCTGGGTTTACTGATCTGATCCTGACTGGTGAAAGGATCGAGGCCGGTATAAAATCGGGAAAGATACAGAAAGTTGCCTCCTCCAGTACTGAGAAGAAACCCTTCAAAAAGGAGGCTAGTGCTGTATATAGCTCCCGGAGAACAGAGCGACCTGAACACCGCCAATCTGTCAGTGCGGTAATGATTGCCAAACCTGCTGCCGCTCCTCGGCCAACTAATCCTCAAAAGTTTGAAAGACCCCGGAGAGAGTTTACCCGGTTAAGCATGACCTTATCACAGATCCTGCCACAGTTGCTATCCACCAATTTAGTGACTGTCAGGGAGTCTCCAAAGTTTCCCAATACTGCATCCCCCAAGTTCAATCCAAATGCTCGCTGTGCTTATCACTCTGATAGCCCGGGGCATAACACAGATGACTGTTGGGCCCTAAGGAATAAGGTTCAAGACCTCATTGATGCAAAGGAAATACAGTTTGAGGCGCCCGAGAGGCCGAATGTTGTAACTGCTCCCATGCCCCAGCATGGAGTGAATGCTGTTGAGGAGGATTTGTATGTAGCTTCGGTGGATGATGTTGCTACTCCGTTGCTGATGGTCAAGAGGAATCTGTTGCTAGCCAGTTTATTTCCGGGATGTAGCGAAGGTTGCCCTCTATGTGTTGCTTCCCCTGCTGGTTGTTCTCTGCTGAAGTCAGGCGTCCAAAACCTGATAGATAGTAGAGAGATTTTGTTCAGAAAGACTGTTGTTCCTGCTGCTCCCGTTGAAGAAGTGTCGATCGTTACCATCTTCAACAACCACTCCGAGGCTCCTTCAAAGAAGCCTGTCCAAATTTTGCCAGTTCACAAGAGTGCTCCCATCACCATTACTGTTCCGGGGCCTATACCCTACAAATCTGATAAGGCTGTCCCATGGCACTATGGGGCGGATGTTTATGTTCTGGGTGTGAAACAAGAGTTCAACATTGATGCTGGTGTCTCCAATATCACCGGGCCTGCTAAGGTCACTCGTAGTGGAAGACTGTTCTCGCCAGACATTGCTCCTCCGGTAATTCATAGGCCTTTGGTCTTCACACCTGCCAGGGTGCCTGTTTCTCCCCCTGACCAAATATCCACCCCTGCTACTGAGTCATCTGATACTCGGGGCAAGGGGATTGCTGCTGATGTGCCTGCCAGGACGGAGGCACCAAAGACCATTGTTGAGGCTTCCAAGCAGGAAATGGAAGAAATCCTCAAGATAATAAAGAAAAGTGATTTCAACGTTGTAGAACAGCTGGGGCACACCCCCTCTAAAATCTCCATGTTGTCACTGCTGCTGTGTTCAGAGGCCCATGCAAAGGCTCTGATTGCTTTCTTAAAGACAGCCCACGTACCCCAAGAGACGTCTGCTGACCAGTTCACCGACTGTGTGGCCAACTTAACCGCTGATAATGGCCTGGGTTTCTCTGATGCCGATCTGACAGCAAAGGGGAAGAACCATAATGATGCCCTGCATGTCTCCATTGAATGCAGGGGCACTACTCTTGCTCATGTGCTGGTTGACACAGGTTCTTCATTAAACGTGCTGCCCAAGAAGGCTCTGGATAGGCTGGATTGTGAGGGTCTAGAGCTCAAACCAACTCACATTGTTGTCCGGGCCTTTGACGGGTCCAAAAGAATGGTACATGGTGAGGTGGACATCCCAATCAGGGTTGGATCACAGGTATTTGATTCAAAATTCTATGTGATGGACATCCATCCGTCCTATTCTTGTTTGCTGGGTCGCCCGTGGATCCACAAGGCTGGAGCTGTGACCTCCACATTGCATCAGAAGCTCAAGTACCCGGTCAGGGGGAAGATCGTAATAGTGCAAGGGGAAGAGGAGTACATGGTCAGCCACCTCAACTCCTTCAGATACGTAGAAATGGATGGGGAGTTCATTGAAACCCCCTTTCAACATTTTGAGGAAGTACCACAAACCTTGGCAGCAACAGAAGCAGATGAAGAGGTTTCTCCTATGAAGATGGCCTCCTTAAAGGACGCCCGGGCTGTGATCGAAAAAGGTGAATGTGCAAACTGGGGCAAGCTCCCTGATCTTACTCCTAAGACTAACAAGTTTGGGCTGGGTTTCACCACAGAAGCTCAGAAAGCGGTGCGCAAGGCGAGAATTGGAAGACCTCTTGTGCTCATCACCCACTCAGAAGTGAATGCTATTGGAGAGGAAGTCAAAGTGGAAGAGTCAGAGTTCGATAGCTGGATCTACCCGACGACTGACGGTGGATTGACCAATTGGACTGCTAAAGATTTTACACCCATAACTTTTGTTCCCCAGTAATGAATTTCTTTGTTTTTGATTTGTAATAAACAATAATTTGAAACTATATGGCCCGGTGTCTTACCCGGGGCACCGTGGTTTTATTTATGAGGGCTTTTGTTTGTCACTATCATATATCATGAATAAAAGCATTGGACGTTTTTCACAATTCAAATTTTGCGCTCCTTTTCTTTCCTTTCTTTACATATTGCAAAACAGCTGTATTTACACACACACTCACTCATACAGGTTTCAATCCACTCTGGATCTCACTGGTAACGACTCTGCTACTGCCAGTTATGACTTTGAAAATCCGATCAACTTAGCCGAAGACGAAGGTGAAGATGATTGCGAAGTGCCTGGTGAACTTGCAAGACTGTTACAACAGGAGGAGAGGGCAATTCAACCCCATGAAGAACCAGTGGAAATAATAAACTTGGGTACTGAAGAAGACAAGAAAGAGGTGAATATTGGTGCCAACCTAGAACTCAGCGTGAAGCAACGGTTGACTCAGATGCTGCATGACTATAAAGAAATCTTTTCCTGGTCCTACGAAGATATGCCCGGATTAGATATCGACATTGTGGTCCATCACTTACCAACTAAAGAAGATTGCCCTCCGGTTAAGCAAAAGGTCCGCCGTATGCGTCCAGAGATGTCTGAGAAGATTAAAGCCGAGGTTATGAAGCAGTTTGATGCCGGTTTTCTTGCAGTGACTTCTTACCCTCAGTGGGTTGCTAATGTGGTGCCGGTACCTAAGAAGGACGGCAAGGTCAGGATGTGTGTCGATTACAGGGATCTGAATAGGGCCAGCCCCAAGGATGACTTCCCTCTACCCCACATTGATGTCCTTGTTGATAATACAGCTCAGCATAAAGTGTTCTCTTTCATGGATGGTTTTTCAGGCTACAATCAGATCAAGATGGCTCCGGAAGACATGGAAAAGACTACGTTTGTTACTCAGTGGGGCACCTTCTGCTACAAAGTCATGCCTTTTGGACTAAAGAATGCTGGGGCAACCTACCAACGTGCCATGGTTGCTTTATTTCATGACATGATCCATCATGAGATAGAAGTGTATGTTGACGACATGATCGCTAGGTCCCAGACTGAGGAAGAACACCTTGATCATCTGCAGAAACTGTTTGACCGTTTGAAACTGTACAAGCTGAGGTTAAACCCGAACAAGTGCACCTTCGGGGTAAGATCTGGAAAGTTGCTAGGCTTCGTGGTAAGTGACAAGGGAATTCAAGTGGACCCTGCTAAGGTCAAAGCCATTCAAGAGATGCCAGTTCCTAAGACAGAGAAGGAAGTCAGAGGCTTTCTAGGACGTCTGAATTACATTGCTCGGTTCATTTCACACTTAACTGCTACCTGTGAACCAATCTTCAAGCTGCTGAAGAAAGATCAGGTAGTACGCTGGAATGATGAATGTCAGGCTGCTTTTGACAGAATCAAAGAATATCTCCAAGAACCACCCATCCTTATGCCACCAGTTGAAGGGAGACCTTTGATACTTTACCTGACAGTGCTTGATAATGCAATGGGGTGTGTGCTGGGGCAGCATGACGAGTCTGGCCGAAAAGAACATGCCATTTATTACCTTAGCAAAAAGTTTACCGACTGTGAGACCCGATACTCATTGCTTGAGAAAACTTGCTGCGCTTTGGTATGGGCTGCTCGCCGGCTGAGACAGTATATGCTGACTCACACTACCTTGTTGATCTCAAAAATGGATCCTATAAAGTACATATTCGAAAAGCCTGCTCTGTCTGGGAGAATTGCAAGATGGCAGATGATCTTGACGGAATACGACATTCAGTACACGACCCAAAAAGCCATCAAGGGAAGTGTATTGGCAGACCACCTAGCACATCAAGCTGTGGATGACTACCAGTCAATGAACTTCGAGTTTCCAGATGAAAGCATTATGATAGTAACTGACTGTGAAATACCTGGACCGGATGAAGGACCTGAACCAGGATCCCGATGGTCTATGCATTTTGACGGAGCATCCAACGTTTTGGGAAATGGTATTGGTGCCATCATCATATCTCCACAAGGTACTCATACTCCCCTCACCGCCCGGCTGTGTTTCAACTGTACCAACAACATGGCGGAGTATGAAGCGTGTATCATGGGTCTTCAAGCTGCGATCGACCTGAGGATCAAATTTCTGAGTGTCTTCGGAGATTCCGCTCTTGTGATCAATCAGATCAAAGGAGAGTGGGATACGAGACACCCAAACTTGATTCCTTACAGAGAATGTGTGTTGGCCTTGATCCCCCACTTCACAGAGATAACATTTGAGCACTTTCCAAGAGAAGAGAATCAGTTGGCGGACGCGTTAGCTACAATGTCTTCAATGTTCAAGGTTAAATGGGACAACGAGGCTCCCCGGATCATCATCTGGAAACTGGACGAACCGGCATACTGTTGTGATCTCGAAACTGAATTGGTAACTGAGAAGCCTTGGTACCACGAAGTGAAGAGATATCTGGAAGCACAGGAATACCCTGAAGGAGCATCTGTCAATGATAAGAAATTCCTGAGGAGGTTTGCAGCCAAGTTCTTTCTTAGCAACGACATCTTGTACAAGCGAAACCAGGATTCAACCCTACTGCGTTGTGTAGATAAGACTGAAGCAGAAAGAATCATGGAAGAGCTACATGAAGGGACCTTTGGTACACACTCCAGTGGACATACCATGGCAAAGAAGATCCTACGGGCAGGGTATTACTGGTCCACCATGGAAGCTGATTGCTACCAACATTCTAGGACATGCCATAAATGCCAGATCTACGCAGACAAGGTGCATGTTCCTCCGGTTCCCCTGAATGTTCTGACTGCACCTTGGCCGTTTGCAATGTGGGGCATAGACATGATCGGCGAGATTAAACCTACGACATCCAATGGACATCGCTTCATCCTAGTGGCGATTGATTATTTTACGAAGTGGGTTGAGGCAGCATCCTATGCTACGGTAACCAAGACTGTGGTGGCACGGTTCATTCGGCACAACCTGATCTGTCGGTATGGTGTCCCTGAGCGGATTATTACAGATAATGGTACCAATCTGAACAATAAGATGATCGCTGAGCTCTGCGAACAGTTCAAAATACAGCACCACAATTCTTCTCCTTACAGACCGAAGATGAATGGGGCTGTAGAAGCAGCTAATAAAAACATCAAGAAGATCGTGCAGAAGATGACAGTAACGTATAAAGATTGGCACGAGATGTTACCGTTCGCTCTGCATGGGTATCGTACCTCAGCTAGGACGTCAACCGGGGCAACTCCTTTCTCTCTGGTTTATGGCATGGAGGCAGTCTTGCCGATCGAAGTACAAATTCCTTCTCTCCGGATAATGAAGGATGCAAATCTGAATGAAGATGATTGGATCCAGACGCGACTTGATCAGCTCAACCTTATTGACGAAAAGAGACTTGCTGCTATCTGTCATGGTCAGACGTATCAGAAACGAATGATCAGGACATTTAACAAAAAGGTCAGACCACAGGAATATCAAGTCGGGGATCTGGTGATCAAGCGAATCATCCTTCCTCAGAGTGATCCAAGGGGCAAATAAACCCCTACGTACGAAGGGCCATTTGTGGTTAAGCATGTGTTCTCAGGAGGAGCAATGATATTAACCAAATGGACCGCTAGGCTGACATGTCTAGGCAAAAATTAGGGCTTCCCGTCGAACCAAAAGGGTTCGGGCAAAATGAAGGGATGAAAATGAAAATTCTGTACACCCGGCAAGTCGAAAACCTGAAAGGGCGGCTTGGGCAAAAATGGGTATCCCGGTGGACTGAAAACCCGAAAGGGCAGTCCAGGCAAAAGTTAGGGATAAAAACGTAATACTATGTCTCATCAAATCACTTTGCATCCAGAATCCGGTATCTACATCAAGTTCAGACGGCATCGATCAGTCAGCTTCACCTTCAACCAAGGTCATCAAGTGATGAGACGCACGGAGTATAAAGGCAATAGCAGAGTTGAAACCCAGTGGATCATTCATCTTTCACGCAGCTGTTTTATTTTCTTTTGTACAAAACTTGTAATAAACTCTTTTGCTCGGCGACATTTCTCTTACTAGGATGTCAGCCTCTTGTACACAAAACGCCTATTCACAGGCTATTCAAAATCAATACAAATATACTTTTCAGTTAAATGTGCCAACTGTGTTTTCTTTTTCTGTTTTGTTTTGCGAAGAACGTCCAAGATTCAATTTGTGATATATGCATTGACAATAATTTGCTAGCTCATAAGTATTTGCATACGAAACAAAGAATTAATTGCAGGTGACACTAGAAACAGGGGCAATAAAGAGTTGTCTGAGCAGTCTAATTGTTCTATCCTCCAAGGTACCAAGGTAGGTTCAGCTAAAGAACCTAACCAGGCATCTTAAATTCCCCAGAGAGTGAGACAGCAAGTCAGTGCATTCTTCCCCAAACAAAGTTAACAAGTCTCAAGGAAATTGGGTATCCTCCAGTAGATCCCAATATACCCCAGCAGCATATATTCTTAACAAGCATCCCCGGCAGTCTTGGTCTAAAGATTGTTCCCCGGCGGCATACATCAACATTCAAAGGAATCACTTCCCAAGCATATCAAAACTTCCCCAGGAGAGTCCCGTCTAAGTTCCCCAGGAAAGATGGAATTCATCTCCCCAAGCGGTAAGCTTATCCCCAGTATATTCTGGAAGCTCATCCCCTAGCAGAGCACGAACGCGTCGTCCGGCTTTATTTAAAGAGTTATTTCCTTAACAGGATATAACTGGGTTATCCTCAGCCAAAAGCCAAGGAAAGGTCATCGTCAACATGGTTCTTTCCTATCCCCAGCGAAGTCCCTCAATACTTCCAATATAACAACGGTATCCTCAGCAAGTTATCAACACTCAGCAAGGCATCTCTCTTCCCACAGAGTATTGCTTCCCAGCATGATCGCTAGAGTATCTTTTCTCCCCGCAGAATCTTCCATTCGCCAAGTTTATTCCGCAACGGAGTCATCTTCTCCTACCGGTATCCTTGCAGTTATCATCCCCAGCGGAAGCAAAATCTATTCTTCGACATCAGCCCAGGATACGACTTCCCGGCACCCGTCAAGGATTTACTTTCCTAGACAAAAACATACATAAAACATCACATACATCATTATAGCATGCATAACGCACTGCATCATACAAATCTCATTTATGTTGAGAACATCATTGCTTGATCCATATCATGCATTGCATATGACTGACTTTTATCTTTCAGGAAAGATCCAGTTAAGTTCTCAAGCTACATTTCAAGACCTAGACCGGTTCAGTTAAATCGTCCCAAGATTTTCCTGATGCTTATCCAGTCAAAGGCCTTCTCTGGTTCAGTCAGATCGACCCTAAGATCTCCCTGATGCTTATCCAGTTGAAGACATTTCAAGACCTAGACCGGTTCAGTTAAATCGTCCCAAGATTTTCCTGATGCTTATCCAGTCAAAGGCCTTCTCTGGTTCAGTCAGATCGACCCTAAGATCTCCCTGATGCTTATCCAGTTGAAGACATTTCAAGACCTAGACCGGTTCAGTTAAATCGTCCTAAGATTTTCCTGATGCCTATCCAGTCAAAGGCCTTCTCTGGTTCAGTCAGATCGACCCTAAGATCTCCCTGATGCTTATCCAGTTGAAGACATTTCAAGACCTAGACCGGTTCAGTTAAATCGTCCCAAGATTTTCCTGATGCTTATCCAGTCAAAGGCCTTCTCTGGTTCAGTCAGATCGACCCTAAGATCTCCCTGATTCTTATTCCAGCAAAAGACACCCAAGATTTTTCTCAACGAGCGTTGTTGAAGTTAAAGTCGCCCAAGGTTCTCTTACCATTCATGCTAAGGTAGTAACCATCCCTGGTTCTTTCATCGCCGTTTGAAGCTCCAGACTCAGCTCCTGTAACCAGTCAGGACACATCTATGCCAGGCATCTAAACATCAGCTCCTGCAACGTGTCAGGTACTCATTTTTCTGTTTTTGCAGGTATGCAGGTTCTCGCCAAGGAATCTCTTACGCGATCAAACACCCAGATGGCATCTATAAGCCCATTCCCCCATCATTGCTAACATGTAAGCGCAAATTTCCGGGCACTCTAGTGTCCAATCATCTTCTACCCTCGGATTACGAAAGGCACGTCCGCCAATCTGCATCCTCAGGTCTAAGAAGATTGAACAGGGGCAACTGTTGTACCCCAAAATTTGCCCTCCCATATTCTTCAAGAAATTGCCAAGCCAAGTCACAAAATTCCCCAAGGGTTGCACAGTGCAAGGGCCTCCTAAACAGTCAAAATTAGGGTTTTGAGTCTGATCAAGAAAAGGAAGTGTTCAAAGGCTCAATCAAGTCTCATATGCTTACAAACATGGTCAAGCATCCTCATATCAAGTTTCAAGTCATTCAGCTCAAAATTGCACAGTCAAAACCCTAAATTGCACTACAGTCAACTGTAGGGGCAAAATGGTCATTTGACAGTCAAAAGTTCAAATTTTTGGTCAACATATCATTTTGAAGCCACAAACATCATTTGATCAATGCTTGATCATGATTCTCAAAATTTGGCTCAGAAATCATCAAAGATGCAAAAGTTGCTACATTTAGACAGCTGAAAAAGTCAACTGAAATTGACCAGGGCATAACTTTCACATGGATTATCAGAAAAATTCCATCCAAAGCTCATTTTGAAGAGAAAGACATTTCCTACAACTCATCTTCATACTTCAAGTCCAAGAAATGCTCTCACAAAAAGTTATCAATTTCAACATTATAGGTCATTTTCAAAAGTCAACAAAAAGGGACTTTAAGTCAAAGGCCATAACTTGAGATTGGAAAATCAAAATGACATGGGACCAAAGGCATTGGTTAGAGGACTCAAAGACCTTTCCAAAATGTCCAAGAACATGTGAAAAGCTTAAGAATTGAGCAAGTTATGCCTTGTAGAAGTTGGGAAATTTTTGTGAAATGGCAAAAGTCAACTATCCTTGAAACTCCAATTTTTGACAAAAGGGCCCACTTTCTTCCACTTGATTCATCCTTGTCATGCCACACACGTGTCCCATGATTAATTTCAAGACCAAATATTGATTTTTCTATTTTATTTAATTTTTGATAATTTAATTCATTTTAAATCTTTAAAAATTCAAATAAAATTCAAAAACCAATGGAATAGTGTCATTTGAATTTGGACAACTTCCATGTATCATGGGCCAACTCAAAAACTCAGGCTAGGGTTAAATTGCACACTAAGTCTTGGTCTTGGCTTAAAAGAAGGAAAAATTTGTTAATGAAAAAACCCTAGGACTAGTTCTCTCATGAGCATGAATCTAGGTCAGCTAGCAAGCCAATTCTCTTCCCTCATAAGGGCCAAGTCAAACCCTAACCATAACACATCAAAGGCTGCGCTAAAAAGCTGATTGCAACATTGAAATTTTTGGATAAAAACACAAAACTGATTTAAAAGTTAGAGAAAGTTTTAAGCCTTAATTCTTTTTCTAAAGGCTTCCTCAAAGCTCCCTGAAGCATTTCCAACTCCAAACATCCATCCAAACGCAAAGAATCGGCAGCAAGGACCTCCCCTGTACAGAGAAACTTTTGAAATCCTATATCATAATTCATACATTCTTTTGCATTTTTATTTGTGAATTCTTGTTTAATGTGAAGTTTACAAGCTAACTGATGTGTTCAATTGAGTTTTCAGTGGCCATACGCGATTCTACCATTTTCATATTCTAGGGTTTTTTAGAGCTTAATTTAGGGCTTTTGCAAATAAGAAAAATCAAAGCTTCAGACCATGGCCATTGAATTCAGTGTGTTGAGACGGACATGAACCACTATTCGCGAACAATTTATGGAGCCTATAGCTCTATTCGCTATTTCTCCAAAAGCAGCCTAAGAAAACACAACGAAAACCGTTGCCTTCGTTCTTTGTGTTTCAGGAAAACGAAAGAGATGATGGCGTGGCACAAGCGGATTGGGGAATTTGAAAATGCGCGCGCGGAATCATTAATGTCTTGTTTGTTCTTTTTATTATTTAATAGCCATTATATATTAAATGAAACTCAGTGGCTCAGCTGGCAGGGACATACGCTTGTGACTCTCATGACCTGGGTTCAAACCCCAGGTCTCACATATTTCTCATATTATTTTTCAACGTGAATTCCCATGCAGCGCTATCATTGATGCCTACCATATACCATCATCATCCAGATGCCCACGCGTCCATCCAATCCACACCAAAGGCTTAGAATCAAGGAGCATACTACGCCTGGTCAAAAGCATCACACATGATCCAGAAAAGTCAACGAACTTCAAGGCTTAATGGGCTTGACTTGCTGAACCTTACCTCCAATTTTGGGGCTACACCCCCCCTGGTTTGCTTTGCTTTTTCATAATTTATTTTATTTATTTATTTTCATTGTTTTAATTAATTAATTGTTTTCTTTACCAAATATAAAAACATCACAAAAAAATCAGAAAAAGGATAAAAAACATAAAAAATATTTATCTTATTTATTTTCTTGTAAATAATTAATATGTAAATTATTTAGTTTAATTAGGTTTTTTTAACTTTAATTCCTTTTAATAAAAATCCGAAAAAACATAGAATTAGGTTAATTAACAATGTTCATTCCTTTTAAATTTTTTTTTTTTTGATCATAATATTATTATTTATTTATTTTATTTTTATAATTAAATGTATATAAATAACTTAGATTTAAATTAGGTTAAAAATTCAATCTTTTTCTTAATAACTTAAAAAACATTAGAATTAGGGTTTACAACCAATTTTTTTGTTTTAATTAATTCTTTTTCTTTTAAATCTCAAAAAACACAAAAATACCAAAACATTTGATTTTTATTTTAATTCTTCATTAATATTAATTTATTGCAAAAGGGTCCAACGCCCATGTTCATAATTTATTCAATTTGCGCATTTATTTTATGTCATTTATTATAATTATGTACATGTCCCAAAGCCTTGTAACTTTATTTCTCGCACTTTTATTTTATTGCTTCTTTACTTTCAGTCAAATCGGGTTCGATTTATTTTGGCGATGTGGACCCGCGCCATTTGTAATAGTTTAGATTTATTTTCTCGCAAGTATATAACTGTTAACAAAAAACATGAAAGAATGTATGGCCCTAAAAATAAAATCAAGCGTAGATCACAAACAAACATGACAAGACAAAATAATTGAAACATGACACACGAACCGCACACACCACCCCTAGGGTACGCCTCACTGTTGCCTTTCGAAAGGTGATCGTCGAGTAGAGGACGTCTTAGTAAGTCCTCATGATCCGGGAACCTGGCATGAGGGTAGCTTCTAAGGTGTCTTCCCATTGCTCCGGTGATCACCATGTCCCTAAAACTCGAATTGACCCGAACACCTCCAACAGTGGTGCTACCTACCTCTCAATGGTGGGATGGCACTACTTTAAAGGACATTTACACAGACGAATTCCTTAGGGTAGGTAGGTTCTCAAGGATACTTGCTCTAATTTCAAACAAATCAAAACATCTTTTCACCAACACATTTTCAAAAGTCTTCAAAAGCAAATTTTTCAAACACTCTGACATACAAGTCGAACTGAAATTTTTTCAAAGAAACTTTTTAAACCCACATTGAAAAGCAAACAAACATTTTTGAAAACACATTGAGCAAGTATCTAAGAGCCCATGGATAACCATGGATAGAAAGGGTGCTAACACCTTCCATTTCTATAACTTACCTCCCGAACCGAGAGCAATCTCTTTAAAGGAATTTTTCTGTGCTTTTGTCCTTTCCATTTGGAGAAAATAAAAGACGGTGGCGACTCTTGCTTCCGCGACATTTCGCGAAACCAGCTTTAAAACAGTCAGTTCCAGATCCACCGATCACACTATGTCTCATTGATCACTTTGCATCCAGAATCCGGTATCTACATCAAGCTCAGACGACATCGATCAGTCAGCTTCATCTTCAACCAAGGTCATCAAGTGATAAGACGCCCGGAATTATAAAGACAATAGCAGAGTTGAAACCCAGTGGATCATTCATACTTCACACAGCTGTTTTATTTTCTTTTGTACAAAACTTGTATAAACTCTTTCGTTCGGCGGCGCTCCTCTTACTAGGACGTCAGCCTCTTGTATACAAAACGCCTATTCATGGGCCATTCAAAATCAATACAAATATATTTTCAGTTAAATGTGCCAAGTGTTTTTTCTTTTTTCTGTTTTGTTTTGCGAAGAACGTCCAAGGTTCGATTTGTGATATATGCATTGACAATAATTTGCTAACTCATAAATATTTGCATACGAAACAAAGGAATTAATTGCAGGTGACACTAGAAACAGGGGCAATAAAAGAGTTGTCCGAGCAGTCTAATTGTTCTATCCTCCAAGGTACCAAGATAGATTCAGCTAAAGAACACGGCCAAGTACATCTTAATTCCCCAGAGAGTGGTTCAGCAAAACAGTACATTCCTCTCCAAGCTATTATCAAATATCAAGGAAATTGAGTATCCTCCCGTAGATCTCAACATTTCCCCAGCAGCAATACAAGCATCCCCGACAGTCTTGGCCTAAAGATTGTTCCCCGGCGGTATCTCAATATTCAAAGGAATCACTTCACTGCAATTCAAACATCCCCAGAAGAGTCCAATCCAGTTTCCCCAGGAAAGATGGAGTTCATATCCCCAAGCAATAAGTTTATCCCCAGTAGATTCTGGAAGCTTATCCCCTCGTAGAGCACGAACGCGTCTCCCGGCTTTATTCAAAGAGTTATTTCCTTAACAGGATATAACTGGGTTATCCTCAGCCAAAAGCCATGGAAAGAGCGTCCTCGACGTAGTTCTTTCCTATCCCCAGCGAAGTCTATTCACACTTCCAACAACAAGACATCCTCAGCAAGTTATTATCTACATTCAGCAAAGCATCTCTATCCCCACAGAGTATTTCTTCCCAGCATGGTCGCTAGAGTATCTTTTCTCCCCGCAGAATCTTCCATTCGCCAAGTTTATTCCGCAACAGAGTCATCTTCTCCTACCGGTATTCTTGCAACTATCATCCCCAGCGGAAGGGAAATCTATTCTTCAACATCAGCCCGGGATATGACTTCCTGGCACCCGTCAAAGAGTTTACTTTCTTAGACGAAAAACATATTCATAAAACATCACATACACCATTATAGCATGCATAGACGCATCATATCATACAAATCTCATTTATGTTGAGAACATCATTGCTTGATCCATATCATGCATTGCATATGACTGACCTTTACCTTTCAGGAAAGACGCAGTTAAAATGCTCAAACATATTTCAAAGCCTTCTCTAGTCCAGCTAAATCGACTCCCAACAGATTTTTCTGATAAAGACTCAGCAGAAGTGATGGTCCCCTCTCCGACGGTGAGTGAGGTGGTAATTCCTTCTTCAGATGTTTCCCTCTCCGACGATGAGTGTGAGGCGATAGTCTCTTATGGTCCCCTCTCCGACAAGTGCGTGAGGTGGTAATTCCTTTTTCATATGGTCCCCTCTCCGACAAGTGCGTGAGGTGGTAATTCCTTTTTCAGATGTTTCCCTCTCCGACGATGAGTGTGAGGTGATAGTCTTATGGTCCCCTCTCCGACAAGTGCGTGAGGTGGTAATTCCTTTTTCATATGGTCCCCTCTCCGACAAGTGCGTGAGGTGGTAATTCCTTTTTCAGATGTTTCCCTCTCCGACGATGAGTGTGAGGTGATAGTCTTATGGTCCCCTCTCCGGCAAGTGCGTGAGGTGGTAATTCCTTTTTCAGATGTTTCCCTCTCCGACGTTGAGTGTGAGGTGATAGTCTCTTATGGTTCCCTCTCCGACGGTGTGTGAGGTGACAATTCCTTTTCCTATGATTCCCTCTCCGACGGCGAGTGAGGTGATTCCCTTTCAGATTATAATAGCCTATGGTTCTCGTTCCGATACTGCAAAGATGGTAATTCCCGCCAAGATTTTTCTCAACGAGCGTTGTTGAAGTTAAAGTCGCCCAAGGTTCTCTTACCATTCATGCTAAAGCAATAACCATCCCTGGTTCATTCATCGCCGTTTGAAGCTCCAGACTCAACTCCTGCAACCAGTCAGGACATATCTATACCAAACATCTAAAAATCAGCTCCTGCAACGTGTCAGGTACTCATTTTCTGTTTTGCAGGTATGCAGGTTCTCGCTAAGGAATCTCCTACGCGATCAACATCCAGATGGCATCTATAAGCCCATCATCCTATCCAGCAATCTCCAAATGGCATCTATAAGCCCATTCCCCCATCACACTGCCAACATGTGAGCGCAAATTTCTGGGCACTCTAGTGTTCAATCATCTTCTACCCTCGGATTACGAAAGGCACGTCAGCCAATCTTCATCCTCAGGTCTAAGAAGATTGAACAGGGGCAACTGTTGCACCTCAAAATTTGCCCTCCCATATTCTTCAAGAAATTGCCAAGTCAAGTCACAAAATTCCCCAAGGGTTGTGCAGTGCAACTGTCTCCTATACAGTCAAAACTAGGGTTTGTGTTCTGATCAAGAATTGAAAGTTTTCAAAGGCCCAATAAAGTCTCATATGCTTACAAAGATGGTCAAGTATCCTCATATCAAGTTTCAAGGCATTCAGCTCAAAATTGCACAGTCAAAACCCTAAATTGCACTACAGTCAACTATAGGGGCAAAATGGTCATTTGGCAGTCAAAAGTTCAAATTTTTGGTCAACATATCATTTTGAAGCCACAAACATCATTTGATCAATGCTTGATCATGATTCTCAAAATTTGGCTCAGAAATCATCAAAGATGCAAAAGTTGCTATATTTGGACAGTTGAAAAAGTCAACTGAAATTGACCAGGGCATAACTTTCACATGGATTATCAGAAAAATTCCATCCAAAGCTCATTTTGAAGAGAACGACATTTCCTACAATTCATCTTCATATTCCAAGTCCAAGAAATGCTCTCACAAAAAGTTATCAATTTCAACATTATAGGTCATTTTCAAAAGTCAACAAAAAAGGACTTTAAGTCAAAGGCCATAACTTGAGATTGGTAAATCAAAATGACATGGGACCAAAGGCATTGGTTAAAGGACTCAAATACCTTTCCAAAATGTCAAAGAACATGTGAAAAGCTTAAAAATTGAGCAAGTTATGCCTTGTGGAAGTTGGGAAATTTTTGGATATTTTGAAAAGTCAACTTTGATCCAAATGACCTAAATTTGCTAATGGGCCTATTTTTCTTCCATGATTCATCATTCCAAGCCTATGCACGACCACTTGGCCCAAAGGGAAGTATTTTCTCATTTTTTATTTATTTATTTGAATTATTATTCATATTAATTCATTTAAATTATTTAAATACATGAAAAATATCTAACTTGCCTTAACCAATCTTTTTATGCATGTTTGATACTCAATATTTCGTGTAAATACAAACGGGGAAAGATTTGGAGCTGATTGGCATGATTGAGAGCAAAATACACATGAAAAAGATTCAAAAAGATCCTTAACAAATCAAATCCTTAATCCATAATTGCAAGAGATTTTTATGAATTTTGTTGACCTAATAACCTCAATACATAAACAGGAATGCAAACCTAATCCTAACGCACAAAAAAGCTGCGCAAGAAATACATTGGAAAACTTGAAAAAATAGCCATAAAACTCAAATCTGAATTCATTGTTAGGGGTGGATTCAAGGCACGAAATTCATTCCAAAAGCTTCCTTGTGGTTCACTGATCATATTCCAATTCATAACACTCATCAAAAGGCAAGGAATCGGTGTATAGAACTCAACATATTCCATGAAAATTTCAAAATCGTATTCTACATTTTATGCATTTTTATGACATTTCAATTATTGATTCTTGTTCTTGATATGATTTCAAAGCTAACTGATATGTTTAATTGAGTTTTTATGTTACATACGCGATTGTGCCATGCTTGAAATTTAGGGTTTTCAGGATTCAGAATTAGGGCTTCTCTAACAAAGCAAAATTGAGGCTTAAGACCTAGACCATGAGGACGAACACGCTTGGACGAAGAGATTCATGTATTCGCGATGGATTTATATTCAAGGATAGCCTAATCGCTATTTTCTTGAAACCGGCCTAAGAAAACGCATCCAAAACCGTTGCCTTACAGTCTTGTTTCAGAAAAAAATAAAATAGAACGAAGGAGACGATGTGTTGTCCATCAGCGATAGGCCGGTTTTAAATTTCGCGCGTTCAACCACTAATGCGTTTGTTCTTTCTTTTTGTTATTTGTTTGTTATTAATATATCAAAAGTGTTCAACGACTCAGCTGGCAGGCGTTGGTAGCGTTCACATCCAAGACCTGGGTTCGAGTCCCAGGTCTGAACAAATTCAATATTGTTTTTCTATACTAATTCCTATGCAGGTTCAACCTTGAAGTACACCATACACCTTCAGAAATCAGCATGCCACGTCCATCCCAGCATCAGATCAAGGACCATAGATTGAAGAACACGCTACAATCCCAGTCAACGTGCCACATAACACCTGGAAAAGTCAACGAACCAAAGCTTATTGGGCCAGCATCCCAGGCCTATACCTCCATATTGGGGACCTCCACCCCCTTGGTTTGCAAATCTTCTTATTTTTCTTCTATTTTATTTTGAACTATTATTTTTATTTATTGTTTTAATTTAATTCATTTATTTTTACAATATAAAAAAAATACCTCAAAAAAAAAATCAGGAAAGATGACAAATATAATAAATATTTTTATTTTAATTATTTTCATAAATAAATTGTATAATTGAATTTAGTATAATTAGGGTTTTTGCAATTTTAATTCTTTTTTTAATAAATCAAAAAAACATAGAATTAGGTAATTGATAATTTTTCCTTTTAATCTTTTTCCCTTTTTTACCATAACATTATTTACTTATTTTATTTTCATAAATTAACATGTAAATTAACTTAGTATTAATTTAAGGTGCAACTTTGATTCTTTTCATAATAAAATATAAAAAAATATAGAATTTAGGTTTAATTGATGATTTTTATTCCTTTTAATTTTTCCTTTTTTATAATAATATTATTCATTTTATTTTCATAATTAAATTATACATAAAAGAATTTAGGTTTAAATTAGGTTAAGATTCAACATTTTTTTTTCTTAAATAACTTAAAACTAATTAGAATTAGGGTTTGACATTTTATTTTAATTATAATTAATTCTCTTTTTTCCATTAAATCTTAAAAAACACAAAAATACCAAAAAAACATTTAATTTTAATTTTAATTCCTTATTAATAATATTTTGCAAAAAGGGTCCAACGCCCTCATTCGTAATTTATTTAATTTGCGTATTTATTTTATTTCGCTTAAATAGTTATGTATCTGTCCCGAAGCCATGTAACTTAAACTTCTCGCACTTTTCTTTTATTCGCTTTATTTATTTTTCAGTCAAATCGGGTCCGGTTTAATTTTGGCGATGTGGACCCGCGCCATTTGTAATAGCCTTAGATTTACTTTCCCGCAAATATCTTAACTGTTAACAAAAGCATGAAAGAATGTATGGACTTAAAATAAAATCAAGCGTAGATCACAACAAACATGACAAGACAAATATCAATGAAAATAACACACAATTCGCACACACCACCCCTAGGGTACGCCTCACTGTTGCCTTTCGAAAGGTGATCGTCGAGTAGAGGATGTCTTAGTAAGTCCTCATGATCCGGGAACCTGGCATGAGGGTAGCTTCTAAGGTGTCTTCCCATTGCTCTGGTGATCACCATGTCCCGAACCTCGAATTGACCGGAACACCTCCAACGGTGGTGCTACCTACCTCTCAATGGTGGGATGGCACTACTTTAAAGGACATTTACACAGACGAATTCCTTAGGGTAGGTAGGTTCTCAAGGATACTTGCTCTAATTTCAAACAAAAATTCTTTTCACACCAACACTTTTCAAGAGCTTTCAAAGCAAATTTTTCAAACACTCTGACGTACGAGTCGAACTGAAATTTTTCAAAGAAACTTTTTAAACCCACATTGAAAAGCAAACAAACAATTTTGAAAACACATTGAGCAAGTATCTAAGAGCCCATGGATAACCATGGATGGAAAGGGTGCTAATACCTTCCCTTTCTATAACCTACCTCCCGAACCGAGAACTAATCTCAATAAGGAATTTTTCTGTGCTTTTGTCCTTTCCATTTGGAGAAAATAAAAGACGGTGGCGACTCTTGCTTCCGCGACATTTCGCGAACCAGCGTTAAACAGTCAGTTCCAGATCCACCGATCACATACATCATGACATTTCATACAACTGATGTTTTGCCTTTTCAGGAAAAAGGCCAATCCAAAGATGATTACTATCAACTGTCGCAGTTCCAGATTCGATACCTGTATCTAGACAGGGCATATATGTGAGCGATTAATTGTAGATTCGATACCTGTATCTAGCCAGGGCATATCTGCATAAAGAGTTTAGAGATTCGATACCTGCATCCAGCCAGGGCATATCTGTAGATGACCAGTTCCAGATTCGATACCTGTATCTAGCCAGGGCATATCTGTGAATGATTGATTATGGATTCGATACCTGTATCTAGCCAGGGCATGTCTATGTTAAAGAGATTAAAGAGATAGCTGGGAAATGCTCCAGATATGGATGCTGTTCTTTTGCTTATTCAGATTTTCTCTTCAGAGATAGCTTGGAAATGCTCCTGATATGGATGCTATTCTTTTGCTTATTCAAGAGTTTCCATTCAGATATAGCTGGGAAATGCTCCAGATATGGATGCTGTTCTTTTGCTTATTCAGATTTTCTCTTCAGAGATAGCTTGGAAATTCTCCAGAGATGGATGTTGTTCTTTTGCTTATTCAAGAGTTTCCTTTCAGATATAGCTGGGAAATGCTCCAGATATGGATGCTGTTCTTTTTCTTATTCAGATTTTCTCTTCAGAGATAGCTTGGAAATGCTCCTGATATGGATGCTATTCTTTTGCTTATTCAAGAGTTTCCTTTCAGATATAGCTGGGAAATGCTCCAGATATGGATGCTGTTCTTTTGCTTATTCAGATTTTCTCTTCAGAGATAGCTTAGAAATGCTCTAGAGATGGATGCTGTTCTTTGGCTTATTCAGATTTTCTCTTCAGAGATAGCTTGGAAATGCTCCAGAGATGGATGCTGTTCTTTTGCTTATTCAAGAGTTTCCTTTCAGATATAGCTGGGAAATGCTCCAGAGATGGATGCTGTTCTTTTGCTTATTCAGATTTTCTCTTCAGAGATGGCTTAGAAATGCTCCAGAGATGGATGCTGTTCTTTTGCTTATTCAAGAGTTTCCTTTCAGATATAGCTGGGAAATGCTCCAGAGATGATTGTTGTTCTTTTGCTTATTCAGATTTTCTCTTCAGAGATAGCTTAGAAATGCTCCATATATGGATGCTGTTCTTTTGCTTATTTAAGAGTTTCCTTTCAGATATAGATGGGAAATGCTCCAGATATGGATGTTGTTCTTTTGCTTATTCAGATTTTCTCTTCAGAGATGGCTTAGAAATGCTCCAGATATGGATGTTATTCTTTTGCTTATTCAAGAGTTTCCTTTCAGATATAGCTGGGAGATGCTCCAGATATGGATGCTGTTCTTTTGCTTATTCAAATTTTCTCTTCAGAGATGGCTTAGAAATGCTCCAGATATGGATGTTATTCTTTTGCTTATTCAAGAGTTTCCTTTCAGATATAGCTGGGAAATGCTCCAGATATGGACGCTATTCTTTTGCTTATTCAGATTTTCTCTTCAGAGATGGCTGAGAAATGCTCCATATCCGGATGCTATTCTTTTGCTTATTCAGAGTTTCTTCCCAGAAATAGCTTAGAGATGCTCCACACCCAGATTCTATTCTTTTGCTTATTCACAGTTTCTTCTCAGAGATGGCCTAGAGATGCTCCATATCCGACCTCACTCCTACGCGTACCCAACTCCAGGGTATGTCACTAGGGACGGGTGAAGGTTTTAAAGAGTATGCGCAAAAGTGGAGAGACCTGGCTGGAAGGGTGCAGCCACCTTTGACCGACCGTGAACTTGTGGACATGTTCTTGGGGACCTTGACTGGTCCGTTCTTCAACCATCTGATTGGTAATTCTTCTGCTGGGTTTACAGATCTGATCTTGACTGGGGAAAGAATTGAAGCTGGCATCAAAAGTGGGAAGATTCCAGAAGCTACACTTTCCGAGACTCAGAAAAAGCCCCACCATGGGAAGAAGGAGTCCAATGTTGTGCATGGTAAAAAGAGTCGTCATGATCAACATGTAGGGGCAACCCAGATCTCTAATCCTTTGCATGCTCAGCAAAGACAGGGGCAGCAACGTAATGAGGTCGCACTTAAAAGACAGTTCACTAAGATCAACATGTCACTGGATCAAGCGCTACAACAAATGTTAAAGGCAGGGCTGATTACCTTAAGGGCTCCTCTCCGGAATCCAAACACTTCTGCTCCTAACTATCATCCCAACGAAAGGTGCGCATACCACTCTGATAGCCCGGGGCATACTATGGACAACTGTTGGGCTCTGAAGAACAAGGTCCAAGACATGATTGATGCCAAGGAAATCTAGTTTGAAGCACCAGAGACTCCAAACATAATCACTACTCCTCTACCAAATCATTGAAGACTTTTGTTCATTCGAATGTTCAAGTTATATTTTTCTTTGATTGTTCAAACATTTTATTCATGTCAAACGTTGTTATTCCATTAATGCATTACACATGTCTGTTTTGAAGTAATTATGTTCACTATGCTTAAAACTGCTTTTATTTTTTGATGTTCAACTCCCGATTGAAAATTCTAAGCCTTTTGAGGGAGGATGACGAAAACGATACCACGATCTTTACAGTATGCTTTTGGACAGACCCTGCTGATGAGGTACAGGCATTGTTTCAATTCCTAAACACGTGAGTTATAAGGAAGATAATCCCTCGTCAACCCCTTTGAGCCAAAGAAGTTGGAGTTTTTTTCTTTTCGAAAATTAAAACCCTTAATCATAACCTGGGGCAGGGTAGTTCTCTCAGTTGATCCAAGTACGCAATAAACGACATCAAGGAAGTCCTTCCAAAGCAAAAGACCGTGATGGTTCCGAATAATCATAAAGACAGGCAGTCATTACCAAAAAAACTAAAGCCCAATAAGTCAAAAACCTATGAAGGAGACTTACAAAACTGGGGCATCCCACTGACTGTAATCACAAAAGAAACAGTTCAGGCAAAAACAGGGATAACGAAATCAAAAAGAAAGAGGTCCTACAAACCGTCGACAAAAAAAAATGACTGCCTATTCAAAATAAATTGTCAATATCCGAACCATCACTGGTATATCAAAGCAAAGACTCAAAAAGGGTCTAACGCACGATTAGCTGAGTTTAGGATTGAAGAACATCACGAAGAACAGGTGGGTACAAATAAAATTTGAGCCTTTATCCTTTGTTTCTTAAACCGTGAACAAGGCCACATTATAACCCTTAAAAGTCCTAGCTGAAGCATGGGTTAGTTCGAAAGCATACTGTTACGAAAGGTATCCTAACTCCTTAAGGCTTGCGGTAAAATAACGAGTTGACATCACGTTTTACAAATTTGCTTGTTTTATTAAAAAATTGCATTTTCAAAAAACTTCAAGACAGACATAAACTTTGCATTTCTGATATAACATTGTTTGCATATGACTTTTTGTTCGGACAACATAGAAGTTCGCACAAAGAATATCTAATGAACAAAAGCACTCCCAACCAAGGGGCAGACATGATCATATCATATGGGGCAGTCTAGTCAAGATTCAAGGAATCTCTCAAAGATGCCAAATAGCCTAAGTCAATTCCCATCTGAGTCACTTGGGGCATCGGACATGACTTCCAACAACGAATCTCGCACGATCAAACGAAGATCTTCTGGTGGTATGGCAACACAATTCTACCAAAAGTGACAACTCCCTGCACTCGGAGAGCACAAACATAGTCGAAAAGATGATACGCATAATCAAAGACCCGCTAGGTTGACACACCTAGGCAAAAATAAGGGCTTCTCGGCGAACCAAAAGGGTTCGGGCAAAATAAGGGATGAAAATGAAAAAATCTATACACCCGGCAAGTCGAAAACCTGAAAAGGCGGCTTGGGCAAAAATGGGTATCCCGGTGGACTGAAAACCCGAAAGGGCGGTCCAGGAAAAAGTTAGGGATCAAAGCGTACGACTATGTCCCGTCATCTCGTCACTTGTCTACCAGAAGAAGATTCGTAAGTCGGCAGTCATCAAGCACCTCCACAGGTACCTTCTCCCCTAGAAACTGGGGAAATAAGAGTTGTCTAAGCAATCTAGTCGCTCTGTCCGCCGAGGTACCAAGGTAAGTTCAGCTGAAGAACACGACCAAGATACCTTCACTCCCTGCAGAGTAAGGCAAGATTCAGCAATACTCCCCCAAGCAGAGCTGGCCTCCCGTCAGCCCTAAAAAGGAACAGTGTCCCTAGCAAGTCAGTAATACTCTCCCCAAGCGGAGTTAGTCTACTGTCAGCCTTAAGGAAGTTAGGTATCCCCGGAAAATCTCAATATTCTCCAGCGGAGTATACAGATGTTCCTAAGCAAGCATCCCCGACAGTCTTAATATAAGATTGTTCCCCGGCGGAATACCAGACACCCCAGTGGAGCCACTTCCCTGGTACAGTCCAAAAGTTTCCCCAGGAGAATTGAATCATCCTCCCCAACAGATTCTGGAAGCTTATCCGCAGTAGATTCTGGAAGCTTATCCCCTGCAGAGTACGAACGCATCTCCCCGGCTTTATTCAGAAGGTTATTCCCCACCAGGGTCTAACTGGGTTATCCTCAGCTGATTACCACGGAAAGGTCGTCCTCGGCGAAGTTCTTCCTATCCCCTAGCGGAGTTCATCAAACCCTCCAACAAACTTATCAACGGAATCCCCAGCGGAGTTATTATCAAATTCTCAGCGAAGTATCTCTTCCCACAGAGTAATCTCCCGCAGAGTAATCTCTTCAACAAGTTTATTCCCCAACGGAGTCATTTTCTCCTACCGGTTTATTCGTGCAATCATCGTCCCCAGCGGAAACGAAGAACTTTACTCTTCAAACGTCCGCCCAGGAGTTAACCTCCCGACATTCGTCAAGGATTTATTTTCCCAGACGAAAACACATTCATAAACATTTCACATTTTATACATCCTGCTTACATACATGATAAAGTGCATACGACACTATCTCATTTATTTTTGAACATCATGACATCATGCATTTCATACATCATGACATTTCATACAACTGATGTTTTTCCTTTTCAGGAAAAAGGCCAATCCAAAGATGATTACTATCAACTGTCGCAGTTCCAGATTCGATACATGTATCTAGACAGGGCATATATGTGAGCGATTAATTGTAGATTCGATACCTGTATCTAGCCAGGGCATATCTGTATAAAGAGTTTAGAGATTCGATACCTGCATCCAGCCAGGGCATATCTGTAGACGACCAGTTCCAGATTCGATACCTGTATCTAGCCAGGGCATATCTGTGAATGATTGATTGTGGATTCGATACCTGTATCTAGCCAGGGCATGTCTACGTTAAAGAGATTAAAGATATAGCTGGGAAATGCTCCAGATATGGATGCTGTTCTTTTGCTTATTCAGATTTTCTCTTCAGAGATAGCTTGGAAATGCTCCTGATATGGATGCTATTCTTTTGCTTATTCAAGAGTTTCCATTCAGATATAGCTGGGAAATGCTCCAGATATGGATGTTGTTCTTTTGCTTATTAAGATTTTCTCTTCAGAGATAGCTTGGAAATGCTCCAGAGATGGATGTTGTTCTTTTGCTTATTCAAGAGTTTCCTTTCAGATATAGCTGGGAAATGCTCCAGATATGGATGCTGTTCTTTTGCTTATTCAGATTTTCTCTTCAGAGATAGCTTGGAAATGCTCCTGATATGGATGCTATTCTTTTGCTTATTCAAGAGTTTCCTTTCAGATATAGCTGGGAAATGCTCCAGATATGGATGTTGTTCTTTTGCTTATTCAGATTTTCTCTTCAGAGATAGCTTGGAAATGCTCCAGAGATGGATGCTGTTCTTTGGCTTATTCAGATTTTCTCTTCAGAGGTAGCTTGGAAATGCTCTAGAGATGGATGCTGTTCTTTTGCTTATTCAAGAGTTTCCTTTCAGATATAGCTGGGAAATGCTCCAGAGATGGATGTTGTTCTTTTGCTTATTCAGATTTTCTCTTCAGAGATGGCTTAGAAATGCTCCAGAGATGGATGATGTTCTTTTGCTTATTCAAGAGTTTCCTTTCAGATATAGCTGGGAAATGCTCCAGAGATGGATGTTGTTCTTTTGCTTATTCAGATTTTCTCTTCAGAGTTAGCTTAGAAATGCTCCATATATGGATGTTGTTCTTTTTCTTATTCAAGAGTTTCCTTTCAGATATAGATGGGAAATGCTCCAGATATGGATGCTGTTCTTTTGCTTATTCAGATTTTCTCTTCAGAGATGGCTTAGAAATGCTCTAGATATGGATGTTATTCTTTTGCTTATTCAAGAGTTTCCTTTCAGATATAGCTGGGAGATGCTCCAGATATGGATGCTGTTCTTTTGCTTATTCAGATTTTCTCTTCAGAGATGGCTTAGAAATGCTCCAGATATGGATGTTATTCTTTTGCTTATTCAAGAGTTTCCTTTCAGATATAGCTGGGAAATGCTCCAGATATGGACGCTATTCTTTTGCTTATTCAGATTTTCTCTTCAGAGATGGCTTAGAAATGCTCCATATCCGGATGCTATTCTTTTGCTTATTCAGAGTTTCTTCCCAGAAATAGCTTAGATATGCTCCATACCCGGATGCTATTCTTTTGCTTATTCACAGTTTCTTCTCAGAGATGGCCTAGAGATGCTCCATATCTGGATGCTATTCTATTGCTTATTCCAGATTCCTTCTAGAGATAGTTCAGATGCGGCCCAGATTTGGTGACATTCCGATACTTATTCCAGATTTCCTTTCAGATATAGCTTAGAGATGCTCCAGATCCGGATTCTATTCTACTACTTATTCAGATTCCAACTTCTAAAGACAACTTGGTGACGCTCCAGATTCGGAGGCTATTCTATTGTTTAGTCCAGATTCATTCAAGAAACAGTTCAGATACGATCCAGATTCGGATGACATTCTGTCACTCATTCAGATACAGTATGGATATACCCCAGACGCGGCGGTCATTCTACTATTTATTCAGACGTCAGCAATTAGATATAGACCAGATATGCTCTAGACACGGAAGATATTCTATTTCTTATTCAGATTCAACTATCCATTACATTTCCAAATGGCATATATAAGCCCATTCCCGACAAGGTTCTGTCACATGTCCAGATGGCATCTATAATCCCATCCTCCTATCTCTAAATGGCATCTGTAATCCCATTCCCGCCATCACATTGCTGATATCAGACTATGCGAGTGCAAATTTCTAGGCACTCTAGTGTTCAATCATCTTCCACCTTCGGATCACGAAAGGCACGCAAGCCAATTTACATCCTCAGGTTTAAGAAGATTGAACAAGGGCAACTGTTGTACCCCAAAATTTGCCCTCCCATATTCTTCAAGATTCCTCAAGGGTTGCACAGTCCAATTGCCTCCTAACACAGTCAAAATTATGGTTTTGGCTCTTGCAAGGAATTTGAGGTTTTCAGTGGTCCAATCAAGTCCCATGGGCCTAGATACATTTCCAAGCATCTACATATCAAGTTTCAAGACTTACAATGGCAAATTGCACAGTCAAAAGCCCCATTTGCTTCACAATCAACTATAGGGGCAAAATGGTCATTTTACAGTCAAAAGTCAGAAATTTTGGTCAACATCTTATTTTGAGCACCCAATCATCATTTGATCAAATCTTGATCATGATTCCACAAGCATGGCTCAAAAATCATCAAGGTGCCAAAAGTTTCTATTTTTGGACAGTAGAAAAGTCAACTGTAACTTGACCAAAGCATAACTTTTTCATGGTTCATCAGAAAAATCCCATCCAATGCTCATTTTGAAGGGGATGACATTTCCTACAACTCATTTTCACATTCCAAGTCCAAGAAATGCTCTCACAAAAAGTTACCAATTTCTACATTATAGGTCAATTTCAAAAGTCAACAAAAAGGCACTTTAAGTCAAAGACCATAACTTGAGATTGGTAAATCCAAATGACATGGGACCAAAGGAATTGGTTAGAGGACTTCAAGACCTTTCCAAAATGTCCAAGAACATATTCATAGGATCCAAATTGAGCAAGATATGCATTGGAGAAGTTGGGAAATTTTTGTGAACTTGCAAAAGTCAACTTTGCTCAAAACACATCATTTTTGCTAATGGGCCTCAAATTCCTTCTTGAATATTTGTCCAAGGCCTATGCACGACCCATTTAGCTTAAATTGATTTATTTTCTTATTTTTAATTAATTAATTGAATTTTTTATTAATATTAATTCATTTAATTGATTTAAAATGTAGGAAATTCAAAGATATGGTTTTCAAATCTTTTTATGAAGCAAATATGACCAAGACAAGCTGGAGATTTCGTGTGCACATCAAGGGGACCAAAATCTCCCAATTTGGCAAGGTTTTTCAATCAAAAATATGCAAAAAGATTTGATTGAAAATCAAATATTGAAAACATGAATTCCATGGATCTTTGGGCTAAGACTTGACCTAATTCCCTTCCATTACATATGCATAACCAAACCCTAATGCCATTAACTTGAGGATTGCTGCACAAAAGCCATAAGAACATTGAAAAAATCCAAGAAAACTCAAAAACTGAAATCCACCTTCCAACATGATTCAAAGCGTTTTCTTGATTCTAATACGTTGCTGAGGTTCTCAGAAACCTTTTGGAATCAAAACCCAGTGCTAAGGCCTAAGAAATCGTTCTACACGAACTCACGGTTTGCATGTTTCTTTCATAATTGTAATTCATTATTCATGCATCATTAACAAGAATTTTTGTGTGCTTTGCATTGCTAACACCTTTCTGAAGCTAACGATATAGGTGAATTGGATTAAGATGCCCTAAAACGGAAAACGCCATTGATGAATTTTAGGTTTTTCAAGCTTCCAAATTGGGGCTTTTCAGAATAGGAAAAATCACGCTTCATAAGACCTATGGTTGAACTCAGGAGAGGCAGACGAACACAACGCTACCATCGCGCCCTATTTATATAACGCATAGACCTATTCGCTATTTTCCCTTTTTGCAGGTTGTGGGGGTTAAAACCCCCCGCTATTTAGCTTTGTTTTTACAGGGAATCTGGGGACGATGAAGACGTGTTGATGAACCATTGGGCTATTTGAAAAAATACGCGCGCGTTTCAGTTTTACAACATAAGAATTGATTATTGAATATATTAATTATTGGTTGTCTTACTAATGACTAAAGCAAATTGGTGGAGTGGTTAAGGCAAGCGCGTAATAGGAATTGGGACCTGGGTTCGATTCCCAGGTCCACCCCATATTTGTTTCTTATTTTGTATAATATAATCATGCGCAGGCACTTAAAAGCAGTCCACCATGTGTCTTCAATGATCAGCGTGCCAAATGTCTTCAAAACAGCAATCCAAAGGCCAGGGATGCTTGACCATCATATCCCCAGTCAAAGCCAGCGTAGACCATCCAGAAAGTCAAAGCAGGCTTGATTCTTAATGGGCCAAATTGCTTCTTCACACCTCCTAATGGGTCCAACATACCCCCCTGGTTTTCTTTCTATTTTCTTTCTTTTTATTTCTTTTAATAATTATTATTACTATTAATTAATTAATTATTTTTCACAATAAAAATTCAGAAAAATCAAAATGCAAATATTTTTATATTATTTATTAATTTCACCTTAGTTTATTTTTGTAAATAAAATACTAACCAATTAATTTAGTATAATTAGGTTTAATTTTGATTCTTTTCATAATAAATAAAATAAATTTAGAATTAGGGTTTTCTTGACTTTTAATTTCTTTTTATTTCATTAAAAACTTAAAAAACACAAAAACATTTTTTTTCTTGTAAATAATTAATTAATTAGTAAATTAGGTTTAATATTTAATTTAATTGCGAAAAAGGACCAAATTACTTTCTTTTCTCAAAAAAGGGTCAAAACCCTAAGACATTCTCGATTTAATTTCTTCGCGCACTTTATTCATTGGATTATATTGATGTATCTGTTTCCGAGGATGTAATAGTTAATTAGGCTTTTATTGCTTTCTTTTTCTTTTCTCGCATTTATTTCCAAACGAGTTTTGTTTTTGGCGATGTATAGACCCGCGCTATGTAATAGAGTAGATTTACCTTTCCGCACTTTATTTTCCGCACTCTTAACTATTAAAAATGCATGAAAGACTTGTATGACAAATAAAATCAATCCTTAGCTCACAAATGCATGTTCAAAGATAAACATAAACTGAAACAACGCACATGCACATGCCACTCCTAGGGTATGCCTCACTGGTTGCCTCGACGTGGTCGTCAAGTATAGGGTGTTTTAGAGGTCGCCCTCCTGTCTAAGATCCAGTTGCCTCGAAACGGTTGCCTCGGATAAAAAGGATCTAGGACATTAGGGTTACCGCTAAGGTGTCCTACCATTGCTTCGGTGACCACATGTCCCTAATAATCGAATTGACCTGAATACCTCCAACGACGGTGCTACCTACTTCTCAATAGTGGGATAGTACTTTCTAAAGGACTCTTACACAGCCTAATTCCTTAGAGTAGGTATATTTCTCCTGGGTACTTGCTCTTTCAAGACGAAAAACAATCTTTTCACACTTACACTTTCAAAAAGTTTTCAAACAAATATTTCATACACTCTTGAGGACAGATACAAGAGTTACTTAGAAATTTTTCAAACGAAACTTTTTCAAAACCCACAAACACTTGAAAAGCAAATCATTTTTGAAAACATAAGAGCAAGTACCTAAGAGCCCGTGGATAACCACGGATAGAAAGGGTGCTAACACCTTCCCTTTCTATAAATCTACCTCCCGAACCGAGAAACATCTCGAAAAAGGAATTTTGCTATGCTTTTGTCCTTTCGATGTTGGAGAACATAAAAGACGGTGGCGACTCTTGCTTACCGCGAAATTTCGCGAACCAGCTTAAAAAATAGTCAGTTCTATTTCCACCGATCACACCCTTGTTTTTCCTAGGTGTGTCAACCTAGCGGGTCTCTTATGCGTAATATCTTTTGACTATATCCGCGTTCGCAGGATGCGGCAGGTCGTCGCTATCCATGGTAGTCAAGATAATTTCCCCACCAGAGAAAATGTTTTTGATTACAAATGGTCCTTTATAGGTAGGAGTCCATTTCCCCCTGGGATCACCTTGTGGCAGTATGATGCGTTTGATCACTAGATCCCCAACTTGATACACTTAGCGTCTGACCTTCTTGTTGAAAGCCTTGATCATCCGTTTTTGATACATTTGACCATGGAAAACAATAGTAAGCCTTTTCTCATCAATCAAGTTTAGTTGGTCAAGCCGAGTCTGGATCTAATCTTTTTCATTCAGCCCCGCATCCTTCATAATTCTTAGAGAGGGGATCTGAACCTCAATAGGTAAGATGGCTTCCATGTCGTATACCAGAGAATAGGGTGTTGCCCTGGTTGATATGCGAGTTGTGGTATGATACCCGTGGAGATCAAATGGTAGCATCTCATGCCAGTCTTTGTATGTAACTGTCATTTTATGTATGATCTTTTTAATGTTCTTATTTGCATCTTCGACAACACCATTCATCTTCGGTCGGTAAGGGGAAGAATTGTGATGCTGGATCTTGAATTTCTCGCACAAGGCGGTGATTACAGTGTTGTTGATATTTGTACTATTGTCAGTGATGATCCTTTCCGGGATACCGTACCGGAAAATAAGATTTTTCTTGATGAAACGGGCAACAACATTCTTGGTAACGAAAGCGAAAGAAGGTGCCTCCACCCACTTTGTAAAATAGTCAATGGCCACTAGGATGAAGCGGTATCCATTAGAGGTTGTTGGCTTGATTTCCCCAATCATATTAATCCCCCACATAGCAAAGGGCCAATGAGCCATCAATACATTTAGAGGAACTGGAGGTACGTGCACTTTGTCAGCATAAATCTGACACTTGTGGCAGCTTCGAGAGTGTTGATAGCAATTTGCTTCCATGGTAGACCAGTAATAGCCTGCCCGTAGAATTTTCTTTGCCATCGTATGCCCACTGGAATGGGTGCCAAAAGTCCCTTCATGTAATTCAGCCATGATGCTTTCAGCTTCAACCATATCTATGCATCAAAGTAATACAGAGTCATGATTGCCTTTGTACAGAATGTCACTACTAAGGAAGAATTTAGCAGAGAATTTCCTTAAGAACTTCTTATCATTGATTGAAGCTCCTTCTAGATATTCTTGAGCCTCAAGATACTTCTTGACTTCGTGAAACCAAGGTTGGTCCACTACTTCTTCAACATTAATCTTGTGACAGTGCGTTGGTTCCTCCATTCGTTCTATGGTGATCTGGGGAGCCTCGTTATCCCAATTAAGTTTAAACATAGATGACATTGTGGCTAGAGCATCTGCTAGCTCATTTTCTTCTCGCGGGAAATGCTCGAAGGTAATCTTCTTAAAATGTGGTAGCAACGTCAAAACATGTTCTTTGTAAGGGATAAGGTTTGGTTGTTTGGTGTCCCATTCCCCTTTGATCTGGCTGATAACCAAAGCTGAGTCTCCTAATACATTCAAGGATTTGATCCCCAAGTCTATGGCAGCTCTGAGACCAAAGATGCATGCTTCGTGTTCCTCCATATTGTTTGTATAATTGAAGCAGAGTCTTGCGGTAAAGGGAGTATGACACCCTTCCGGAGATATGAGTACAACACTGATACCATTGTAAAGTGCATTGGATGCCCCATCAAAGAACATGGTCCATCGAGATCCTTGTTCTGGTCCATCATATGGCCTGAATTCTTTATAGTTGTTTACCATCATGATGTTTTCATCTGGGAATTCGAACTTCATGGACTGGTAGTCTTCTACAGCTTGGTGATTAAGGTGATCATCTAATACACTGCCCTTTATTGCCTTCTGGGTGGTATAATGTATGTCGTACTCTGTTAGGATCATCTGCCATCTCGCTATTCTCCTAGAAAGAGCAAGCTTCTTGATGATGTATTTTATCAGATCCATTTTAGATATCAATAAAGTAGTATGAGTCAGCATATATTGTCTTAGCCGGCGAGCAGCCCATGCCAGAGTGCAACAAGTTTTCTCGAGCAGTGAATATTTAGTTTCAAAGTCGGTAAACTTTTTGCTCAGGTAATAAATAGCATGCTCTTTTCGGCCATACTCGCATGCTACCCCAATACACACCCCATTGAGTTTTCTAAAACAGTCAGATACATGATCAATGGTCTTCCCTCGACTGGTGGCATCAACATAGGAGGCTCTTGCAAGTATTCTTTGATTTTGTTAAAAGAAACTTGGCACTCGTCATTCCATCTGACTACCTGATCTTTCTTTAATAATTTGAAGATTGGTTCACAAGTAGTTGTCACGTGAGAGATGAATTTGGAAATGTAGTTCAAACGCCCCAAGAATCCTTTGACTTCCTTCTCAGTACGAGGAGCAGGCATCTCTTTTATTGCTTTAACTTTGGAAGGATCAACCTCGATACCTTTGTTGCTGACGATAAAGCCTAGGAGTTTAGCAGACAATACCTCAAATGTGCATTTGTTTGGATTCAACCTCAGCTTGTACTTCTTCAGTCTCTCAAACAGTTTTTGTAAGTGATCAAGATGCTCTTCTTCTGTTTGAGATCTGGATATCATGTTGTACACATAGACCTCTATTTAATGATGTATCATGTCATGAAATAAAGCTACCATGTCACGTTAATAGGTTTCCCCAACATTCTTTAGTGCGAATGGCATCACCTTATAGCAGAAAGTGCCCCACTGCATGACAAACGTTGTTTTCTCCATGTCCTCAGGCGCCATTTTGATTTGGTTGTAACCCGAGAATCTGTCCATGAAGGAAAACACTTTGTGTTGTGCCGTATTGTCAACTAGAATATCAATGTGGGGGAGTGGAAAATCATCCTTAGGGATTTCCCTATTCAAATCTCTGTAGTCCACACACATTCGCACTTTGCCATCTTTTTTGGGCACGGGAACAATATTGGCAACCCATTGGGGATAAGAGATGACAGCCAAGAATCTAGTGTTTAATTGCTTCATGACTTCAACTTTAATCTTTTCTGATATATCATGCCTCATGCGGCGAACATTTTGCTTTACTGGCAGATAATCCTCTCTGGTAGGCAGACGATGTACCATAATGTCTGCATTAAGTCCCAGCGTGTCTTCACACGACCAGGAAAAGACTTCAACATAATCGTGTAACAACTGAATCAGACGCTCCTTGACACCGGGTTCCAGATTGGCACCCCCTTTACCTCTTTTTTGTCTTCTTCGTTACATAGGTTGATTGTATCCACGGGTTCTTCGTGAGGCTGAATGGTTCTCTCTTCTTGTTGTAGTAGTCTGGAAAGTTCCCCTGGTACTTCACAATCTTCCTCACCTTCGTCTTCGGTTTGGTAGATTAGATTCTCAGAGTCACAAAAGGCCATAGCAGTATCGTTACCCATGGGATCCCGAATGGATGTATACCTGCATTGTGAGTGTGTGTAAGGGTATAACTATCCTTGAAAGAAATAAAGTTGAAAAAAATAAAAACAATGAGCATAAAAGTTTGTATGTGAAAACGTCCATGATTCATTGATGTCATATGAAAATGAGATAATAACCCTTACAAATGGTCCACTATGCCTCGGGTAAGACACAAGGTTTTAAGAGTGTGAATTGTTTTAATATTACAGATCCAACAAAATGTAAAGACAGATTACTGTAGGATAAAAGTGATCAGGACAAAATCTCTAGCCTCCCAGTTGCTGAGCCCTCCACTGACAGTCAGGAATATCCAATCCTCCAAGTCACAGCTATTTTCATCATCTTCTATGGCGTTGACCTCGCGATTGCTGATCTTCAGGGGTGGTCCTCTGACACGAGCGCAGCACACAACCTCTGGGCACCTGAAGTGAAACCAGGCCAAACTTGTCAGACTTATATGGGATATCTGGGAGTTGTCCCCATATAGTGCACCCACCATATTCTACCACTGCTTTGGCATCCTTCAGAGATGACATCCCGAGTGGAGGCCTTGTAATCTTGGGAGCAGCCTTGGTTACTGCCACATCTTGCGGGACCTCTTCAAAGTGTTGGAATGGAGTTTCAGTAAATTCACCATCTAATTCCATATATATGAAGGAATTGAGATGGCTGATCATATACTCTTCTTCTCTATAAACGGTGATAATCTTCCCTTGAACCGGATATTTCAGCATTTGGTGCAACATAGAAGTGACAGCGCCAGCATTGTGAATCAATGGTCGGCCTAGCAAGCAGGAGTATGAAGGAAGGATATCCATTACGTAAAAAGTTGAATCAAAAGTTTGGGTTCTAACATTTATGGGAATGTCTACCTCCCCGTGTACCATTCTTTTCGAGCCGTCAAAAGCCCTTACTACTATGTTACTTGGCTTCAATGTCAATCTCTCATAGTCAAGCCTATCAAGAGATTTTTTAGGTAATACATTCAGAGATGAGCCAATGTCCACCAAAACATGAGCCAGGGTTGTGCCCCTACATTCAACTGAGACATGCAATGCCTCATTATGCTTCCTTCCTCTTGGCGTTAAATCAACATCCAAAAAACCTAGACCATTATCTACAGTCAAACTGGCTACGCAGTCTTGAAACTGATCAACAGATGTATCTTGGGGTACATGGGCAATTTTCAGGAATTTTACCAAGGCTTTTGCATGCGCCTCGGAACATAGTAGTAATGCTATCATGGAAATTTTAGAGGGGGTTTGCCCCAGTTGTTCAACAACATCGTAGTCGCTTCTTTTTATGATCTTCAGAATCTCCTCTATTTCTTTACGGGAGGTCTCAGGGATAGCCAATGACTGAGCCTTCGTCTGGACAGGCTCAATCAGAATACTTTTACCTCGAGTGTCAGTTAACTCGGCAGCATGAGTGTCAGTAGGAATGATAACAGGGGTTGTAACAGCTTTGTCAGTTGGAGTATTAGCTGAGATGATTGTAGGACTAGAAATAGCTTTTGGAGGAGTAACAACAGGAATGATTACGGGTCCATAAACTGCTTTTGGGGGAGAAATTTCTGGAGAGAATATCCTTCCGCTTCGGGTAATCTTGCTAGCTCCTGCAATATTACTGATATTGGAGTTGACTTTCTCGGAACTCGAATCTTCGGTGGCTGGCCAATCTTGCTTGATACCGTGGTAGTAGACATCCCCTCCATAATTCCATGGTATGGTTTTGTCTAATGAATATGGGACTGGTCCAGGCATTGTGATTATTAAAGGAGTTTCTTTCGAAATTGATGTAATTCTAACAGGTCTTTTGGTGGAGCCCCTGGAAGAATTGGCAGAAATGGTAATGATAGAAACATATTCAAAAGGAACAGGTGGAACAGAAGTATTTTCAAACAAAATTTCTTTGTTATCTATTAGGCACTTAACGTCTGCTTTCAACAAAGGACAATTTGTTGATGAGGACAAACAGAAATGACAAACTTCATCACAGCCCGGGAACACACCGGAATTCAATAAGTTCACTTTAATAGTTAGGAGTGGGGTCATAAGTTCATCAACTGAAGTAACAAACATGTCGTCTTCAATGGCATTGGTATTATGGCCATGTTTGGGCATAGGGGCAAAAATGACACTTGGCTTTTCGGGCGCATCAAATTCAATTTTTTTTGCTTCAATTAGGTCTTGTATTTTGTTCTTTAGAGCCCAACAGTTATTAGTGTCATGGCCGGGACTTTCATAGTGATATGCACAATGGGCATTGGGATGATAGTGAGGAGATGTTATGTTGGGGTTCTTTGGAGCTTCTTTCAAGGTCACCAAATTGGATCTTAGTAGATGCGGTAATACCTGAGACGGGGTCATGTTAATTCTGGTGAACTGTCTGACCGGTCTTTCCACCCTCGATTGATTGTTTCTTTGTTGATCAGGCGCAGGTTTAGGGATCATCACAGCCCCCACCATTAGTCGGCGCTCGGCCCTATCTTGATTTCTCTGAGGATAAACGGCAACCACTTCTTTCTTTCTAATAAATGGCTTCCTTATAGCAGTAGAGGATGTATCTTTCTGAATCTTTCCACTCTTTATCCCGACTTCTACCCTTTCTTCGATCAATATCAGTTTAGTAAAACCTGCCGATGAACTTAAATTAAATGATTGAAGAAGGGACCAGACAAGGTGCCCAAGAACATGTCTACCAACTCTCTTTCAGATAGAGGGGGTTGAACTCTTCCAGCCAAGTCTCTCCATTTTTGTGCATAGTCCTTGAAACCTTCATTGGAAACCATGGCCATACTCTGAAGTTGAGTACGGGTAGGCGCAAGATCAACATTGTATTGGTATTGTTTGTAGAAGGCTGCAACAAGATCTTCCCAATTGTGAATATCGGCTCTTTCTAGTTGGTAAAACCAGTCAAGTTGAGTTCCAAACAGACTGTCTTGGAAGAAGTTTACCCATAAGTCTTTGTCAGCGGTATGGGGCTGGATTTTCCTCACATAGGACCGGAGATGCATTTTAGGGCATGAGACTTCGTCATACTTGGCGAACACAGGTGCTTTGAATTTCGGGGGAATGACAATCCCCGACACCAAACCCAATTCCTCAAAGTCCAAGCCAGGCACTTTTTGGATTTCCATCGCACTCAACCGCTCTTCGAGATGTTTATACTTGTCATCAACTGGAGGGTATTGTTCTTCAGAATAGTCTTCTTCTTCCTTTTCCTCTTCCGATTCTGATGGGACAACTGTTTCCTTGCCTTTCCCATCTTGATTTTCTCTCTCACTGGATGTCGTTGCAAAATCTAGGGTCCTTCTTGTCTGCCCATGAAATCTTCTTCCCATGTTTAGGACTCCGGTTACCTTCTTTGTCTTCTTTTTCTTCTCCTCAGCTAGAAAAGTCTTCAACTCTTCTTGTCCTTTGGCTAGGGTCAAGAGCAACTGTTTAAACTGTGTATTCTGAGCTTGGAGGTCCTTCACTGTTTGCTCGAGATCCATCTTACTGAAATAAATAGTAGAGAGATAAGGAGACTTGTTGCAAGAAACCTGCTTATGTTATGATGAATGGTATATGCATATGTAATGATTTCAAGGATTTCAAAGATTCAAATTTGTTTTAGACAAAAAGGAAACACACGTTATATTAATAAGTTAAAGCTTGAGTACATCAATGCCATTTCGGGCAACATAATACAAAAACTCTAAGATAAAAAGGTAGTTCACATCCTCTTTGGTGCGATGTAGGCATTGAGTGTCTGCTCCTCATGAAGTAGCCTAGTGAGTTCCAAAACCTTCTTCTCGCTTGCGTAGAATTGGGCTTCGGAGGTATCTCTCCCTCCCTTAAGTTGTATCCAATCCCTTTGTAGGTCTTCAAGAGAGGTAGGCATGTCAGGATGTAGGATAGTGTATGGAACATCTCCTTCCATGACATGCTCAATGATTATCGGGAGAATGGAGGGGTAAGGCATCATAAGACTTTAAGCACGAGTTCATACCCATTTGAGGTAAGTCTCAAGAGGGATGGAATTTTTATGCCCCAAAGTCTTGCTATCCACCTTGTTTAACATCCTCCAAGCTCGGATAAATCTCTGGCGAAGACCTTGATCGTTGTTGTCGTAGTCAAATACCAAACCTTGAATCAGCATCTCATGCGGGCCATCCCTTCAGGCATAACCAAACTGTCTTAAGGCTAAACATGGGTTGTAGGTTATACCTCCCCTAATGCCAAGTAAAGGGGCATTAGGGAATTCTCCACAACGGTTGACAATGATAACATTCTCTTTGGATCGAGAGCACCAATGAATGTCCAAATGTTTTAGCGTCATCAACCCTTGTGACCACCTTGAACCTTGCTCATTTTTTAATACAGATTGGGGAAGATGAGAAATAAACCACCTTGCCAAGAGAGGAGTACAACACATAAGAACACCTCTTTTCCTCATTGTGCGAGTGTGAAAAGAGTCTAGGATATCTCCTAGCAATGTAGGCACCGAGTTGCGGGATATGAAGATTTTGACGACGTTGATATCTATGAGTTGGTCAGGATTTGGAAAAAAAACCATCCCATAGATGAGGAGAGCCACAATTTCCTCAAAGGCTTGCAAGTCCGAGGAATTCCAACAATTTTGGGCTTTCTCAAACAGGAACTTTTCTAGGAAACCCTTAACACCACTCCTTGTTTCCCAATGAGTTGTGATATCAGATGAGTGCAAGTGTAGAGCTTGAGCAATCTCTTCTAGCTTTGGGTCTCTTTCCGTACCATTGAAAGGTAGTTGATTCAGAATGGGAATCCTCAAGAGTTGGGAGAATTATTCCAAAGTTGGCACAAGTTGATAATTGGGAAATGTGAAGCAATGGTGTAAAGGATCAAAGAATTGAAAGAGCACCTTCATCATATCCTCATTTGTGTTGGAGGTAACCAAGTTGAGTAGGCGACCATGTCTCTCGGTAAATGGAGATTTTTCAGGAATCCTTAAAGCTAGCTCCTTAAGTTGTGGAGGGATCCTTACAAGATTGACTTGAATAGTTTTCCTGCAAAGTGAATCCATATCCTACAAAACAAGAACAAAGATGAATCCCCAAAAATCCTTGAAATGGTTAGTGGATGAATATGATGTTCATGATGTTCATAATGTTATGTACAAGTATGCATATAAAAACAAAACAAACAAATCCTTAGGTTTAGGCTTGCATAGAGTTTTATAGGTATGTACCCTCTTGAAGTTTAGTTGGCTCAAACCTGTCCTAGCAATAGTAACCGGGTTCTAAGGAGCTCAATATCACTGGTTTGTTTCCTTGGTCATTGTTTCAGCACAAGCCTCTTTAATGGCGGCCAAAATATCCCAAGAAACCAAACCTCAATGAGTGTAGTATCGAGTATCTACCAACTTCGGACTGCACCAAAGTCGGTCATCTCACTACATCCTAAAGGCCAAGTTGTTCAAGTAAAGGTTCTAATAGTTCATTAGTGCTTCATGACATCAATCAGCGGCCCCGTATTCTCTTTGATTAACTCAAAGGCTACCGGTACCCGCAAATATGTCGCCCTAACGTAGCTATTGATTAGACAATATCGGTATACCCCGCACAGTTTCCACAACATATTGCTACTTACCTATAATGTATCCTAAATCTGGGTAGAGGATTCAAACCTAAACAAAGAACCATAATGTAAAGCATACAAGTCAAACAATGTAAGCAAATAACTGTGATATATCCCTAAGGTAACCCCACTTTTAGATTTATCCCTAGAATAGTCGCCAGTTTTGTGATACGGTGGGAGAACTGACTTGAGGGTTTTGCGTTTGATCGCAAATATTGCGGTTAGCAAGAGTCGCTACCGACTTTTCTTTTATCCAAAAGGAAAGGTGAAAAAGAACAAGAAAGACCTTTGAGATTGTTTCTTGAGTTCGGGGGGTAGATTATGAAAAGAGAAGGTATTAGCACCCTTTTCATCCATGGTTTTCCATGTGATCTTAGTTACTTGATAGATCACTTACTTTTGTTTGAAATTATGCTTTGTGTGGTTTTTTGAAAGTATTTTGTAAAGAGGCCATTGTTTAGGCAATCTTTGTAATGATTCTCATTCGTAAGAATGTATACAAAGATGTTTGATCTTTTGAAAATGTTTTCAATTTTATAAGATGTTTGAAAGTGTATGTGTTTGTTTTGAAAATAGCAAGGATGTTTGTTTTGAAATGGAGGAAGTAATTAGGAGCAATCTACCTACTCAAATCTTTTTCTTGTTCATTTTCTTTTCCTTTGACATTGTTGTCTTACCATTGATTTGGTAATCAACCCTATCTTTGGATGTAAACGGGACGGGCATGGGTCATCGTATAGCCATGATTAGCAATGTTGCAAGGTATCTTAGCATTCTTTTTTAGGGACTAAGATCATTGGTAAGGCAACTTAGATAGCGTCATCGAGGGACCATGATCTTGTATTTGCTTGTTTTTGCTAAGATACCTTACATGCGTAATATGGTCATTTTGTATAAGGCAACCAAGTGGGATAACCCTAGGGGTGCTTGTGTGCAAGTGTATTGTTTTCATGCTTGATTTTGTCTTGAATTAGAGTTTTCTATTTGATTGATTTTGTTCTTTCCATACAAACCCTAATTACTAGCATGTGAATATAAAGCATTTAAATTGCGGAAAATAAAAATATTAAGCTATTACATGATTTGTGGGAAGGGGTGTACAAATTGAATGGGGATTGCAAGAATTTAAAGCCTAATTAGTCTATTACAACCATATTGAATTTATACAATAATTGAAATAAATAAATATACAAAAATAAATATGCAAGAATGTAAATGCAAAGAAAATGGATCTTTTTGTTTGGATTTTTTATGAGAAAAAGGAATTTGTTTTAACCTAATTAATTAAAAGAAAACAATTAATTAAAATAATAAAAGTAAACCTAATTTACTAAGAAAAGATTTTAAATTAAAAAAACCTAAATCTATTAATTGATTAAAAAGAAATTAAGTTTATAAAAAAAGCATTTTTTTTTTGTTTTTTTTGTCTTGGAAATAAATTATAGTATTATAAAATATTTTTGGCCTTTTTTATATATATTAAAATAATATATTTAAATAGGTATAAAAGAAAATAAATAATAACCTAGTTCTAATTAAATTTACAAGATAATTAGTAAAGATAAATAAAGTATGATGAATAAAATAATTTTTTGTGTGAGAAATATATTTAAATTATGTCAAAACATAAATCTATTATTTTTATATTTTTTTATGATTTTTAGTATTTTAGAAAATATATTTAAAAAGAAAAATGAAATAAATAAATACAAATGGGCCAGGGGGTGCCAAAAGTCAGGATGAGAGTCAGCAAAGAAAAAAAACACAAGGCCCACTTATTGGAAGCCCATGCGCCTAGTTGAACAAAAATGAGAAAAAATGCTGAAAAATAATGGCAAAAGGTAGCGCTGGGTATCGAACCCAAGACCTTCCATACACACGCGCGTTACCTTTGCCACTGGGGTGGCTGTACATCCGTTAATACAAATGAAACAATAAATACATAAGGTAAAATGTCTCCATGACCTGTACTTCGTCTTCAACCTTCAGCCAGCCGGACCACCTGTATCTCAGTCGTTTCTCAACAAAAATGGGAAATACAAACATGAAAGTTGTGCTATTTTTCCTCACGAATCTAACCATGCAACTTATGTAAGCTAAAAGTCAAAGGTGAAGATTAATTTTGCTGGCCCTAAATTGAAACCTAACTTTTTCAGAATGTTCAAATCTGAAATTATCTACATACAATCAATATAAATGAAAACTATGAACATGGTCAGTTTTAGAGCAATGATATCTACATTTTATCTTCAGAAATCAGAAACAAATGATGCCTTTATAAAGAGATGGAAGTTTGAAAACTTACCTCTTGCAGCTGGATTCGTGAATGGAGTTTGAGCAACTTTGGAGATGGCCTGATGATCTGTTTAGCTTGCCTGGACCTCCTTGAGTGTATTCCAACTCTTACTTTGCTTTGAAAGTCCCTGAATCTCCCTACTCAAGTCAACCTGCAAGCTTGATATTTGAAAATGATGGATAGTGATGGAGGGGTTACAGTCTTGAAACAGGGGCCTGGATCACTTGTGTATGATGTATGTAAGGTGTTTGAATGATTACGAATCAAAACGCACGAGTGGAAATGGAGATGGAGAGTTTTGGCAAAAAACTGTCAAGTTGAGCAGTCTTACACAGCAAGGGTGTTTGGGAGAGTTTTAGGATGCTTGAAATCATGCCTTAGCTTGCAATAAACTTGTTAATATGTATGGAAAAGATTAGAGTACAAAATCACTCCAGGTTTCTGAGTTATAGGGTTATGGCTCTATAACTTGCTTTTGAAGAAAAGTGAAATGACAAATCTCAAATATTGTAAAAGCATGTTCAGAGCTTTCTTAGGTCTTAGACACATTGCTTTTGGTTTATAGGAGTTATGTGTGTAGAAAGAACAAGTTAAAAGCTCAAGATAAGTTGACTTTGTGATTAAAGCAATTTTTCAAGAATGGAATGGTAGTTTTCTTCCAAAAATGGCAAATTGGCTTGGACAATGCTTGGAACACTTGGATAATAGCTAAAAAGCAAGTGTAAACTTATTATTATGGAGAGATATTGAGGTTTAGAAGCCTGAAAAACAAGATTGTGCAGCATAGGTTTGAAATTGGATTTTTGTTCATCACAAAATGCCTTGTAATTCAAGTGACAAAACACCAACTTCATCTCTTCGATTCTCCCTACTAAAGAATGATCTCAAGGAGTTATTGGAAATTTTAGAAAGCTTGAAATGTGCTATACAACCCATATTTGAATTGATTTTGAATATTCCCCTTGGAACTATGTGAAAAATTGCCATGAAGTTAGATAAAAAATCTGCCTAACTAGGGCAAACTTTCACTAAGTCTTTTTTAGTTCATGAGCATGTATTCATAAAATTATAACTTGAGATCCAAGCAATTTTGGAAGAAGTTGTGTGAAACAAAGTTGTAGATTTCATGGAGATATACAACTTTCATGTTGGAAGTTTCCTTTGAATCATCTTGTATCATAATGAAAAAATTGCTCAAAGTTATGAAAAAATAAGAAATTTTCAACACTTAGAAAAATTTCTAAGTTTAGAAATTTTAACTTTTCAAAATGAAATCTTGACTTTTTTGATTTCTTGATGAATAAGTTTCATATTTTGACATGTTTTGATGAATTATGATCTTTGGCACTTGAATTTGACCAAAAAGTCAAAGTTTGACTTTTCAGTATACAATTGACTTTTGATCAGTTGACTGCAAAATTCATCTGTTAATCCAATGGACTTGCAATGTTTTGAACCCTATAATTAGGTCAAAATTATGAAATTGGACTCTTGAGATCATGCCTTAAACCAATTAACCATTTTCTAGGTCAAAAATCAGAAATTGCCCTTTCCCAGTCAAAACCCTAATTTTGACCATTTTGCCCTTTTGGAGATTTGATCAAATTTCTTGAGGAATTATGGTCCAAACTTGATCAAATGATACATATTTGTTTAAAATATTGACGTGGATAAAAAGTTATGAAGTTTGACTGTAAATTGGCCATAGTTGACTTTTTCTCAATACAGCTGATTTTTAGGTCAACTAATCAATTGACTGGGCAAAAATGTGATCCAAGGCTTTAAACTTGACATGAGTAATCTTGGGGGTCCATAATGATCCATGAAAGTAATATGGGGCATTGGAAGTTCAAAAATCCTTGTGCAAACTCAAACCCTAATTTTGGTCATCAGTGCATAAGGAGGTGTCTTGAGCTGATCAAACTCTAGTGTAGTCTTGAGCCCAAGGAGATCTTGTGAGCAAATTCTTGATAAGTGAGAGGGAAAATTTTGGGTTACAACACATACTATTTTCAAATATTTGATAAGTTAGGGCTCTTTCGTCTTTTATTTACTAGCGAGATAATTCTCCACTAGTTATGAGTCACTCCTAGATTTCAAAATTGAAACACTCATATCGAGGAAGAGGATCATGCCGACAATAAAGGCTTTTTACTCGACTTGATTGTTATTGGACTTAAATTCAAACTTCAAAGACTACTCAAGCTAGATGTTATATGATCCTTCTAATACAATTCTAATTCCACTTCCCTTTAGGTTCGAGGAATCATTTACAAGAAATATTCATGCATGGGCGGTCTCCTCACCTACTAACAAACTAAACTCTACTAGGAAATTTACTAGCACCTGCGATTTGATACTTCCTCTATGGATATGTTGGATATCGTGTTTGTAACACCCCAATTCTATCCGGCAATTATATAAATAAATTAGAGTCATAAAGTTCATACAAACGAATTAGGATGCCACAAATTCAACTTTAAAAATGCATTGCATTCATAGAGGATACATAACACTTTAAAAATCTTTGGATGAACCATCAACATAATACTTTAATCTCTTACTTCAACAATTTAAACATCTACGCAGCGGAATTCTTAATAACATCTTTATCATCGTTACAACAACTTTAAAATAACACATATTTAATAATAATCAACTTAAAGTTCAACAACTGAATAATCAACAATCAAAAGCAATAAGTGTTCATCCCCCCGAGTGTTACATATCAGAGCAATTACACAGACTCGAACTACTGAAGGTATACAGCCTTCACTCTCGATTACCTGCACGTTACCAATGTAAGGGTAACATTCAAACAGAAGGGGTGAGATATATAACAATATAATAAAGTGTATGGTAATTAATATATTAAATTAGATCACATAACATCACCACTTCTCATCTTATAATCAACAATAATCGCAACGGAAATACCAACAATAATACAACATTCATCACATCAATTTACAACTTCTTTATGCAATCATATAATGCGACTCGATACTATGAAAATGCATGTGGTACCATTGGAGAAGAACTCCCATCTTAAAAATCTTCCAATAAATAGAGGCATCAACAAGGCATAAGCCTTCATCTTAATATTCGCCAATACAGGCCATCTTAACGAGCATAAGCTCCATCTTGAAATGTAATGTATGGGATACAATCATGAATGTAATGACAACATAATAATTAACAACATCTCAACACAACATCATCGTTGGCCAGAGGCCTACATCTTGATAGCTTCCAATTATTAGAGGCATCTCAACATCTTTCATCAACATCATTAATCATCAAACATCATTTATACATCATAGTTCATCAAACATCATTTATACATCATAATTCATTAAACAAAATCTCATTAACATCATTTCATCAACAACTCATTCGTACAACAATACAACAGTAACTCATCAATCTCACGATGTTGGCCATAGGCCTACAACATGATATCGCCTATAACTAATTAATCAACTAAGACTTACTTCTAAATTACCAAACCTATGAATATTACTATTCTGTAATACTACATCATTATCATCATTAATCCTACTGTTACAAACCAAACAGTGATCTATACTCATCTCATCCTCCTCATCCTTCACAAAAGTCAACATAGAAATTAACGCGGGAACTAACTCTAATCCTAATTTGGGCACTAGTATTATCCTTCCTATTCTTCATTTTAATCCTCAATAATGAAGTTCATCGCGTTAGCTATTCAACGCTTCAAACGGGACCTCAAATGGAGTATGGAAACTCAAGTTATAGCCTTTTCAAACTGATTCTGACAAAAACCAGACAACATGGATCGACGCGTAATGCCTTGGGTCGACGCGTACTGAACAGAACACGCTACATGAGTCGACGCGTACTCCCTTTGTATTGACTCATGCTGAGTTTGCAACACTGCTTGTATCGATACATGCTCCTATGTATCGACTCATCTTGAGTCTAAAAGCCTTCTTGTATCGACACAGGACTCCTTCGTGTCGACTCATCCTGAGTCTAAAGGCCTTCTTGTATCGACACATAACGTTTGGGGTCGACACATACTGCTCTGTCATGGATATTTTCTGCGATTTCACTGTGTTTTCACTACGGTTTCCATACCTTAGGCCCTAAAAACATCCTCTAATCATAGATAATCATCAATTACAATTACCCTAGAATTCTACATCATATATACAGCATTAGGGCATCATTATTCATCTTTCAATCATCGATTCTCATCATACAACCACATATAATTCAATCATGAACAAGACAACATTTTCACATCTAATCCTATAAACCAATAATTATAAACCCTATTATAGAGTCATAACCCCACCCTTACCTTGGATTGAAGGTTGCTCTATAACTCTTTCGGTTGATTTTCTGATCTGCCTCTTTTCCTCTTTTCCAACAACTTTCACGTTCTTTCTCTTCCTATAACACTTATTCTTTCTCTCTTACTTCTTCTTCTTTTCTATTATTTCTAACAATAATAAAATAGCCCTATTATTCTATTTAATCCCTAATGGGCTTAAGACTACTACACCCCCTTATTACTACTTCCATTCCTTTAAAACAAGCCCACATCAAATAATATTATCATTCTAATGTTATCCCACAACTTAATAAAATAATTAAATCTAACTAATCACAACTCAACTTCACAAATATTCCAAAAATAATTTAATTAAATAATTAATTAAATTACGGGCGTTACAGTGTTATTCAAATAACTTAATCACCCAAGATACCATCATCACTGCACGATCTGGCTTCTTCAAAACTCGTTGAATATGGTAGTTGGTTTTCACCATTACCTGATGCCCTTAGAAGTATGGCTTGAGTTTTCTTGTAGTTATCACGACCGTCAAGGTGAGCCTCTCAATCTTCTAGTACCTGACTTTGGCGCCTTTAAACACCTTACTAACGAAAAAAGACAGGTTGCTCACGTTTAATTGTCTCATGTATAAGCACATAATTTATTGCATGGTCAGTAACATATAGATAAAGATAGAGGTGTGAGTTTGATATAGAGAATGTCAATATGGGAGGAAATGTCAAGAAGTCATTTAAGGTGGAAAACAAATGGAAAGCCTTGTCATATGCACGAAAAAGGAAACACGCTAGGGCGGCTAAATGCCCTATTAGTTGCTATAATTTTTTATTGTGGACAAGCTCCTCATGTTGATGATTTCTTGTCAATTATATGGGTTCCCCTCTATCCCTCTATAGGTTAGCATGAATCCCATGAACTTACATGTATATACATAAAATATAACTTAGTAGAATTTAAGCGCTTCTTGTATCTCTAGATTGATTACGGGATGTCCTTTAGATCTGCATCATGGTTTTTCCCTTCTGATGTCTTCACAATTATATCATCAATATATATTTCTAGGTTAATTACTATTCACTTTGAGAATACAATATCCATGAGCCTTTGATAGGTGGCACATATGTTTTTTTAATCCAAATGATATAACATTGTAGTAATAGTATCCATTATTAGACATGGATGTCATCTTGGGAGCATCTACAAAATCTATTCTGGATCAAAACCACAATTATGATTGAATCACAATGTTGAACTCCTGATGTGGTATTGCAAGTCTCTGGTAGGGTGGATCATGGGGGATGAACCTGCAAGATTATCACTTAACACCCAAGTTAGTTGATGAGTCCAAAAAAGAGTTATAATGAAAATGCCGAAAGTATGAATGTACCTTGTTGGGTGAGAATATGGACACTAAAAGGTCTAGAAGGGGGGGGGGGGTTAATATGCCAATTCCCTTTTAGACAATTTCAAAAACATTTTACTTCCCATGTACGAAATCATAGATTTTAGAAAAAGGAACGAAAGCAAAACACAAAATAAGAGATCTTGGAAGCATCTCAATAAAAAATTCTATATGAAATGGTACGTGATATTCTAAATACATTTGATTGCTTCGTAAGCAAGTCAATCATAAGAATACATAATTAACTTTGCATCAAAGCTATTTCAAAACACATAGATTATAGATTCTAACAATGGCATAATTGAAGTCATGATACTTCAATAAGATTGATACACCACATACCTAAGGTTATACATTAAATCGCTATAAGCAAAGTCTATCTTATGTGGTATACAATCAATGAAAACATGCAACACTACAATAACATGGTAGTTAATACTTGAAAAGTAAAAAAGGTAAGGGAAGAAGAAAGATACATAATGATGTATAGTGGTTCGGATTTCGTACTCACATTGTGTTGTACCCCAAAATTTACCCTCTCATTTCTCAAGGCATTTCCTTACAAGGATTTTCAAAAGTTTAAATTTGCACAAGTACAAGTGGGCTTTCAAGCATCAAATTAAAGAAGAGCATGCCTGCTTCGATTTCACATCCTTCGATTAGGTTTTTGGCCTCTTTCAATGCAAGCTTGGCTTACATCCTTCGATTGGGCATTGTCCCCTAACATGTTTGCTTTGATTCACAAAGCATTAGCTATCTGCATGCAGCCTTCGATTGAGCAATTACATCTTTCCTGCATGCTTTGATTCACAAAGCAAGGGGTTCCCACCATGATAGCATACACAAGGAAGAAGCTTCACTATGGCTAGCATTTATTTCCCTTTGAAATAGCCTCATTTGATTCAAATGGGAAGGACCTCCTGTTAGTGTTCTTCGATTCAGAAGGTAGTGGCTTCATACTGGTCCCTCTTTGATTCAAAGTAAAATGACCTTTTGAAAGCTTCCTTCAATTCAAAAGGCAATGGCCTTCTGAAAGTTTTCCTTTGATTCACAAAGCAGGGACCTCCTGCATGCATCTTTCGTTTGGGCTTGTGGCCTCCTTTGAATGCAAGTTTGGGTTACATCCTTCGTTTGGCCATATGACCTCTTGCAGGCAAGTTTTTATTGGACAGTGGCTCTTCATGCAAGTTTTTGTTTGAGAAAATGCCTCTTACATGTTTGCTTGGAGTTACAAAGCAATGGCCTCCTGCATGCATCTTTCGTTTGGGTTTGTGGTTTCCTTCGAATGCAAGTTTGGGTTAAATCCTTCATTTGGCCACATGACCTCTTGCAGACAAGTTTTGATTGGACAGTGGTTCTTCATGCAAGCTTTCGTTTAAGTAAAGGCCTCTTGCATGTTTGCTTGAGTCACAAAGTAATGGCCTCATGTAGCTCTCCTTCGAATCAGAAGCCAATGGTTTTGCATGTTTTTCCAAATTCACAAGGCAGAAGTTCCCCTTCATACTAGTGCCTCCAAAGCAAGTGGCCTCTGCATGTAAGCTTCGATTGGAGCAATGGCCCCTTACAGTGTTTGTTTCGATTCAAGAAACAAAGGTTTCTTTCCTGCTTTGTTTCAAGTCACAAGGCAGGAACTTCCCTCGTGCATTGGCTATTTTCATACTAATTTTTGAACGGACAATATCTCCCTTTGAAATAGCTTGCTTCGATTCCACCTTTGAAAATATTCAACACACAATTTCTACACTATAACACATGATTGTTGCACCATTCGAAAGACATACTATGTGTGCACATTCGAAGGACTTGCCATACATACCTGAATGTCCCATTCGAATGACATATTTTGGTGGCCCATTCAAGGGGCTTACCTTTGGCCCCTTCAAAGGATGCATAAAAAGGGCCCATTCGAAAGACACATATTGGGTGAAAAACAAATGGTGTTGTCTGAAGAAGAGTTTGGTCGAAGGTTGGACCTAGGTGGTCAAAAGAAAGGTTGAAATATCCAAAGATGCTTGCTGGCCAAAGTCCTATATGTTGCCAAGCACAAGCCTGCTGCACTGGCCACAACACTCCAAAACTGCTACAAAGCAGTCCTGCCACGCTGCTCCGATACTTGCACCAAATTGACATACAAAAACTGCACCTTAAAGGCTACAAAAACAGCATATCTAATTTCTCCAAATCTCATTTATTTTCCCTCCCAAACCTCATCCAAACTCATCTATAAATAAGAGCATCCATCATACATCTTAGGGGCCCCTGGTAGTTAAAAAACTCTTGTTGTGAGAAAATTATCATTTTCTCAAAACTCTCAAACACTATCAAACATTCTCAAATATTCCCAAACACTCTAACTCTAAAAAACTCAGATCCATTCATACATTAGTGAGCCCTTCGATTCACTCCTCAACTGCAAGATAACAAACCTTTGACCCATTCCCCAACTACAATATAATAGTATTTTGATTCACTCTCTAGATTGTTATAGAATAATCTTCGATTCAATCATCACTATCACATACCCTATTTCAATTTAGTGACTGCCCAAACCAAGCAGTAACTGAACTAACTTCAGAAAGATTCCAGCGAAGTTTCATTCACCACCAATAGTTACGTTAGTGTGACACATTTGTTGGTACCGGTAGCCCTTGAGTAGTCAAGGAGAATACGGGGCCGCTGTATGGTGTCATGAAGCACTAACTGACTTTAGAAACTTAATGGAACAACCTGGCCATTAGGAAGTACTGAGGTAGCCAGCTTTGGTGCAGTCTGAAGTTGGTTGATACTCGACACTACGCTCATTGAGATCGGACTTTCGGGATATTTCAGTCGCCAATAAAAAGGCTTGCGCTGAAACAATTCTCGATGAAGAAAGATCAGTGATATTGAGATCCCCTAGAACCCGTTTACTTTATAGGACAGGTTGAACCAATTAAACTTCAAGAGGGTACCTACCTATGAACCTCATGCAAGCCTAAACCTAAGGACTTGTTTTATTTTCTTGTGTATATACTTGTACATAACATCATGACATCATACCATAGCATTTTACACTAACCATTTTAAGGATTTTGAGATTCATCTTTGTTCTATTTTGTAGGACATGACTCCCACTCGCAGGAATACAATCCAAGTCAATCTCGTACGAGTACCTTTTCAAATCAAAGAATTAGCACCAAGGGTCCCTGAGAATTCTCCGTTCACCAGAAGACATGGACGACTTCTCAACTTGGTTGCTTCAATATTTGATGAAGACATGATGAAAGTGCTTTTCTAGTTCTTCGACCCTTTGCATCATTGCTTTACCTTTCCCGATTACCAACTTGTGCCTACTATGGAAGAATTCTCTCAACTCTTGGGAATTCCTATTCTCGATCAATTACCTTTCAACGATATTGAAAGAGACCCGAGCCCTGAGGTGATTGCTCTAACTTTACACTTGCAACAATCCGACGTCATGGCTAACTGGGAAACAATAAGTGGTGTCAAAAGGTTTCTAGCTAAGTTGCTGTTGGAAAAGGCTCAAGACTGTTAGAACACTCTGGATTTACAAGCCTTTGAATAAATGTTGGCTCTTCTCATCTATGGGATGGTACTATTTCCTAATCCTAACCAACTTATAGATGTGAATGCATTCAAAAAATTTATATCTCGCAATCCGGTGCCTACTTTGTTGGAAGATATCTTACGTTCTCTCCACTCTCGCACCATGAAGAGAAGGGGGACCCTCATGTGTTGCACTCCCCTGCTGGCTAGGTGGTTCCTTTTGCACCTACCTTGATCCGTTGTGAAGAACGAGCAAGGTTTGAGATGGTCCAATAGGTTGATGTCACTCAGACATTCGAATATTCACTGGTGTTCTCGATCCTTGGAGGACATTACTATCATCGACCATTATGGGGAATTACCTAATGTCCCTATGCTTGGCATTAGGGGAGGTATTACTCACAACCCTTTCCTGGATTTGCGACAGTTTGGGTATGCACGAAGATATGGTCCTCATGATGCGCTCATCCAAGGTGTGATATTCGACTACGAGAGCGATGGCCAAGGCTATCATCAAAAGTTTATAAGAGCTTGGAGAATGGTAAACAAAGTGGATAGTAAGACATTGGGATACAAAAATTCTATTCTCCTTGAGCCTTATCTTAGGTGGGTACGAACTCGTGCTCAGAGTCTCGTAATGCCTTACCCTTCCATCCTACCTATCATCATAGAGCCTGTTGTTGAAGGATATGTTCCGTATACTGTCCTTTATCCTAACATGCCTAGCTCTCTTGAATATTTGCAAAAGGATTGGATTCAGCTAAAGGAAGAGCGACACCTTCGAAGCCCTGTTCCACGCGAGTGAGAAGAAAGTTTTGGAGCTTACGAGACAGCTTCATGAAGAGCGAATTTTGAACGCCTATATTACGCAAAAAAGGATGCGTTCGACCTTTTTATCTTAGGAGTTTATTTTTTGTTTATTTCCTTCATTGTAATCCCCAAGAGGTGTGATGTAATCAACTTGGATTTATTAATACAATGTGTGTTTCCTTTTGTCTAAGCAAATTTAAATCTCCTAGTTTCCTTGAAATCATTTGCATATGCATTTTCATTCCTCATAACACAAACAGGTTTTTCATAAACAAGTTTCCTTATCTTTTTACTGCTTATTCCGGTGAGATGGATATTGAACAGACAGTAAAGAATCTACAAGCACAAAATGCTCAATTCCAACAGATGTTCATGGATCTAGCTAAAGGACAAGAGGACCTGAAGGCTCTCATGATCAAAGATAAGAAGAAGAAGGCGAAGAAACCAGTCGGTGTTTTGAATTTGGGAAGAAGGTTCAAAGGGCCGTCCAATCGAGCTCTACATTTAGCAACCTCGTTCGGTGAAGGTGATAATCAAGAAGAAAAGAACAAGGAAGGAAATGACAACCCAGAGTCTGAGGAAGATGAAGCTGACTACTCTGAGGAATAGTATCCTCCTGCTGATGATAAATACAAATAGATGGAGGATCGCCTCAATGCTATGGAGATCCAGAGGGTACCTGGGCTGGATTTTGAAGAGCTAGGACTGGTCTCAGGGGTGGTTATCCCGCAAAAATTCAAGGTCTCTACATTTGCTAAGTATGACAGTGTCTCTTGTCCTAAGCTACATTTAAGGTCATACATCAGGAAGATTTAACCTCATATTGTTGATAGGAACCTGTTGTACCCCAATATTTGCCCTCTCATTCTTCAAGGCCTTTCTCACAAGGATTCTCAAGGTTCAAGCTTGAACAAGTGCATTTGGGTTTTCCAATACCAAAATTAAAAGGAAACTGTCAAAAATGGAGAAAACAGTTAAAAATATTATTTTAACAAAAATTGGAGAAATACAAGTGTTCTTCGTTTCAGCTCTTTCGATTGGCCTTTTGGCCTCTTTTGACACAAGCTTGGCTTGTATCTTTCGATTGGCCTTTTGGCCTCTTTCGACACAAGCTTGGCTTGCATCTTTCGATTGGCCTTTTGGCCTCTTTCGACACAAGCTTGGCTTGCATCTTTCGATTGGCATTTTGGCCTCTTTCGACACAAGCTTGGCTTGCATCCTTCAACTGGGCATGGGCCTCTGACACAGTTTGGTTTAGATTCACAAGGAAAAGAGCCTCTTGTAATCTATTTCATTTCCAAGGCAAAAGACTCTCTTTTAACATCCTTCGATTTGCACCTTTTTCTCCCTATTTGTCTCTTTCGAATGTGAACATTTTGTCTTTCGTTTGACCACATGTACCCCCTGGCGTGCAAGCTTTTGATTAGACATGAGCCACCTTCACACAAAGGCTTCGATTGGAGTTTTGGTTCCCTTCGAATCACCATCTCTCAAACCCAACTCTGAATCCTTCGACGCTGTTTCTTTTAGTACATTTCCAGAACTCTTCGACACAAGTGGGAAATAGGATCTTGAAAGGACAACTGATCAAATCTGTGGACCCTTGTTTACCGTGGTTATTGGTAAACAACCGCTGATCCTCCAAATGGTTACTTATTTGGTTACTCGCAGGATCGATCAGATTGATCCTAAGACATAGGTTGATTTTGAGGTTTCGATTAAGTTGGATAATGGTAAAATGACAATAAAATAAAGAGGCTTTAAGTAAATTGCGTGAAGAAGGACTTTGATAAAATAAATGAAGGCTTGCAATAAAGGGCTTCGACAGGAAAAGTAAAGAAGAAAGCAAGTAAAGTTTCTGGAAAAGTAAATGACTTTGATTAATAAAAGTAGTGTTTCACACATACATTCTCAACAATTCTTTCTCACACGCTGGGTACTCGAATCTATATGAGTGACTTTGTATATAATTGTGAACACACGCGAGAAACTGCGTGAACTACTACTATTTATACTAAAACATCCCAAGTAACCGTCGGGCAGTTACACTACTTCGAGATGATTCCACTTGGCACGTTCTCAACGTTCGACGCTCCAGATCTTTGCACGCTGCACTTGGTAACCGCTGGAAACCGTTTTCCCTCCAAACGCTTGAATTTCAAACCATTCCACTCTGAACCATCGAACATCTTCATCGAGAAGCATCTTCGACGAGAAACACCTTCGACGTCGAAGGCAACCAACTTCTCCCTTGGAAGAAATCTTCTGAGTACATTGTCATCTTTCGATGGTCATTTCGACAGACCCAGCTGATCGAAAACATCCTTCAGCTTTAATGGCTGATATTAATGAAACAAGGGTGTCGAATTTAAGAGCCAACAAATTGCCCCCCAAGAATGCCTTATTTCGACTCTGAAAGAAAAAGGCATTCTCTGAAATGCCATTCGACACCTGTATTTTCATTCTTAGTCACAAATTAAATTGTGCACTTTTTGTTGTCTTCTACCAACCACTGACAATCCCAAGGAAAAGCCATCATTCATCCGTACCTAAGACGTCACTTCAGTACGGCGTGCAGTGTGCCAAACGTCTTTTCACAAATTGTCATCATGACAATTCCCAAAAACGAGGGCGCACGCTGCACCCTTCCATTTCTGCAGAACGGCTACAACAACAGGGAGACGCCACGTGTCCCACTACCTTCTGCAACATTAAATGGCATTTAATGTCCTCGAATTTGGGAATTTCCTCCACTACTATAAATAGCGGTAAGTACCCATTGTGGGACTTTTTACGCTACCTTGTTTTCAGAATTCCTCATTTGCATACAAACTCTTGTCAACTTTGCAAACCCCCTGTTCTTCACTTCGTCTTCAACCTTAGTACCAACAATGGCATCTGGTTCTTCCAACGCTCCTAGCGCCAACACTCCCTCTGGAAATGTTAAACCTAGGGTTTTCTCGACCGCTCCCGTAGTGACTCCCACGGGCCAACGAAGGGTCCCTGAGCCTTTGGACATTGCTGTACGTGATGCTTATTCACGCCACCTCATGATTCCGGTTGGATATTCCAACCAAATCTTTGCTATGTCTGGCCCATTGTACCCAAGCATCGCTGAGGCCATGAAGATCAAAAGTTACTTTCCGGTACTTGAGAGACTCAAACCGGTTGGATGCTCCAAGAAAGATGCAGAGGATAATGAAGATCCTGCTAAGGAGAAAATCGACCTCCGTTTCTTCAACAAAGGTGTTAGGGCTTTCAGGTCTGGCCCTAGCCTCACTCCTGATTATAGCGCTTGGTTGGAAAAAATGGAGAAACGCCAGGCTTCGATCTGGAAAGACATGGGGATATTCGACCTGGTTATGCTGTCGAAGACAGGTCTTAACTATTCCCCAGAGATGTTGATAGCTTCTTTACTCTTCTGGGATTACACCCATTTCACCTTCCATCTTCCCTGTGGAATGTTGACTCCCACGCTCTTCGACGTGGCCGCCATCACTGGCCTTCGACCCACTGGGGACTACTTCGACCCGGAGGAAATGTCGGAGGATCAGATTGGATTCTCTGCCACAAAACCAACCTACACCACCTTCATCAATCACTACCACGATAAGTCGACAGAGGCTGTGTCGGATGTCGAACATATTGCGTTTCTAGCCTTATGGCTGACACGCTTTGTGTTTTGCTCCAAGTCCTTACAGGTGACCAAGAAGATGGTCACTCTCGCCACTCAACTCCACCATGGCCAAAATATCTGTTTGGCAGAATTGATTTTGGCGAGTCTGTATGAGTCGATTAGCAATGGAGCGACTCTTCTGAAGATCATCGAGAACAGAGCCAGTCTGCTGCTTGCTGGACCTTTTTGGCTGCTTCAGCTGTGGCTCAATGCCACCTTCGAGTCTTTCTTTCCTAAGAAGATTCAAATAAATGAGCAGGCTCCAGAAATAGCAAACATACGCGTCGAAGGCACTAGATTGGCTTTGTTGACTCCAACGGAAGATGGGCTGGAGCTTCAACAAACTTTCACAAACTTCGTTTTGATGTTTGCTAAAAGGAAAGAGTTTGTTTCGACCATGGCTCCGTTTGCTCGACGGAAGGTTGGCCCAGAGTGGTTCACAAGGCCACATCCTAGGACGTCGAGTGGTCCTCAGGTTGATGAACATACAACAGTGTGGGAGGCATTTCTCACACCAAGAATAATGCCCCTGCGATTCAAGAGCTCTAAGACTCACTTGAGTCTGATCGCATATCAACCAAACCTGGTGTCTCGCCAGTTTGGTATTATTCAAACACTACCTTCTCCAATTTTTCCCAGGGAGAAGTCTATGTTATACTTCTGCAACGACTACACTGAAGAAGCTGCCACTAAGCATATCGGCAGATATGCTGGTCGAACAGTTCTTTCGTTGTTTGACTATCAGCTTAACTTTCTTTGCTCACCATCCTTCGAGGAGTGGTGGAAAAGTTACTACGCTGAGGAGTTTTTCGACGAGAAGGACTTTGTGGATGAGCTTCAGAAATCTTTTGTCCTTGTCTTGGACAAAATAAAGAAATGTAAGTTCATCCTTCCAAATTACTTTGTCTTTCTCTTTCGACTGCTAGCCTGTTAATTATTTTGTCTACTTTCAGTTGTTCGAAAGCCTGCAGCCAAGAAGGCTGCAGAAGGCCAACAGGGAGGAGGCCCCTTAACAAAACCTCCACCAACGGCGAAGACTATAGCGCCGGCGAAGACCACAACAAACCAACAGGGGGAAGGCCCTTCGAAAAAGCCTTCTGCATCGGTAACCAGACTTTCATTATTTTCTTCTGGCTTTAATTTTTTGACTTTCGATGCAACTGCTAAATCGAACTCCAATTGGTTTTTTTAGGCACCTTCGCCCAAGAAACGGCCAGCACTGACGGTCGAATCCGGGAGTGACGAAGAAGATGATTCTCCCCCTGCTCCTCTAAAAAGGCGAAAGCTGAAGAAGGACGTTCCTCTTCCTGAGGCTCGAACAATTAGAATTAAGGTTGCTGGGAGAAAGCCCAGGCCACCTCCAGTAATCATTGAGGAGCCAACGGAGGAGGAATTAAACGTTCTTCTCAATAAACCTGTCGAAAGCGACAATTCCAGCCCTGGGGCTGAAGCTACTTTACAGGTAATCTCTTTGATCCCTTTGTAACTCAGGTGTCGATACCTACATTCGACTATGTCTCTTTCGAATTTAGAAGATTCTTCTTCTTCTCTTTTCAGGACACCACTGAAAGCTCAGCGCCAAGGACTTCTGAAACATTGGAGTCTGCTGAACTCAGGAGGCCACAAGAAAAAGACTTGGCGAACGATGAAGCCAATACTAAAATAAATGAAGCCAATGCTGAGACAGCAGAAACACCAGCAGAAGATCCACAAACAGAAGAGCAACAGCCAAAAGAGATTCAGGTGGTGGATCTGTCGGAAGAAAATCGTGACGAAGGGGACCGCGGCGACGTTGGCGAAGAGGATCAAGGTGACGCTGGCGAAGGGAACCATGATGACGCTGGTACTGCCGCAGTCCAAGTCGAAGAGAGTCAAGTCGAGGCAAATGCTACTCAACCGCCTCAAACCCAAGACAACGTTGTTGCAAAGGCTGTTACCTCAACAAAGCATAGGTCGAAAGAAGACTTAGAACTCTTGAAGCAAACTGATCCTGTTAGCTACCTGAACGCCATCATCGAGAGCAAAAGTTCGGCTGATGCTAGTCAGGAGGTTCCTACCCTGTCGGGGAAGTCCACTGAAACTTATCCTCTCGATGAGGCTTTGACGAAGGTTAAGGCTCAGTTTTTTAAGAAGGACTTGATGAAAGTTTTGGAGGGGGACCCTACTGCTCCATCATACTTGAGGGATGATTTGAATGCCGTAGACTTGTTAGCTGTGCCTCCAGAAGTTTCAGGCTTTATCATGGAGTTACACTCCATTATTGATCAAGTCTCAGCAGATTATCGGCGACAAAGGGGCTTTAATAGCCAACTTGAAGTGTTATATGGCAAAAGCTCTTCTGCATGGACTGCTGTAGCAGAGACAACTTCTCGAATTGCGTAGTTGTCGAAGCAAAAACCATCTAAACAAGAAGAAGTGGATGCCATCGATCGAGAGAATGCTTCCCTCCAGGCGCAAATCGAAGAAATAGAGGCTAAGATAAATGCCAATACTAAGCGCAAGGAGGAACTTCTCTCGACTGTCCCACCGGGTGTGCCAATTTGTTTACCGTGGTTATTGGTAAACAACCGCTGATCCTCCAAATGGTTACTTATTTGGTTACTCGCAGGATCGATCAGATTGATCCTAAGACATAGGTTGATTTTGAGGTTTCGATTAAGTTGGATAATGGTAAAATGACAATAAAATAAAGAGGCTTTAAGTAAATTGCGTGAAGAAGGACTTTGATAAAATAAATGAAGGCTTGCAATAAAGGGCTTCGACAGGAAAAGTAAAGAAGAAAGCAAGTAAAGTTTCTGGAAAAGTAAATGACTTTGATTAATAAAAGTGGTGTTTCACACATACATTCTCAACAATTCTTTCTCACACGCTGGGTACTCGAATCTATATGAGTGACTTTGTATATAATTGTGAACACACGCGAGAAACTGCGTGAACTACTACTATTTATACTAAAACATCCCAAGTAACCGTCGGGCAGTTACACTGCTTCGAGATGATTCCACTTGGCACGTTCTCAACGTTCGACGCTCCAGATCTTTGCACGTTGCACTTGGTAACCGCTGGAAACCGTTTTCCCTCCAAACGCTTGAATTTCAAACCGTTCCACTCTGAACCATCGAACATCTTCGTCGAGAAGCATCTTCGACGAGAAACACCTTCGACGTCGAAGGCAACCAACTTCTCCCTTGGAAGAAATCTTCTGAGTACATTGTCATCTTTCGATGGTCATTTCGACAGACCCAGCTGATCGAAAACATCCTTCAGCTTTAATGGTTGATATTAATGAAACAAGGGTGTCGAATTTAAGAGCCAACAACCCTGCTACGTGATCTTACTTTACAAGACTTAATGCTTGTATCTCACTCCATAATTAATTGCTTATATTTTGGATTAAGCTATTGTACAGGTGATTAAGCCTTTGTCCATAAGTTTTTTGCGTAAAAGTGAACTTGTTAAGTACATATCCTGTGCCAAAGCCCATGCTTTGCTAAAATCATGCTTGTACTGCACCATAAGTCAGGGAAGTCAGTCCCTTTTTCAATACTTCACCTTGGGACCTTGGAAAATCTGACATGACTCAAAATTCACATTTCAGCCAAGCCACATCCTTGTTTTAACTCCCAAACCTTTTCTCTATAAATAGAGGAACCATTGACAAAGAAAGGGTCCAGATTTTTGCTAAGAGAGAAAAATCAAAAAAAATCTGTAAGTGCTCAACCTCTCCAACGTTCTAAAAAAGAAAACTTTCAAAACTCTAAGATTTTTTTATAAAAAATTCTCAGCGTGACTGCCCAAACCAAGCAGTAACATAACTAGCTTCAGGAAGATCCTAACGAAGCTCCCTCCACCATCAAAGAAATCACCTACAGCTCTTTCGATTAAACACTTCAAGAGGTAAGTTCTCTCTAAACTTGGAACTCTTTCATTTCAACATCATATGCACATACCAATAAAGAAAAATGTAGATATTTCTAGACCATGTTTTAGCATTAGATTATGACTGCTCTTATGCTGAAAACTCAACCTTAATTAGTTATAATTTTGGGCTTTGAGACCCATTGGTTTTGTGCTAACACCTGGACTATAGTTATGTTTGGATGTTGCATTTTAAGAAATTGAGACAGGTTTGTTATACCCTTCGATTGGCTAGCTGCACAAGCCTTTCGAATCATCATTTGAGGACCTAACATGCTTACAAGGAGTCAGCAAGGGGCCTATGGAAAAGCCAGAACCTTGTTGTTTCCAGACCTCAGACGAAATCCATAACCTTTCCGTTTCCATGCCTCCAACAAAAGATGACTCCACTGACTCCAACCCCCTGTCGAAGGAGGCAGAAAGGTAGATTGCATCTTATAATGGTTCCAGGCCCAGTCGAAAGGCACAACATGCTATCCCACTGTTCCCAATTGAAAGGCACTCCCATGCTGGTGCCAACTTCCAATCGAAGTACATGACCTGACTGGTGCCAAAGCCTAATCGAAAGACGTGACTTTGCTGTTGCTAGCCCCAATCGAAGGAGGCCAACAGAATACAAATCAAAGGGTGCTCCTGCCTGAATCGAAAGACACTCATTTTTCTTACTTTTATCTTATTTTTTCATATTTTTTATGCCTTTCGATATGGTTGTAATAGCGTAGGATTTTATCTTTCTGCATTTTATTTACTTTGTACAAATGCTAGTAACTAGGTGTGTATGGCAAGATAAAAACAACAAGTAGACAACCTAAAAATCAAAGACAAATGCATGCAATAAAACACACTTTGCACACTTGCACCCTTAGGGTAATCTCACTTGTTGCCTCGGAAAATAGTCATGTCCCTCGAGCATGGGATTTTTAGCAAAGACCCTCAATAAAAGATCGTAGTCCATCGATGACCCTCGATGTTGCCTTAGGTAAACGATCTAGTCCCTAAAAAGACATTGCTAAAACGTCCTATATGTTGCCTTCTATGACTATACAAACGTCCCAATGCCCGTCCTGTTCAACATCCTAACACAAGGTTGTTCACCAAATACAATGGTGAAACAACACTGTTAAAAAGGTCAAAAAAATGAGAAAGATCTTTGAGTAAAATTAGGGTAGACAACTCTTAGTTACTTGATCAAAAATATTGCAAAACATCCTTGCCATTTTTCAAAACACACTCCACAACACAATTCCAAAACAACTTTCAAAACATTGAAACATCTTTTCAAAAAGACAAACACCTTTGTAAAACATTCAAACGGATTATTACAAAGGTTGCCTAGACAAGGCATCTTTTTCAAAACATTTTCAAAACCACACACACACAAACACCATTTCAAGCAATTGAAAAGCAAAGGCAAGTGATCTAAAACAAGTAACTAAAGCCCATGGATAACCATGGATGAAAAGGGTGCTAGCACCTTCCCTTTTCATAATCTACCCCCCGAACCTATGAAAACATCTCAAAGGTCTTTCCTGTGCTTTTTAACCTTTCCTTAGGATAAAATAAAAAGTCGGTGACGACTCTTGCTAAACCGAAACATTTGCGAACACAAACGCAAATCCCAAGTCAGTTCTCCTACCGTATCACAGAACCTATGGGTACATTTCTTCTAAGAAAGTTTATCAAGGAAGAAGTTGGATTGGTTCTATCAGTTGGAAGGAACTAAAATTCGCAATTGGGAAGATCTGGATGCTTCTTTTTACAAGCAATACCAGTATAATGCTGACCTAGCTCCAACTCGAACACAACTGCAAAGTATGTCTATGGATTCTGGTGAGGGTTTCAAAAATTATGCCCAGAAATGGAGGGATCTCACGGGAAGAGTCCAACCACCTTTATCTGATAGAGAGCTGGTGGATATGTTATTGGGCACGTTGTCTGGTCCATTCTTCAACCGTCTTATTAGAAGCTCTTCGACTGGGTTTACTGAGTTGATCTTGACTAGTGAACGGGTAGAAGTTGATATTAAGAGTGGCAAAATTCAAAGGGATGCATCCTCAAGTACGATGAAGAAATCCTTCACTGGAAAAAGGAGGTCAGTGCTGCTTATGGCTAGAGAAATCAAAACAAAACTGAACATCATCCAACGGTAGGGGCTGTTATAATCTCCAATCCTGTATCAAATCAACAATGAAACCATCAGCGCAGGCTGGATGCACCCATAAGACGATTCACCCGGATCAACATGACCTTGTCCCAGGTTTTGCCACATTTTTTGAAGTCCAATCTGGTGACTCTAAAGGAAGCTCCCAAGAATCCCAATATTGCTCCGCTACAACCCAAACGCTCGATGTGCCTATCATTCCGAGAGTCCAGGTCATGATACAAACGATTGTTGGGCTCTGAAAAATACGGTGCAGGACCTTACCGAGGCGAAAGAAATTGAGTTTGACCTTCTAGAGACACCTAACATAATAACCGCGCCAATGCCCAAACATGGCCAGGGTTTCAATGTTTTTGAAGATGACTTGTTTTTTTCCTCTATGGATGAATTAGCCACTCCCCTTCTAATTGTTAAAGAAAATCTATTGCAAGTCGGTTTATTTCTAGGCTGTGGTGAAGGATGTCACTTGTGTATGTCTCTACCAAATGGCTGTTTGTCATTAAAAATGGGTGTCCAACGCCTGATGATTAATAAAGAAATTATGTTTGAGAAAGTTCCCCTTGCAAGAAATTTGTGTGAAGATGTCTCTATAATCACCATTTACAACAATCCTCTCAGGGTCCCCACCAAAACACCTGTCAGGATTACATCTGTTCCCAAGTTTGCTCCCTTGATCATCACCATGCCGGGGCCAATACCATATTCCTCAAATAAAGTTGTTCCCTGGAATTATGGGGCTGACGTCTATTACCATGGCGTCAAGCAAGACTTGTTGGCTATTGAAGACAAAGTTGTTGAAGATATTAATCCTGACATCGTCAATATCGTCGAGACCAGTAAAATCACGAGAAGCGAAAGAGTTTTCTATCCCGAGATCTCTCAAAAAACTGTTGTTTTTCCTGTGATTATTCCTGCTGCTACTCCTGTCAATATTCCCATTGTTACTCCTACTGTTAGTCCTGTTGTTATCTCTGCTACAGAGTCAGACGAGACATGGGGCAAAGAGATATTGGTTGAGCCTGTCCAGACGAAGGCGCATCCAAAAGTCATCCCTGAGGCTTCTAAAAGGGAAATGGAAGAGATATTAAAGATAATCAAGAAAAGTGATTATAATGTCATGGAGAAGTTGGGGCAGACCCCCTCAAAAATCTCAATGCTAGCCTTACTTCTATGCTCTGAGGCCCATGCTAAGGCTTTAGTAAAATTCCTAAAGTCTTCCCACGTGCCCCAAGAGACCTCCGCTGATCAATTCGAGAATTGCATGATCAGTCTAACTGTTGATAATGGACAGGGTTTTTCTGACGCTGATTTAACTCCCAAGTGAAGGAAACACAATGGCGCCCTACATCTCTCTATTGAGTGCAGGGGCACTACATTAGCCCATGTTCTGGTGGATACAGATTCGTCGCTGAATGTCTTACCCAATAATTCTATGAACATGTTAGATTGCAAAGGACTCACATTGAAGCCCAGCAACATTGTGGTGAGGGCCTTCGATGGTTCTAAAAGAATGGTGCATGGGGAGGTGTACATCCCTATTAAAGTTGGTACTCAAACTTTTGATTTAACCTTCTATGTGATGGACATCCGCCCGTCTTATTCCTATTTATTGGGTCGACCCTAGATCCATGGGGTTGGTGCTGTTACTTCTACCCTGCATCAGATGTTGAAGTACCCAGTCAAGGGAAAGATTATCACAATCCATGGGGAGGAGGAATACATGATTAGCCACCTGAACTCTTTCAGGTGTGTTGAAATGGACGGTGAGATCATTGAGTCCCCCTCTCAGAATTTTGAGGAGGTTCCACAGATGGTTGTTGTAACCAAGACTGCTACTAAGGTTCCGAAGATTACCATACCTCTATTGAAAATTGCTTCTTTGAAGGATGCTAAAGCAGTAGTTGAAGAAGATGGATATACCATTTGGGGTCAACTTCCGGACATTCTCTACAAATCTAACAAGTTTGGTTTGGGTTTTACTTCGGAGGCCGAAAGAGTCGTTCGACGTACTCGCGCTGGGGGACCGCCATTACGCATCAGTAATCATGGAGTTAATATGTTGGAGGATAGTGATAGCGACTGTGACATGGACAAGTGGATTTTCCCAACCATCAGTGGTGGACTCAACAATTGGGAGGCCAAAGATTTTGTTCCTATTACTTTTATTCAAGAGTAATTATCTTTTAATTTTTGGACTTATAATATTTAATCAATTGAAACTTTAAAACCTTGTGTCTTACCCGAGGTACAATGGTCTATCTGTGAGGGTATTACTTCATCTTCATATGTCATTAATGAATCATGGGACGTTTTTGCATGCAAATTTTACGCTCTTTATTTTTATTTTTCTACCTTTTACTTTATCAAAAATAGTTATGCTCTTACACACACTCACATATCAAAATACAGATCCACGTACACTCAGGATCCCATTGGTAAAGGTTCTGCTATTGCCAATTATGACTTTGAAAATCTGATTTACCAAGCCGAGGACGAAGGTAAGGAAGATTGTGAGGTACCAGGGGAACTTTCCAGACTAGTACAACAGGAAGAAAGGGCAATGCAGCCCCACGAAGAGCTAGTTGAGATAGTAAACTTAGGTACCGAAGAGGACAAGAAGGAGGTCAAGATAGGTGCTAATCTGGAGCATAGTGTTAAGGAGCGTTTAACTCAGATGCTACATGACTATGTTAAAAATTTTGCCTGGTCATATGAAGACATGCCAGGACTCGACACTGATATCGTGGTTCATCGTCTGCCGACAAAAGAAGACTGCCCTCTAGTGAAAAAGAAGGTTCATCATATGTGGCCAGAGATGTCAGAAAAGATCAAGGTTGAAGTCATGAAGCAGTTCAATTCTGGTTTCTTAGCTGTTACCTCCTATCCATAATGGGTTGCTAATGTTGTTCTGGTACCTAAGAAGGACGGCAAGGTATGTATGTGTGTGGATTATAGAGACTTGAATAGGGCAAGCTCTAAAGATGACTTCCCGCTTCCCTATATTGATATTCTGGTTGACAAAACCGCACAACACAAGGTATTTTCCTTCATGGATGGTTTCTCCGGGTACAATCAGATCAAAATGGCACCTGAGGACATGGATAAAATGACCTTCGTCACGCAGTGGGGAACTTTCTGCTACAAAGTTATGCCATTTGGGTTAAAGAACACCGAGGCAACCTATCAGCGTGCCATGGTAGCTTTGTTTCACGATATGATCCATCACGAGATAGAGGTCTACGTTGATGATATGATAGCCAGATCTCAAACTGAAGAGGCACACCTTGACCACCTGCAGAAGCTATTTGAAAGACTGGAGAAATACAAACTGAGGTTGAACCCGAATAAATGCACCTTTGGAGTAAGATCTGGTAAGCTCTTAGGCTTCGTTGTCAGCAACAAAGGTATTAAAGTAGATCCTGCAAAGGTAAAAGCAATACAAGAAATTCCCACTCCTCACGTTAAGAAGGAAGTTAGGGGATTCTTAGAACGTCTAAACTACATTTCCAGATTCATTTCCCATCTAACCACTACTTGTGAGCCAATCTTCAAATTACTAAAGAAAGATCAAATGGTGAATTGAAATGACGATTGCTAGGCTGCCTTTGACAGGATCAAGGAGTATCTTCAAGAGCCTCAAATTTTGATGCCGCCAGTTGTGGGAGGACCTTTGATCATGTACCTAACAATTTTGGTAAATTCAATGGGGTGTGTGCTGGGGAAGCATGACGAGTCTGGCCAAAAAGAGCATGCAATATACTACCTGAGCAAAAAGTTTACCGACTGTGAAACCAGATATTCACTGCTTGAGAAAACTTGTTGTGCTTTGGCATGGGCTGCTCGCCGGCTAAGACTGTATATGTTGACTCACACCGGCTTATTAATATCTAAGATGGATCATATCAAATACATATCCGAGAAGCCCGCCCTCTCTGGAAGAATAGCAAGATGGCAAATGGTCCTGACGAAATACGACATTCAGTACACTACCTAAAAAGCAATAAAAGGAAGTGTACTAGCTGATCATTTGGCTCATCGGGTTATGGATGACTACCAATCCATGAATTTTGAATTCCCGGACGAGGACATCATGTTAGTAAATGATTGTGAAAGACTTAGACCGTATGATGAACCTGAACAAGGATCCCAATGGACTATGGTTTTTGACAAAGCTTCCAACGCACTCGGTAATGGCATTGGCGTTGTGGTCATATCTCCTGAAGGCTGTCATACTCCTTTCACCGCTAGATTATGTTTCAATTGCACCAACAATATGGCTAAGTATGAAGCATGTATTACAGGTCTCAAAGCTGCAATCGACTTGAGGATCAAGTTCTTAAGTGTATTTGGAGACTCAACCTTAGTAATCAGTCAAATCAAAGGAGAATGGGACACGAAGCATCCTAACCTCATCCCTTACAAAGAGCATATGTTGACACTGATCCCACATTTTGAAGAAATTACCTTTGAGCATTTTCCACAAGAGGAAAATTAATTAGCGGACGCGCTAGCTACTATGTCATCCATGTTCAAAATCAGGTGGGGTAATGAGGCTCCTCAGATCACTATTGAGAGAATGGACAAACCAGCATACTGTCATGAGATTGATACTGAAGAGGTAGCGTACAAACCTTGGTTCCATGAAGTTAAAAGATATCTTGAAGCCCAAGAATATCCTGAGGGAGCTTCAGTCAATGATAAGAAGTTCTCGAAGCCCAAATTCTTCCTCAGTAATAGAATCCTCTACAAGCGCAATCACGATTCCACTTTGCTTCGGTGTATGGATAAAAGTGAAGCAAAAAAGATTATGGTTGATTTACACGAAGGTACCTTTGGCACCCATTCTAGTGGGCACACAGTGGCTAAAAAGATCCTACGGGCAGGATACTATTGGTCCACTACGGAAGCGGATTGTTATCAGCATTCATGAACTTGTCCCAAGTGTCAGATCTATGCTGATAAAGTACATGTGCCACTGGTTCCTCTGAACATCTTGATCGCTCACTGGCCATTTGCAATGTGGGGCATCAATATGGTTGGGGAGATCATGCCTACAGCCTCAAATGGACATCATTTCATCCTCGTCGCCATTGATTACTTCACAAAATGGGTCGAGGTGGCTTCATTTGCTTTTGTTACCAAGAACGTTGTGGCCCCATTCATCAGACATAACCTTATTTGACGGTATGGTATTCCAGAAAGAATCATTACAGATAATGGTACCAATCTTAATAATACTATGATCATCAGACTATACGCGTAATTTAAAATCCAGCATCATAACTCTTCTCCTTACTGATCGAAGATGAATGGCGTTGTGGAGGCCGCTAACAAAAATATCAAAAAGATCATACAGAAGATGACAGTGACCTATAAACATTGGCATGAGATGTTACTATTTGCTCTCCACGGTTACCATACCACGGTGTGCACATCAATAGGGGTAACTCCTTTCTCTTTGGTATATGGTATGGAAGTTGTCCTACCGATTGAAGTCCAAATACCTTCATTGAGAATCATGAAGGATTAAGGTTTAGATGAAGACGAATGGATTCAAACTCGACTTGACCAATTGAATCTGATTTATGAGAAGAGGCTCGCGGCTGTTTGCCATGGTTAGATGTACCAAAAACGTATGATTAAAGCTTTTAACAAGAAGGTCAGATGTCAGATATATAAGGCTGGTGACTTAGTAATCAAGTGCATCATACTGCCACAAGGTGATCCCAGAGGAAAATGGACTCCTACATATGAAGGACCATTTGTGATCAAGAACATATTTTCTGGTGGAGCCATGATTTTAACCACTATGGACGGTGTAGACCTTCTGCACCATGTAAACGCGGACATAGTTAAAATATACTACGCATGAAAAAGGCCCGCTAGGTTGACTGGCCTAGGAAAAAATCAAGGCATCCCAACGAATCAAAAGGGTTCGGGCAAAAATTAGGGATGTACATTAAAAAAATATATACACCCGGCAAGTCGAAAACCTGAAAAGGCGGCTTGGGAAAAAAAGGGTATCCCGGTTGTTATACCCCAAAATTTGCTCTCTCATGTTTTTCAAGGTTTTCTCTTACATGGGTGACCACAAACACTTGATCAAAGAAAAAATAAATTTTTGAAGATAAACAAGGTCTTTCGATTGGCATTTTCACAAGCTTTGATTAAGCGCCTAACCTCCTCCAAGCATGCCTCAAATTTCTAAGCTTCGATTGAAGCCTTTGCCTTTTGCTTGTTTGTTGTATACAAGTTTCGACTGGGCATGTGTTTCCTTTGAAACAGCCTCCTTCGATCCAAAAGGGAAAGGCCTCCTGTTAGTGCTCTTTAGATTTCATCATTGGCTTCACATGTTGGCTTGATTCACAATGCAATGGCTACCTGCTTGCAAGCTTAATTCCTGCTTCGATTGAGCATTTTATTTCTTTAGAGCAAGCTTGATTCTGTTCGACTAGGAAAATTCTCCCTTTGTGTGTGCCTTCAGCGCACAAAGCAAGAATCCCCTACAAATACCCTTTGATCCACAAACAGTGGGTTCCTGCATGCCAGCTTCGTTCAAGGCAAAGGCCCCTTTCGACTTTCCTTCACTTCACAAGGCAAAGGGCTTCTCCAAACTTGCCTTTAATTCACAAGGCAAAAGGTTCCCTCTTCATGCCTGCTTTCGTTTCACAAGCACAAGATTGCCACATTATGAACACATAAATGGTGCCTCCGAAGGACATACATTTTATTTGCTCGAAAGATACACATTTGTTGGAGACAAACTTATTTTTCCTTTTATGAGGTTTGGTTCAAGCTGTTTGTTGGGCAAGAGATTATATGCTGCCCAGCCCAAGCCTCATGCACCATTACATTCATGACAAAAGAGGTTTCGATTGGCCAGAATGAAGTCCTCACTTGGGCTATTCGAATCAAGCAGCTAAGGAAAATAGATGGTTCCAACGGAGGAACCATTTGAAGGACATGTAAAAGATCCATTCGAAGAAGCACTCAAAGGCCTATTCGAAGAGGGCACAAAGCATACATATGAAAGACACTCAAAAAGTCCATTCAAAGGAGGCAGCCAAAGGCCCATTCGAATGGTACACAAAAGGTCCATTCAAAAGGCCCAGTCGAAGGAGGCAACTTGAGGCGAATCGAAGGGCAGGGACTAAAGGCATTCGAAGGATCCAAATGTGTCCAGGTTCATTCAAATTCAAAAAGGGACAAGTTTCCATGACTTTGGCAAACTTACAAAACATCATTCATGGTTTTGAAAACATTTGTTTATAGATGTTTAAACCTTTGTTTTCTTGTCCCCTCCATCCCCTCTATATAAGGAGACCACATACATAAGCACAAGGTGGAGACAAAAATCCCAGGGGAATCGTACACATTATACGCACACGCTGCCTCATAAGTCACCAAAATTGTCATAACTCTCCTGAGTAATCCAAATCGAAGGAATCTTCAACAACACTTCACTCAATCCTCAAAATATGCAGAGAACGTGCCCAAGCACTAGGCATGTCCAACACCACAGATCCATACACCACTATTGGTAAGGAAAAAGTTTCAGTGCTTTCCTCCATAGGCAAGTCATCAGACGCCTCCAACAACATTCTTTGCTGGATAGAAGGCCTGTCTTCACATGATCGAAGGCTATCCTTCACATGGGTTGAAGGCATGTATTCACATGATCGAAGGTTATCCTTCACATGGATTGAAGACCATCTATTCTTTTGTCAAAGGATTCTTTTTATTGCATTTATTCTTATTTTTATTTTTACTCACTTCTTTTTGAAGAAGTGAAAAACACAAGAAGGGGGGTTGAATTGTTGAAACTGAAATCAATTGCAATGAACACGATATTTTTATCCTGGTTCGTTTGATCTCAAACTACTCCAGTCCACCCGTCAAGGTGATTTCGCCTCTCTCCAACGAGGTCTTAATCCACTATATTCAACTGAATATTACAATCTGCTTTAACAACTACTAAAGCCTTCTTGATGCAAACCACAAACCGGTTTCTCAAGGAATTACTTTCTTACAAAGAATTGAAATCTAGGTGTGTGAATGTTTTCTACAAAACTGTTTATCACAACTGTGATACTACACAACTTAAGCTTATGGAATCTAGATTGCTAAAATAATTAAGTAAGGAATTTTGGAGCTTTTAGCAAACTGAGAGTAAGGAAGATTATGAATAGCTTTTAGGCGTGGAGATTGTTATAGAGCATTAGCCAATTCAATCTTCATTGACTTGTTTATATAGCATTGGAATTAGTGTACGTTGGAGCAATAATTCTGTTTCAATGCCAATAACATTCTTTCCTTATTAAGCAGATATTGTCTGGAATGATGCTGTTGGTAATAACTCATCTTGAATGCACAGTACCGTTGCAACTAAAGCGTGTTCTGGCTTTGTCTCATTCTGACGCTGCTTAAGTGCTGATGAACTGTTGCTGTCTTTATCAGAGTTCAGAGTGTTGAGCGCAGATCTGTTCATCAAGCTTCAGCATAAGCGCAAGTTGATCTTCTGATTCTGGTATCTGATATAGCATCTTATGATGCTGATGTTGATATCCAATTTTCTGATGCTGATGAGGATGTTCTCCTGCTGATACCAATCAGAGTTTCTGTAAAACAAAATGTAATTTTTAGATAGCATATGTGTCTTACATGAATCATACAATTAATGTCTCTTAGAATTTTGTTATCATCAAAACTTAAACTTAGGGTAGTAGATTCAAACTTTGTTCTAACAATCTCCCCCTTTTTGATGATGACAAAAACTAGATATTTTTAATTGAAAATTAGCATGAAAAGTATCAGAGATGACTAAATAAGTTGTATCAGAATTAAATAAGAAGTTATCAAAGATAAGGGATAAAGAGATATCAGAGTTTATATCGGATATACTCCCCCTGAATTTATTACTTCCCTTTTTAATTCCAAGAGTTCTTCAGGGTCAGATCTTTATTGAATTTTTGAACATCAGAATGTTAGAGCTTCAGATCAGAATATCAGAGCTTTGACTATCAGAACTTCAGATCAGAATATCAGAGCTTCAGTGTATCAGAGAGCATTCTTGTACCTGTAGACTTATGCAAAAACAGAAAACATTCAAGTATGTTAGAGTGTTAGAATGTTTTAGACTTTTTGTCTCAGTAATCCGTTATTGAAAAATATCATTCTTGTTCTCCCCCTTTTTGTCAGCAATCAAAAAGTGTAAGTGATGTGCTAAAACGATCAGAGCAGAAAAACTTGTTATATTAAAATTCAGAGCCAGACAAAACAGTACAGAAGATATGCAAAGAAAACATTGAAAATGGCATGAATGAAAAACTAAGGTTGGGGAGGAAAGCGTGTGAACAGAGTCTCCAGCATTGCTTTAATCTGATCAGCAGTTTCAGTCTACTTGTGCACCATGCTGACTACTGTATCTATCTTGCTGTCTTGCACATCCATCATTTCCTTCATCTTCTGATCACTTGCATCCATTCTTTGCTGCAGACGAATGTCATTCAGCTTCAGCTCTTCCAGAGTCTTCCTGTCCAAGGCAGCTTGAGAAACATCAGAAGTAGGAAGCTTCTGAGAGCTTTCTGCAACATCTTCAGCTTGTCTCACCTCTTCAGCTTGAGTTGTCTGATCTTCTTCTGGCTGCACTGTTGGAGCTGGGCGCTTCTCAGACCATGGCTCACTATCCAGAAGGAGCACTTCATCCTGTGGCAGCTGACTTTCAACTTCCTTCAGCAGCTTGCTGAAGTTCTGTTGTGCCTGCTCATAATTGATGTCTTGCAATTTGAGGGATTCAGCATGTACCCATATTCTGAAACTTGTCCAGAGCTGGTCTGAGGCAGCAGGATCAATCATTCCAGGGCAAACTTGCTTCAGAGAAGCAATCCACTGCTGCAAACCTGTTTCAAAATTCACAATGCCAGAGCCAACATCTGGCTGTTTTGGTTTGGCAATGGATATTTTGTGTTTGAGATCAGCAAGACGGTCAAGGATTGTTAAGTCGATGAAGGTCCTGCTGGGGTCTTCTGCAGTTTGTTTGGGAGATGGAGTGGGAGAATCAGAAATAATAATTGGACTGTTTGGAGTTTTTGTAGTATTTGGAGGGGTAGTTTCTGGCGAGGATGGCAGTTGGGCCATGGTTACAGTTGTTCCACATGGCAGCTGAATTGCCAGGGGTTGTGGCTCAGAGGATTGAGGAGAATGAGGTTCAAGTGATGGAGTTTCAGAATGATGAAACTCAGGTTGAGGAGGTGATGGTTGAGGTGATGGTGGATGAATTTCTGGTTGAGGAGAGGGAGGAGGAATTGCTGGTTGTGGAGAAGGAGGAGGAATTTCTGGTTGATGTGGAATTTGTGGTTCTTCTGGTATGGGTGAGAGAGGTTGTTCTGGTTGAGGAGAGTGGGCAATTTCTGGTTCAGTGTTTGGATTATCTGAGAGGTAAGTGGAAACACGTTCATCAATTTCAGACAGAACATTGTCAAGTTCTGATGCAGTTGATGATGTGGGTTTTGGATTTTTGGTGCGGGGTCTCCTGAGAGTCAGTGACTCAGAAGGGTCATCTTCTGGTTCGGTTTCATCAATAGTTGGTATGGGGATTGGAAGTTCATGTGAAGCTGGAGTTGGAATTGATGTTGGAATAACAGAAGAATTTAAAACAGAAGCAGCAGATAAATTACCTCTTTTCTTGGGGGTCTGCTGGGATGATCCTTCTGAAGTGGCCTTCCTTTTCTTTGTCTTCTTCATAGCAACTTCTGGTTGTGGTTGGTGCAGATCTTTGATATTCAGTTTGGGATCTGAACCATCAGCCTTGCAGGCGTCCAAGTATCTGAGAACCACCACTGGTTTAGATTCTATCTCAGAAAATAATGGAAAGTCGTCCAGAGGGACTCTTCTGTTGGTGATGTCAGCAAGAGGAGTAACGCTGGGCTCCTTTCTGATATTCTCTATCAGTTTCATTTTCTTCAGATTCTTGGCGTTCAGAGGCTTGCCAACAGTTGGTTCAATAGAACTTAATTCCTGAGCTTCTGTAAGGTGCTCTATCAGCCTATTCTCAGTCAGAATATCTGATATTAACCTGCCAAAGGGTATCCAATCCCTTTTTGTTCTTTCTTCTTCCCTTGTCTCCTTGACGCTGGTCCTGAGGTGATTAAACAGAAGATGAGCCAAGTTTATTTTTACCTTCTGATTAATAAAATAGATCAGAAACTGCTGATCTATATTTATATAATCAGGGGAGCTTGTTGGCTTCCTGTGATTAAAGCACCCCAGAATGATCTTCGCCCATATTCTGTGCTGATCCTTTAAGTCTCTGATTTTGCTGTTGGGCACCCCATGGGTGAAAATCTGTTCTGCAATGACACCAATGTCAGAGCATCTTTCAGCCATATCAATACAGCGGACACCACCGCCACTGTAACCAATCAATCTAGCTATGTGATCCTCAGTGATCACAATCTTCTTTCCTATTATGTAGGAGGTGACTTGATGCGTTGATGAGGATGCATGAATTCAGAACTCCTTGACCAAGACTGGGAACGTTGGTCCAACCAACCTGTCAAAATATCTCTCCCATCCCTGTGCCCTAACTTCTTCTGTCAAGTCAAAACCATTTTCTTTCAGACTGGAGAAGTCAACAATTAGTTCAGACAACACTTCCAAATTCTTCACTGGTGTAAGGAGTGTTCTGAAGGGAACTTGGTACTGTTCAGATGAAGCTTTCTTCTGAGAACCTGCAGAAACATTGCTGGAGGTTGCCATGTTCACACTTAGGGTTTTTCTGAGAAAACTGAAAAATGGGTTTCTTTTGAGAGAGATGAACACACAAGGAAAATGCAGAAAATATTTGTGAGATTGAAAGAAACGGTAAAATATTAATGTGAGATGTCAATGAGTTTAAATAGATTTCAAAAAAAAATTTGAAAGTGTAAACGGTTTCAAGAAAGAGAAATAAAATCATGATTACGTTATGAAACATGATTACTTTCATTTAATGCTTGCTGATTTTGGGGGATTTGAGAAAGATACTTGAAACGGTTACCAGACATGTGTCTCAATGCACCCAATCAGCATTTTGCCTTCTCAGAAGCGTGCACGCGTGTTCTGCTTCAGAGATTTGCTGATGATTGGATGACACTTGTTTGATTTAGTGAGCAGCACGTCTATCCTTGAGCTGAAACGCTCAGATCTTTAAGACTAGCATCTGATACAATCTGCATGTTCTATCTTTCTGAAAAGAGATTGATCAGAAGTTCACAGTAAAACAAATACATTCTGAAGGATAATATATAAACTTAAAACATTTTCATTCTGGGCAGAGTTTCATGCTGAGATGTTTCAGAATGAAATTGAACTTATCTTCAGAAAGAGGTTTAGTGAAGATATCAGCCCATTGATGGTCTGTATCAATAAATTTTAAATTCAAAATTCCTTTCGGAATATAGTCCCTAATGAAATGATGTTTTATTTCTATATGCTTAGCCCTAGAATGTAAAATAGGATTCTTACTTAAGCAAATAGCAGAAGTATTGTCACAGAGTATAGGGATGTTACTCTCAAAAATCTGGAAGTCTTCAAGCTGACTTTTCATCTAGAGCATTTGTGTGCTACAGCCTGCTGCTGCTATGTACTCAGCTTCTATTGTTGATAGCGCAATTGTGGATTGCCTTTTGCTGGACCAAGAGATCAGATTTTCTCCCAGAAACTGGCAGCTTCCAGAAGTACTTTTACGCTCTACTCTGTCTCCAGCAAAGTCAGCATCGCAGTAGCCTACTAAGCTGTAATCACTAGATTTTCTATAAAATAAACCCAGATTAGTAGTACCTTTCAGATACTTGAAAATTCGCTTAACAACTGTTAAGTGAGATTCTCTATGATCTGATTGGAATCTAGCACAAATACATACGCTGAATAAGATATCAGGCCTTGAAGCTGTCAGATAAAGGAGAGAACCAATCATACCTCTGTAGACCTTCTGTTCTACCTTTTTGCTTACCTCTTCTCTTTCCAGAATGCACGTGGGATGCATTGGAATCTTTGATGGCTTACATTCTGAGAGGTCAAATTTCTTCAGAAGATCTCTGACATATTTGCTCTGATGAATGTAAGTTCCCTCTGGAGTTTGATTGATCTGAATTCCTAGAAAGAATTTCAGTTCCCCCATGAGGCTCATCTCAAATTCTGCCTGCATACACTTAGCAAATTTTCTTCCAAGAGAAGGATTAGTAGATCCAAAGATAATATCATCAACATAAATTTGACAGACTAAGATGTCATTCTTAACTGACTTACAGAATAAGGTAGTGTCCACCTTCCCTCTGGTGAATTCGTTTTCTAACAGAAAGTTACTTAGTCTTTCATACCAAGCTCTGGGAGCTTGTTTCAGACCATATAGTGACTTCTTTAGTTTGAAAACATGTTCTGGATGTTTTGTATTTTCAAAACCAGGGGGTTGGTGCACATAAACTTCTTCTTCTATATAACCATTTAAGAATGCACTCTTGACATCCATCTGATACAGAGTGATGCCTCTATTAACAGCAAATGAAATTAAAAGTCTGATAGATTCTAACCTGGCGACTGGAGCAAAGGTTTCTGTATAGTCTATCCCCTCTTGCTGACTATAACCTTGTGCTACCAGTCGTGCTTTATTTCTGATGACTTCACCTTGTTCATTTAGCTTGTTTCTGAACACCCATCTTGTTCCAATGACGTTGAATCCTTTTGGTCTGGGAACAAGATCCCATACGTCATTTCTGGTGAATTGATTCAGCTCATCTTGCATTGCTAGAATCCAGTCATTGTCCAGAAGTGCTTCATCAATAAAAGAAGGTTCAATCAGAGACACAAGTCCCATGAGGGATTCTTCAGAGTTTCTGAAGCTTGCTCTTGTTCTGATTGGATCTTCCTTTCTTCCTAAGATAGTTTCTTCTGGATGATCCAAGCTGCTTCTGGGTAATCTCTTCTGAGGTTGATCAACAGTTGTTGTAGGATTGCTAGCAGTGCTCCTTTCAGATGTTGAAGGAGTGTCTGTGTTGAGAGCTTCTGATGACTTGTCTTCAGAACCTGTAAATTCAATTTCCATACCTGCAAAAACTTCATTCTGCTTTGACTTTTCAGAGTCAAGCTTATCATCAAAATGAACACTGATTGATTCTTCCACAATCTGTGTTTCTGTATTGTATACTCTGTACCCTCTTGAGTGTTCAGAGTATCCTAACATAATACACTTCTGTGCTTTAGAGTCAAACTTGTTCAAATAATTTTTTGTATTTAACATAAAACAAGTACATCCAAATGGATGAAAATATGAAATGTTGGGCTTTCTGTTCTTCCACAATTCATATGGAGTCTTTTCCAGAATAGGTCTTATTGAGATTCTATTCTGAATGTAGCACGCTGTGTTTATTGCCTCTGCCCAGAAGATCTTAGCAACGTTTGTCTCATTGATCATGGTTCTGGCCATTTCTTGCAATGTTCTGTTCTTTCGTTCTACAACTCCATTTTGTTGGGGAGTTCTAGGACAAGAGAAATCAAGCAGAATGCCTTTGTCATTAAAGAATGACTCAAAATCGTTGTTTTCAAACTCTCCACCATGATCACTTCTGACTTTAACGATTCTAAGATTCTTTTCATTCTGAACTTGGTTACAGAAGGTAACAAACACAGAGTGTGACTCGTCCTTGTGTCTTAAGAACTTTACCCATGTCCATCTGCTATAGTCATCTACGATTACTAACCCATACTTCTTGCCACTGACTGAAGCAGTTTTAACTGGTCCAAATAAGTCAATGTGCAGAAGTTCTAATGGCTTAGAGGTAGAAACAACATTTTTAGATTTGAAAGAAGGTTTTGCAAACTTGCCTTTCTGACATGCTTCACACAGAGCATCTGAATGGAACTTCAAATTAGGAAGTCTTCTGACCAGATTGAGTTTGTTAATCTGAGATATTCTTCTCATACTAACATGCCCCAATCTTCTGTGCCAGATCCACTGCTCGTTGTTAACAGACATAAGACACTTTAGATTCTGACTTTTTAGTTCAGAAAGTTTGATTTTATAGATGTTGTTTTTCCTCTTTCCATTAAACATGATAGTCCCATCTTTCTGACTAACAGCTTTACATGATTTTTGATTAAAGATTATATCATAACCGTTATCACTTAATTGACTTATGGATAACAGATTATGCATTAATCCATCTACTAGCAGAACATTATTTATAGAGGGAAGATTTCCATTACCTACAGTTCCAGAGCCAATTATCTTTCCCCTCTGATTGCCTCCAAAGCCAACGTGGCCTCCAGGCTTAAGTTCCAGGCTTTGGAACATATGCCTTCTTCCCGTCATGTGTCGCGAGCAGCCAGAGTCCAGGTACCATGACTGGTGTTTCTGATTTGCTGCTAAAGATATCTGCAACATGTATTATTTTATCCTTAGGTACCCAGATTTTCTTGGGTCCTGATTTGTTAGATTTACCAAAACTCTGGTTGAATTTTGGTTTCACAGAATACTTACTGCTAGTGTATTTAATATCATGTGTGTGACCATACACAAAATGTGAGTTCAGAGGAGTGTGTTTAATGGTTAAATCCATGACATTCTTTGGTGTAGTAACCTTACCTTGGTATCCTATTCCCTTCCTGCCGTTTCTGCTAACTCCATAGATCATTGAAGCCATTTTGCTTCTATCTATGCTTTTAGTAAGGAACTTCTGGAAACTGTGATCATACTCCTTGATGATCTCATCAGCGCTGCTGGGAGTTTCAGAAATTGGTTCCTTCTGAGAGTTTTGTAAAGTATTTTCTAATTTTGAAATTTTATTTCTCAGCTCAGAATTTTCCAATTTAAGACTCTCAGTCTTATCAGAGTCAGATTCAAGATTCCTTTTCAGGTTTCTGAATTTAACTCTAATCTGCTGGTACCTTTCCAGAATTTCATTAAGGCTTTCAGCAAGTTCAGCCTTAGTAAAATTAATTGCAAAGTCAGGAAATACCTCTTCAGTATCTGATTCTGAGTCTGATTCAGAAGCTTCACTATCTTCTGAAATGTTGGCCATGAGAGCTATGTTTGCTCTCTCATCATCTGATTCTGAGTCAGCTTCAGATGAGTCAGAGTCATCCCATGTAGCCATGAGACTTTTCTTCTTTTCTCTTCCAAACTTCTTTTTGGGCTTTTCCCTCTGAAGCTTTGGGCAGTCACTCTTGTAGTGTCCTTGCTCATTACACTCATAGCAGATGATGTCCTTGGTGTTTGGCTTTCTGCTTCCTGAGGAGCCTTCAGATCTTCTGTATCCAGAGGAAGAATCTGTCCTTCTGTATCTGGAAGAAGACTCATTCTGATCAGATCTTCTGGGATTCCTGAACTTCCTTTTCCTCTGCTTCCACAGTTGGTTCACTCTTCTGGAGAGGAGAGAAAGTTCGTCTTCTTCTGATGAGGATCCATCAGATGTTTCTTCAACTGCCTGCAAAACTTTAGTCTCAGATTTTTTGTTAGATTTTAATGCTAAAGGCTTACCTTGCTTCTGAGTTTCATCAGCTTCTAGCTCTATCTCATGACTTCTGAGGGAGCTGATAAGTTCCTCCAGAGAAATTTTGTTGAGATCTTTTGCTAGCTTCAGAGCTGTAACCATTGGCCTCCACTGCTTTGGTAAGCTTCTGATGATCTTCTTGACGTGATCAGCAGTAGAGTATCCTTTGTCCAGAACCTTGAGACCAGCCACCAGAATTTGGAATCTTGAGAACATTGTTTCAATGGATTCACTTTCTTCCATTTTGAATGCCTCATACTTCTGAATGAGCGCAAGAGCTTTAGTTTCTTTGACCTGAATGTTGCCTTCATGCGTCATTCTGAGTGAGTCAAACATGTTCTTTGTTGTGTCTCTATTAGAGATCTTTTCATATTCAGCATAGGAGATAGCGCTGAGAAGGATGGTTCTGGCCTTGTGGTGATTTTTGAAGTCACGCTTTTGTTGGTCAGACATTGCTTTCCTATCAATCTTCTGACCGCTTGCATTCACAGGGTGCGTGTATCCATCTGTCACCATGTCCCACAGATCAGCATCATGTGCCAGAAAGAAGCTTTCAATTCTGTCTTTCCAGTAATCAAAATTTTCTCCATCAAAGACTGGAGGTTTGCCGCTGAATCTGTCTCTGTCTTCATTGTTGTCATTGCTGGTGTGTGAATAAGTTCCTGCCATTGTATTTTTCTAACGCTGGATCTTGTAATGACACGGTTAAGTGTTTTTAGCTCAGAACCAGGCGCTCTGATACCAATTGAAGAAGTGAAAAACACAAGAAGGGGGGTTGAATTGTTGAAACTGAAATCAATTGCAATGAACACGATATTTTTATCCTGGTTCGTTTGATCTCAAACTACTCCAGTCCACCCGTCAAGGTGATTTCGCCTCTCTCCAACGAGGTCTTAATCCACTATATTCAACTGAATATTACAATCTGCTTTAACAACTGCTAAAGCCTTCTTGATGCAAACCACAAACCGGTTTCTCAAGGAATTACTTTCTTACAAAGAATTGAAATCTAGGTGTGTGAATGTTTTCTACAAAACTGTTTATCATAACTGTGATACTACACAACTTAAGCTTATGGAATCTAGATTGCTAAAATAATTAAGTAAGGAATTTTGGAGCTTTTAGAAAACTGAGAGTAAGGAAGATTATGAATAGCTTTTAGGCGTGGAGATTGTTGTAGAGCATTAGCCAATTCAATCTTCATTGACTTGTTTATATAGCATTGGAATTAGTGTACGTTGGAGCAATAATTCTGTTTCAATGCCAATAACATTCTTTCCTTATTAAGCAGATCTTGCCTGGAATGATGCCGTTGGTAATAACTCATCTTGAATGCACAGTACCGTTGCAACTAAAGCGTGTTCTGGCTTTGGCTCATTCTGACGCTGCTTAAGTGCTGATGAACTGTTGTTGTCTTTATCAGAGTTCAGAGTGTTGAGCGCAGATCTGTTCATCAAGCTTCAGCATAAGCGCAAGTTGATCTTCTGATTCTGGTATCTGATATAGCATCTTCTGATGCTGATGTTGATATCCAATTTTCTGATGCTGATGAGGATGTTCTCCTGCTGATACCAATCAGAGTTTCTGTAAAACAGAATATAATTTTTAGATAGCATATGTGTCTTACATGAATCATACAATTAGTGTCTCTTAGCATTTTGTTATCATCAAAACTTAAACTTAGGTTAGTAGATTCAAACTTTGTTCTAACACTTTTAAATCAAAAATCAAATAAAAAATCACAAAGAACTTAAGATTAGTTTTTTTTTATTAATTAAATAAATTTCTGAAATAATTAATTAATCGATTTTAACATCCTCTTTTCAAAAAGAATTAAAATAAATTAGAATGTAGGTCTAATTTTATTTTCTCAATTTATTTTCTTTGCATAAAAATCAAAAATAAACAAAAATATTTTTATTTCTTAGGATGTTTTCTATACGTTATTTTCAATTTCACGCGCGTTTATTTAGTTTCGTATTTTTATTATTAATGTACTTTCTCATGGTATGTAATAGTAACTAGGACATTATTTTCCGCATTTCTCTAAATGTATCTCTCATTAAGCCATGTAATAGCGTAGATTTAATTTCCGCACTTTATATTCTGTATATATTTACTGCTAGTAACTAGGCATGTATGGCAAGACTGAAATTAAAATGCTAGCAAACCTAACAAAAAGACAAAAATAACTGAACATAAAACACTTGCACATATACACCTCTAGGGTACCCCACTTTGGTTGCCTTCGAAAATAAAATAATCATGTCCCTAGAAACAGGGACGCTTTAACAAAGATTCGTAAATCAAAAAGATCATAGCCCCTCGATGACCCTACAGTTGCCCCTCGGTAAATGATCTAGTCCCTAAACAAAATTTCTAAAGCGTCTCCACAAGTTGCCCTCGTGACTGTAACGTCCCTTCGATTGTCCCTTATACATCCAACGACAGAGCTACCTATTCACTAATAGTAAGATAACACTGTCTAACAGATAGGAGGAAAAGAACGACCCTTTTTGAGTATAAAGTAGATAGCTGTTAGAAGTTTGCTCAAAACATTTTGCACTTGCACAAAAAACTACTTTTCAAAGACATTTTCAAAACTTTGTATACTTTCTCTACTTTCCCGAGAAACATTACAAAGCTTGTCGTACTAAGGCATTTTCAAAACATTTTCAAACACACAAAGCACAAAGGTATTTTTAAAATGAGCAAACCTCTAAGAGCCCGTAGATAATTATGGATGGAAAGGGTGCTAACACCTTCCCTTTCCATAATCTACCCCCCTTACTCAGAAAACTCTCGAAAAGGTCTTTTTATGTTCTTTTTACCCTTTCCTGAATTTGAATAAAAGAAAAGTCGGTGGTGACTCTTGCTTACCGCAACATTTGTGAACACAAACACAAAAACAAGTATTAAAAGTCAGTTCTGCCACCGTATCACAGAACTGGTGACTCTGCTGGGGATACTTATAAAAAGTGGGGTTACCTTAGAGTTAGTTCATTTTAAAACTATTGTATTTGCTTATTTTGTATTCTTTATCTTTTGAGGGTTGTTTGGGTTATTACTATAGATCCTACACCCGGATCTGGGGGCATCTTTTTAGGTAAACAGCAATAGATCGTGGAGACTGTACGACATAAACCGATATGGTTGAAGCAATAGTTGTGTTGGTGTGACACTTTGGTTGGTACCGGTATCCCTTGTGTTGAATCAAGGAGAATACCAGGCCGCCGCGTGGTATCGTGAAGCATTAACGGACCTTAGAACCTTAGTTGAAAAAACTTGGCCATGAGAAAGTAGTGAGATAGCCGACCTTGGTGTAAAGCTAGGGATTGGTTGATACTCGATGCTACACTCATTGAGATCGGACTTTCGAGATGTTTCGGCCGAAAGAAAAGATTGCTGAGCTGAAATAACACTCGATAAAGAAAGATCAGTGATATTGAGACTCCTTAGAACCCGGTTACTATTGATAGGATAGGTTGAGCCAACTAAACTTCAAGAGTGAAATTACCTACAAACCCCATGCAAGCCTAAACCTAAGGCTGCTTGTGTGACTTGTTTGCATTCAACTTGAACTACTTGCATGGTTTTATTATCTAACAACATGATTTCCTTGCAGGATTTGTTTACAATAATTATCCAATAAACTAGTTCTCTTGCAAGACATACTTGTCTTCATCACCCTGCATTTTTTCTTGACGCATAGCATACACATCATAAGCATCATACCATAGAATTTCCTTAACCATTTCAAGGATCTCAAGGGCCTGTGATGAAAGTTATGATAAAGCAAACGTATAGCAAGGGGGAAGGGGGTTTATTTTCCTCTAACCAATGCCTTCAAAATACCAAAACACGACAACTTGAGTCAGAATCTATGACCCACTCGACATGGTGAGCTTGATTTTCATAGAAGGACCTTCAATGATACGAAGTTCTTCAATCGAAACTGCAGTAAGATTCAGTTGCTAACATCTTCTTGTATTTACCCCGCGAGATCCTTGAAAATGTTGCATACGCATATCATACATGTCATTGCATAAACAAGTATAAAAAAAATAGGTTTCTTATCTTTTCGCTGTTTATTTCAGCAAAAAGAAATGGCTCTTAAACAAACAATTAAGGAGCTTCAGGCACAGAATGCTCAATTCCAAGAAATGTTCCTGAATCTGGCTAAGGGACAAGAAGATCTGAAGGCTCTTGTTCTCAAAGACCAGAAGAAAAAGGAAAAGAAACCAGTTCATATTTTGAGTGTGGGAAGAAGGAGACCAGCTAACCGAGCTCTAGATTTCGCAACCCCATCAAAGGAGGGGGATAATCAAGAGGAGGGTGACGAGAAATCCGAGGAAGGAGACAACAATCCAACATTTGAGGAAGATGAAGCCGACTATACTGAAGAGCATTATCCTCCTGTTGATAACAAATACAAGCAGTTGGAGGATCGCCTCAATGCAATGGAAATTCATAGGGTACCCGGTCTGGATTTTGAAGAATTAGGTTTGGTTCCAGGGGTGATCATCCCACATAAGTTCAAAGTTCCTATCTTTGCAAAATATGATGGTGTTTTCTGTCCTCAAGCTTCACTTGAAGTCATATGTTAAAAAGATCCAGCCTCACACTGCTGATCGGAAGTTATCGGTCCATTCTTCCAAGAAAGTTTGGTTGGCACTCAACTAGAGTGGTTCTATCAGCTAGAAATAACTGACATCCATACTTGGGAAGACTTGGCTGCTGCTTTCTACAAGCAGTACCAATACAATGCTGACCTGGCACCAACTCGAGTGCAATTGCACAATATGTCCATGGGCTCAAGATAAGGGTTCAAGGAATATGCGCAAAAATGGAGGGATCTAGATGGCAGGGTACAACCTCCTCTGAATGATTGGGAAATGGTAGACATGTTTATGGCCACTCTGACAGGCCCGTTCTTCAATTTGCTGATTGGGAGTTCTTCGTCCGGTTTTACAGAGATGGTTCTGACTGAGGAGAGGATCGAAAGCAGTATTAAGAGTGGGAAATTTCCGATGGTTACACCTTTTAATGCTGAAAAGAGGTCATTTGGGGGTGAAAAGCAAACTAATATTGTTTATGGTCAAAGGGGCCATAATAAAAAGGACTACCATCAATCTGTGGGAGTAGTGCTAATCTCTAATCCTACACTTGTTCAACAATGACAGGGCAATAGGCGTAGGATAAAGTACCAAGAAAGGCAGTACACTGATATTAATATGCCTTTGTCTCAAGAATTACAACAATTGCTAAAAGTGAAGCTGATTACACTAAAAGATCCTCCTCAAAAACCTGATATCTCTTCTCCTAAGTACAATCCTAACATAAAATGTGTTGACCATTCTGATAGTCCTGGGCATGACACCGACAGCTATTGGACTTTGAAGGATAAGATTCAAGATTTGATCGACAGCAAGGAGATCGAATTTGACTCTCCTAAGACCCCCGTGTGATCACTTTCTCCCATGCCAAATCATTTTCAAAATTGAGAGCGTTTATTTCATTTGAATTATCATTTGTAATTTCGTTGTTGCTTAAAAACATTTTTCTTTATGTCAAACTTTGGTTATTCATATTAATACATTGCATATGTTTTATCTTGAATTATTTCATCTGTATTCATTATATTTAAATTGTGCTTTTCCTTCCTTTTTTGTGTTATTCCACTCTCGATCAAAAGCTCTAAGACTTTAGAGGGAGGATGACGAAAAAGATACCACAGGCGTTGTTTCAAATCCTTAATAGTGGAGTTATAAGGAAGATAATCCCTAGTCAACCCATTTGAGCCTAAGAAGGAGGAGTTTTTCTTTTCACACAAATTAAAACCCTTAATCATAACCTGGGGCTGGGTAGTTTTCTCAGTTAATTCAAATATGCATTCAGTCGCAAGCTCTACCTTCATACATGACAAATAGTGTAGAGGATGCTCTCCAAAAGATGGTGATGGCTCCACATAAGCTTCAAGACTGGAAGTCATTATCTCTCAAAATAAAAGCCCGCTAAGTCAAAACCTATGAAGGAGACTTAAGAAAAAGTTGGGGCATCCCGCTGACTGTAATCACAAAGGAAACAGTTCAGGCAAAAGTAGGGATAACAAAATCAAAAAAGAGGTCCTACAAATCCTCAAAAAAAGGGTACAAAAATGACTGCCTTCTCAAACAAATGTTCATTTCCTGAACCATCACCAAGTATCAGAGCAAAGATTCCAAACTCAATAGGGATCTAAATGCACAATTAACTGAGCATAGGACTGAAGAACATCACGAAGAGTGGGTTGGGTACAAATAAAATTTGAGCCTTTATCCTTTGTTTCTTGAACCGTGAACCAGGCCACATTATAACCCTTAAAAGTCCTATCTGAAGCATGGGTTAGTTCGAAAGATACTGTTACAAAAGGTATCCTGACTCCTATAGGGTTCGTTATAAATCCTGAGCTGATATCACACTGTTACAAATTTGTTTGTTTTACTAAAAAATGAATTTTCAAACTCCAAGACATACATAAGCTTTGCATTCTTAAAATACCATTGTTTGCATATGACTATTTGTTCAACAGTAGAGAAATTGGCACGACAGATATTCGATGGACATAAATCCTCTCAGTGGACAGAATCACCTCAGATGGAAAGACATTCCAGTGATAGGCCTTTCATAATTGAGGGGAATATCATGGTGTCCAGTTAATCTCGGGCAGTCAAGTCAAGGTTCAAGGAATCTCTCAAAAATTCCAAATATTCAGGGCAGATCTCCATTTGAATCACTTGGGGCATTAGACATGAATTCCAACGACGAATCATGTGCGATTAAACAAACATCTTCTGGAAGTGTGGCAACACATATTACTATGGACAATGACAATTCTCTGTACCCGGTGAACATGGACATAGTCGGAAAATACTACGCATGAACAAAGACCCGCTAGGTTGACTGGCCTAGGAAAAAATAAGGGCATCCCGACGAACCAAAAGGGTTCAGGCAAAAATTGAGGATATACATAAAAAATTCGTACACCCCGCAATTCGAAAACCTGAAAAGGAGGCTTGAGCAAAAAAAGGTATCCTAGTGGACCGAAAATCCGAAAGGACAGTCCAGGAAAAAGTTCGGGATTAAAGCGTATGACTACGTCTCGTCATCTTGTCAGTTATCTATCACCGCTGGACTGAAAACCCGAAAGGGCGGTCCAAGAAAAAGTTAGGTATTTAAAGCGTATAAATATGTCCCGTTGAATCACCTTACGGACAATCTTCAGTTTCAACTGTCAAACTTAAAGTGGTACTAATCAATCTAGTCAGCTTCGGACAAACAGCAAAGGGATGAGACGCTCAAAGACATAAAGGCAATAGAAGAATGGGAACCCAATGGGATTGTTTCACATAGTTGTTTTCTTTGTATACTATTTTGTAAAGTTTGATTCTTATGGCGGTATTCTCTTATTGGGATGTTCGTCTCCTTGTACAAAAACGCTTATTCAAGTTAATACAAAGTTATTCCTTTGAAAGTGCAAGACTATTTGTTTTTATTTTCCTGTTTTGTTTGCGAAAACGTCCAGTGATTATTTTTGAACATATGCATTTGAATGTAATTACTGCTTAAAAATATACACATAAAAAAGAAAAGAAAACAGAAAGACAATTACTAATGGCTTTAAGAAACAGGACAATGTCTGAAGGCCATTCCATAAAATCCCCGCAGGTACTTTCTCCAGCAGGAACATAGGCAGATACATCCTGCTACAAGGCCACTACCATATCTTCAGTATGTAGCCTAATGGTGTCAGGTACTCTCATATCCCCAACAGAGCAAAATTTCTAATTACTGCTTTAAAATTCCCTAGTGAGGTCGCCAAGCTTCTCAGGATTCCCTAAAAGGATTTCACAAAATCCCCAAGGAAATTCATGGAATTTCCCCTCCTCAACAAAGTCCATTTCTCTAAACAACATAAATCTGTCTCTCAGCACTTCCATTTCAACAAAATATGAGGACTTACGCTCCTTACCTGCAGCAACAGTCAAGGATTCGTTTTTCCCAGTCCAGCAACACCGTAGTAGAACAACTGATACGTTCATACATTGCATTCATATATCATTTTATAAACATCATAGCATCAGCAGCACAAATACATATATCTCAATCTCATTTATTTTGAGAACATCATTACTCAATGCATCTCATACATCGTGACACTACACACAGCTGACTCGTTACCTTTTCATGAAGGTTAGCAAGCAAACCAATGTCATTACTAATTTTCAACAAAATTTTAGAATAACACCTGAAACGAGATAGGAAAACTATCTGTGAGTAAATTGATTGTAGATCAATTCCTGAAATAGGACAAGGTGATTATCTACATGACGAACACTTCCTTCAGACCTCTATTGGTTCAGTTTAAATCGATCAATGGTTTATCCTGATTTCGTTCCAATAGACACTTTCTCTGGTTCAGTTAAATCGCTCCAAATATTTATTCTGTTTCTTTTCTAGTTAGATATTATTCAAGACCTCTGCTGGTTCAATTTGAATCGATCAATATTTTATCCTGATTCCGTTCTGGTAGATACTTTCTCAGGTTCAGTTAAAACCTCCCCAAAGATTTATTCTGATTCTTTTCCAGTTAAATATTATTCAAGACCTATGCTGGTTCAGTTTCAATTGATCAATGGTTTATCCTGATTCCGTTCCGATAGACACGTTCTCTGGTTCAGTTAAATCGCTCCAAAGATTTATAATGATTCTTGCCCAGTTAAAGATTATTCAAGACCTCAGCTGGATCAGTTTAAATTGATCAATGGTTTATCCTGATTCTGTTCCGATAGAAACTTTCTCTGGTTCAGTTAAACTGCTCCAAATATTTATTTTGATTCTTTCCCAATTAAAGATTATTCAAGACCTCTGCTGGTTCAGTTTAAATTTATCATTGGTTTATCCTGATTCCGTTCCGGTAGACACTTCTTTTGGTTCAGTTTAAATCAATCAAATATTTATTATGATTCTTTTTGAATTGAAGTTAAGCTTAGACTTAGTCTAATTCTTGTCAACAATCACTTTTGGGTGGCATCTATAAGCCCATCTCCGACAACTCTCCATCACCTCTCCAAATGGCATCTTTAAACCCATTCCCTACACAATCAACCACCACATCATTGAGTGCAAATTTCTGGGCACTCTAGTGTTCAATCATCTTCCACCTTCAAGTCATGAATGGCGGACTCGCCAATCTAACTCTTCAGATTTAAGAAGATTGAATAGGGGCAGTTGTTGTACCCCAAAATTTGCCCTCTCATTTCTCAAGGCATTTCCTTACAAGGATTTTCAACAGTTCAAATTTGCACAAGTACAAGTGGGCTTTCAAGCATCAAATCAAAGAAGACCATGGCTGCTTTGATTTCACATCATTCGATTGGGTTTTTGGCCTCTTTAGATGCAAGCTTGGCTTACATCCTTCGATTGGGCATTGGCTCCTGACATGCTTGCTTTGATTCACAAAGCATTAGCTATCTGCATGCAGCCTTCAATTGAGCAATTACATCTTTCATGCATGCTTCGATTCGCAGAAAAAAGGGGTTCCCACCATGCTAGCATACATAAGGCAGTAGCTTTACTATGGCTATTAATCATATTAGCACCAACAGGGCATTGGCTATCTTCATGCTAACTCTGACTGGGAAAAGTCCCATTTGAAACAACTGGATTTTGATTCACAAGGGCAACACCTATCTTCATACAAGCTTCAACTGGGCATTTGTTTCCTTTGAAACAACCTCCTTCGATTCAAATGGGAAGGACCTCCTGTTGGTGTCCTTCGATTCAAAAGTTAGTGGCTTCATACTGGTCCCCCTTCGATTCAGAGTAAAATGACCTTCTGAAAGATTCCTTCAATTCAAAAGGCAATGTCCTTCTGAAAGTTTTCCTTGGATTCACAAAGCAGGGACCTCCTGCATTCATCTTTTGTTTGGGCTTGTGGCCTCCTTCGAATACAAGTTTGGGTTACATTCTCCGTTTGGCCATATGACCTCTTGCAGGCAAGTTTTGATTGGACAGTGGCTCTTCATGCAAGTTTTCGTTTGAGCAGAGGCCTCTTACATGTTTTATTGGAGTCACAAAGCAACGGCCTTCTGCATGCATCTTTCATTTGGGTTTGTGGTTTCCTTCGAATGCAAGTTTGGGTTACATCCTTCGTTTGGCCACATGACCTCTTGCAGGCAAGTTTTTATTGGACAGTGGTTCTTCATGCAAGCTTTCGTTTGAGCAAAGGCCTCTTGCATGTTTGCTTGGAGTCACAAAGCAATGGCCTCCTATAGCTCTCCTTCGACTCAGAAGCCAATGGTTTTGCATGGTTTGCCAAATTCACAAGGCAGAAATTCCCCTTCATGCTAGTGCCCCCAAAGCAAGTGTCTTCTGCATGTAAGCTTCGATTGAAGTAATGGCCCCTTACAGTGTTTGTTTCGATTTAGGAAGCAAAGGTTTCTTTTCTACTTTATTTTAAGTCACAAGGCAGGGACTTCCCTCATGCATTGGATATTTTCATACTAGTTTTTGAATGGACAATATCTCCCTTTGAAATAGCTTGATTTGATTCCACCTTTGAAAATATTCAACACACAATTTCTACACTATGACACATGATTGTTGCTCCATTCGAAAGACATACTATGGTGGCACATTCGAAGGACTTGCCATACATACCTGAATGTCCCATTTGAAGGATATATTTTGGTGGCCCATTCAAGGGGCGTACATTTGGCCCCTTCGAAGGATGCATAAAAAGGGCCCATTCGAAAGACACATATTGGATGAAAATCAAATGGTGTTGTCTGAAGAAGAGTCTGGTCGAAGGTTGGACCTAGATGGTCAAAACGAAAGGTTGAAATATCCAAAGATGCTTGCTGGCCAAAGTCTGGTGTGTTGCCAAGTACAACCCTCCTCCACTGGCCACAACACTTTAAAACTGCTACAAAGCAGTCCTGCCACGCTGCTCTCATACTTGCACCAAATTGGCATACAAAAACTGCACCTTAAAGGCTACAAAAACAGCATACCCAATTTGTTCAAATCTCATTTATTTTCCCTCTCAAACCTCAGCCAAACTCATCTATAAATAAGAGCCTTCATCACAAATCTTAGGGGGCCTTGATAGTTGAAAAACTCTTGTTGTGAGAAAGTTATCAATTTCTCAAAACTATCAAACACTATCAAACATTCTCAAGTATTCCCAAACACTGTAACTCTAAAAAACTCAGATCCCTTCATACGTTAGTGAACCCTTCGATTCACCCCTCAACTGCTAGATAGCAAACCTTTGACTCATTCCCCAACTATAATATAATAGTCTTTTGATTCACTCTCTAGACTATTATAGAATAATCTTCTATTCACTCACCACTATCACATACCCTCCTTCGATTTAGTGACTGCCCAAACAAAGCAGTAACTAAACTAGCTTTAGAAAGATTTCAGCGAAGTTTCATTCACCACCAAGGAAGTCACCTATAGCTCCTTCGATTAAGCACTTCAAGAGGTACGTTCTTTCCTCTAAACTTGGAAATTGTTCATTTAAATATCATTTGTACATATAAATAAAAGGAAAATGTAGATATCCCATCTAGGAAGTTGAATATGCCCTAACTTTCGATTCTCATTGCATGTATGTTGAAATTCCCAACCCTAACTAGTTAGACTTTGGATTTTGGGTGCCCAATAAACTTGTGCTAACCCCTGGCCTATAGCTTTCGAAAGTTACACTTATTAGTTGCATTTTCAAGTTTAGCTAGGTTTTTTGTATCCTTCGACTGGCTAAGCATTGAAGCCTTTCGAATCTCAACTTGAGAGCTTTGCATTCCTGCAATCGAAAGAGGAAGCAAGGAGTTTGAAACGAAGAGTGCACCTCACACTGATTTCCAGGCCAATTGAAAGAAGTAGGAAAAGGACGAAATTGAAAGGCATGTTAATACTGATTCCAGGCCCAGTCGAAAGAAGCAGTCAGAAGGGTGAATTGAAGGCTGCATCTCACACTATTTCCCAATCTAAGGAAACCAAAGAAGGGGAAATCGAAAGAGCCTACAACCTGGATCGAAGGACTTACTTTTTTCTTTCTTTTTATTTTATTTTTGTTTTGCCTTTATATTTTCTTGCTATTCAATATGGTTGTAATAGTTAGGATATTTATTTTCTACATTTTTATTGCTTTATACAAATAATAGTAATTAGGATGTATGGCAAGATAAAACCAATAAGTAAACAACCCAAAAATCAAAGACAAAAATGCATGTAATCAAACACACCATGCACACACATGCACCTCTAGGGTAATCCCACTTGTTGCCTCGGAAAATAGTCATGTCCCTCAAATATGGTCGTTTTAGCAAAGACCCTCGATAAAATATCATAGTTCCTCAATAACCCTCGATGTTGCCTTCGGTAAACGATCTAGTTGCTTGCTTGCTCACAACAAAAAGAACCATTTTAACACCAACACTTTCAATTGAAACATTTTCAAAAGTAAAAAATCTTTGTATGCATTCTTATAGAGACGAGAATTATTACAAAATCACTTTTCAAAATCCTTTTCAAACCCACAAACACATATTCAAACAAAATCAAGTGATCTAGCAAGAAACTAAGATCTCGTAGATAACTACGGATGAAAATGGTGCTAACACCTTTCCTTTTCATAACCTACCCCCCGAACTAAAGAAAATAATTTCAAAGGTCTTTCCTGTTCTTTTCACCCTTTCCCTATAGGATAAAAGAAAATTTTGTGGCGACTCTTTCTATCTGCAATGTTTTACCCCAAAATTCTCCTTCTCATTTATCAAGTATTTTCTCACAAGATCTCCTTTGGTTCAAGACTGCACTGGGGATGATCAGCTCAAGACACCTCCTCAAGCTCTGATGACTAAAATTAGGGTTTGAGATTTCACAAGGATAATTGAACTTTTAATGCCTCATATGACTTTCATGGATCATTATGGGCCCTCAAGATTTCTCATATCAAGTTTCAAGTCTTAGATCACATTCTTGCTCAGTCAATTGACCAGTTGACCTAAAAATCAGCTGTATTGGGGAAAAAGTCAACTATGGCCAATTTACAGTCAAAATTCATAATTTTTTAACCATATCAACATTATGAACTCATATATGTCATTTGATCAAGTTTGGACCATAATTCCTCAAGAAAATTAATCAGATCATCAAAAGGGCAAAATGGTTAAAATTAGGGTTTTTACTGAGAAAGGGCAATTTCTAATTTTTGACCTAGCAAATGGTTAATTGGTTTGAGACATGATGTCAAGGTTTCAAGTGCATCACTTTGACCTAATGGCATGACTCAAAAAATTGCTCAAGGTCAATTGATTGATAGTTGATTTTCAGTCAACTGATCAAAAGTCAAATGTACACTGAAAAGTCAAACTTTGACTTTTTGGTCAAAATAAAGTGTCTAAGATCACAATTCATCAAAACATGTTAAAATATGAAACTTGTTCATCAAGAAATCAAAAATCCAAATTTTCCAAACTTAGAAATTTTTCTAAGTGTTGAAAACTTCATATTTTTTTCACAACTTTGAGCCAATTTTTCACCATGATGCAAGATGATTCAAAAGAAACTTTAAACATGAAAGTTATAGATCTCAATGAGATCTAAAACATTGCTTTACACAACTCCTCCTAGAAATGCTTGGATTTCAAGTTATTAATCCATGAAATCATGGTCATGAAACTAAAACACTTAGTGAAATTTTGAGCATTTTGGTTAGGATTTTGACCTAACTTCTGAGCCATGTTTCACATAGTTCCATTTGGATTTTGCAAAAGTGATTCAAAGAGGGGTTGTAGATAATATTACAAGCTTTCTAAAATGTCTAAGAACTTCTTGATATCATTTATGAGCAAGGAGAATCGAAGGCCATAAGTTAGGGTTTCAAGTTGTTTTGTAAGGCAAAATTTTTGATGCACAATGAACCAAATCCATAGCCATGCTGCATAATCTTCACTTTGCAGGCCTCAAAATTGCAATTAACTCCTTAATTAAATTTTTACACAACATATGGAGCCATTGTCCAATTATTTGAATCATTATCCAAGTTGCATTTCCATTTTTGGAAGAAAGGCACCATTGTTATTCTTGAAAAGTGACTTTAATCATAAAGTCAACTTGTATGGAGCTTTGCACTTGTTCTTTCTGCACAAGCATACTCTATAAACTCAGAACAAACATGTTTAAAGTTTCTAGACACCCTACAAGACATGTACCTTGCATTGAAACCATGTTTGTCAAGATAACTTCAAAAACAAGTCAAGAACTCATAACATGTGATTCTTTGTTTCTGATCATTTCAAACCTCGGAACCTTTCCTCTATAAATAGAGATACTATTTGCAAGATAACCCACACATACACAAGCCCTCAAACTCCCTAGAACTCAGAATCACACACAAAAGCTCCATTGTTGCATAATCTGACCAAAAACTTGAAACTCATATCTCCTTTGTGCGCTTCCAAGCCTTTTGGTTCCTAAAGCTTCTAAACATAAAATACAAACCATCCCAAGTCCTTTTTACCTAACTGTAACACCTCCATCATCAAGTTCCATTTTCAAAGACAGGGGTCTGCAACTTGACTTCTCCAGAACTCCTCAGCCACTTTTAGCACAAGCTAAGCATCACATTAGCTTCCTGGGAACTTGAGGAAGCTAACCCAATCACTAGGACTCATTGAAAGTTGCTCAAACTCAAAACACGGTACCCTCTTGCAATGTGAGTTTTCTGACTTTTGAACTATTCATATAGGCATGGTCAGGCTTCCATTTTCAAAGATAAAATATAGATACCATTGCCACGAAACTGTACATATCCATAGTTTGCATTTATATGGCCTGAGCTTAGAGAATTTTGGAGTTGAAATTTCTGAAAAAATTAGGTTTTAGTTTAGGGCCAACAAAATTCTCACTCATCTTTGAATGTTAGCTTAAATTAGTTACATGGTTGGATTCGTGGTGAAAAAAGACACAAGTTTCATGTTTACATTTTTGAAAATGGTTGAGGAATGAGCAAGTTACAGATCCTTTGGCTGGAGGTTAAAGATGACATACAGTCAGGGAAAATTTGTGTTATGTATTTATTATTGTGCACAAGTTAACGGATGTATCATCAACCCAGTGGTTAAAGCGCGCGCCTGTAACCAGAGGGACCTGGGTTCGAGCCCCAGTGGTACCCTTTTGCTTGTTTTTTCATATTTTTTCATATTTTTTTATTGTTGTTTGCAACGCTGGGCCTCCAACTTGGGCCTGGCTATTTGTTTGCTGACTCTAACCCCTCTAACTATGTTCACACTCCTGGTCCATTTTATTCTTTTTATTTATTTGGTTTTTTTATTTTTTATTTATTTCTGTTTCATATTTTCTTCATTTTTTTTATTATTACTATTTTTATTATTATCATTATTATTATCATTTTACTAGAAAAATATAAAAAAATATTTTTATTTTATTATTCATATTTATTTAGTTTATTTTTCTTTATAAAAATTAAAAAGAACAAAAACAATTTTCTTAATAAATTAACTTCTCTTTCTTGACTAATATTTAGAGAATTAGGTTTAATTATTATATTATATTATTTTCTTGTAAATTAAAATTAACTTAGAACTTAGGTTTATTTTAATTAATTATTTTTCCTATTATTTCTACTATTTAAAATATTTTCATAAAAAAACCCTAAAAACATTTTTTTTACTTAATTTCTTTCTTAATTAATTTAAGTTTAAGTTTTGTTAATTTTTTAATTAATCATTTTCTTTAATTAGATCAAGATTAAAACTTTTCATGAAAACCAAACAAAAATCATTTCTTTTTTCATTTGCATTTGTACATTATTATCTATTCAATTTTTGTACAATATTCAATATGGTTATAATAATTATTTAGATTTAATTTTCTTGCAATTTCCCCATTTGTCAATTTGTACACCCCCTCCCCTAATAATTTAATAGCTTAATATTTCTATTTTCCGCAATTTAATGCTTTATATATAAATGCTAGTAATTAGGGTTTGTATGGGAAGATAAGATCAACAAATTAGCAAACCCTAATTCAAAGATAAAATAATGCATGTAAATCAATACACTTGCACACTTACACCCTTAGGGTAAATCCACTTTGTTACCTTATGAAAATGTCCATATTATGCATGTGGGGTATCTTAGCAAAAACAAATCAAAAATACAAGATCATAGTCCCTCGATGACGCTATCCAAAGTTGCCTTTCAAAAATGATCTTAGTCCCTTAAAGAAAATGCTAAGATATCTTACAACAATGCTAATCTTGGCTATACGATGACCCTTGCCCGTCCCTTTTACATTCAAAGATAGGGTTTTCTTACCAAATCAATGGTAATATAACAATGTCAAAGGAAAGAGGAAATAAACAAGAAAGACTTTTGAGTAGGTAGAATGTTCCTAGTTGCTTGCCCAATTTCAAACTAAAACAACCTTGCTATTTTCAAAACAAACACCAACACTTTTAAAACATCTTTCAAACTTGAAACATTTTCAAAAGATCAACACTTTGTATACATTCTTTCGAACGAGAATCATTAAAAAGTTTGCCTAAACGATGGCCCCTTTTCAAAATACTTTCAAAAACCACACAAAGCACATTTTCAAACAAAGGCAAGTGATCTAGCAAGCAACTAAGAGCCCGTAGATAACTACGGGTGAAAAGGGTGCTAATACCTTCCCTTTTCATAATCTACCCCCTAAACTCAAGAAACAATCTCAAAGGTCTTTCCTGTTCTTTTCAACCTTTCCTTTTGGATAAAAGAAAAGTCGGTGGCGATTCTTTCTAACCGCAACATTTGCGTTCAAACGCAAAACAACCAAGTCAGTTCTCCCACCGTGTTACACGGAACAATTGCGATCAAACACAAAACACCCAAGTCAGTTCTCCCACTGTATTACACATTGCCTACTTAACTCTTAAATGGTGTTAAAACCATTGAGGAATAATCACGATCTTCCACTATTTTGATAAGTTTGATACAAGTGTTGTCACAACGAAATATTAAACAATAAACCACATTGTTGATGCAGACACTTTAAACTGTTAACAAAATAAGATCTCAAAAGACCTTGATCCAATGATTCTTCACATGTACAATAATTCTGCTCCAAGTATTCATATGTAGCTATTAACCCTTAATCCTAATGATTTCTTGTTCTGAGTGATTGTTATGGCTAAGAATTCATTGGATAACTCCCAACTTTGTCTACGAATAATCTTTCTACAACTCAGCCAAAAATGGATAACTTCCACCCCCGCTTTACAGACAATTGATACTTGATATCACCAAAGTCTTCCTTGGAGTATATTGAAACACCCTTCTTGATGAATATTAAGGATACCAAACTGGATTCAAGAAATGATACATGCACCGATTACAAACAACAAAGTTCACACAAAAACATTAGATATCTTAATGTACCATTAGTCTCCCTCAAACACTCCATCTTTAGAGGTGGAGGACCATAAACATGTAATTATGTCTAAGGATGAAGATGATGAACAATGTCCGAAAATCTCACAAACCACACTACAACACAACGTATTAGTCAAGGTATATATGAATGTGAAAGTAGAACACAACACTGGGTTCTAAAAAATTTCTAGATGAATGAGTCTTGGTGAAGATGATACTCTTGATATTGATTAATTATGAAAAACACAATGTTCTGGACAGACCCGACAACTTGAATATGCCCAGTCTAGACCTTTCCTTTGGTACGACATGCACGTCCATGACCTGAACCGCCCGCTATCCATCGGGAAATATCGACCATTTTCCCTCCCAAGCCAGCACTGGCGTGGGATGATCGACGAGCATCCTCTCAGCCTGACCGACATCAACACCATGCAGGCCACCAAGAACCGGCCAGGGAGATGCCCGTAACTGGCCCCCTCCTCAGAACCAACAACTAGTTACAGGAACCTCTGCCCGGTTTGAGCAAGTCCTGACAGTTACCTGATTTTACGGACCCATATATCCAGGTGTGAAATTAGGAACCAATGGCCGTGCACCAGGCTAAATTATATAAACCCTCACACCTATGAGGGGTAGGTATCGAATATTTACTATTCACCACCAATACCTTAATACTTTGCTTGTATCTCCTTGTTCCCACTCTTACTTGATCGCCAGAGTGTCTTGTAGGTACAACCCACTTTTTTCCTCCTCGAAATCATAACCCAGCTACAGATTATCTTCCGACCACTTCCCAGGTTCTGATCAACCCGTAACTGGCCCTCTCCTTGGAACCAACAGCTAGTTACGGGCACATCTTCCTGATTTGACCAAGTTCTGGCAGTTACCTGATTTTACAGACCCATATATCCAGGCGTGAAATCATGAACCAATGGTCATGCGCCAGGGGCATTATATAAACCCTCACACCGGTAAGGGCCTGCTAGGGGTGGCAAAATGGGTTCGACCGATTGGGCATGCCCGTTTTACCCGCACTTTAGTATGGGGAGGCCCAAGAATTTAGGCCCTCACCCTCTAATTTGATTGCCCCGCCCTGCCCTATTTTCTTCGCGGGCTTTTACGGGCATGATTATTAGCATAAAATTTTACATTTTTAGGACTAAAAGGTGTAGTTCCGGCGGGCTTTCCCCGCCTTGCACTCACTTTTTTGCGGGGTGGGCCTAGGTTTTAAGCCCTTATCCTCAACTATGCTCGACCTTCCCCGCCCCATTTTTTTGCAGGCTTTTGCAGGGCGGGCCTAAACGGGGCGGGTATACCCGTTTGTCACCCTTAGTGAAATTCTGGCTGCAGATACTCAATGTCACGTTCAATGTTATGACACCGTATCTGACTTTCTATAAGACAGTAAATACAAAAACAGTAAAGAACACAGTCAATTGTTTACCCAGTTCAGTGTGCAACAACACCTACTCTGGGGGCTACCAAGCCAGGGAGGAAATCCACTATAAGAGATATTAATTCAGGAATAAACCAACCAGTTTATCTCCTTCACTTAAGACCTACCCAATGCAACTTCAATCTAAGTACAACTTAAACCTGAGTTCCTACTCACTCCCCCTCAATCACAGTAGTGATACTTAAAACAATTGACTAATGAATTGATGAAGACACTCTTCAAAACATACACTTGATTATGCTTCACATCTTTTTAATCAAGCAACACAAACACTCTTGCTTCACAGCTTTGAGTGATACATAAACCTAACTTGACTTTGCTTCAAAGCTTTAGTCAAGAGACACAAAACACTCTTGCTTCAAAGCTTTGAGTGGTACAAAAACCCTTACAAACAAAACCTATTCCAAGTCACTTATCACAATGATAATTGCTTGGATTACAGTAGTTAAAACTATACAGCTCCTAAATGATCTTCTGTCAAAAAGGATAAATTCCAAACAGCAGCCCTGTTGAATATATAGCAGTTGCTTCTTCAGTTAGGGTTTCCACAAAAAGCTAGGGTTAATTCTGTTTGACCTTAAGACTTGGTCATAGGACTTTATCAACCAGGTTAGGGTTGAGCTAGGTTAACCCCAAGTCCACGAGATTTTCTGTTCTGGAAAGACTGAGTCATTTTCCTGAAAAAACTCAGAATTACCCAAACTGCATAACTGTTAGTTCAGAACAGGATGTCTTAACATTTGTTATGACATCTGAATTCCTGTCTACTGATTTTGGTAAATGTGATCATTTTGCAAAATGCTCAGATACACACTCATAAACAGCAGCACCTGTATGACAATATTTTTCTGCAAAGGTACCTAATAAATCAGTACCTAATAAACTAGAATGTTATGACATCAGTCATGACATTCACACACCTGGTTTTACCAAAAATGCATGCCAATAACTAAACAACTACAAACTCCCCCTTTGGTAGATTTTTGGCTAAAGCCCCTAAGCAATCAGAGATAGATAGCAGCAGAATAAATATGACTGCAGAAAAATAGAATGTCTATCAAGTAATTGACCACAGAATAAAATCTCCCCCTCTTTAGCCACAAATGGGCCAAAGATACATGTTCTTAGAAGTTTATACAGTCATCCAGAAAAAGTAATAGAAACAACAACTAAAATCTGAACACACTTGCAAACTCCACCAGGGACCAGCATCAACTCCACCCACCTTTAGGCACTGTCCCCTTCAGAGGAGCTAGTTTCTTCAGTATTGAGTTGATCTTCAGCAGCACCCTCTTCCCTTCTGTTTCCTTCAGCTTCCTCCTTTTCTAACCTGGCAATTAGGTTTTCTAGGGTCTTTTTCCTAGTCTCCAGCTCTTTGCAGGTCTCTTTTAATACAGCTATAACATCAGATGTTTTGGACTGAGTCTTTACAGATGATGTCTCAGCTGATGTTATGACAATATCAGGAGCATGAGATCCCTGAAACAGCTTGTAGTGTAACCCAAGAGCAGGAGCTCTTTTGCAAGCAGTATCTCTTGCCACCAGGATATCAGGGTATTGTGCAAGGATAATTCCACATAGGAGGGAGGGAAAGGCAATAGGGCCTTTGACAGCAAAGCTACCAGCATGTTTTAGAGTTTGTTCAAAAATATACCTGCCATAGTCAAATTCAGTCTTGGTTCTCACAGCATAAATAAATCTCCCCAATCCTGTGGAGATAGTAGATTTATGGTTTGTAGGGACCCAGTTGGATGCACCAATCTTGTGCAGGATGGCAAATTTCATGCTTAGTTTACTGGAATTCAGCTTGCCTTTCAAGGGCCAGCACTTGACTTGTCTTGCTGTGATGGTTTGACAAACTTCATTGTCAGTGACTTCCAGTTCAGGGCAATCCTCATTTGATCTTCCAAGAAATTTGTTAATTTCTGATGGAGAGAAATTAACCCTTCTTCCTCTAACATAAACACATTCAAAGTCAGCTGACCTTCCATCAGCACATTCATCAGACAAGTTAACTATGAACTCCTTGACCAGATTTTCATAGCACTTGGTAAATTTTACCACAGTCTTCATCAGTCCAGCAGTTTTAATCAGGTCCATGATTTCCTTGCACTCCATGGCATCATTTTTTAGCTCTCTTTCTAAAGCTATTCTCTTCAAGCAAACATACTTCCATCTGTTGGCATTGTCAGGGTGGTGAAAAGAGATGTTGTCTGTTGGGACTTCAGGAACTCTAGCCATTTTGCTGGAGGGGAGTTTCCTTCTGATAGGAATTTCTTCAGCATCAATCTCAAACTCTGATTCCTCATCAGAATCAGAAGACTCAGGTTCTTTTCTTTTCTTTGTAATTGGTTGTCTACCAGTATGCACTTGGGCTTTCACCTTCCCTTTGGACTGACCAGTTTTCACAGTTTCTACCTCAGTCTTGCCTTCAGCCTTGGATTTCTTATTAGCAGGTTTCTCTTTGGTCATACATTATGCAGCATTCTGATTACCCTTTCTTTTCATCATTCTCCTAGCTATGTTAGGGTTTATATTGGCAATTAGATCATTGTCTGAGTATTCCTCGTCCACATCATTGACAGGTGGATTAACAGTTTTCTCTGAAGGGTTCTGAATGTTGTCATTTGGTGTCACAACATTCTCAGAGACATCTACATTTGCTTCAACATTTGGGCTTGCTGATTCTTGATTTAATGGGACAGAAATCCCCGGTACATAGTGGTTTTCGCTTAGTATTCTTGTAACAAGCCTAGCAATTGCTTGATGTACTTGAGCTGATTCTTCTCTATTTGGTACAGAGGAAGAAGGATGAGAAGGATTACCAGAAGCAGTAGCTTGAGCTCTTCCTGCATGCCTAGTTCTCAGCTTTTTGACTTTGGAGGGGTCAGTTGCCATTTCTCTGAGAGGAGTGATCTCCAGGACTTCAGAATCTATGCATGTGGTGATTGCTCGAGAATCTTGGTCAGATGATGAAGATGAAGTGGTCGCCTTGGTTGAAGATGATGTTTGACACATTTTGATTAACTTAGAGCACCAGTAGCAATTTGAGAGAAAACTTTGATTGAGAGAAGGGAATAGGTTGCAAAGTCGAGAGAGGTAGGAGGCAAATGAGAGTCTATTCAACTTCTTAATAATTTTGAAAGAATTGGAAAAACATATGATTAACCCACTAAAAATAGACTTAACAAAAATAACTCCTTCAACCCTTGCTTTAAGCAAAATTAATTGCTATAATTTCTCATGTTGGCAAATACCCATCTTGCCCCTCAAGTTTCCAAGTTGATTTCCATCAAGAGCCTTGGTAGAAAAATCAGCCAGCTGAAGCTTAATGATACCATATTCCAGTTTAATTGTCTTCTTCTCTACAAGGTCAATGAGCTTGGTCCTGCTATGCTGAATAAGGTTCTTGGAAATATTGATTGTATTCAGATTGTCACAATACAATGTCACAACATCTTGTGAGACATTATACTCAGTGAGCATCTGTTTTGTCCAGATAATTTGATAACAGCTACTACCAGCTGCAACTATTTTAGCAGAGTTGAAAAGACAATCTTTTGACATGAGTCATAGCTCTGGGGGATTCCTGTATGATCCTATTTTTCCTTCTGTCAACTCCATTTTGATGAGGAGTTATATGAGAAGAGACTTCATGACTCATTCCTTCTAAGAAACAGAATTTATTAAACTTGTTGTTTCCAAATTCCTTGTCATGATCACTTCTGGTTCTGACAATACATCCTTCTTTTTGAGTTTTCTTGCACTGTTCTATAAAAACTTCAAGGTTATTCACCACATCACAGACATGTCTCTTTTTACCAAGCCTTTCAATTTGATGTTCACCACAAACCCTCCTTTTATCAATTTGCAGTCTTGGAATCCTTCTGACTGCTTCCATAGAGATAGTTCTTTTCATTCTTCTTAGATGAAGATGGCCAAGTTTATGGTGCCACAGTTTCATCTCTTTTTCTTCTTTGGTAATAGAACACATAGTGGAGTTATTAGTGTTCTCAGGCTGCCACAAGTAACAGTTATCTCTAGATCTGATTCCTTTCATTACAACTTCTAGTTTTTCATTAATTACTAGACATTCAAATTTTGAGAAGTTGACCTTGAATCCTAGATCACACAATTGACTGATACTAATGAGATTAGCAGTCAGGCCTTTTACCAATAGTACTTCATTTAGATTTGGAACTTCAGGGCAGTCCAAATTACCAACTCCTTTTATTTCACCTTTAGCACCATCTCCAAAGGTCACATAACTAGTGGTGTGAGGTTTAACATGATTGAGAATGTTCTTTATTCCAGTCATGTGCTTAGAGCACCCACTGTCAAAGTACCAGCCTTCCTTTGCATAGACTCTCAAGGAAGTGTGGGCTATCAGGGCAGTAGCCTTTTTCTTCCATTGAGGAGTATGTGGTACCTTTTTAGACTTAGGTTTGACACCTGAGTTCTGATTAGGGTATCCATGCAATCTGAAGCAGAAAGGCTTTATGTGGCCATACCTCCCACAGTGATGACATCTCCATCTTTGGTACCTTTTCTTCATATGTCTTTGTTCCTGATGTTGAGAGTTATATTGAGACATCTGCTTTGACATTTGTTTATTAGACCTGATCTTCTTGTCTGCACCTGATTTCTTTGCTGCCACAAATCCTAGACCAGACTTGTTTCCCACAGTTTGTCCAACCTGAAGGATTTCTTCCAATTTGTCTGTTCCATTTGTCAGCATCTTGACAGATTTGGTCATCTGGTTTAGTTTTGAGTTCAGCAATTGAACTTCCCCTTCTAGATGACTTATAGTTTCAAGGTCTGCCCTTTTTTCAGCCTCCATCTTTATGATGAGTTTTGTTTGTTTCTCATTCTGCACACATACTTCAGCACTTCTGGTACACAATTTCTTGTAAGTATCAGCCAGTTCTTCAAATGTCACTTTCTTATCACTAGTGTCACTTTCAGAGGTACAAACACCAGTTAGAGAAGTAAATAGTTTGGCAGATTCTTCTTCAGAATTACTTTCTGAATCACAGTCAGGCCAAGTAACAGTCATTCCTTTCTTTTGTTTCTTAAGAAAGGTAGGACATTCAGCTCGAATATGCCCATATCCTTCACAACCATGGCATTGAATTCCTCTGCCTTGATTTCCCTTCTCTTATGACCTTGGTCTTCTGCTGGAACTGTCAATGTCAGAGGGAATGTTATGAACATTAGACCTTGACTTTGGATCTATTCTTTTGATGAGTTTGTTGAATTGTCTTCCAAGCATGGCTATAGCTTCTAAAATATTTTCTTCTTCATCCTCCTTGTTTTCAACATCAGTGTTGGATACAAGTGCTATGCTCTTGTTCTTCTTGTCACCATTTTCAGTGATCCCCATCTCAAAAGTCTGAAGAGACCCAATAAGTTCATCCACTTTCAACTTGCTGATGTCCTGGGCTTCCTCTATGGCAGTTACCTTCATTGCAAATCTTTTAGGCAAGGATCTGAGAATCTTTCTCACCAATTTTTCTTCTGACATCTTTTCTCCCAGTGCTCCTGAGGTGTTGGCAATCTCCAAGATGTTCATGTGAAACTCATGAATGGTTTCATCTTCCATCATTTTTAGATTCTCAAACTTGGTAGTCAACATCTGAAGCCTTGACATTTTTACTTTGGAAGTGCCCTCATGGGTAGTTTTGAGAGTGTCCCAAACTTCCTTGGCCAGTTCATATTGATGTACTAGTCTGAATATGTTTCTATCAATTCCATTGAACAAGGCATTTAAAGCTTTGGAATTTCCCAGGGCTAACTCATCTTCTTCTTTACTCCAATCTTCCTCAGGCTTCAGACTGATTGTCCCATCTTTCTCAGTTATGGTGGGATGGTTCCATCCTTTGTCAGCAGCTCTCCAAGCCTTTTTGTCCAGAGATTTTAAGAAGGCAATCATACGAGGTTTCCAGTAGTCATAATTTGTTCCATCCAGAATGGGTGGTCTATTTCCAAAAACTCCTTCTTTGTCCATAGTGCCAGAAAGTGATATCCCTAGATCTCTCCCAGTAATACAGGCAGGGTGCCTGCTCTGATACCAATTGAAATTCTGGCTGCAGGTACTCAATGTCACGTTCAATGTTATGACACCGTATCTGACTTTCTATAAGACAGTAAATACAAAAACAGTAAAGAACACAGTCAATTGTTTACCCAGTTCAGTGTGCAACAACACCTACTCTGGGGGCTACCAAGCCAGGGAGGAAATCCACTATAAGAGATATTAATTCAGGAATAAACCAACCAATTTATCTCCTTCACTTAAGACCTACCCAATGCAACTTCAATCTAAGTACAACTTAAACCTGAGTTCCTACTCACTCCCCCTCAATCACAGCAGTGATACTTAAAATAATTGACAAATGAATTGATGAAGACACTCTTCAAAACATACACTTGATTATGCTTCACATCTTTTTAATCAAGCAACACAAACACTCTTGCTTCACAGCTTTGAGTGATACATAAACCTAACTTGACTTTGCTTCAAAGCTTTAGTCAAGAGACACAAAACACTCTTGCTTCAAAGCTTTGAGTGGTACAAAAACCCTTACAAACAAAACCTATTCCAAGTCACTTATCACAATGATAATTGCTTGGATTACAGTAGTTAAAACTATACAGCTCCTAAATGATCTTCTGTCAAAAAGGATAAATTCCAAACAGCAGCCCTGTTGAATATATAGCAGTTGCTTCTTTAGTTAGGGTTTCCACAAAAAGCTAGGGTTAATTCCGTTTGACCTTAAGACTTGGTCACAGGACTTTATCAACCAGGTTAGGGTTGAGCTAGGTTAACCCCAAGTCCACGAGATTTTCTGTTCTGGAAAGACTGAGTCATTTTCCTGAAAAAACTCAGAATTACCCAAACTGCATAACTGTTAGTTCAGAACAGGATGTCTTAACATTTGTTATGACATCTGAATTCCTGTCTACTGATTTTGGTAAATGTGATCATTTTGCAAAATGCTCAGATACACACTCATAAACAGCAGCACCTGTATGACAATATTTTTCTGCAAAGGTACCTAATAAATCAGTACCTAATAAACTAGAATATTATGACATCAGTCATGACATTCACACACCTGGTTTTACCAAAAATGCATGCCAATAACTAAACAACTACACTTAGGGCTAGGTATAGAATATTAACTATTCACAACCAATACCTTAATACTTTGCTTGTATCTTCTTGTTCCCACTCTTACTTGATCATCGGAGTACCTTACAGGTACAACCCTATTTTTTCCTCCTATACATCACAACCCGAATACAGATCATCTTCCGGCCACTTTGCAGGTCCTGATCAACCGGTAAGATCAGTGGCGTCATTTGTTGGAAACCGCTCTCCCCATCTTTCTTTCCAGCACTGGCTTAGGATGATCGATGAGCATCCTCTCAGCCTGCTCAATATCAACGTCATACAGGCCACCAGGAACTGACCAGAGAGATACCCGTAACTGGCCCCCTATATCCTCTCAGTCTGCTCGATTTGACCAAGTACTAGCATTTACCTGATTTTACGGACCCATATATCCAGGCGTGAAATCAGAAACCAATGGCCATGCGCCGGTGGCATTATATAAACCCTCACACCTGTGAGGTCCAAGTATTGAATATTCATTATTCACAACCAATACCTTAATACTTTTCTTGTATCTCCTTGTTCCCACTCTTACTTGATTGTCGGAGTGCCTTACAGGTACAACCCTATTTTTTCCTCCTCGACATCACAGCCCGACTACAAATCATCTTCCAGCCACTTCACAGGTTCTGATCAACCCGTAACTAGCCCCCTTCTCGGAACCAACGGCTAGTTACGGGTACATCTGCCCGATTTGACCAAGTCTTGACAGTTGCCTGATTTTACTGACCCACATATCCAGGCATGAAATCAGAAACCAATGGCCATGCGCCAGGGGAATTATATAAACCCTCTCACCTATGAGGGTCATGTATCAAATATTCACTCTTTACCACCAATACTTTAATACTTTGCTTGTATCTCCTTGTTCCCACTTGTTGTACCCCAAAATTTGCCCTCTAACTTATCAAGAATTTACTCACAAGATCTCCTCTGGCTTAGGATTACATTAGGGTTTGATCAGCTCAAGACACCTCATTTGCTTGTATCTCCTTGTTCCCACTTGTTGTACCCCAAAATTTTCCCTCTAACTTATCAAGAATTTACTCACAAGATCTCCTCTGGCTCAAGATTGCCTTAGGGTTTGATCAGCTCAAGACACCTCCTTAAGCACTGATGACCAAAATTAGGGCTTGAGATTTCACAAGGATTTTTTTAATTTTCAATGCCCCATATGACTTTCATGGATCATTGTGGACCCCCAAGATCACTCATGTCAAGTTTCAAGTCTTGGATCACACTTTTGCTCAGTCAATTGAGTAGTTGACCTAAATATCAATTGTATTGGGGGAAAAGTCAACCATGGCCAATTTACAGTCAAACTTCACAATTTCTGATCCACATAAACATTTTAGACTCATATGTATCATTTGATCAAGTTTGGACCACAATTCCTCAAGAAATTTGATCAAAACTCCAAAAGGGCAAAATGGTCAAAATTACGGTTTTGACTAGGAAAGGGCAATTTCTGATTTTTGACCTAGCAAATGATCAATTGGTTTAAGGCATGATCTCAAGAGTCCAATTTCATCATTTTTACCTAATAATATGGCTCAAAACATTGCTCAAGTTCAAAGGGTTGACAGATGAATTTTCAGTCAGCTGATCAAAAGTGAACTGTATACTAAAATGTCAAACTTTGACTTTTTGGTCAAATTCAAATGCCAAAGATCACAATTCATCAAAACATGTAAAAATATGAAACTTATTCATCAAGAAATCAAAAAGTCAAGATTTCATTTTGAAAAGTCAAAATTTTCAAACTTAGAAAATTTTCTAAAAGTGTTGAAAATTTCATGTTTTTCCACAACTTTGAGTAAATTTTTCACCATGATGCAAGAACATTCAAGAGAAACTTACAACATGAAATTTTTAGATCTACATGAAACCTACAACTTTGTTTTACACAAATCCTTCCAAAAGTTCTTGGATCTCAAGTTATAATTTTTATAACATGTGGTCATGAAACAAAACACTTAGTGAAATTTTTGCCCTAATTTGGTCAGGATTGTGACCCAACTTCATGGCACTTTTTCATATAGTTCCAAGGGTAATATTCAAAAGCAATTCAAAGATGGATTATAGATAACATTAAAATATTTCCAAAATATCCAAGAACTCCTTGAGATCATTCTTGAGTAAGAAGAATCGAAGAGATGAAGTTAGGGTTTTATCACTTGATTTACAAGGCATTTTGTGATGAACCAATTTCAAAATTCAAACTATGCTGCATAAACTCTACTTTGTAGGCCTCAAACTTGTTAGGCACTCCATAGGTAATGTCTTGCACAACTGTTAGAGGTATCATCTCAAGCATTCAATGCATGGACATGCTTTATATCCATTTTTGGAAGAAAGGTTACATTGCCATTTTGATAAAGTGAATTTTTGTACAAAACTTGTTCTCGAGCCTTGCACTTGTGCTCTTCTGATCAAACAAGTCCTATAAATCATGAGAAATGTTTTAGGCACTTAAAATCACCCAGCCCATGCTTGTACCTCACATTGAAACTTGGTTTCCCTCTTTTCTTGAAAATCAAGTAACCTTGCCAAAAGCTAAAAACTTGTACTTCTGACTTGCCAATGTACTCAAGACCTTTTGCTTATAGATATACAAACTATTTACAAGCAAAAACACAAATTCTCAAGCCCTGAAAAGACCTAGAACTCAGAAACACATTTCATACTTCCATTTTCACATAAACTAACCAAAAACTTGAAACTCACAATTCCCTCGTGCGTTTTCAAGCCTTTTTGTTTCTAAAGCTTCTAAACATCATTTAGCACTGATTCCCCACCCTGTTACAGAACTGTAACACCTTTAACACCATCCTCCATTTTCAAAAACAGAGCTTTGCACTTGGACTTTCCAGAATTCCTCAAGCCCTTTCAGCTCAAGCTAAGCATTCCATTAGCTTCCTGAGAACTTGAGGAAGCTAACCCCACCATTGGAACACCTTGAAAGCTGCTCAAACTTCAAACTCGATACCCTCTTACAAGGTAAGTTTTCTAACTTTGGAACTCATCATACATGCATCATCAATGATTTATTTGTGAACAAAACATGTAGATATCGTTGCCCTAAAGCTAACCATGTCCATAGTATCCATTAATTTTGCTTGAGCTTAGAGAATTTTGAGAATGAAGTTTCTGAAATTTTTAGGGTTCAGATTAGGGCCAATAAAGTTCATGCTTATATTTGATCTATAGTTTTAATGCTTTACATTTTTGAAACCGTGAGGAAATTTGCTACAAGTTTCATGTTTACAGTTTTCATTTTTGATGAGAAATGAACAAGTTACAGTTGGTCTGGCTGGAGGTTGAAGATGAAGTAGTCAGGGCGCGTTTTGTTTCATATATTTATTAATTTGCTTATGTTAACGGATGTATAGCCACCCCAGTGGTAGAAGCGCGCGTCTGTAACCTTTGGAACCTGGGTTCGAGCCCCAGTGGTACCCTTTTGATTTTTTCATATTTTTTGCTTCCTGACTTTTGTTTTTTTTGCAGGTGTTGGGCCTCTTTGGGCCTGGATTGTTTTTGTTTTTGCTGGCTAAACCCCCCCCCCCCCCCCCATTTCATTTATACACCACTGGCCCAGTTTATTTTATTTTCTTAATATATTTTCTAATATTAAAAAAATCATAAAAAATACAAAAATAATAAATTTACATTTTGACATAGTTTATTTATTTTTCTCACACAAAAAATTATTTTATTGATCACACTTTATTTATTTTCACTTATCATCTTGTAAATTTAATTAAAACTATGTTAGTATTTATTTTTTCTTTTACACCTATTAAAATATATTTATTTTAATATATAAAAAATGCTAATAATATTTTATAATATTATAATTTATTTCCAAGACAAAAATACCAAAAATACTTTTCTTACAAACTTATTTTCTTTTAATCAATTAATAGAATTAGGGTTTTATTTAAAATCTTTTCTTAATAAATTTAAGTTTAATCAATTATTTTCTTTAATTGGTTAAGTTAAAACAAATTCCCTTTTCTCATGAAAACCAAACAAAGATTCATTTTCTTTACATTTACATTTTAGTATATTTATTCATCTTGTATATTATATTCATTTAAATCCTTGTGCATTTATACCAATTCAATATTGTTGTAATAGACTAATTAGGTTTAAATTCTTGCAATCTCCATTTACAATTTGTACACCCCCCTCCCACAAATGTTGTAATAGCGTAGTAACTTTAAATTCCGCAATTTATCGCTTTATACATAACATGCTAGTAATTAGGGTTTGTATGGAAAGACTAAAACCAATATATAGAAAACCCTAATTCAAGACAAAATCAAGCATGAAAACAATACACTTGCACACAAGCACCCCTAGGGTAATTCCACTTGGTTGCCTTTACAAAATGACCATATTACGCATGTGAGGTATCTTAGCAAAAACAAACAAAACACAAAATCATAGTCCCTAGATGACGCTATCTAAGTTGTCTTTCAAATGATCTTAGTCCCTAAAAAGAATGCTAAGATACCTTGCAACATTTCTAATCATGGTTATACGATGACCCACGCCCGTCTTGTTTACATCCAAAGATAGGGTTACTTACCAAATCAATGGTAAGATAACAATGTCAAAGGAAAAGAAAATGTACAAGAAAGACATTTGAGTAGGTAGAATGCACCTAATTACTTGCTCCATTTCAAAACAAACATCCATGCTATTTACAAAACAAACACCTAAACTTTCAAACATCTTACAAACTTGAAAACATTTTCAAAAGATCAAACATCTTTGTATACATTCTTATGAACAAGAATCATTACAAAGGTTGCCTAAATAATGGCCTCTTTACAAAATACTTTCAAAAACCACACAAAGCACAATTTCAAACAAAAAGCAAGTGATCTAGCAAGTAACTAAGAGCCCATGAAAAACCATGGATGAAAAGGGTACTAATACCTTCCCTTTTCATAATCTACCCCCTGAACTTAAGGAATAATCTCAAAGGTCTTTTCTGTGTTTTTTCATCTTTCCTTTTGGATAAAAGAAAAGTCGGTGGCGACTCTTGCTAACCGCAACATTTACGATAAAACACAAAACCCTCAAGTCAATTCTCCCACCGTGTCACACCACTCTTACTTGATCATCAGAGTGCCTTGCAAGTACAACCCCCTTTTTTCCTCCTCGACATTACAACTCAACTATAGATCATCTTTCGGCCACTTCACACGTTCTAATCAACTGGTAAGATCAGTAGCACCGTCTGTGGGAAACTACTCTCCTCGTCTTTCTTTCCTCGAAAACTTAAAGATCAAAGCAACTTTTCAAGATTCCTCTCACTAATCATGGCCGACCATGATGATCTCCATCTTCCCGGAAAGACTATTCTTTCCCCTGTTCACAAAACCGATGGAAGTCAGGAAAATCCTCACCTCGAGGACAACCTGGGCTTCCGAGACAGATGAACTGCGTCTCCAGATTCAACCGACACTCGACGCAGCAACGACCAATTCTTAGACAAGGGACACCCCGAGAATCCCATCGAGGAACTGCCAGAAGTCATGCAATTAATTCCTATCCCTCTCAACACCGACCCAACCATGGTAGCACTGCTCGCTGCAATCAACCAGACCAATGCCCTCATCCTACAACAGAATCAAAGGATAGGGGTCTGGGAGAACAGGTGATCAAGATCTCCTCCTTAGAGAACCCAATGACAAAACTCCCCCAGTATATCACCACCCAGGCGTGGCCTACCACCAAGAAAGAAGAGGCGCGATATTTCTTTCTTCAAGAAACGCAACCGCACACGTCCTACGAGAGATCAAGAATCCCCTTCATTCAAGAAGAAGAAATACAACCGGCAAATTGACCATGCTCGATTGCCTTCGCCCGGACCAAAACAGAAATGGAGGAGCCCCTCCCCCGACAAGACCGTGACGATCGACGGGGAAGAAACTATCACTCATATTCTCCATCTCCCGCGGATAGTAAGGATGACGAGTCCCGTGGCCCGCTATCAAGGAAGATTACAGAGGCCCTACTCTCTGTGGAATTGGAGAAGATAACTCTATTGGGAACCTATGATGGAATAACAGACCCTGACGAGCACATCGAGAATTTTGACGCCCTCATCGACTACCAAGGAGTCGGAGGGGCCATCAAATGCAGACTCTTCCCAACCACTCTCGGGAAAGGGGCGATGTCGTGGTATAAGAGCCTCCCTGACGAATCTATTACCTCATGGAAGCAGCTCGAGAGGATATTTTCGAGGCACTTCACCGCCTTCCGTTGACACTCGAAATCGGAGGCTTCGCTCAAAGAAATCATCCAGGGCAAAGACGAGTCTCTGCGGACGTATATTGAATGCTTCAACAAGGAAGCAGTCTAGGTCTCAATGACCGACAACATGAAGAAATATCTCCTCGAGCACGTGTGTTGCACCCCAAAATTTGCCATCTCTTTTTCAAGACATTCCTCACAAATGATCTCTAATTCTCAAGGATTCTCAAGGAATTGATCAGACAAAATCATCTTCGAAGCGCTGGGACTCCAAATTAGGGTTTTGACTCAGAATGACCAATCTTTGACTTTTGACCTAGTACATGACTTATCGGTTCGAAACATGATCTCAAGGGTTCAAGTACATCATTTTGGCTTAATCACATATTTCAATTTATCTCCCGAGATCAGTGGGTTGATAGATGAAATTTGGTCCACCGATGAAAAAGTCAATTGTACACTGAAAAGTCAAATTTTGACTTTTGGTCGAATTTGAGTTTCAAAAATCACATTTCATCAAGACAATTCAAAATATGGAATTTGATCATAAAAAATCAAGAAAGTCAAAAAATCAAACTTTGCAAGACTTGAAAAAAATTTCTAAGTATTTTCTATACATGATTAATTTCATTACCTCATGACATTTTTATTCACCACAACTCAAGATAATTCAAATTTTCAAATAAACAACAAAGCTTCATTTTTAAGTTAAAATTATAAATCCTAAATTTTGTCTTGGTTGAATTTTTCCCTTTGACTCAAACCTTGCCACTATGATGTCCATAAAACCAAACTTGTATCATGCTACAAATAATGTTGTCCAATTTACTGCTGAATAAAGCCCAAATTTTGCACCAACCAGTCCAAGCATATCAGTACAAAACTTGTTGTTCCTACATAAAATAGTTTATGCAAAACCAGTCCTACTATGCTGCCTTTAAACACTGTTACAACCTGCTCCTAAAATCTGATATGTTGTCTAAGCTTGCACTATATCAGTCCCCATATTTACACCAAATTAGCTTATAAGAGCTGCATATCAAAAGTTATGAAACAACATACCTAAAAAGTTCAAAAACTTATTTGTTTCCCCTCCAAATCTCAGCCAACTTCATAAACAAAAAAAATGTTTTAACAACACACAAGGAGAGGATTTTTTTAGGGTGACTTTTGGAGAGAAAAGAGAGAAGAGGAAAAACATAATTCTTTGTAAACTCTGCTCATTCACAATAAAACCCCTGTTCATTTTCAACTCTATTTTCATTCACATAACAGAAAAAACCTTAACCCACTGACCAACCTTTGCAAACTTTCCCCTAAACCAACCAGCCAAACACTTCACATCACATAGAGATTGTTCAAACACAAGAACAATTTCTGTAGTGCCATTATCTTCACCTTCCAAACAAAAGAAAGTATTGTACAACTTGAATGGTTGGATTTGGTTCAGCAACTATCAATACAAAGGAAGGATTTCAGCAGCTTTTTGGAGGTTCAGTGAAGCCCTCACAGCATCTTGAAAGGTATTTAGACTCAAAACATAAATTACAGTCTCAAGGTAAGTCTTCTTGACTTTAAACCCTTCATTTCAAGCATCATTAGTGATTCATTTTATGAAGATAAAATGTAATAAACATTGCTCTGAAGCTAACCATTTGTTTGTCTTTCATTTTTGTCAATTATATGTTGAGAACTGACTTGTTCAGATAATATAACGATGTTAGAACTAAAAAACTTCAGCATGAGTCAACACATACTCACATGAGTTGACTCATTTTAGTGACAGAACAGGGTATGAGTCAACACAAGGCCTTATGTGTCGATGCATATTGCTATCCAGACCCAAAACAGAAAGGCAAAAGGTGTATGATTCAACACAAAACATGAATGTGTCGACACAAGCAAGAAATGAGTCTACACATACCGTTATGCATCGACTCATACTGAGTTGATTTTGGTTTTATAGGAACAAGAAGGGTTATATGTCGATGCATAGAAGCATGTGTCGACACATAATGGTTAAAAAATATTTTTTTCCTTTCTTTTTACACTGTTTTTATATTTTCTTCATTGCTATTCAATATGGTTGTAATATTCAGGCTTCTACTTCATCCTCATTTATAAATTATACCCCCATCCCCCAAGTGATGTAATTGCTTAGGACTTTAATTTCTGCTATTTACCGCTTTAATATAATTGTTAGTGATTGGGGTGTGTATGGTAAGTAGCAATATATTATGGAAACTGTGCGGGGTATACCGACATGATCTAAGAAATAGCCACGTTAGTGTGACATATTTGTGGGTACCGGTAGCCTTTGAGTTAATCAAGGAGAATACGGGGCCGCTGAGTGATGTCATAAAGCACTAATGAACTTTTAGAACCTTTACTTGACCAACTTAGCCTTTAGGACGTAGTGAGATGACCGACTTTGGTACAGTCTGAAGTTGGTAGACACTCGATAATACACTTATGAGGTTTGGTTTCTTGGGATATTTCGGTCACCATTTAAGAGGCTTGTGCTGAAACAATAACCAAGGAAACAAATCAATGATATTGAGCTCCTTAGCACCCGGTTACTATTGTTAGGACATGTTTGAGCCAACTAAACTTCAAGAGGATACTTACCTATAAGAATCCATGAAAGCCTAAACCTAAGGAATTTTTTGCTTTGTTTGTATATACATACTTTTACATAACATCATGAACATCATAACATCAAACACATTCACTAACCATTTCAAGGATCTTGGGATTTATCTTTGTTCTGTTTTGAAGGACATGGATTCTATTCGTGGGAAAACCATTCAAGTCAATCTTGTAAGGATCCCTCCACAACTTAAGGAGCTAGCTTCAAGGATTCCTGAGAACTCTCCATTCACCGAAAGACATGGTCGCCTACTCAACTTGGTCACTTCCAACACTGATGAAGACATGATGAAGGTTCTCTTTCAGTTCTTTGATCCTTTACACCATTGCTTCACATTTCCTGATTATCAGCTTGTGCCAACTTTGATGCGGTGGGAGAACTGACTTGAGGTTTTGCGTTTGTTTTCGCACTTGTTCGGTTTAGCAAGAGTCGCCACCGACTTTTTATTTTATCCTAAAGGAAAGGTTAAAAAGCACAGGAAAAACCTTTTGAGATGTTTCGTGGGTCCGGGGGGTAGATTATGAAAAGGGAAGGTATTAGAACCCTTTTCATCCATGGTTATCCATGGGCTCTTAGTTACTTGGTGTTGTACCCCAAAATTTGCCCTCCCATATTCTTCAAGAAATTGCCAAGTCAAGCTTCAAAATTCCCCAAGGGTTGCACAGTGCAAGGGCCTCCTAAACAGTCAAATTAGGGTTTTTGTTCTGATCAAGAAAATGAAGTTTCTAAAGGTCCAATCAAGTCTCACATGCCTACAAATATGGTCAAGCATCCTCATATCAAGTTTCAAGGCTTTCAGCACAAAATTGCACAGTCAAAAATCCTAATTGCACTACAGTCAACTGTAGGGGCAAAATGGTCATTTGACAGTCAAAAGTTCAAATTTTTGATCAACATCTCATTTTGAAGCCACAAACATCATTTGATCAAATGCTTGATCATGATTCTCAAAGCTAGGCTCAAAAATCATCAAGATGCAAAAGTTTCCTTATTTGGACAGTTGAAAAAGTCAACTGTAGATTGACCAAGGCATAACTTTCACATGGATTATCAGAAAAATTCCATCCAAAGCTCATTTTGAAGAGAAAGACATTTCCTATAACTCATCTTCATACTCCAAGTCCAAGAAATGCTCTCACAAAAAGTTATCAATTTCAACATTATAGGTCATTTTCAAAAGTCAACAAAAAGGGACTTTAATTCAAAGGCCATAACTTGAGATTGGTAAATCAAAATGACATGGGACCAAAGACATTGGTTAGAGGACTCAAAGAACTTTCCAAAAGGTCCAAGAACATGAGCAAAGCTTAAAAATTGAGCAAGTTATGCCTTGTAGAAGTTGGGAAATTTTTGGATATTTTGAAAAGTCAACATTGATTCAAATGACCTAAAATTGCTAATGGGCCTGTTTTTCTTCCATAATTCATCATCCAATACATGTGCACGACCACTTGGCCCAAAGGGAAGTATTTCTTCATTTTTATTTATTTATTTGAATTTTTTATTGATAATAATTCATTTAAATCAAATTAAATACATGAAAAATATTTAACCTAAGCTTTACAATCTTTTTGTGCATGAAATCTACTCAATAATTCGTGCATAATCAAATATGGAAAGATTTGGAGAGAATTGATCATGATTTGTACAAAAACACATGGAAAATATTTGAAAAAAGATCTTGAAAATCAAATCTTTCAAAGTCATGAATGCCAAGCTTTTTGTTTGATTTCTTTGACCTAATTCATTCCTACATATACAAGGAACACAACCCTAATGCCATTGACCATGCAGCTGCTCAAAAATCTGAAAAGCAAAGCTTGAAATTTGTCAAAAAATTCCAATTCTGAAAACACCTTTGCAGGACGATTCAAGGCGAAATTTTCATCCCATTGCACTCCTAGGACCTCAAGCAATCTTCCTGGATCAAAAACATCAAACATAACCCTTTGAATCATTGTACAGAAGTCACACTTTTCCATTTTTTTTTCATTATCGTGTTTTAACATCTATGCACATTCATGGCATTTTGTTTATATATTCATGATCAGTGAAGTGTTTGCAAGCTAACCATATGCCTTGATTGGATTATTATGCGCTGTATGCAAAGATACCATGTTCGTTTTTTAGGGTTGCAGGAATTACGATTTGGGGCTTTCCATCCAAGGAAAAATTGAGACTTGGGACCTTGACCATTAAAACGAGCGTGTCTGGACGAAAAGAATCCATGTGTCGCGCCTAATTTATGAGCGTCCTAGAGCTATTCGCTATTTTTCCATAGATGGCCTAAGAGAACACTCAGAAAACCGTGGCCTATGTTTTTGTGTTTCAGGAACGAAGAAGAAGATGATATCGTGGCATAAGTTGGTTGGCCAGTTTAAATTTCGCGCGCTGATTTCCACTAACACATTTGTTTTCTTTTATATTATTTGTCCGTTATTATATGTTAACAACGCGTGAATTGGTCCAGTGACAAGCATAGTTGTTGGTAAAGTACATGACCTGGGTTCGAGCCCCAGGTCTTCACCCTTTCCATATGTTTTTTTTCCAATTAACAATCACATGCAGATTCAATATCAAGGACCATCATACACCTTCATAATCTATCCGTCCACGCGCCAGTTGCATCAAATCAAAGGTCCAGATCCAAGGAACATGGTAGGTCCTAGTCAATGCATCACACGCTGCCTGGAAAAAGTCAAAAGGGCCTCAGAATCTTGGGCCAGATTACTAAACTTTCACCTCCTATTTGGGGTCTGAACCCCCTAGGTTTGCATATTTTTTTACTTTCTTTATTCTTTTTATTATTTATACTTCTTTTTATTATTGTTTTATTAATTAGTTTTATTATTTTCATAAATATAAAAAATACCATAAAAAATCAGAAAGAAGAGAAAAATATAATAAATATTTTATTTTAGTATTTTCATAAATAAATTTGCATGTAATTAAATTTAGTTTTAAATTAGGTTTTAATTTTAATTCTTTTAATAAAAATCTAAAAAACATAGAACTAGGGTTTAATTAATTTTTTATTCTTTTTTTATTTTTCTCCCATAATAATTAAATAATTAAATATTTATTTTTATAATTAAATTTGTATATAAAAATTAGGGTTAATTTAGGTTAATATTCAATGTTTTCTTAATAAATTAAAAGCCACTAGAATTAGGGTTAGTATTTATTTTAATTAATTCTTTTTTCATTTAAATCCTAAAATACTAAAAAATACCAAAAACATCTCCTTTTCTTTTTAATTAATTAATTCCATTTAATTTAACTTTGCAAAAGGGTCCAACGCCCTCGTTCTTAATTTCTTATTAACTCGCATATTTATTTTATTTCGTTTAAATATTTATGTATCTCTCCCGAAGCCTTGTAATTAATTCCTCGCATTTTTAATTCTTTATTTACTTTATTTCTTTATTTTCTGTCAAATCGGGTCCTGGTTTAATTTTGGCGATGTGGACCCGCGCCTTTTGTAATAGCTTAGAAATTTTTTTACTTTCCCGCAATATTTTTAACTATTAACCAATGGCATGAAAGAATGTATGGACAAAAATAAAAACAAGCGTAGACCACCAATAACATGACAAAAGACAAAATACTTGAAAACGACACACAAATCGCACACACCACCCCTAGGGTACGCCTCACTGTTGCCTTGCCTCGAAAGGTGATCGTCGAGTAGAGGATGTCTTAGTAAGTCCTCATGATCCGGGAACCTGGCATGAGGGTAGCTTCTAAGGTGTCTTCCCATTGCTCCGGTGATCACCATGTCCCGAACCTCGAATTGACCCGAACACCTCCAACGGTGGTGCTACCTACCTCTCAATGGTGGGATGGCACTACTTTAAGGACATTTACACAGACGAATTCCTTAGGGTAGGTAGACGACTCTAGATACTTTCTCTAAATTCAAAAACAAATCAAAAATACTTTTCACACCGACACCTTTTCAAAAAGCTTTCGAAAGCAATTTTTCAAACACTCTTGAGGACCGATACAAGAGTCGAACTGGAATTTTAAAAAGAAACTTTTTTTAAACCCACATTGAAAAGCAAACAAACCATTTTTGAAAACACGAATGAGCAAGTATCTAAGAGCCCATGGATAACCATGGATAGAAAGGGTGCTAACACCTTCCCTTTCTATAACCTACCTCCCGAACCGAGAGCAATCTCTTTAAGGAATTTTTCTGTGCTTTTGTCCTTTCCTTTTTGGAGAAAATAAAAGACGGTGGCGACTCTTACTTCCGCGACATTTCGCGAACCAGCTTTAAACAGTCAGTTCCAGATCCACCGATCACACTTGGTTTTAGATCACTTGCCTTGATTTTCGATTGCTTGAAATTGTGGTGTACGTGTGTGTTTTGAAAATGTTTTTGAAATAGACGCCTTTGTTTCGGCAACCATTGTAATGACTCGTGTTTGAGTATATGCAACGGTGTGTATCTTTTCGAAAATATGTTTCAAAATGTTTTTGGAAGTTTGTTTGAAAGTGTTTGTGAAGTGAGGTTTTTGAAAAGGAGGCAAGTGTTTTTGCAAGTTGATCTCAAGTAATTAAGAGTTTTGTTTACCCCTCCCTCCACAAGGTTACCCCAAGCGATGGTTACAAGGTTAGATTTTCGTTCTAATGTTTTACGCCTTTACATGTTTTTACTCATTTCTGATTCTTGATTATATTGCTTTGATGTTTGTGCAAGATGTTGGAAAAGAAAGAAGAAAGAAGAAGGGTTTATACCTTTGGAGAGGGGGTGAGGAGACGAATTGGAAGGCGCTGTGGGCGGCCAAGGGTGGAGGGCGCGATGACACTGGCTTTGAATCCTGGTATTTGTATTCTTTTGCCTTTTTGAGTGTTGGTTTAATGATGATGCTTGAGAACGCCTCTTTATCTTCTTCTTCTGTTTGTCTTGATGCCTCGCCTTTGCTTATGTATGCTTCTTTATCTCCTTCTTCTCGCTGCCTTTGTTTCCTAGCTCGATGCCTTGGTTATTATGCTTATGAGATATGTTGCCTTCGTTTGCTTGCCCTTGTTGCCTCTAATATTTGCCTATGATGAGAATTCTCTGAGGCCTTTGTGTGTTGTCTCTTGAATGCTTTAGCTTGAAAGGTTTGAAATGCCTAGGCTTGGATGTGAGGTTTGGACTTTTTAGGCTTGACAGATTTATTGATGGTTGATGCTTAGGCTTTTGTTTATGTTTGATGGCTTCAGCGGGCCATTGGATAAGTAAGGTTTTGGGGCTTTATTTGACAGGTTTGAGGATGATTTGTGAATTTGTCTCGGTGTATCAGTTTGACAGGTTTATGGTTTGATAGGTTATGGCTTACTGGTTTTCAGGTTGTGGCTTGGACCATTTGTGTTGTTTTGATCTTGGCTTTAGTTTTAGGCTTGACTGCAGGTTCTTGAGGCTTGACCGGGTTTACTGGTTTATGCTTCAGGCTTTAGTTGACAGTGGTCTTGGCTTGATGCTTTCAGCAGGTTGAGTGTTGTTGTTGGACACAGGTTTTTGGTTGTTGATTGATGGCCTTACTGGTTTTAGGCTTATGCTTCAGCTTGGACAGTTTTGTGTTTTATATGTTTCTCAGTTCTGTTTTTTTTTGTTTTTCACTTCTGCCTCTTCCTTACTGTTTTATTGACAGATTGTTTTTTATATATTTTTCTGCCTCAAGCCTAAAACTGTAAGCCCAACTTCTTTTCTCTCTTTTCTCTCTCTAGTACAAATCAAAACATTGAAAATAATGTTAAGTGTACTTTTTCTGAAAAGGCATACAGGCTGGAAAATGATGAAATAGGACTAGTTTGTTTGCATATGTGGTCTTAACCTGCATACTTTCCTTCTTCAGCTTTCCTGCATCTTTGTGACAGTATGGAGTAGCCTTTGTATCTTGACATCCTTCCATATTTTGGACAGTTTGACATTGGACTTTATTTTGGCAATTTGAACTTTTATACATGCTGTTGGTTTTGAACTATGCAGTTGGTTTTGAACTATGCAGTTAGTTTGACAAAATTTGAATTTGTGCATTTCAATACTTTGTGCATTCATGTTTAGCAAGCAATATTCATCCCTCTTTGTGAACCGAGAGAAATCCCGTGATTTGCGGAGAGGGCTAACTGATTCCAGTCAGTTGCCTTTAATGATGAGCCCAAATTAATTGTCTGCTTTTAATTATTTATCTGCTTCTAACTTTTTCTTCTTTCTATTCTTTGCAGATAAAAATTAAATGGAGAGGAATAGCAACAGATGGAGGATGAAGAATTGAAGGCTTAGAAAAATATTAGGATAGTTTTATTTAAATTTAAATAACTGTAATATTATTATTGTAAATACTTTGTAAACGAATACTTGTATTTAAATAATAATTGTAACAAATATTTAAAGATGAAATAAAAATTCCTTTTATCCAATTAATTCTTTTCTTCTTTTCAATTGTTCATTTTATTATTTATAATTCTTTAAATTATAATAATTGAAAATAAATTCCAATTATTTAAACTCAGAATAATAAGCAATTAAATAAACATTGTGGTTTTGGCATCGATCAACTAATAAGCCTGGCACTTCACAAATCCAAATCAATGCACAGTCAATCACAACAACTACCCAGACGTATTTTCCTTTTACTGATTTTAACCAAACACTGCAAATTCAATCCCAATGCCTCTTTTCATTGATTTAATCAAACACTGCAAATTCAATCTAAATGTTTCAGTCCACATCTCAGAATAACTTGAAAAGCACTGTGGGGATTTAATTCTTTCTGAGAATGCACGTATAAAAACCCTAATTCCTGATCAAATGCCAAAGAAGCGTTCGCCTGATCAAAGTTGAGCCAAAATTAAACAAACCCTAAGCAAACTGTTTGAATTGTTTCAGAGCCATGAAAATCAATAAAAACCCTAATTTTATCTAACTGATGAGAAAAGTCGGTCTGACCGATTCTTGAGCCAGTCTGAAAAATCAGGAAGAGTCTGAAACTGTGATTTCTTGTGGAAAAATACGAGGGTAAATTTTGGGGTACAACAGTTGCCCTTGTTCAATCTTCTTGAACCTGAAGAGTTAGATTGGCAAGTTTGCCTTTCGCGACTCGAAGGTAAAAGGAGATTGGACACTAGAGTGCCCAGAAAATTTGCACTCGGCGATGTGATGGTAGAGGGAATGGGCTTACAGATGCCATTTGGTGATGGGCTTAACGATGCCATCTAGGGATGTGATAGAATCTTGTTGGGGGATGGGCTTAGAGATGCCATTTGGAAATGGGCTTAAAGATGCCATCTAGTGACTGTTGGTAGGAGGATGGGCTTATAGATGCCATCTGGAAATGGGCTTAAAGATGCCATTTAGAAATGTTGGTAGGAGGATGGGCTTATAGATGCCATCTGGAAATGGGCTTAAAGATGCCATTTAGAAATGTTTGTTGAGGAGGATGGGCTTATAGATGCCATCTGGAAATGGGCTTAAAGATGCCATTTAGAAATGTTTGTTGAGGAGGATGGGCTTATAGATGCCATCTAGAAATGGGCTTAAAGATGCCATTTAGAAATGTTTGTTGAGGAGGATGGGCTTATAGATGCCATCTGAAAATGTTGAACTGTATGTCACTGGTGAGTGGACGAGTATCAGAAAGGCATCCATGTTTTGGGACGTCTCTGAACTGGGGGTCTGAACAAGCAACAGATTGACATCCATGCTTGGAGAATCCGTAAACTGTTTTCAGGAGTTGGAGTTGAATAAGCAATAGAGTAGCATCCGTTGTTAGGGAGCATTCGTAAACTGTTTTCAAAAGTCTTGAAGTGGAGAAGGAACCGGCGCAGGATTTCCTGATGATGAGTCCGTGTAAAACTGCATCTGAGTTTGAAGAGGAACCGGTGTAGGGTTTCCTGATGATGAGTCCGTGTAATACTGCATCTGGATGAATCTGGAATAAGTATCAGAATGTCGCCGTGTTTGGATCACATCTGAACTATTTCTAGAAAGAATCTCGGAAGATGATGATTTTTGTCTGTCGACTGATCTTACCTGAAAAGGTAAAGAGTTAGTTGTATGCAATGTCATGATGCATGATGCAATGTATGTTATCAACGTTGATGATATGAATGTGATGAATGCGCAGGTAAGCTGATGAGCTGTCTTGCTGAGGACAGATGAATCCCGGATGGCTGGAGACAGAAGAATCTTGACTGCTGTCGGGAAAAATAATTCCTTGACTGCTGTTGGGGAGGGCAAGAATCTTTAATCACAAGAAGTCCTGGGACCACTGTCGGGGAATCCAGAGCTTGAGTTGTATGCCAATCTACTGGGGAATTCCTGTCTTGAGGGGATCTTCACTGGAGAATATTCGAATGTTCTACGAGGAACTGAAATCTTGTGTTGATTTGTCTTAGCTTCGCTGGGGATTCTGAATCTTGACTCTGAGGGGAGTTAGATTTTATAAGGCTCTCTGGTTGGGGAAATCAGCTTTGAGAAAGCTCTTGCTCTGTTGAGGATCCTGAAGTTTAACTCTGCTTGGGGAATTAGGAACTCAGGTTGTATGCCACTTTGAGAACGAGAATCTTCATTCTGTTGACGGTTAACTGTTATCTGGTTGTAATCCAGGCTCCACAGAAATTTGTATTGCCATCTGGTCGTAATCCAGTCTTCACAATAACTTGCTAAGCTGTTATCCGGTCAAATCCGGGCTTTACGGCTTATGCTGAAGATATACCATTATCTGGTCGCAATCCAGGCTTGGTAGTATTCTTGACTGCTGTCTGGTCGTAATCCAGGCTTCATAGAAATTTGTATTGTCATCTGGTCGTAATTCAGTCTTCACAATAGCTTGCTAAGTTGTTATCCGGTCAAATCCGGGCTTCACGGCTTATGCTGAAGATATACCATTATTTGGTCGCAATCCAGGCTTGGTAGTATTCTTGACTGCTGTCTGGTCGTAATCCAGGCTTCGCAGAAATTTGTATTGCCATCTGGTCGTAATCTAGTCTTCACAATAGCTTGCTAAGCTGTTATCCGGTCAAATCCGGGCTTCACGGCTTATGCTGAAGATATACCATTATTTGGTCGCAATCCAGGCTTGGTAGTATTCTTGACTGCTGTCTGGTCGTAATCCATGCTTCGCAGAAATTTGTATTGCCATCTGGTCGTAATCTAGTCTTCACAATAGCTTGCTAAGCTGTTATCCGATCAAATCCGGGCTTCACGGCTTATGCTGAAGATATACCATTATCTGGTCGCAATCCAGGCTTGGTAGTATTCTTGACTGCTGTCTGGTCGTAATCCAGGCTTCGCAGAAATTTGTATTGTCATCTGGTCGTAATCCAGTCTTCACAATAGCTTGCTAAGCTGTTATCCGGTCAAATCTGGGCTTCACGGCTTATGCTGAAGATATACCATTATCTGGTCGCAATCCAGGCTTGGTAGTATTCTTGACTGCTGTCTGGTCGTAATCCAGGCTTCGCAGAAATTTGTATTGTCATCTGGTCGTAATCCAGTCTTCACAATAGCTTGCTAAGCTGTTATCCGGTCAAATCCGGGCTTCACGGCTTATGCTGAAGATATACCATTATCTGGTCGCAATCCAGGCTTGGTAGTATTCTTGACTGCTGTCTGGTCGTAATCCAGGCTTCGCAGAAATTTGTATTGTCATCTGGTCATAATCAAGTCTTCACAATAGCTTGCTAAGCTGTTATCCGGTCAAATCCAGGCTTCACGGCTTGAATTCAGGAGATCCCACTATCTGGTCGTAATCCAGGCTTTTTGAATCTAACACTGTTATCCGGTCGCAGTCCGGTCTTCACAATGTGCTGTAGAGATCAAGGTACTATCCGGTCAAGTCCGGGCTTCATAACTTGAATTTAGGAGAATTTTATCTTTGATGACCGTAACTTCCAACAGGTGATGAAGGAATACTCCGGACACTTTTGACATTCGAATGCCCCAAGTGATGATGAAGGAGTCTTGAATCAGATTACTCTGCCAATTGAGAGATTTCTTGAAATCTTGATTGGACTGCCCCAGGTTAACTGAACTTTGAAAGATCTTTTGAAACCTTGACTGGACTTCCCCAGGTTAATTGGATAGTGACATGCCGTGCCCCTTGTTGATTGTAATGGAAGTGTCGTCCTCCTGAAGTGATTTTACTCATTGAGAGAGTTTTCGTTCCTCCGAACATTCGTTGTATGAATTTCTTCGCTGTCAAACAAAAGCCAGATGCAAACAGTGATATTCAAGCAATGCAAAGTTTATGTTTGTCTCGAAGTTTTGAAAAAATGCGTTTTTTAGCAGAAAACTTTTCATAAGACAAATTCAACACAAGGTTTCAGAGCAAAGCCTTACAGGAGTCAGGATACCTTTTGTAACAGTATGCTTTCGAACTAACCCATGCTTCAATTAGGACTTTTGAAGGGTTGTAACGTGGCTTGGTTCACGGTTTAAGAAACAAAGGATAAAGGCTCAAAGTATATTTGTACCCACCCGCTCTTCGTGATGTTCTTCACACCTAAGCTCAGTTAATTGTGCGTCGCACTCTATTTTGAGTTTGGAACGACCTTTTGGGTGATGGTTCACCAATTGAATTTGGGAGACAGTCATCATCTCCTTTTTCTTTTGCAACATTTTTCATGTTGTTGAGGATTTGTAATGACCTCTCTATTTTGATTTTGATTTGTTATCCCTAACTTTTGCCTGACTGTTCCCATTTTTGAGATCGCGGTCAGCGGGATGCCCTAGCTTTCTTAAGCCTCCTTTACAGGTTTTGGCTTGGTGGGCTTTTCTCCTTTGAGAGATTGACTGCCTATATGATAGGGAACCATCACTATCTTTTGATTCCAAGGGAATGCTTTTTTCTTTTTTGACGTTGTTCGTTGTGTTACGAACTGAGATTTTGCGACTTCAATGCGCATTTTCTTTTGAATTAACTGAGATACTACCCTGCCCCAGGTTTATATCAACGGTTTTGATTGTTTAGAACAGAAAACTCCCACTTCTTTGGCTCGAAGGGGTTGACTAGGGATTATCTTCCTTATAACTCCAGTGTTTGGGAATTGAAAGAAATGCATGTACATTATCAGCAAGGTCTGTTTAAAAGCATACTGTATGAGATTATGGTATTGTTTCGTCATCCTCCCTCTAAAGGCTTGCAGCTTTTTATCAAGAGTCAAATATCATAAAGAAAGCATAAGAGTAGTGAAAACGAATGGATGAATTCAAGACAGACATATGCAATGCATTAATGAAACAGATTTTAACATCAACAGATAATTGTTTGAATAACAAAAGAAATTACAACTTTGAAAATTCAAATGAAGCAAAAGTCTCTCAGTTCGAGCTTTGTCAATTTAGGTGGAGCACCCAAAGTGGAAGATTCTCATTTCACCGTTTGGCATGAACTTCAGCACCCCATTGTCAATCAGATCCTGAGTTTTGTTTTTCAAGGCCCAGCAGTCCTCGGTGTCATGTCCAGGACCATAGGAGTGGTATACACACCTCCTATTGGGATGATAGGTAGGAGCAGAAGTATTAGGGTTCGGATGGGGGACCCTTAATGTAATCAACCCTGCCTGCAACATGCGTTGTAGCACTTGACCCAGTGACATGTTGATTTTGGTGAATTGTCTTTTAGGTGCGACCTTCTCACGCTGATGCCCCTGCCTTTGTTGAACAGGCGTGAGATGTGGTTGGGCTTGTGACCCCGCAACAAGTTGAGGAGCTTTTCCCTTGTCTTCTTGTCTCAGAAAAGGTGGAATGATGATTTGATCCTCAGCCCCAGTTGTTTGTCCTACTTGGTTGTCCCGAAGCAGTTTGCTGACGAGAGCCCTAAGCTCCTCTTGTCCTTGTTCCAGATTTTGGATAAAAGCCATCTGACTCGCCAGTTGTCCCTTCAGTATGGCTACCTCAATTCGTGGCCCCAACCAGCTGTCCCTGTCTTCCTCAGAAAGTCCCATGATCATATCCCTGGTTAGGACCTCCTTGACCTCTTCTAGTCCCTTGGATAGGTTCAGGAACATCTCTTGAAGTTGGGCGTTTTGAGCCTGGAGGTCCTTGATATTCTGCTCCAGAGCCATCTCTTACTGAAATAAACAGTAGGAGAATAAGGAAACCTGAAAAGAAAAAAGGGTATGATGTAATGCATGATATGTGGATGCATGCTTTCAAGGATCTCTTGGGGTAAACACAAGAGAATGTTAGAGGTTGAACTTCGATCTTTGTTTGGAGAACTTTGCATTAGCGGATGTCTTTCCACTAGAATCAAGCTCACCATGTCAAGTGGGTCATAGCCACTGATTCAAGTTGTCGCACTTGATCTTTGATTGGAGAACTTTGTATCGGTGGATGTCTTTCCACGAGAATCAAGATCACCATGTCAAGTGGGTCATAGCCACTGATTCAAGTTATCGCACTTAATCTTTGATTGGAGAACTTTGTATCGGTGGATGTCTTTCCACGAGAATCAAGCTCACCATGTCAAGTGGGTCATAGCCACTGATTCAAGTTGTCGCACTTGATCTTTGATTGGAGAACTTTGTATTGGTGGATGTCTTTCCACGAGAATCAAGCTCACCATGTCAAGTGGGTCATAGCCACTGATTCAAGTTATCGCACTTGATCTTTGATTGGAGAACTTTGTATCGGTGGATGTCTTTCCACGAGAATCAAGCTTGCCATGTCAAGTGGGTCATAGCAACTAATTCAAGCTGTTGCACTTGATCTTTGATTGCATTTGTTTAGAGGAGAAAACCTCTGGCCCCTTGGTAGACGTCTGGTTCAACGTAACCCTGCATCAAAAGAACCCTCGAGATCCTTGAAATGGTTATTGAAAATGCTATGGTATGATGTTATGACGTTAAGTACATGTATGCAAAAGCAAATGAGTGTATATACAGGTGATCATATTCACACAAAGCAAACAAGTCCTTAGTTTTAGGCTTGCATGGGGTTGTAGGTAAGTACCCTCTTGAAGTTAGTTGGCTCATCCTGTCCTAAAATAGAAACCGGGTTCTAAGGAGCTCAATATCATTGGATTGTTTTCTGTGTTCATCGTTTCGGTTTAGCCACTTAACTGGCGACCAAAATATTCCAAGAAAACAACCCTCAATGAGTGTAGTATCGAGTATCTACCAACTTCGGACTGCACAAAAGTCGGTCATCTCACTACCCCTAAAAAGGCTAAGATGGTCAATTAAGGTTCTAAGAGTTCGTTAGTGCTTCACGACATCACTCAGCGGCCCCGTACTCTCCTTGATTGAACTCAAGGGTTACCGGTACTCACAAATATGTCACACTAACATAGCTTACTGCTTCAACCATGTCGGTATACCCCACACAGTTCCCTCACAGTTTTTTTGCTATTTTCCTAAGAAGGTGCCCCAAATCCGGGTGTAGGATTTACAACAAAACCCAAGAACCCAAAAGATAAAGCAATCAAGTCAATCAAAGCAAGAAAGTAAAGGTGATCTAAACCCTAAGGTAACCCCACTTTTAATAAAGCCTCCCCAGCAGAGTCGCCAGTTCTGTGATGCGGTGGGAGAACTGACTTGAGGTTTTGCGTTTGTTTTTGCACTTGTTCGGTTTAGCAAGAGTCGCCACCGACTTTTTATTTTATCCTAAAGGAAAGGTTAAAAAGCACAGGAAAAACCTTTTGAGATGTTTCGTGGGTCCGGGGGGTAGATTATGAAAAGGGAATGTATTAGCACCCTTTTCATCCATGGTTATCCATGGGCTCTTAGTTACTTGGTTTTAGATCACTTGCCTTGATTTTCGATTGCTTGAAATTGTGGTGTACGTGTGTGTTTTGAAAATGTTTTTGAAATAGACGCCTTTGTTTCGGCAACCATTGTAATGACTCGTGTTTGAGTATATGCAACGGTGTGTATCTTTTCGAAAAGATGTTTCAAAATGTTTTTGGAAGTTTGTTTGAAAGTGTTTGTGAAGTGAGGTTTTTGAAAAGGAGGCAAGTGTTTTTGCAAGTTGATCTCAAGTAATTAAGAGTTTTGTTTACCCCTCCCTCCACAAGGTTACCCCAAGCGATGGTTACGAGGATAGATTTTCGTTCTAATGTTTTACGCCTTTACATGTTTTTACTCATTTCTGATTCTTGATTATATTGCTTTGATGTTTGTGCAAGATGTTGGAAAAGAAAGAAGAAAGAAGAAGGGTTTATACCTTTGGAGAGGGGGTGAGGAGACGGATTGGAAGGCGCTGTGGGCGGCCAAGGGTGGAGGGCGCGATGACACTGGCTTTGAATCCTGGTATTTGTATTCTTTTGCCTTTTTGAGTGTTGGTTCAATGATGATTCTTGAGAACACCTCTTTATCTTCTTCTTCTGTTTGTCTTGATGCCTCGCCTTTGCTTATGTATGCTTATTTATCTCCTTCTTCTTGCTGCCTTTGTTGCCTAGCTCGATGCCTTGGTTATTATGCTTATGAGATATGTTGCCTTCGTTTGCTTGCCCTTGTTGCCTCTAATATTTGCCTATGATGAGAATTCTCTGAGGCCTTTGTGTGTTGTCTCTTGAATGCTTTAGCTTGAAATGTTTGAAATGCCTAGGCTTGGATGTGAGGTTTGGACTTTTTAGGCTTGACAGATTTATTGATGGTTGATGCTTAGGCTTTTGTTTATGTTTGATGGCTTCAGCAGGCCATTTGGATAAGTAAGGTTTTGGGGCTTTATTTGACAGGTTTGAGGATGATTTGTGAGTTTGTCTCGGTGTATCAGTTTGACAGGTTTATGGTTTGATAGGTTATGGCTTACTGGTTTTCAGGTTGTGGCTTGGACCATTTGTGTTGTTTTGATCTTGGCTTTAGTTTTAGGCTTGACTGCAGGTTCTTGAGGCTTGACCGGGTTTACTGGTTTATGCTTCAGGCTTTAGTTGACAGTGGTCTTGGCTTGATGCTTTCAGCAGGTTGAGTGTTGTTGTTGGACACAGGTTTTTGGTTGCTGATTGATGGCCTTACTGGTTTTAGGCTTATGCTTCAGCTTGGACAGTTTTGTGTTTTATATGTTTCTCAGTTCTGTTTTTTTTGTTTTTCACTTCTGCCTCTTCCTTACTGTTTTATTGACAGATTGTTTTTTATATATTTTTCTGCCTCAAGCCTAAAACTGTAAGCCCAACTTCTTTTCTCTCTTTTCTCTCTCTAGTACAAATCAAAACATTAAAAATAATGTTAAGTGTACTTTTTCTGAAAAGGCATACAGGCTGGAAAATGATGAAATAGGACTAGCTTGCTTGCATATGTGGTCTTAACCTGCATACTTTCCTTCTTCAGCTTTCCTGCATCTTTGTGACAGTATGGAGTAGCCTTTGTATCTTGACATCCTTCCATATTTTGGACAGTTTGACATTGGACTTTGTTTTGGCAATTTGAACTTTTATACATGCTGTTGGTTTTGAACTATGCAGTTGGTTTTGAACTATGCAGTTAGTTTGACAAAATTTGAATTTGTGCATTTCAATACTTTGTGCATTCATGTTTAGCAAGCAATATTCATCCCTCTTTGTGAACCGGGAGAAATCCCGTGATTTGCGGAGAGGGCTAACTGATTCCAGTCAGTTGCCTTTAATGATGAGCCCAAATTAATTGTCTGCTTTTAATTATTTATCTGCTTCTGACTTTTTCTTCTTTCTATTCTTTGCAGATAAAAATTAAATGGAGAGGAATAGCAACAGATGGAGGATGAAGAATTGAAGGCTTAGAAAAATATTAGGATAGTTTTATTTAAATTTAAATAACTGTAATATTATTATTGTAAATACTTTGTAAACGAATACTTGTATTTAAATAATAATTGTAACAAATATTTAAAGATGAAATAAAAATTCCTTTTATCCAATTAATTCTTTTCTTCTTTTCAATTGTTCATTTTATTATTTATAATTCTTTAAATTATAATAATTGAAAATAAATTCCAATTATTTAAACTCGGAATAATAAGCAATTAAATAAACATTGTGGTTTTGGCATCGATCAACTAATAAGCCTGGCACTTCATAAATCCAAATCAATGCACAGTCAATCACAACAACTGCCCAGACGTATTTTCCTTTTACTGATTTTAACCAAACACTGCAAATTCAATCCCAATGCCTCTTTTCATTGATTTAATCAAACACTGTGAATTCAATCCAAATGTTTCAGTCCACATCTCAGAATAACTTGAAAAGCACTGTGGGGATTTAATTCTTTCTGAGAATGCACGCATAAAAACCCTAATTCCTGATCAAATGCCAAAGAAGCGTTCGCCTGATCAAAGTTGAGCCAAAATCAAACAAACCCTAAGCAAATTGTTTGAATTGTTTCAGAATCATGAAAATCAATAAAAACCCTAATTTTATCTGACTGACGAGAAAAGTCTGTCTGACCGATTCTTGAGCCAGTCTGAAAAATCAGGAAGAGTCTGAAACTGTGATTTCTTGTGGAAAAATACGAGGGCAAATTTTGGGGTACAACACCAACTTTGGAACAATTCTCCCAACTCTTGAGGATTCCCATTCTCAATCAACTACCTTTCAACGGTACGGAAAGAGACCCAAATCCAGAAGAGATTGCTTAAGCTCTACACTTGTAACCATCTGATATCACAACTAATTGAGAAACAAGGAGTGGTGTCAAAGGTTTCCTAGAAAAGTTCTTGTTTGAGAAAGCATAAAGTTGTTGGAACTCCTTGGATTTTCAAGCCTTTGAGGAAATTGTGGCTCTCCTCATCTATTGGATGGTTTTGTTTCCAAATCCTGACCAACTCATAGATGTGAACACCGTTAAAATCTTCATATCTCGTAACCCGGTGCCTATTTTGCTAGGGGACATCCTACATTCTTTTCACACTCGCACTTTGAAGAAAAGAGGTGTCCTTATGTGTTGCACTCCTCTCTTGGCAAGATGGTTTATTTCATATCTTCCTCGATCTGCATTGAAGAACGAGCAAGGTTCAAGGTGGTCATAAAGGTTGATGACGCTCAAACATTTAGACATCCATTGGTGCTCCAGATCTATAGAGAATGTTATCATCGTCGACCATTATGGAGAGTTCCCTAATGTACCCCTACTTGGAATTAGGGGAGGTATCACCTACAACCCTTGCTTAGCCTTAAGACAGTTTGGTTACGCCCAAAGGGATGATCCGCATGAGATGTTGATTCAAGGTTTGGTATTTGACTACGAGAACGACAATCAAGGTCTTCGCCAGAGATTTATCCGAGCTTGAAGGATGCTGAACAAGGTAGATAGCAAGACATTGGGGCACAAGAATTCCATCCCTCTTGATCCTTACCTCAAATGGGTATGAACTCGTGCTCAAAGTCTTATGATGAATTATCCCTTCATTCTCCCGGTAATCATTGAGCCTGTTATGGAAGGAGATGTTCCATATGTTATCCTACATCCTGACATGCCCACCTCTCTTGAAGACCTACAAAGAGATTGGATACAACTCAAGGGGGATGGAGACACTTTCGAAGCCCAATTCTACGCAAGCGAGAAGAAGGTTTTAGAACTCACTAAGCAACTTCATGAGGAGAGGAACTTGAATGCCTACATCGCACCAAAGAGGATACGTACCACCTTTTTATCTTAAAGTTTTTGTATTATTTTGCCCAAAAAGGAATTGATGTACTCAAGCTTTAATTTATTAATATAACGTGTGTTTCCTTTTTGTCTAAAACAAATTTGAATCTTTAAAATCCTTGAAATCATTTCATATGCATTTACCATTCATCATAACATAAGCAGGTTTCTTGCAACAAGTCTCGTCATCTCTTTACTGTTTATTTTAGTAAGATGGATCTCGAGCAAACGGTGAAGGACCTCCAAGCTCAAAATGCTCAGTTTCAACAGATGTTCTTAACTCTAGCCAAAGGACAAGAAGAGTTGAAGACCTTGTTGGTTGAGGAGAAGAAAAAGAAGACGGAGAAAATAACCGGAGTTCTAAACATGGGAAGAAGATTCCAAGGGCAAACAAGAAGGGCCTTAGACTTTGCAATAACATCCGGTGAGAAAGACAATCAAGATGGGAAAGGAAAAGAAACATTTGTCCAGTCAGAGTCAGAAGAGAAAAAGGAAGAAGAAGAATATTCTGAAGAACAATACCCTCCAGCCGACGACAAGTATAAGCATCTAGAAGAACGGTTAAGTGCAATAGAAATCCAAAAAGTGCCTGGGTTGGACTTTGAGGAGTTGGGATTAGTATCGGGGATTGTCATTCCTCCAAAATTCAAAGCACCTGTGTTCGCCAAATATGACGAAGTTTCATGCCCCAAAATGCATCTTTGGTCCTATGTGAGGAAAATCTAGCCTCATACTGCTGACAATGATTTATGGGTACACTTCTTCCAAGACAGTCTGTCTGGAACTCAACTTGATTGGTTTTATCAGTTAGAAAGAGCAAATGTTCACAACTGGGAAGATCTCGCTGCTTCCTTTTACAAACAATACCAATACAATGCTGATCTTGCGCCTACCCGTACTCAACTCCAGAGTATGGCCATGGTTTCAAGTGAAGGCTTCAAGGACTATGCGCAAAAATGGAGGGACTTAGCAGGGAGAGTCCAGCCTCCTCTATCTGAAATAGAATTAGTAGACATGTTCTTGGGCACCTTGTCCAGACCTTTATTTAATCACTTAATTGGGAGTTCATCGGCAGGTTTTACTGAATTGATATTGACCAGAGAAAGGGTAGAAGCCGGGATAAAGATTGGAAAGATTCAAAAAGATGCATTCTCTGCTGATGTAAGGAAGCCATTCATTAGAAAGAAAGAAGTGGTTGCTGTATATCCTCAGAGAAATCAAGATATGGCTGAACACCGTCCAATGGTGGGAGTTATCATGATTCCTAAACATGCGCCTGATCAACAAAGAAACAACCAACCAAGAACGGAAAGACCAGTCAAACAGTTCACCCGAATTAATATGACATTATCTCAAGTATTGCCACATTTGTTAAGATTCAATCTAGTGACCTTGAAAGAAGCTCCAAAGAATCCTAACACAACATCTCCTCACTACCATCCTAATGCCCGCTGTGAATACCATTCTGAGAGTCCCGGCCATGACACTAACAAATGTTGAGCTCTAAAGAACAAAGTACAAGATCTTCTTGAAGCCAAAGATATTGAATTCGACATGCCCGAAAAGCCTAATGTTATTATTGCCCCTATGCCCAAGCATGAGCATAATACCAACGCCATTGAGGAAGATATGTTTGTTACTTCAATTGATGAACTTGTGACCCTACTCCTGACTATCAAAGAGAGCTTGTCTAATGCCAGTGTTTTCTGGGCTATGATGAAAGTTGTCATTTCTGTTTATCCTCACCAACCAATTGTCCTTTGTTGAAAGCAGGTGTTCAATGCCTAATAGATAACAAGGAAATTTTAATCGAAAAGACTTTTGTTCCAACTGTTTCTTATAATGATGTTTCCATCATGACCATTTCCGACAATTCTTCCAGGGTCTCCACCAAAAGACCCGTTAGAATTACATCAGTTCCTAAAGTAGCTCCTTTGATAATTACAATGCCTGGACCAATCCCGTATTCGTCAGACAAAACTGTACCATGGAACTATGGAGGGGATGTCTACTACCATGGTATCAAGCAAGATTGGCCAACTGCTAAAGATTCAAGTCCTGAGAAAGTTGAATCCAATGTCAGTAATATTGCAGGGACTAGTAAGATCACTCGAAGTGGAAGGGTTTTTTCTCCAGAGATAGCTCCTCCAAAATATGTTTATGGACCCATAATCATTCATGTTATTGTTGCTCCTCCAAAGGTTATTCCCAGTCCTACAATCATCTCTTCTAATACTCATGTTGACAAAACTGTTACAATCCCTGTTATCACCCCTACTGACATTCCTGCTGCCGAGTTAACCGAGACTCGAGGAAAAGGTGTTTTGGTTGAGTCTGTCAGAACGAAGACACAATCAGTAGCTATCCCTGAAACCTCCCGGAAAGAGGCGGAGGAAATTTTAAAGATCATAAAAAGAAGCGACTACAATGTAGTCGAGCAATTGGGGCAAACTCCATAAAAAATTTCCATGCTGGCTTTATTGCTATATTCTGAGGCACATGCAAAAGCATTGGTAAAATTCCTCAAAACTGCCCATGTACCCCAAGAAACATCTGTCGATCACTCCCAAGACTGCGTAGCTAGCTTGACTACAGATAATGGTTTAGGTTTTTCGGATGCTGATTTAACGCCAATAGGAAGGAAGCATAATGAGGCATTGCATGTCTCAGTGGAATGCAGGGGCACAACCTTGGCTCATGTCTTGGTTAACATTGGTTCATCTCTGAACGTGTTGCCTAAAAAAGCTCTTGATAGACTAGACTATGAGGGATTGACATTGAAACTAAGCAACATAGTAGTGAGGGCTTTTGAGGGCTCAAAAAGGATGGTGCATGGGGAAGTGGATATCCCCATAAAGGTTGGAACCCAAACATTTGATTCAACTTTTTATGTAATGGATATCCGTCCTTCATATTCCTGCTTGTTAGGCCGACCATGGATCCACAATGCTGGTGCTGTTACCTCCACGTTGCATCAAATGCTGAAATATCCAATTCAAGGGAATATCATCATTGTTCATGGAGAAGAAGAGTATATGGTCAGCCATCTAAGTTCCTTCAGATATGTGTGTGATCGGTGGATCTGGAACTGACTGTTTAAAGCTGGTTCGCGAAATGTCGCGGAAGCAAGAGTCGCCACCGTCTTTTATTTTCTCCAATTGGAAAGGACAAAAGCACAGAAAAATTCCTTTAAAGAGATTGCTCTCGGTTCGGGAGGTAGGTTATAGAAAGGGAAGGTGTTAGCACCCTTTCTATCCATGGTTATCCATGGGCTCTTAGATACTTGCTCATTGTGTTTTCAAAAGGTTTGTTTGCTTTTCAACTGTGGGTTTTAAAAAGTTTCTTTGAAAATTCCAGTTCGACTCTTGTATCGGTCCTCAAGAGTGTTTGAAAAATTACTTTCGAAAGCTTTTTGAAAATGTGTTGGTGTGAAAAGTATTTTTGATTTGTTTTGAAATTTAGAGCAAGTATCTACGAGAACCTACCTACCCTAAGGAATTCGTCTGTGTAAATGTCCTTTAAAGTAGTGCCATCCCATCATTGAGAGGTAGGTAGCACCACCGTTGGAGGTGTTCGGGTCAATTCGAGGTTCGGGACATGGTGATCACCAGAGCAATGGGAAGACACCTTAGAAGCTACCCTCATGCCAGGTTCCCGGATCATGAGGACTTACTAAGACATCCTCTACTCGACGATCACCTTTCGAGGCAAGGCAACAATGAGGCGTACCCTAGGGGTGGTGTGTGATTTGTGTGTCAGATTCATTTATTTTTGTCTTGTCAGGTTATGGTGATCTACGCGTTTGTTTTTATTTTATCATTCATTCTTGCATGCATTTGTTATTTACAATTAAAAAGTTGCGAGAAAAGTAAAAGATTCTAAGCTATTACAAAAGGCGCGGGTCCACATCGCCAAAATTAAACCAGGACCCGATTTGACAGAAAATAAAGAAGTAAAGTGCGAGAAATAAAATATCCGAGTTTACAAGGCTTTGGGAGAATTACATTAATATTAAACGAAATAAAATAAATATGCGAATAAGGATTAAAAACGAGGGCGTTGGACCCTTTTTGCAAAATTAAATTAAATGATGGAATTGATTAATTAAGAGAGAAAAGAAATTGTTTTTTTTTTTATATTTTTTAATATTTTATGTTTTTAATGGAAAAAGAATTAATTGAAATTAAATGCTAACCCTAATTCTATTTGTTTTTTTAGTTTATTAAGAAAACATGTTAAAATTAAACCTAAATTAACCTAATTAATTACATGGGAATTTAATTACAAAAATAATATTTAATAATTAATTATTGTGAAAGAAAAGAAAAAAAAAAGATAAAAATTGATTAAAACCTAATTCTACCAATTTTAAGTTTATTAAGAAAAATGTTTGAATTAAACCTAATTTTACAAAGCTAAAATTAATTAGTGATATTTATTTACAAAAAATATTAATTAAATAAATATATTTTGATTTTTATGACTTTTCTGTTTTTTTACTATTTTTTATATTTTATGAAAATAAGTTAAATTAAAGGAATTAATTAAAAAAAGAAATAATTGAAATAAATAAAATAAGGAAAAGAAAGAAAATACAATACCTTGGGGGTTTCTGTCCCCTTTTTGGAGGTGAATTGGAGTGGTTTGGCCATTTGTGTTTTGGCCTCATCATACATAAGTTGTTCTACTTTGGCGATTTGGCTTTTGCCTTTTGGCCATTTGCGTTTTGGCTTTTGGCCATTTGTGTTCTGGCTTCAACGTTCCTTAATGTCTAGCTTAATGTCTGCCTCGCCATGTATTGGTGTAATGCATAAAATGTTCTAGTCTGACCATTTGGCTTTTGGCCTTTTGGCTTTTGGCCATTTGGCTTTTGGCCTCAATGTTCCTTAATGAACCTGCATGGGATCCTGTCTAAATCTGCAGTGTTGAATCTCACAAACACATTAAATAAAATCATAAAATGCAAATAAAGCCAATATATGAAGAAATTTAATGTTTAGGCACAATATGGCATGTATGAATGATTATACCCTTTTGATCATGGAGATCAAATCAACCTTACCCTTACTGGAAAATTAGTGACCGGAATGCTTTTATGCCTTACTGGAAAATTAGGATCATGGAGATCAAGCCAGCCTTATCTTTACTGGAGAAGTAGTGAGGTGTTGTTTTGTAACTGAGATGGCTTTGTTTGTAGTGAGAGAGGGATTTGTAATAAGGATTTCAAGGTTTTAGGGTTCTTGAAAGAGTTTGATATTCCAACAGTGTTGTGGCAAGGTTTTTTCTCTCTTTTCCTCCTCTCTTCTCTTCTCTTTTTTCTCCTCTCCTCTTTTTCTCCTCCTCTTTTTTCTCCTCCCGGTTTGTGTGACAAGAAGGTGATTATATAGTGGAAATTAAGGTAAAGAAAATGGGCTTTGAATGTGCAATTGGGCCTCCAATATTCACTTGAATTCGTCACTTTCCAGGCTAAATCGCAGGGACTTAAGTGCATTTTTTGAAGTTGAAATGTGAAAACAAAATGTAGCCGACATCGAGAACTAACTCCTGTCCGAAAATCGACTCAATCGGATAAACGGTGAATTAGTTATGAATTTTTGAAGTTTCAGCTCAGACAAACTTATTTTGGGCTCCAGTGTCGGCTCTGACATGTTCTTCAATAAAAAACTGGTATTGATCGGTGCATAATTTGGTCTCGACTTTTGAAGCAAAGTTGTAGATCTATGAGTCAGTGACCTTGTGTAAAAATATGAGTCCAATCCGATAAAAATTGACCGAGTTATGAATTTTCGAAGTTTCGGCTCAGATGAAATAATATTCATCATTCAGGATTTTCAGCGTGTCACGCACTCTGAGCAAAAAACGAAGGCCTTTTTAATACCGTTTGAACTCAATACCTTCTGTGAAAATGTAGCCAACTCAATTTGTGAAATCTTGGCACCGGAACCAGCTCGATACGATGAAAATCGACCAAGTTATGATTTTTTGAACATGACGCAAATAAACTTCTGTCACAAATTTTCTGCACGAAAATACTTGATAAATCCACATTTTTGAAGACCTTCTGATCGAAATTGGCTTCCAGCCGTGAGAGATGAAAACGTAGATAATGTCAAGACGGAATTTTGGCCACCGGAACGGGTTCAAAACGAGCCACGATCTTCAAGTTATGAATTTTTTAGCGCGTAAAAACTGCACTTTCAGCACACTTTTTCACCATATTTCTTCGAGAAAACTCACACATTCGGATACCTTCTTTAAAGAATTGACTCTTGAGCCGAACCTGAATTTGAGAATACATTATCAGAGATATCTTGGCGAAAGAATACCTGAATATGACGCGCCAGGTTGGACTTGTGAATTTTTCTTGAAGAATATGGGAGGGCAAATTTTGGGGTACAACAGTTGCCCCTGTTCAATCTTCTTAGACCTGAGGATGCAGATTGGCTGACGTGCCTTTCGTAATCCGAGGGTGGAAGATGATTGAACACTAGAGTGCCCAGAAATTTGCGCTCACATAGTAGCAGTGCGATGATGGAATGGGCTTATAGATGCCATTTAGAGGTTGCTGGATAGGATGATGGGCTTATAGATGCCATCTGGATGTTGATCGCGTAAGAGATTCCTTAGCGAGAACTTGCGTACCTGCAAAACAGAAAATGATTACCTGACATGTTGCAGGAGCTGATTTTCAGATGCTTGGTATAGATGTGTCCTGACTGGTTACAGGAGCTGGGTCTGGAGCTTCACAAGATGATGAATGAACCAGGGGTGGTTACTACCTTAGCATGAATGGTAAGAGAACCTTGGGTGACTTTAACTTCAACAACGCTCGTTGAGAAAATCTTGGTGGGAATTACCATCTTCGCAGGATCGGGAAGAGAACCATAGGCAATTATAATCTGAAAGGGAAATGTCACCTCACTCACTGTCGAAGAGGGAACCATAAGAAAAGGAATTATCCCCTCACTCACCGTCGGAGAGGGAAACATCTGAAAAGGACTTACCACCTCACTCGCCGTCGGAGAGGGAACCATAGGAGACTATCACCTCACACTCACCGTCGGAGAGGGAAACATCTGAAAAGGACTTACCACCTCACTCGCCGTCGGAGAGGGGACCATAGGAGACTATCACCTCACACTCACCGTCGGAGAGGGAAACATCTGAAAAGGACTTACCACCTCACTCGCCGTCGGAGAGGGAACCATAGGAGACTATCACCTCACACTCACCGTCGGAGAGGGAAACATCTGAAAAGGACTTACCACCTCACTCGCCGTCGGAGAGGGAACCATAGGAGACTATCACCTCACACTCACCGTCGGAGAGGGAAACATCTGAAAAGGACTTACCACCTCACTCGCCGTCGGAGAGGGAACCATAGGAGACTATCACCTCACACTCATCGTCGGAGAGGGAAACATCTGAAAAGGACTTACCACCTCACTCGCCGTCGGAGAGGGGACCATAGGAGACTATCACCTCACACTCACCGTCGGAGAGGGAAACATCTGAAAAGGACTTACCACCTCACTCGCCGTCGAAGAGGGAACTATAGGAGACTATCACCTCACACTCACCGTCGGAGAGGGAAACATCTGAAAAGGACTTACCACCTCACTCACCGTCGGAGAGGGAACCATAGGAGACTATCACCTCACTCACCGTCGGAGAGGGAAACATCTGAAAAGGACTTACCACCTCACTCACCGTCGGAGAGGGTACCAGGAGACTATCACCTCACACTCACCGTCGGAGAGGGAACCAAAGGAACCTAAAATGGAATTATCATCTCACACACCGTCGGAGAGAGAACCAATAGGAAAATATAACCTGGGATAACTTCTACTGAGTCTTCATCAGAAAAATCTGTTGGGAGTCGATTTAGCTGGACTAGAGAAGGCCTTGGACTTGGATAAGAAATCTTTTGAGTTGACTAACTGAACCGGTCTAGGTCTTGAAATATGATTGAGAATTTCAACTGCATCCTTCCTGAAAGGTAAAGGTCAGTCCTATGCAATGCATGATATGGATCAAGCAATGATGTTCTCAACATAAATGAGATTTGTATGACATAATACGTCTATGCATGCTATAATGATGTATGTAATGTTTTATGAATGTATGTTTTCGTCTAGGAAAGTAAATCCTTGACGGGTGTCGGGAAGTCGTATCCTGGGCTGATATTGAAGAATAAGCTTTTACTTCCGCTGGGGATGATAATTGCAAGAATACCGGTGGGAGAAGATGACTCCGTTGCGGAATAAACTTGGCAAATGGAAGATTCTGTGGGGAGAAAAGATACTTTAGCGACCATGCTGGGAAGCAATACTCTGTGGGGAGAGGGATGCTTTGCTGAGTTGTTGATAACTTGCTGAGGATATCCTTGTTGTGCTGGAAGTGTTGATGGACTTCGCTGGGGTAAGAAGACTTCGTCGACGACGCTCTTTCCGTGGCTTTTGGCTGAGGATAACCCAGTTATATCCTATTAAGGAAATAACTCTTTAAATCAAGTCGGACGACGCGTTCGTGCTCTGCGAGGGATAAGCTTCCAGAATTTGCTGGGGATAAGCTTACTGCCTGGGGATATGAATTCCAACTTTCCTGGGGGAGCTGGATTGGACTCTCTGGGGAAGTTTTGAACTGCGGGGAAGTGATTCCTTTGAATGCTGGTATGCCGCCGGGGAACAATCTTTAGACCAAGACTGCCGGGGATGCTTGTTATGAATATATATGCTGCTGGGGAAGTATTGAGATCTACTGGAGGATACTCAATTTCCTTAAGATTTGATGATTCTGCTTGGAGAAGAATGCACTGACTGCTGACTTACTCTCTGGGGAATTGAGATGTATTGGTCATGTTCTTTAGCTGAACCTATCTTGGTACCTTGGAGGACAGAACAATTAGATTGCTTTAGACAACTCATATTGCCCCTGTTTCTGAGGTGGGAGAGGAAGACCTGTGAGGTGCTGATAGTTGTTGATAGACCAAGCTTCTTCTGGTAGGCAGATGATAAGATGACAGGACATAGTCGTACGCTTTAATCCCTAACTTTTGCCTGGACCGCCCTTTCGGGTTTTCAGTCCACCGGGATACCCATTTTTTGCCCAAGTCGCCTTTTCCAGGTTTTCGACTTGCCGGGTGTACAGATTTTTCATTTTCATCCCTTATTTTTACCCGAACCCTTTTGGTTCGCCGGGAAGCCCTGATTTCTGCCTAGGTGTGTCAACCTAGCGGGTTTTTGATTTTGCGTAGTATTTTTTCGACTATGTCCGTTCTCAGAATGTAGGGAGTTGCCCCTGTTAGAAGTGTTTTGTCATGCCACCAGAAGGTGCTTGATCGTGCAAGATTTGTTGCTAGAATGCCCCCAAGTGACTCAGGCGGAGATTTGCCCCAGGCTATTTTGGCCTTTGAGAGATTCTCCGAATCTTGATTGGATTGCCCCAGATGATGGACCATGATCATGTCTGCCCCTTGATTGGAAGTGCTTTTGTTCACTAGGTATTCATTGTGCGAATTTCCCTGTTGTTCAAACAAAAGGTCATATGCAAACAAAGTTATATCAAAAATGCAAAGCTTATGTCTGTCTTGAAGATTTTGAAAATGCATTCTCTTTCATAAAACAAGTGAATGTTTGTAAAACGTGATGTCAACTCGTTAGTTTATTACGAGCCTTAAGGAGTCAGGATACCTTTGGTAACAGTATGCTTTCGAACTAACCCATGCTTCAGCTAGGACTTTTAAGGGTTATAATGTGGCTTGGTTCACGGTTTAAGAAACAAAGGATAAAGGCTCAAATTATTTGTACCCACCCGCTCTTCGTGATGTTCTCCAAACCTAAACTCAGTTGATCATACGTTAGACATTGTTTGAGTCTTTGCTCTGATTTTCCAGTGATGGTCGGATACTGAACGTTTATGTTCGATAGACAGTCATTCCTTTTTGTTACTGTTGAGGGTTTATAAGACCTTTTTCTTTTTGATTTTGTTATCCCTGTTTTTTGCCTGAGCTGTTTCCTTTTTTGGAATTACAGTCAGCGGGATGCCCCAGTTTCCTAAGTCCCCTTTATAGGTTTTGACTTTTTGGGCTTTTCATTTATGAATTTTTTTGATAATGACTGCCTCTCTTTATTGATTATTCGGAACCATCACTGTCTTTCTTTATTTTGTAAGGACCTCTTTAGTGTCATTCGTTATGCACTTGGATCAACTGAGAGACTACCCTGCCCCAGGTTATGATTAAGGGTTTTAAATTTCGAAAAGAAAAACTCCTACTTCTTTGGCTCAGAGGGGTTGACGAGGGATTATCTTCCTTATAACTCCAGTGTTTAGGAATTGAAACAATGCCTGTACCTCATCAGCGGGGTCTGTTCAAAAGCATACTGTAAAGATCGCGATATCGTTTTCGTCATCCTCCCTCAAGAGGCTTAGAATTTTAGATCAAGAGTTGACATCAGAAAAAATATGAAAATAATTTGCATTTAGTGAATACGAATATATTGTTTCAGAACAGACATATGCGATGCATTATGAAATAACAATGTTTAACATGAGTAAATGTTTGAACAAAAGAGAATTGCAACTTGAACATTCGAATGAACAAAAATTTCTCAATCCTAGCCATGTTTTGGCAAGGGAGCAGTGATCACGTGGGGAATCTTGGGTACTTTAAACTGAATCTCTCTAGCGTCGATCATGTCTTGGATCTTATTTTTCAAGCTCCAACAATCATCTGCAGTATGCCCCGGGCTGTCAGAGTGATAAGCGCAGCGGGCGTTGGGGTTATACTTCGGTGACGTTGTATTTTGGTTCTTCGGAGCTTCTTTTAGAGTTACCAGCTTGGTCTCCAGCAACTGTGGCAATATCTGGGATAAGGTCATGCTGAGCCGAGTGAACTGCCTTCTCTCGCTCTTTTGTTGGTTGTGATGTTGAATTTGTGACACTGGAGCCATTTGAGGAGCTCTCCCCTTACCTCCTTGTCTCAAAGGTGGTTGAACGATGACTGGCTTTTTGCCCTTAGACTTGTGCCCCAGTTGGTTACCCTGAAGCAGCTGGTTGACGAGAAACCAGAGCTCATCTTGTCTTTGAGCTAACCCTTGAATGGCAGTCACCTGCCCCAGCATCTGGACCTTCAATGCATCCACCTCAGCTTGTAGATGTTTCGGCCTTTCATCCTCAGCACTGTTCCTGACAAAAGTCTCCATGAGAAGTGTCCTTAGTTCCTCCTGCCCCTTGGATAGGTTCAGGAGGATTTCCCTGAACTGAGTCTCTTGAGCAAGAAGGTCTTGGTTATCTGGTTGGAAGGCCATTGCTGAAATAAACAGCAGAGATGGTAAGTGACCTGTCAGAAGGGTACCTGTTATGCAATGATGTGTATGTATGCATGCAATGTTTTCAAGGATCTCGCGGGGTAAACAAGAAAATTTGTTAGCATTTGGATCCGGTAGCTTGATTGGAGGAACTGCATATTATTGAGAGTCCTTCTTCAAAGGTCAAAGGCTCACCATATCCAGTGGGTCATAGCCCCTGACTTTAGTCATCATGTCTGGTTTTGATTTCCAAACAACCTTGGTTAAGGGAACCTTCTTCAAGAGTCAGAGCTCACCATATCAAGTGGGTCATAGCCTCTGACAACTTTGTCTAGAGGAAAATAAATCCTCTTTGCCCCTTGCTAGATGTTTGATTTATCATGACCTGCATCACAAGCCCTTGAGATCCTTGAAATGGGTTAGGATGTATGCAATGGTATGATGTCATGATGCATGGGGTAATATGAATAAACCCTGTTATGAGCCCTTATTAAGGACTATAAACAGAAACCTGCAAGAAACTCAAGTAAAACCTGTCATGAGTCCCAGTTAAGGACTAAAAAACAAAACCTGCAAGAAACTCGGTAAACCCTGTTATGAGTCCTAATTAAGGACTGCAAACCAAAATCTGTAAGAAACTTAGTATACCCTGTTATGAGTCCCTATTAAGGACTATAAACAAAACCTGCAAGAAATTCATGTGTCAGATAACAAGCATGCAGACAGTCAAGTACGAAGGCACACAAGTCACACAAGAGAAGCCCTTAGAGTTTAAGGCCAGCATGAGGTCTGGGGTACTACCCTCTTGAAGTTGGTGGGCTCAAAACCTGTCCTATTAGAAGTAACCGGGTTCTAAGGGTCCCAATATCACAGGATTGCTTTCATTGTTCATCGTTTCGATTTAGCCACTGAACTGGCGACCGAAATATTCCAGGAAAGCAACCCTCAATTGAGTGTAGTATCGAGTATCAACCAACCTCGGACTGCACCAAAGTCAGTTATCTCACTACCCTAAAGAGGCCAAGATAGTTCAATTAAGGTTCCTAAGGTCTGTTGATGCTTCACGACACCACACGGAGGCCCCGTACTCTCCTTGACTGAACTCAAGGGTTACCGGTACACACCAAAGTGCCACATCAACGTAGCAGACTGTTTCAACCATGTCGGTATACCCCGCACAGTTCCCTCACAGCCTTGTTGCTACTTTCTAAGAAGGTATCCCCCAGATCCGGGTTAGGATCTATAGAACTCCCAAGCAACCCACAATTTTAAAGCACACAAGGAAAGCAATTGAAAACACAGTTATGAACTAGCCCTAAGGTACACCTCACTTTATAAGTTTATTCCCCAGCAGAGTCGCCAGTTCTGTGATCGGTGGATCTGGAACTGACTGTTTAAAGCTGGTTCGCGAAATGTCGCGGAAGCAAGAGTCGCCACCGTCTTTTATTTTCTCCAATTGGAAAGGACAAAAGCACAGAAAAATTCCTTTAAAGAGATTGCTCTCGGTTCGGGAGGTAGGTTATAGAAAGGGAAGGTGTTAGCACCCTTTCTATCCATGGTTATCCATGGGCTCTTAGATACTTGCTCATTGTGTTTTCAAAAGGTTTGTTTGCTTTTCAATTGTGGGTTTTAAAAAGTTTCTTTGAAAATTCCAGTTCGACTCTTGTATCGGTCCTCAAGAGTGTTTGAAAAATTACTTTCGAAAGCTTTTTGAAAATGTGTTGGTGTGAAAAGTATTTTTGATTTGTTTTGAAATTTAGAGCAAGTATCTACGAGAACCTACCTACCCTAAGGAATTCGTCTGTGTAAATGTCCTTTAAAGTAGTGCCATCCCATCATTGAGAGGTAGGTAGCACCACCGTTGGAGGTGTTCGGGTCAATTCGAGGTTCGGGACATGGTGATCACCAGAGCAATGGGAAGACACCTTAGAAGCTACCCTCATGCCAGGTTCCCGGATCATGAGGACTTACTAAGACATCCTCTACTCGACGATCACCTTTCGAGGCAAGGCAACAGTGAGGCGTACCCTAGGGGTGGTGTGTGATTTGTGTGTCAGATTCATTTATTTTTGTCTTGTCAGGTTATGGTGATCTACGCGTTTGTTTTTATTTTATCATTCATTCTTGCATGCATTTGTTATTTACAGTTAAAAAGTTGCGAGAAAAGTAAAAGATTCTAAGCTATTACAAAAGGCGCGGGTCCACATCGCCAAAATTAAACTAGGACCCGATTTGACAGAAAATAAAGAAGTAAAGTGCGAGAAATAAAATATCCGAGTTTACAAGGCTTTGGGAGAATTACATTAATATTAAACGAAATAAAATAAATATGCGAATAAGGATTAAAAACGAGGGCGTTGGACCCTTTTTGCAAAATTAAATTAAATGATGGAATTGATTAATTAAGAGAGAAAAGAAATTGTTTTTTTTTATATATTTTTTAATATTTTATGTTTTTAATGGAAAAAGAATTAATTGAAATTAAATGCTAACCCTAATTCTATTTGTTTTTTTAGTTTATTAAGAAAACATGTTAAAATTAAACCTAAATTAACCTAATTAATTACATGGGAATTTAATTACAAAAATAATATTTAATAATTAATTATTGTGAAAGAAAAGAAAAAAAAAAGATAAAAATTGATTAAAACCTAATTCTACCAATTTTAAGTTTATTAAGAAAAATGTTTGAATTAAACCTAATTTTACAAAGCTAAAATTAATTAGTGATATTTATTTACAAAAAATATTAATTAAATAAATATATTTTGATTTTTATGACTTTTCTGTTTTTTTACTATTTTTTATATTTTATGAAAATAAGTTAAATTAAAGGAATTAATTAAAAAAAGAAATAATTGAAATAAATAAAATAAGGAAAAGAAAGAAAATACAATACCTTGGGGGTTTCTGTCCCCTTTTTGGAGGTGAATTGGAGTGGTTTGGCCATTTGTGTTCTGGCCTCATCATACATAAGTTGTTCTACTTTGGCGATTTGGCTTTTGCCTTTTGGCCATTTGCGTTTTGGCTTTTGGCCATTTGTGTTCTGGCTTCAACGTTCCTTAATGTCTAGCTTAATGTCTGCCTCGCCATGTATTGGTGTCATGCATAAAATGTTCTAGTCTGACCATTTGGCTTTTGGCCTTTTGGCTTTTGGCCATTTGGCTTTTGGCCTCAACGTTCCTTAATGAACCTGCATGGGATCCTGTCTAAATCTGCAGTGTTGAATCTCACAAACACATTAAATAAAATCATAAAATGCAAATAAAGCCAATATATGAAGAAATTTAATGTTTAGGCACAATATGGCATGTATGAATGATTATACCCTTTTGATCATGGAGATCAAATCAACCTTACCCTTACTGGAAAATTAGTGACCGGAATGCTTTTATGCCTTACTGGAAAATTAGGATCATGGAGATCAAGCCAGCCTTATCTTTACTGGAGAAGTAGTGAGGTGTTGGTTTGTAACTGAGATGGCTTTGTTTGTAGTGAGAGAGGGATTTGTAATAAGGATTTCAAGGTTTTGGGGTTCTTGAAAGAGTTTGATATTCCAACAGTGTTGTGGCAAGGTTTTTTCTCTCTTTTCCTCCTCTCTTCTCTTCTCTTTTTTCTCCTCTCCTCTTTTTCTCCTCCTCTTTTTTCTCCTCCCGGTTTGTGTGACAAGAAGGTGATTATATAGTGGAAATTAGGGTAAAGAAAATGGGCTTTGAATGTGCAATTGGGCCTCCAATATTCACTTGAATTCGTCACTTTCCAGGCTAAATCGCAGGGACTTAAGTGCATTTTTTGAAGTTGAAATGTGAAAACAAAATGTAGCCGACATCGAGAACTAACTCCTGTCCGAAAATCGACTCAATCGGATAAACGGTGAATTAGTTATGAATTTTTGAAGTTTCAGCTCAGACAAACTTATTTTGGGCTCCAGTGTCGGCTCTGACACGTTCTTCAATAAAAAACTGGTATTGATCGGTGCATAATTTGGTCTCGACTTTTGAAGCAAAGTTGTAGATCTATGAGTCAGTGACCTTGTGTAAAAATATGAGTCCAATCCGATAAAAATTGACCGAGTTATGAATTTTCGAAGTTTCGGCTCAGATGAAATAATATTCATCATTCAGGATTTTCAGCGTGTCACGCACTCTGAGCAAAAAACGAAGGCCTTTTGAATACCGTTTGAACTCAATACCTTCTGTGAAAATGTAGCCAACTCAATTTGTGAAATCTTGGCACCGGAACCAGCTCGATACGATGAAAATCGACCAAGTTATGATTTTTTGAACATGACGCAAATAAACTTCTGTCACAAATTTTCTGCACGAAAATACTTGATAAATCCACATTTTTGAAGACCTTCTGATCGAAATTGGCTTCCAGCCGTGAGAGATGAAAACGTAGATAATGTCAAGACGGAATTTTGGCCACCGGAACAGGTTCAAAACGAGCCACGATCTTCAAGTTATGAATTTTTTAGCGTGTAAAAACTGCACTTTCAGCACACTTTTTCACCATATTTCTTCGAGAAAACTCACACATTCGGATACCTTCTTTAAAGAATTGACTCTTGAGCCGAACCTGAATTTGAGAATACATTATCAGAGATATCTTGGCGAAAGAATACCTGAATATGACGCGCCAGGTTGGACTTGTGAATTTTTCTTGAAGAATATGGGAGGGCAAATTTTGGGGTACAACAATGTGGAACTAGATGGTGAATTTATTGAAACTCCATTCTAGCACTTTGAAGAAGTCCCACAAGATGTGGCGGTGACCAAGGTTGTGTCTCAAGTTCCCAAGATTACAAGGCCTCTGCTCAAAATGTCATCTTTAAAGGATGCCAAGGCAGTGATAGAAGAATGTGGGTGCACTATTTAGGGACAACTCCCAGATATCCCATACAAATTTGAAAATTTTGGTCTGGGTTTCACTTCAGGTGCCCAGAAAGTTATACGCCACACTCGTGTCGGAGGACCACCCTTGAAATTCAGCAACCAAGAAGTCAATGCAGTAGAGGATGATGAAGACAGCTATGACCTGGAGGAATGGATTTTCCCAACTTTCAGTGGAGGGCTCGGCAATTGGGAAGCTAGATATTTCATCCCGATCACTTTTATCCCGCAGTAATTTGTCTTTACATTTAGTTGGATCTATAATATTAAAACAATTCAGACTCTTAAAACCTTGTGCCTTACCCGAGGCACAATGGTCCATTTGTAAGGGTTATTATCTCATTTCCATATGACATCAATGAATCATGGACGTTTTTGCATACAAACTTTGTGCTTATTATTTTTCTTTTACATTTTTATCCTTTTCAAAGATAGCTATACTCTTACACACACTCACACTCACAATGTAGGTCTACATCCATTCGGGATCCCATGGGTAACGATTCTGCTATGGCCTTCTGTGATTCTGAAAATCTAATCTACCAAGCCGAAGACGAAGGTGAGGAAGATTGTGAAGTACCAGGGGAACTCGCTAGGTTACTACAACAATAAGAGAGGACCATTCATCCCCACGAGGAACCAATGGATACAATCAACCTAGGTACCGAAGAAGATAAGAGAGAGATCAAGGTGGGTGCCAATCTAGAACCCAATGTCAAAGAGCGTCTGATTCAGTTGCTACATGAGTATGTTGAGGTCTTTGCCTGGTCGTATGAAGACATGCCAGGACTTGATGCAGATATCGTGGTACATCGTCTACCAACAAAATAAGATTGTCCAACGATAAAACAAAAGGTATGTCGCATGCGACCATACATGACAGAGAAGATCAAAGCAGAGGTCATGAAACAATTCAACGCCGGATTCTTGGCCGTCACTTCCTACCCACAATGGGTTTCCAATGTCGTTCCCATTCCCAAAAAAGATGGCAAGGTACGAATGTGCATGGACTACAGATATTTGAATAGGGCAAGCCCTAAGGATGATTTCCCACTACCCCATATTGATGTTCTAGTTGACAATACGTCATAACATAAAGTGTTTTCCTTCAGGGACGGTTTCTCAGGCTACAACCAAATCAAAATGGCGCCTGAAGTCATGGAGAAAACAACCTTTGTCACACAGTGGGGCACATTCTGCTACAAGGTTATGCCATTCGGACTGAAGAATGTTGGGGCAACCTATCAGCGTGCCATGGTAGCTTTATTTCACGACATGATACATCACGAAATAGAAGTCTATGTGGACGACATGATAGCTAGATCTCAAATAGAAGAAGAGCATCTTGATCATTTACAAAAAACTGTTTGAGAGGCTAAAGAAGTACAAACTGAGGTGGAACCCAAATAAGTGCACAATTGGGGTAAGGTCTGGTAAACTCCTAGGCTTTGTCGTCAACAATAAAGGTATTGAGGTGGACCCTGCCAAAGTGAAAGCTATAAAAGAAATGCCTGCTCCTCGTACTGAGAAGGAAGTCAGAGGATTCTTGGGACGTTTAAACTAGATTTCCAGATTCATTTCTCGTCTAACAGCTACTTGTGAACTGATCTTCAAATTACTGAAGAAAGATCAAGTAGTCAAGTGGAATGATGAGTGCCAAACTGATTTTGACAGGATCAAAGAGTACCTTCAAAAGCCTCCTATTTTGAAGCCACCAGTCGAGGGAAGACCATTGATCATGTATCTAACTGTTTTGGAAAACTCAATGGGGTGTGTGCTGGGGCAGCATGACGAGTCTGGCCAAAAAGAGCATGTTATTTATTACCTGAGCAAAAAGTTTACCAACTGTGAAACAAGATATTCACTACTCGAGAAAACTTGTTGCGCTCTGGCATGGGCTGATCTCCGGCTAAGAAAGTATATGTTGACCCATACTACCTTGTTGATATCCAAAATGGATCCAATAAAATACATCTTCGAGAAGCTTGCCCTCTTTGGGAGAATAGCGAGATGGCAGATGATCCTGACAGAATATGACATACAGTATACTACCTAAAATGCAATAAAGGGCAGTCTACTAGTTGATCACCTTGCTCACCAAGCTGTGGAAGACTACCAGTCCATGAAGTTCTAATTCCCAGATGAAGACATTATGATGGTAAACAACTGTGAAGAATTCAGACCATATGACGAACCTGAACAAGGATCCCGATGGACCTTGGTTTTTGATGGGGCGTCCAACACATTCGGCAATGGTATTGGTGATGTACTCATATCTCCTGAAGGATTTCATACTCCCTTTATGGCAAGACTTTGCTTCAACTGTACAAACAACATGGCAGAATACGAAGCGTACATCTTTGGTCTCAAAGCTGCCATAGACATGGGGATCAAATCCTTAAATGTATTCGGAGATTCATCTTTGGTTATCATCCAGATCAAATGGGAATGGGACACCAAACACCCTAACCTTATCCCGTATAAAGAACATGTGCTGACATTGCTCCCATATTTTAAGAAGATTACCTTTGAGCATTTCCCGCAAGAAGAAAATCAGCTAGCAGATGCACTAGCCACAATGTCATCCGTGTTTAAATTTAAATGGGATAATGAGGCTCCCCAGATCACCATTGAACAAATGGATGAACCAGATCATTGTCATGAGATTAATACTGAAGAAGTAGTGGACCAACCTTGGTTTTACAAAGTCAAGAGATATCTCGAGGCTCAAGAATATCCTAAAGGAGCTTCAGTCAATGATAAGAAGTTCTTAAGGAGATTCTCTTCTAAGTTATTCCTTAGTAATGGAATTCTCTACAAACGCAATCATGACTCTGTGTTGCTCTGCTGCATAGACAAGGTTGAGGCGGAAAAGATCATGGTTGATCTACATGAAGGCACTTTTGGCACCCATTTCAGTGGGCATATGATGGCAAAGAAAATCCTGCCGGCAGGCTATTACTGGTCTACCATGGAAGCAGATTGCTATGAACACTCTCGAACCTACCACAAGTGTCAAATCTATGCTGACAAGGTGCATGTACCTCTGGTTCCTCTGAATGTCTTGACGACTCCTTGGCCCTTTTCTATATGGGGCATCGATATGATTAGAGAAATCAAGCCAACAGCCTCCAATGGACACGGCTTCATCTTAGTGGCCATTGACTATTTTACAAAGTGGGTTGAGGCAGCCTCATTCGCTTCCGTCACCAAGAATATTTTCGCTCGGTTTATCAAGCAGAATCTCATTTGTCGTTACGGTATCCCAGAGAGGATCATCACAGACAATGGTATGAACCTAAACAATACTATGATCATCGCCCTGTGCGAACAATTCAAGATCCAGCATGACAATTCTTCCCCTTACTGGACAAAGATGAATGGTGTTGTCGAAGCCGCAAATAAGAACATCAAAAAGATCATACAAAAAATGACAGTCACATGCAAAGTATGGCATGAAATGCTACCATTTGCTCTCCACGGGTATCGTACCACGACGCACACATCAACCGGGGAAACACCCTACTCTCTGGTATATGGGATAGAGGTTGTCTTGCCTATTGAGGTCTAGATCCCCTCTCTAAGAATCATGAAGGATGAAGGGATGAATGAAGAAGATTGGATCCAGACTCGACTTGATCAACTGAACTCGATTGATGAGAAAAGGCTTACTGCTGTCTGTCATGGTCAAATGTATCAAAAGCGGATGATCAAGGCTTTCAACAAAAAGGTCAGACGTCAAGTATATCAATTCGGGGATTTAGTGATCAAGCGCATCATACTGCCGCAAAGTGATCCCATGGGCAAATGGACTCCTACATACAAAGGACCATTTGTAATCAAAAGCATATTCTCTGGTGGAGCAATGATCTTGACCACCATGGATGGTGACGACTTGTCACACCCTATGAACGCAGACATAGTCAAAAGATACTACACATAAGAGACCCGCTAGGTTGACACACCTAGGAAAAACAAGGGCATCCCGACGAATCAAAAGGTTCGGGAAAAAATTAAAGATAAAACAAAAAAAATCTGTACATCCGGCAAGTTGAAAACCCGAAAGGGTGACTTGGGCAAAAAAGGGTATCCCGGTGGACTGAAAACCCGAAAGGGCGGTCCAGGCAAAAGTTAGGGAATTAAAGCGTATGACTATGTCCTGTTGGATCACCTTACGAACGACCTGCAAACTCGACAGTTTTAATCAATCTAATCAGCATCGAACAAGGCAATAGATATACAAGATGCTCAGAGACACGGAGGCTATAGTAGAATGGGAACCCCATGGGATTATTGCACATAGTTATCTTTTCTTTGTATCAAATTTCATTTTTTTACGACAGAATTCTCTTACTAGAATGTTTGTCTCACTTTAGAAAAATACTTACTCAAAGTCAATACAAAGATATCTCTTTGAAAGTGCAAAACTATCTATTTTTCTTTACTCTTATGTTTTGTTTGCAAAAAATGTCCAATGATTTATTCTTGAACATATGCATTTGAACATAATGACTGTTTACAAATAAACAAAATAAAAAGACGATCACTAATGGATTTAAGAGGTAGTGAAATCTCTCCAAGCTATTTCCATAAAATCCCCCCACTGTGTGCAGTTTAATCCCCAGTGGAACAAAGCTTCCAGTTATCAATCCCCAGTAGAAGTCGTCCAATTTCTCAGGATTTCCCAACAGGATTTTACAAGCAGTACACGACATTTCCCTTACAACAGAGTTTATTTCTCTAAAAGGAAATCCAACAACACTTCGACTTCACAACATGAAGACTCACACTCCATATCCTCAGTGAGTCAGGGATTTATTTTCCCCAATCCAACAGCAGTGCAGCAGATCAGCTCACATACGTATACATCGCATCCATATGTCATAAACATTGATAACACGAATACATTACACTATGCATTTCATACAACATGACATTTCACATTAGCTAACATTTTACCCTTTTCAGGATAAGATTAATCCACAACTATCATTTAACAATGTTCAAAGCTCTCAGATACAACTCATATAGGCTCCAGACACGGATGCCATTCTGATACTCATTCAGATTCAGCTCTCAGATACAGTTCAGATATGCTTCAGACACGGATGCCATTTTGATGCTCATTCAAAGTCCACTTTTCAGATACAGTTCAGATACGCTCCAGACATGGATGTCATTCTGATACTCATTCAAATTCAACTTTCAGATATAGTTCAGATACGCTTCAGATATGGACACCATTTTGATACTCATTCAGATGCAATTTTCATATACAGTTCATATACACTCCAGACACGGACGCCATTCTGATACTCATTCAAATTCAAATTTCATATACTCTTCAAACACGAACTCCATTCTGATACTCATTCAGATGTAATTTTCAGATACAGTTCAGATACGCTCCAGACACGGATGCCATTCAGATACCCATTCAGATTCAGCGACCACTTTTGGATGGGATCTAAAAGACCATATCCAACAACTTTCTCTCATCTCTCAAAATGGAATCTTTAAGCCCGTTTCCTATACCATTAAACATCACATCACCGAGTGCAAATTTCTGGGCACTCTAGTGTCCAATCGTCTTCCACCTTCGAGTCACGAATGGAAAAACTCGCCAATCTAACTCTTCAGGCTTAAGATTTAATATGGGAATTTGTTGTACCCAAAATTTTCCCTCTCACTTATCAAGAATTTACTCACAAGATCTCCTCTGGCTCAAGATTGCATTAGGGTTTGATCAGCTCAAGACACCTCCTTAAGCACTGATGACCAAAATTAGGGTTTGAGATTGCACAAGGATTTTTGAATTTCCAATGCCCCATATGACTTTCATGGATCATTTTGGACCCCCAAGACCACTCATGTCAAGTTTCAAGCCTTGGATCACACTTTTGCTCAGTAAATTGAGCAGTTGACCTAAAAATCAACTGTATTGGAGAAAAAGTCAACCATGGCCAATTTATAGTCAAACTTCATAATTTTTTATCCACATCAACATTTTAGACTCATATGTATCATTTGATCAAGTTTGGACCACAATTCCTCAATAAATTTGATCAAATCTCCAAAAGGGCAAAATGGTCAAAATTAGGGTTTTGACTAGGAAAGGGCAATTTCTTATTTTTGACCTAGAAAATGATCAATTGGTTTAAGTAATGATCTCAAGAGTCCAATTGCATAATTTTACCTAATAATATGGCTCAAAACATTGCTCAAGTTCAAAGGATTGACAGATGAATTTTCAGTCAACTGATCAAAAATCAATTGTATACTGAAAAGTCAAACTTTGACTTTTTGGTCAAATTCAAATGCCAAAGATCACAATTCATCAAAACATGTCAAAATATGAAACTTATTCATCAAGAATTCAAAAAGTCGAGATTTCATTTTGAAAAGTCAAAATTTTCAAAACTTAGAAAATTTTCTAAGTGTTGAAAATTTCATGTTTTTTCACAACTTTGAGCAAATTTTTCACCATGATGCAAGAGGATTCAAGAGAAACTTCCAACATGAAAGTTGTAGATCTTTATGAAATATACAACTTTATTTTACACAACTCCTTTCAAAAGTTCTTGGATCTCAAGTTATAATTTTTAGAACATGTGGTCATGAAACAAAACACTTAGTGAAATTTTTGCCCTAATTTGGTCAGGATTGTGACCCAACTTCATGGCACTTTTTCATATAGTTCCAAGTGGAATATTCAAAATAAATTCAAAGATGTTATATAGTTCACATTACAAGCTTTCCAATATGTCCAAGAACTCCTTGAGATCATTCTTGAGTATGGAGGATCGAAGAGAGGAAGTTAGGGTTTTATCACTTGATTTACAAGGCATTTTGTGATGAACCAATTTCAAAATTCAAACTATGTTGCATAAACTCTACTTTTCAGGCCTCAAACTTGTTATGCACTCCATAATTAATGGCTTTGACAGCTGTTAGAGGTCTCATCTCAAGGATTCAATGCATGGACATGCTTTATATCCATTTTTGGAAGAAAGGTTACATTGCCATTTTGATAAAGTGACTTTTTGTACAAAACTTGTTCTTGAGTCTTGCACTTGTTCTCTTTTGATCAAACAAGTCCTATAACTCATGAGAAATGGTTTAGACACTTAAAATCACCCAGCCCAAGTTTGTACCTCACATTGAAACTTGGTTTCCCTCTTTTCTTGAAAATCAAGTAACCTTGCCAAAAGCTAAAAATGTGTACTTCTGACTTGCCAATGTACTCAAGACCTTTTGCTTATAGATATACAAACTATTTGTAAGAAAAAACATGAATTCTCAAGCCCTGAAAAGACGTAGAACTCAGAAACACATTTCATACTTCCATTTTCACATAAACTGACCAAAAACTTGAAACTCATAACTCCCTCGTGCGTTTTCAAGCCTTTTTATTTCTAAAGCTTCTAAACATCATTTATAACTGATTATCCACCATGTTACAGAACTATAATTCCTTTAACACCATCTCCATTTTCAATAACAAAGATTTGCACTTGGACTTCTCCATAACTCCTCAAGCCCTTTCAGCTCAAGCTAAGCATTCCATTAGCTTCCTGGGAACTTGAGGAAGCTAACCCCACCATTGGAACACCTTGAAAGCTGCTAAAACTTCAAACCCGATACCCTCTTGCAAGGTAAGTTTTCTAACTTTGGAACTCTTCATACAGCCATCATCAATGATTTATTTGTGAACAAAACATGTAGATATCATTTCCCTAAAGCTAACCATGTCCATAGTTTCCATTAATTTTGCTTGAGCTTAGAGAATTTTGAGACTGAAATTTCTGAGATTTTTAGGGTTCATATTATGGCCAATAAAATTCATGCTTATCTTTGATCTATAGCTTTAATGCTTTACATTTTTGAAACCGTGAGGAAATTTGCTACAAGTTTCATGTTTACAGTTTTCATTTTTGATGAGAAATGAACAAGTTACAGTTGGTCTGGCTGGAGGTTGAAGATGAAGTAGTCAGGGCGTATTTTCTATCATATATTTATTAATTTGCTTATGTTAACGGATGTATAGCCATCCCATTGGTAGAAGCGCGCGCCTGTAACCTTTGCGACCTGGGTTCGAGCCCCAGTGGTACCCTTTTGATTTTTTCATATTTTTTGCTTCCTGACTTTTGTTTTTTTTGTGCAGGCGTTGGGCCTCTTTGGGCCTGGATTGTTTTTGTTTTTGCTGGCTAACCCCCCCTCCCCCCCCCCCCCCCCCCCCCCCCCCCCATTTCATTTTTACACCCTTGGCCCAGTTTATTTTATTTTCTTATTTTTATTTCATTTTATTTTCTTAATATATTTTCTAATATTAAAAAAATCATAAAAAATACAAAAATAATAAATTTACATTTTGACATAGTTTATTTATTTTTCTCACACAAAAAATTATTTTATTGATCACACTTTATTTATTTTCACTTATCATCTTGTAAATTTAATTAAAACTATGTTAGTATTTATTTTTTCTTTTACACCTATTAAAATATATTTATTTTAATATATAAAAAAGGCTAATAATATTATATAATATTATAATTTATTTCCAAGACAAAAATACCAAAAATACTTTTCTTACAAACTTATTTTCTTTTAATCAATTAATAGAATTAGGGTTTTATTTAAAATCTTTTCTTAATAAATTTAAGTTTAATCAATTATTTTCTTTAATTGGTTAAGTTAAAACAAATTCCCTTTTCTCATGAAAACCAAACAAAGATTCATTTTCTTTACATTTACATTTTAGTATATTTATTCATCTTGTATATTATATTCATTTAAATCCTTGTGCATTTATACCAATTCAATATTGTTGTAATAGACTAATTAGGTTTAAATTCTTGCAATCCCCATTTACAATTTGTACACCCCCCTCCCACAAATGTTGTAATAGCGTAGTAACTTTAAATTCTGCAATTTATCGCTTTATACATAACATGCTAGTAATTAGGGTTTGTATGGAAAGAATAAAACCAATATATAGAAAACCCTAATTCAAGACAAAATCAAGCATGAAAACAATACACTTGCACACAAGCACCCCTAGGGTAATTTCACTTGGTTGCCTTTACAAAATGACCATGTTACGCATGTGAGGTATCTTAGCAAAAACAAACAAAACACAAAATCATAGTCCCTCGATGACGCTATCTAAGTTGCCTTTCAAATGATCTTAGTCCCTAAAAAGAATGCTAAGATACCTTGCAACATTTCTAATCATGGTTATACGATGACCCACTTCCGTCTTGTTTACATCCAAAGATAGGGTTACTTACCAAATCAATGGTAAGATAACAATGTCAAAGGAAAAGAAAATGAACAAGAAAGACATTTGAGTAGGTAGAATGAACCTAATTACTTGCTCCATTTCAAAACAAACATCCTTGCTATTTTCAAAACAAACACCTAAACTTTCAAACATCTTACAAACTTGAAAACATTTTCAAAAGATCAAACATCTTTGTATACATTCTTATGAACAAGAATCATTACAAAGGTTGCCTAAATAATGGCCTCTTTACAAAATACTTTCAAAAACCACACAAAGCACAATTTCAAACAAAAAGCAAGTGATCTAGCAAGTAACTAAGAGCCCATGGAAAACCATGGATGAAAAGGGTGCTAATACCTTCCCTTTTCATAATCTACCCCCTGAACTTAAGGAATAATCTCAAAGGTCTTTTCTGTGTTTTTTCATCTTTCCTTTTGGATAAAAGAAAAGTCGGTGGCGACTCTTACTAACCGCAACATTTGCGATAAAACACAAAACCCTCAAGTTAGTTCTCCCACCGTGTCACACCACTCTTACTTGATCATCAGAGTGCCTTGCAAGTACAACCCCCCTTTTTCCTCCTCGACATTACAACTCAACTATAGATCATCTTTCGTCCACTTCACACGTTCTAATCAACTGGTAAGATCAGTAGCACCGTTTGTGGGAAACTACTCTCCCCGTCTTTCTTTCCTCGAAAACTTAAAGATCAAAGCAACTTTTCAAGATTCCTCTCACTAATCATGGCCGACCATGATGATCTCCATCTTCCCGGAAAGACTATTCTTTCCCCTGTTCAAAAAACCGATGGAAGTCAGGAAAATCCTCACCTCGAGGATAACCTAGGCTTCCGAGATAGATAAACTGCGTCTCCAGATTCAACCGACACCCGACGTAGCAACGACCAATTCTTAGACAAGGGACACCCCGAGAATCCCATCGAGGAACTGCCAGAAGTCATGCAACCAATTCCTATCCCTCTCAACACCGACCCAGCCATGGTAGCACTGCTCGCTTCAATCAACCAGACCAATGCCCTCATCCTACAACAGAATCAAAGGATAGGGGTCTGGGAGAACAGGTGATCAAGATCTCCTTCTTGGAGAACCCAATGGCGAAACTCCCCTAGTATATCACCACCCAGGCGTGGCCTACCACCAAGAAAGAAGAGGCGCGATGTTTCTTTCTTCAAGAAACGCAACCGCACACGTCCTACGAGAGATCAAGACTCCCTTTCATTCAAGAAGAAGAAATACAACCGGCAAATTGACCATGCTCGATTGCCTTCGCCCGGACCAAAACAGAAATGGAGGAGCCCCTCCCCCGACAAGACCGTGACGATCGACGGGGAAGAAACTATCACTCATATTCTCCATCTCCCGCAGATAGTAAGGATGACGAGTCCCGTGGCCCACTATCGAGGAAGATTACAGAGGCCCTACTCTCTGTGGACTTGGAGAAGATAACTCTATTGGGAACCTATGATGGAATAATAGACCCTGACGAGCACATCAAGAATATTGACACCCTCATCGACTACCGAGGAGTCGGAGGGGCCATCAAATGCAGACTCTTCCCAACCACTCTCAGGAAGGGGGCGATGTCGTGGTATAAGAGCCTCCCTGACGAATCCATTACCTCATGGAAGCAGCTCGAGAGGATATTTTCGAGGCACTTCACCGCCTTCCGTTAACACTCGAAATCAGAGGCTTCGCTCAAAGCAATCATCTAGGGCAAAGACGAGTCTCTGCGGACGTATATTGAATGCTTTAACAAGGAAGCAGTCTAGGTCTCAATGACCGACAACATGAAGAAATATCTCCTCGAGCACGTGTGTTGTACCCCAAAATTTGCCATCTCTTTTTCAAGACATTCCTCACAAATGATCTCTAATTCTCAAGGATTCTCAAGGAATTGATCAGACAAAATCATCTTTGAAGCACTGGGACTCCAAATTAGGGTTTTGACTCAGAATGACCAATCTTTGACTTTGGACCTAGTACATGACTTATTGGTTCGAAACATGATCTCAAGGGTTCAAGTACATCATTTTGGCTTAATCACATATTTCAATTTATCTCCCGAGATCAATGGGTTGATAGATGAAATTTGGTCCACCGATGAAAAAGTCAAATGTACACTGAAAAGTCAAATTTTGACTTTTGGTCGAATTTGAGTTTCAAAAATCACATTTCATCAAGACAACTCAAAATATGGAATTTGATCATAAAAAATCAAGAAAGTCAAAAAATCAAACTTTGCAAGACTTGAAAAAAATTTCTAAGTATTTTCTATACATGATTAATTTCATTACCTCATGACATTTTTATTCACCACAACTCAAGATAATTCAAATTTTCAAATAAACAACAAAGCTTCATTTTTAAGTTAAAATTATAAATCCTAAATTTTGTCTTGGTTGAATTTTTCCCTTTGACTCAAACCTTGCCACTATGATGTCCATAAAACCAAACTTGTATCATGCTATAAATAATGTTGTCCAATTTACTGCTGAATAAAGCCCAAATTTTGCACCAACCAGTCCAAGCATATCAGTACAAAACTTGTTGTTCCTACATAAAACAGTTTATGCAAAACCAGTCCTACTATGCTTCCTTTAAACACTGTTACAACCTGCTCTTAAAATCTGATATGTTTTCTAAGCTTGCACTATATCAGTCCCCATATTTACACCAAATTAGCTTATAAGAGCTGCATATCAAAAGTTATGAAACAGCATACCTAAAAAGTTCAAAAACTTATTTGTTTCCCCTCCAAATCTCAGCCAACTTCATAAACAAAAAAAATGTTTTAACAACACACAAGGAGAGGATTTTTTTAGGGTGACTTTTGGAGAGAAAAGAGAGAAGAGGAAAAACATAATTCTTTGTAAACTCTTCTCATTCACAATAAAACCCCTGTTCATTTTCAACTCTATTTTCATTCACATAACAGAAAAAACCTTAACCCACTGACCAACCTTTGCAAACTTTCCCCTAAACCAACCAGCCAAACACTTCACATCACATAGAGATTGTTCAAACACAAGAACAATTTTTGTAGTGCCATTATCTTCACCTTCCAAACAAAAGATAGTATTGTACAACTTGAATGGTTGGATTTGGTTCAGCAACTATCAATACAAAGGAAGGATTTCAGCAGCTTTTTGGAGGTTCAGTGAAGCCCTCACAGCATCTTGAAAGGTATTTAGACTCAAAACATAAATTACAGTCTCAAGGTAAGTCTTCTTGCCTTTAAACCCTTCATTTCAAGCATCATTAGTGATTCATTTTTTAAGATAAAATGTAATAAACATTGCTCTGAAGCTAACCATTTGTTTGTCTTTCATTTTTGTCAATTATATGTTGAGAACTGACTTGTTCAGATAATATAACGATGTTAGAACTAAAAAACTTCAGCATGAGTCAACACATACTCACATGAGTTGACTCATTTTAGTGACAGAACAGGGTATGAGTCAACACAAGGCCTTATGTGTCGATGCATATTGCTATCCAGACCCAAAACAGAAAGGAAAAAGGTGTATGAGTCAACACAAAACATGAATGGGTCAACACAAGCAAGAAATGAGTCGACACATACCATTATGCATCGACTCATACTGAGTTGATTTTGGTTTTATAGGAACAAGAAGGGTTATATGTCGATGAATAGAAGCATGTGTCGACACATAATGGTTAAAAAATATTTTTTTCCTTTCTTTTTACACTGTTTTTATATTTTCTTCATTGCTATTCAATATGGTTGTAATATTCAGGCTTCTACTTCATCCTCATTTATAAATTATACCCCCATCCCCCAAGTGATGTAATTGCTTAGGACTTTAATTTTTGCTATTTACCGCTTTAATATAATTGTTAGTGATTGGGGTGTGTATGGTAAGATAAAATCAACCGTTAGAAAACCCTAATCTCAAATAAAAAAATGTATGCAATCAAAGACACTTCGCACACGCGCACCTCTAGGGTAACCTTGCTTGTTGCCTACGAATAAATAATCATGTCCCTCGAATGTGGGACGCTTTAACAAAGACCCTCGAATGAAAAGATTGTAGTCCCTCGATGACCCTTCAATGTTGCCTTCGGTAAAACGATCTTAGTCCATACAAAAATTGCTAAAGCTTCTCATAAGTTTCCTTCTATGACTATACGATGACCCTCGCCCGTCCCTTCACATCCAAAGATAAGGCTTCTTATAAATCAATGGTAAGATATAAATATCTAAAGGAGGCGAAAAAGAACAAAGACCTTTTGAGTAGGTAGGACGCTTGTAGTTGCTTGCTCACAAACTAAAACCATCTCCACACTCATATTTTCAAAACATCTTCCAAAAACAAACATCTCTTTGAACTATTTTCAAAAACCAACACTTTGTATACATTCTTATAGAGACGAGAATCGTTACAAAGTGTGCCTAAACAAAGGCATTTTCAAAATATTTTCAAACTCACACCAATCATAAACATGTTTCAAACAAAGAATTTTCAAAGTGATCAAGCAACTAAGAGCCCGTACATAACTACGGATGAAAAGGGTGCTAACACCTTCCCTTTTCATAACCTACCCCTCAAACTCAAGAAAATATCTCAAAAGTTTGTTCTTGTTCTTTTCACCCTTTCCTTTATTGGATAAAAGAAAAGTCGGTGGCGACTCTTGCTATCCGCAACAATTGCAATAAAACACAAAACACCCAAGTCATTTCTCCCACCGTATTACAGAATCGGCGACTCTGTTAGGGAAATACTTAAAAGTGGGGTTACCTTAGAGATAAATCACCTTTAAATGCTTTCATTGTTTGATTTTTTTCTTTATATTCATGGGTCCTTATTTGGGTGTTTATTGATCCTCTACCCGGATCGGGGAACATTATTAGGTAAGTAGCAATAAATCTTGGGGACTATGCAGGGTATACCGACATGGTTGAAGTGATAGATGCGTTAGTGTGACACATTTGCTGGTACCAGTAGCCCTTGAGTCCAGTCAAGGAGAATATGGGGTCGTTGTGTGGTGTTATGAAGCACTAACTGACCTTAGAACCTTTAATTAAACAACTTGGCCATTAGGAAGTAGTGAGATAGTTGGCTTTGGTGCAGTCTGAAGTTGGTTGATACTCGATACTACACTCATTGAGATCGGACTTTCGGGATATTTCGGTCGTTAATAAAGAGGCTTGCGCTGAAGCAATGCCCCGTGAAGAAAGATCAATGATATTGAGATTCCTTAGAACCCGGTTACTTTCTAGGACAGGTTAAACCAACTAAACTTCAAGAGGGTAATTACCTATGAACCTCAAGCAAGCCCAAACCTAAGGACTTGTTTGCTTTATGTGTATATGTTTACTTGCACATAACATCATGACATCATACCATGGCATTTTTCATTAACCATTTCAAGGAGTTTTGGGGTTTATCTATGTGTTGTTTTGTAGGACATGGCTTCCACTCGCCTGAATACTATCCAAGTCAACCTAGTAAGAGTGCCTCCTTAACTCAAAGAGTTAGCGTCAAGGATTCTGGAACATTCCCCATTTACCAAAAGACATGGTCGACTTCTCAATTTGGTTACCTCAAGCCATGATGAAGACATTATGAAAGTGCTCTTTCAATTCTTTGACCCTCTACACCATTGCTTTACATTTCCGGATTACCAATTAGTGCCCATTGTAACACTGTGGGAGAACTGACTTGGGATGTTTTACGTTTGATTGCAATTGTTGCAGATAGCAAGAGTCGCTACCAACTTTTCTTTTATCCAATAAAGGAAAGGGTGAAAAGAACAGGAAAGACCTTTGAGATTCTTTTCTTGAGTTCGGGGGGTAGATTATGAAAAGGGAAGGTGTTAGCACCCTTTTCATCCATAGTTACCTATGGGCTCTTAGTTTCTTGCTAGATCATTGCTTTTGTTTGAATGTGTGCTTTGTGATGGTTTTTGAAAGTATTTTTGAAAAGCGCCTTCGTTTAGGCAAACTTTGTAATGATTCTTATCTCTATAAGAATGTATACAAAGTATTGGACTTTTGAAAATATTTCATGGAAAGTGTTTATGCGTTTGAAGAGATGTTTGTTTTTTAAGATGAGCAAGAAACTAAGAACGTTTCTACCTACTCAAAATTCTTTGTTCTTTTCCTCCTCCTTTAGATGTTGCTATCTTACCATTGATTTAGTAAGAAGCCCCGTCGTTGGATGTAAAGGGGCGGGCGTGGGTCATCGTATAATCATGATATCAATGTTGTGAGATATCTTAGCATTTCTCTTGAGGGACTAAGATCATTTGTAAGGCAACACTCGAAGCGTCATCGAGGGACTATGATCTTGTATTTTTTTGGTTATTTTTGCTAAGACGTCTCACATGCATAACATGACCGTTTTCATAAGGCAACAAGTGGAGTTAACCCTAGGGGTGCATGTGTGAATAGTTTTTTTAATTTTCATGCATTTAATATTTGATTAGGGGTTGTCTACTTGTTGTTTTTATCTTATCATACAAATCCTAATTACTAGCATTTATATGAAAGCGATAAATTGCGGAAAGTAAATATTCTACGCTATTACAATCACTTGGGGATAAGGTGTACAAATTTACAAATAGGGGTTGCAAGAAATTAAAGTCATAATTATCTATTACAACCATATTGAAATAATGTACAAGAAATGTAAAATAGACTTAATTTGTTTTTGTTAAGAGAAGAAATAAATTTGCTTAAAAAATATTTTTAACCTTTTTGTTTTAAAAGAAATAAAATAAAGCATGTGAATATAAAGTATTTTTGGTATTTTTGATTAATGAAAATAAAAGTGAATAAGAAAATAAAAGTCAGAGTCAGCGCATGGCTGAGAGAATAGAAATATGAGAAAGAGCATAAGTTCTGACTCTGCTGTCCTGTAAATCAGAAAGCAAATCTTAGCCGAAATGGGGAAAGCCATAAGTTATGGATCCAGACGCACTAATGTTCTGAGGTTGCTGGGAGCAAAGGAAAGCCTAGAAGTTCTGACTGTTGAAAGAGTCTAGAAGTTCTAAGTAACTGGGAACCTAGAAGTTCTAGTGTTACTGGAAGCTTAGAAGTTCTGGTTGTTGAAAGAGTTTAGACGTTCTAATGCAGCTGGAAACCTAGAAGTTCTGGAAAGCTAGAAGTTCTGATAATGGATCTGTGAGGTGTCAATGTTGTTGGATGGGAATATCTAGAAGTTCTGGATCCAGGACACTGTTTTGACAAACAACTGGAGGGGGTTTATCTAGAAGTTCTGGTCCAGGATCACAATTTTGATAAATAATGGGGGGAAATGTCAAGAAATAAACATAAAAAAGGTGTTTTTGGGGCTAGAATTCAGGACCCTTAACACTAATGTATTATGTGCATGCTCTCTACCACTGGGGTGGTTATACATCCGGTATTAGAAGCAAAAACATAAACATATATTACAAATTAAGTTTTGATGATGAACTTCATCTCCTTCTCCATGCTAGTCAGAGTATCTGCAACTTAGTCATTTCTCAACAAAAATGGAAAATTCAAACATAGCAGTTATGGCAAATTTCATCATGTTTCAGAAGTACAAAGCATCAGAACTGTAAAACAGAAACAAGCATAACTTTGCTAATCCTAATTTTGAACCCTAATTTCCTTAAGAAGTTCTGATCTGAAATGCTCTCTACTTAATCCATGTAAATGCAATCTATAAATATGTACAGAATCAGAGCCATGATATCTACATTGTATCTTTGAAAATGCAAGCCTAACAATGCCTAAGTAATGAGATAGAAATCAGAAGAAACTTACCTTGCTGCTGGAGATTTTCCTGTTAGTTAGAGCTTGGTTCAGACTATTGTGATGTTCTAGTCAGCTTTCTCACGTTCTCAGAAAGCTGGAACAACCCTTAACTTGAGCTATGAATGTCTTGAATGTTCTGGAACAACCAAGAAGCAAAGTTCTGATTTTTGAAATTGAGGTTGGTTAAGATTGTATTACAGTTTAAAAACAGAAGTTGGGTCGGCTTCTATGTATATATCAGAAACTGTATTGATGATTTGGTCAAGAAACACTTAAGGAAAACTGGAGTTTGAATGCAAAAACCAGAAACTAGCAGGTTTTGTATTTATATTGCAGTTTCGAGTTCTTGGAATTTTCAGCAAGGTTTAAAGGCTTTTTTCAATGTCTCCCCCCCCCCCCCCCCCCCTTGATGTTTGCAAATCAAGTTGAATTTATAGGCAAAGGATTTAGCAGCTTGGGGAAATTAAGAGTATAGTCATTATGTGTTAAGGCTCGTTGACTTGTTTTTGAAGCAAGTTTAGCCAAGCATGTTTCAAGGAAAGATAGGGTGGTTAGAAGCATTAAACACTCCTAGTCTGAGTTTGTAGTCATGATTTATGGAGGAAGTACACTCAGAATCAAAATGAAGCATGGGCTCTGTTGTACCCCAAAATTTGCCCTCTCATTCTTCAAAGCCTTCCTCACAAAGATTTTCAAGGTTCAAACTTGAACAAGTGCATTGGGATTTTCCAGTACCAAAATTAAAAGGAAACTGTCAAAAAGGGAGAAAACAGATAAAAATATTATTTTGACAAAAATTGGAGAAATACAAGTGTTCTTCATTTCAGCTCTTTCGATTGGCCTTTTGGCCTCTTTCGACACAAGCTTGGCTTGCATCCTTCGATTGGCCTCTTTCGACACAAGCTTGGCTTGCATCCTTTGATTGGCCTTTTGTCCTCTTTCGACACAAGCTTGGCTTGCATCCTTCGATTGGCCTTTTGACCTCTTTCGACACAAGCTTGGCTTGCATCCTTCGACTGGCCTTTTGACCTCTTTCGACACAAGCTTGGCTTGCATCCTTCGACTGGGCATGGGCCTCTGACACATTTTGGTTTGGATTCACAAAGGAAAAAGCCTCTTGTAATCTATTTCATTTCCAAGGCAAAAGGTTCTCTTTTAACATCCTTCGATTTGCACTTTTTGTTCCCTATTTGCCTCTTTCGAATATGAACATTTTGTCCTCCTACATACACTCTTTCGTTTGACCACATATAACCTCTGACATGCAAGCTTTCGATTGGACATGAGCCACCTTCACACAAAGGCTTCGATTGGAGTTTTGGTTCCCTTCGAATCACCATCTCTCAAACCCAACTCTAAATCCTTCGACGCGGTTTTCTTTAGTACATTTCTAGAACTCTTCACCACAAGTGGGAAATAGGATCTTGAAAGGACACCTGATCAAATCTGTGGACCCTGCTACGTGATCTTACTTTACAAGACTTAATGCTTGTATCTCACTCCATAATTAATTGCTTACATTTTGGATTAAGTTATTGTCCAGGTGATTAAGCCTTTGTCCAAAAGTTTTTCGCATGAAAGTGAACTTGTTAAGTACAAATCCGGTCCCAAAGCCCATGCTTTGCTAAAATCATGGTTGTACTTCACCATAAGTCAGGGAATCAGTGCCTTTTAACCAACAACTTCAGTACTTCACCTTGGGACCTTGGAAAATCTGACATGACTTAATATTCACGTTTCAGCCAACCCACATCTTTGTTTTAACTCCCAAACCTTTTCTCTATAAATAGAGGAACCATTGACAAAGAAAGGGTCCAGATTTTTGCTAAGAGAGAAAAATCATAAAAAATCCTCAAGCACTAAAACTCTCCCATATTCTCAAACTCTCCAACGTTCTCAAACCTTCAGAACTTTAAGATTTTTTTTCAATAAAAAGTCTCAGTGGTATACCTTTCGATTTATTTCCCCTAGACTGAAGCAACCTTCGATTCACGTATCACCATCATATACTCTCTTCGATTCAGTGACTGCCCAAACCAAACATTAACAGAAGTAGCTTCAGGAAGATCCCAGCGAGGCTCCCTCCACCATCAAAAAAAGGTCACCTACAGCTCTTTCGACTAAGCACTTCAAGAGGTAAGTTCTCTCCAGCTTGGAACTCTTTCATTTAAACATCATGAGTACATGCCAATAAAGAAAAATGTAGATATTTCTGGACCATGTTTTAGCATTAGATTTTGACTGCTCTTATGCTGAAAACTCAACCTTAATTAGTTATAATTTGGACTTTGAGACCCATTGGTTTTTTGTGCTAACCCCTGGACTGTAGTTATGTTTGGATGTTACATTTAAGAACTTGAGATAGGTTTGTTATACCCTTCGATTTGCTAGCTGCATAAGCCTTTCGAATCTCAACCTAAGGGCCTAGCACTCCTGCAGTCGAAGGAAGCAGCAAGGAGCCTGAGGTAAAGAGTGTACTTCACGTTGACCCCAGGCCTCAAACGAAAGAAGTAGCCAGTAGGATGTCCACACTGACTGCCAAGTCTCAATCGAAAGAAGTAGGAGAAGGGTGAAATCAAAAGACACGACCTTACTGACTCCAGGCCCAAATCGAAGGAAGTCAGGAAGGGCAGAATCGAAGGGTGTCTCTGCCCAGATCGAAAGGATCATTTTTATTCCTTTTATTTTTGTTTTGTCTTTACATTTCTTGCTCTTCAATATGGTTATAATAGAGTAGGATTTATTTTCTGCATTTTTTATTACTTTCGCACAAATGCTAGTAAATAGGTGTGTATGGCAAGATAAAACCAACAAGTAGACAACCTAAAAATCAAAGACAAATGCATGCAATAAAACACACCTTGCACACATGCACCCTTAGGGTAATCTCACTTGTTGCCTCGGAAAATAGTCATGTTCCTCGAGCATGGGAGTTTTAGCAAAGACCCTCGATAAAAGATCGTAGTCCCTCGATGACCCTCGATGTTGCCTTCGGTAAACGATCTAGTCCCTAAAATGACATTACTAAAACATCCCACATGTTTCCTTCTATGACTATACAAACGTCACAACGCCCGTCCCGTTCAACATCCTCACACAAGGTTGTTCATCAAACACAATGGTGAAACAACACTGTTAAAAGGGTTAAAAACATAAGAAAGATCTTTGAGTAAAATAGGGTAGACAACTCTTGGTTACTTGATCAAAAATCTTGCAAAACATTTTTTCCATTTTTCAAACACACATCACAACACAACTTAAAAAACAATTTCAAAACAAACTTTCAAAAACATTGAAACATCTTTCAAAAAGACAAACACCTTTGTAAAACATTCAAACAAGAATTGTTACAAAGGTTGCCTAGACAAGGCATCTTTTTCAAAAAAAATTCAAAACCACACGCACAAAGCACCATTTCAAGCAATTGAAAAATAAAGGCAAGTGATCTAAAAACAAGTAACTAAGAGCCCATGGATAACCATGGATGAAAAGGGTGCTAGCACCTTCCCTTTTCATAATCTACCCCCCGAACCCACGAAAACATCTCAAAGGTCTTTCCTGTGCTTTTTGACCTTTCCTTAGGATAAAATAAAAAGTCGGTGGAGACTCTTGCTAAACCGAAACATTTGCGAACAAAAACGCAAACCTCAAGTTAATTCTCCCACCGTATCACAGAACTGGCGACTCTGCTGGGGATTTTTCTAAAAGTGGGGTTACCTTAGGGTTTAGATCACCTTTACTTGCTTACTTTGTTTGCTTTGATTGCTTTACACTTGGTTCTATTGTTTGGGTTTGAAATTCTCCACCCGGATTTGGGAAACATTCATAGATAGCAATACGTTGTGGAAATTGTGTGAGGTATACCGACACGGTTGAAGCAATAGCTATATTAGTGCGACATATTTGTGAGTATCGGTAGCCTTTGAGTCAATCAAAGAGAATACGGGGCCACTGAGTGATGTCACTATGCACTAATGAACTAGAACCTTACTTGACCATCTTGGACTTTTATTAAGGGTAGTGAGATGACCGGATTTGGTACAGTCCGAAGTTGGTAGATACTCGATACTACACTCATTGAGGATTGTTTCCTTGGAATATTTTGGTCGCTAGTTAAGTGGCTAAACCAAAACAATGAACATAGAAAACAATCCAATGATATTGAGCTCATTAGAACCCAGTTACTATTTATAGGACATGTTTTTAATCCGACTAAACTCAAGAGGGTACTTACCTATGAAACCTCATGCAAGCCCGAAACTAGGGTTTTGTGTGACTTGCTTGCACATGTGCTTGTGCATACATCATGAATATCATAAAGCATCATATGCATCCACTAACCATTTCAAGGGTTTGGATCTTCATTTGTTCTTGTTTTGTAGGTCATGGAATATCTTCGCAGGAAAAAAATTTAAGTCAACCTTGTGAGAATCCCTCCTCAACTCAAGGAGCTTACATCCAGAATTCCATAAAATTCTCTCTTCAGTGAAAGACATGGTAGACTTCTCAACCTAGTCAACACCAGCATTGAAGAAGACATGGTGAAAGTGCTATTCCAGTTCTTTGACCCGCTTCACCACTGTTTCACAAAGGGAAGGAGAGGATCCATACACCATCCTACATCCTGACATGCCAACATCATGGGAGGAAATGCAAAAGAGTTGGATCCAACTCAAGGAAGAACGGGATACTTTCGAAGCCAGCTCCTATGCCAGTGAGAAGAAGGTTTTAGAGCTCACCCGCCGACTTCACGAGGAGGAAACTCTTAACACCTACATCGCACCAAAGAGGATGCGCAACGTCTTTTTACATTAAGATTTTTGTAATATTTCGCCCGTAGGGCATTTATGTACTAACAAATTTCTTCTTAATATGACGTGCGTTCTTTTTGTTTGCAACAAATTTGAATTTTTGAACCCTTGATTGCATTACATGAATAACACACCATTCATCATATGCACAAACAGGTCTTCAAGCCAGGTTTCCTTATCTTTCTGTTGTTTATTTCAGCAAGATGGATTTGGAGCAAACAGTGAAGGACCTACAGGCACAAAATTCACAATTTCAACAACTCCTCATGACCTTGGAAAAGGGTCAGGAGGATCTCAAAGTTCTGCTAGAGAAGAGTAAAGAGAAGAAAAAGAAAAAGAGACATGGGGTAGCTACTTTCGGAAGAAGATTTGAGGGGGATACTAGAAGGACTCTTGAGTTTCTGTCAACATCCGACGAAGGGATTGGCAAGGGGAAAGGAGTTACTGTACCTTCCGAATCTGAGGTAGAAGAAGAGGAAGAGGAAGTAGACTAAGACTATTCAGAACAATAGTATCCACCAGCGGATGACAAGTATAAAAACCTTGAAGACAGATTGGCAGCTATGGAGTTGCAGAGGGTGCCCGGATTGGATTTTGAGGAGCTAGGGCTTGTAGTTGGGATTGTTATCCCTCCTAAGTTCAAAGTGCCAACGTTCTCCAAGTACGATGGTCTATCTTTCCCTAAGATGCACTTGAGGTTGTATGTTAGAAAGATCCAGCCACATTCATCCGACAAAAACCTCTGGGTGCACTTTTTCCAAGACAGTTTGTCTGGCACTCAGTTAGATTGGTTTTACCAGCTCGAGAGGTCAGAGGTCCACAATTGGGAAGACTTGGCAGCCGCTTTCGATCGTCAGTATCAGTACAACGCTGATTTGGCACCTACCCGTACTCAACTACAAAGTATGGGGATGGCTTCAAATGAAGGGTTTAAGGAGTACGCCCAAAAGTGGCGCGACCTGGCTGGAAGGGTGCAGCCACCTCTATCAAATATGGAACTAGTTGACATGTTTTTGGGGACCCTATCTGGCCCTTTCTTCAACCATCTAATCGGAAGCTCTTCGGCAGGATTTACTGAGTTGATTTTGACTGGCGAGAGGGTGGAAGCCGGTATCAAAAGTGGAAAAATTCAAAAGGATGCTTCCGCATCCACAGCTGCTAGAAAACCTTTCCCAGCCAAGAAAGAAGCATCTGCTGTGTACACTCAGAAAAATCGGGAAAGAGAGGAACGTCGGCCAATAGTGGGGGTCGTATTGATACAGAACGCCACATCAGACCAGCTTAGAAACAATCAACCGAGGAACGATCAGCCTAGAACTTATCAGCAAAGGCCACCACGACAGTTTACCCCAGTAAACATGACACCTGCTCAGATCCTTCCACATCTCTTGAAATTGAACCTTGCTAATTTAAAAGAAGCGCCAAAGAATGTAAATACCACTTCCCCACATTATCATTCCAACACAAAGTGTGCTTACCATTCTGACAGTGTTGGGCACGATACCAATAATTGTTGGGCACTCAAGAAGAAAATTCAGGACTTAATTGACGCCAAGGAGGTTGAATTTGACCCTCCGAAGACCCCAAATGTGATCACTGCTCCTACGCCAAATCATTGAGAATGTCTTTGTTTCATTTGAATTTTCAAGTTGTAATTTCTTTTGTTATTCAAACAATTATTTGTTAATGTCAAACTTTGTTTCATTAATGCATTGCATATGTTTGTCTTGAATTCATCCTTTCATTTTCATTACATTTAAACTATGCTTTTTACCTTCTTTATGACATTCAACTCTTGCTAAAAGTTACAAGCCTTTAGAGGGAGGATGACGAAACAATGCCATAATCTCATACAGTATGCTTTTGAACAAACCTTGCAGACGATGTACAGGTATTTCTTTCAAATCCTAAACACTGGAGTTATAAGGAAGATAATCCCTAGTCAACCCCTTCGAGCCAAAGAAGTAGGAGTTTTCTGTTTTTAAACAAATTGAAACCTTTGATTTAAACCTGGGGCAGGGTAGTCTCTCAGTTAATTCAAAAGATGCGCATTGAAGTCGCAAACTCTCAGTTCGTAATACAACGAATGACATCAAAAACATTCCTTTGGAACCAAAAGACAGTGATGGTTCTTTATCTCATAGGAAGTCATTATCTCTAAAAAAAAAAGCCCACTGAGCCAAAATCTATAAAGGAGGCTTAAGAAAGTCGGGGCATCTCGCTGACTGTAATCTCGAAAACAGGAACAGTCAGGCAAAAGTTAGGGATAACGAATCAAAAGAAAGAGGTCATTACCAATCCTCAACAACATGAAAAATGTTGCAAAAATGATGACTGCCTGCCCAATAAATTCAACTGGTGTGAACCATCATCAAAATGTCATTCCAAACTCGAATAGAGTTCGACGCATAATTAACTGAGTTTAGGATTGAAGAACATCACGAAGAGCGGGTGGGTACAAATATACTTTGAGCCTTTATCCTTTGTTTCTTAAACCGTGAACCAAGCCACGTTACAACCCATAAAAAGTCCTAATTGAAGCATGGGTTAGTTTGAAAGCATGCTGTTACAAAAGGTATCCTGACTCTTGTAAGGCTTTGCCCTAAATCTTGTGTTGAATTTGTCTTATAAATTTTTTTTTGCTAAAAAACGTATTTTTCAAAACTTCGAGACAAGCATAAACTTTGCATTACTTGAATATCATTGTTTGCATATGGATATTTGTTTAACAGCAGAGAAATTCACACAATGAATATCCAGTGAACAAAAGCTCTCTCAGTGAACAAAATCAATTCAAGAAGGATGACACTTCCATTGACGAATCTCCTATCAACAAGGGGACTTGACATGTCACTATCCAGCACACCTGGGGCAGTCCAGTCAAGATTTCAAGAAATCTCTGAAGAAGTACAGAGTAACCAGGGGCAAGTCTCCATCTTCGTCACTTGGGGCATTGAACGTCAATCCCGACAAAGGGTTACGTACATTCAAACATTTCTAGGCAGTGCCACAAACACTCGCCACTGGGGGCAGTGACAAATCTCCCCAAAATCCTTCTCATAGGATGATTCCCCAGCCAGAGTTTAATCTCTGAAAACCTTCCCTCAGCTGGGAAAACCTCAAGAATCCTCAAAGACTTTCCCCCAACGAAATCGTCACCTCTCAAGCAGACGGACAACAGGGTTTATTTCTCCAACAAACAACAGGATTCCCCAGCTTGAGGTAGCCTTTCCGACTACTACAAATCAAAGGACGACAACTCCTCTTCCCTAGTAGACTATTCTACAATCCCCGACAAGTTACTGTGAAACCTGGACCCGACCAGATATCAGTTCAACTTTGACTCCCCAGTAGAGCAACGGACAACCGAGACTCCTGAACTCTTTTCCCAAGCAGGAATAAACATGCTCCCCACAGAGTTTTCAATATTCCCCAGTGAAGATCTGCTCAAAACAGGAATTCCCAGTAGATTGGCATACAACCCAAACTCCTGGTTCCCCCAACAGTGGTCCCAAGACTTCTCATTTTCAACGATCAAAGGATTTTCAATCCCCAGCAGCAGTCAAGGATGTACTTTCCCCAACAGCAGTCAAAGATCTCATTGTCTCCAATTATCAAGGATTTATTTTCCTCAGCAAGACAGCTACTCAGCTTACATGCACATCCATTACATTCATATATCATAAATATTGATATAACACATATATTGCATCATACATTTCATGCAACATAACTTTGTGTTTCAGCTAAAATTTTACCCTTTTCAGGATAAGATTAATAAGCTTCGAATCCAGAATTCTGAAAACAGTTTACGGGTTTCCAAATACGGATGTTAATCTATCGCTTGTTCAGATTCAAGACTTCTGAAAACAGTTTACGGGTTCTCCAAACACGGATGTTAATCTATCGCTTGTTCAGATTCAAGACTTCTGAAAACAGTTTACGGGTTCTCCAAATACGGATGTTAACCTATCGCTTGTTCAAATTCGACTTCTGAAAACAGTTTACGGATTCTCCAAACACGAATGTTAATCTATCGCTTGTTCAGATTCAAGACTTCTGAAAACAGTTTACGGGTTCTCCAAATACGGATATTAACTTATCGCTTATTCAGATTCAACTTTTGAAAACAGTTTACGGGTGCTTCCAAATATGGATGTCAATCTATCGCTTGTTCAGACTCAAGACTTCTGAAAACAGTTTACGGGTTCTCCAAATACGGATGTTAATCTATCGCTTGTTCAGATTCAAGACTTCTGAAAACAGTTTACGGGTTCTCCAAATACAGATGTTAACCTATCGCTTGTTCAGATTCGACTTTTGAAAATAGTTTACGGATGCTTCCCAACACGGATGTTGATCTATTGCTTATTCAACTTCAAGACTTCTGAAAACAGTTTATGGATTCTCCAAATACGGATGTTAATCTATCGCTTGTTCAGATTCAAGACTTCTGAAAACAGTTTACGGGTTCTCCAAATACGGATGTTAATCTATCGCTTGTTCAGATTCAAGACTTCTGAAAACAGTTTACGGGTTCTCCAAATACGAATGTTAACCTATCGCTTGTTCAGATTCAACTTCTGAAAATAGTTTACGGGTGCTTCCAAATATGGATGTCAATCTATCGCTTGTTCAGACTCAAGACTTCTGAAAACAGTTTATGGATTCTCCAAATACAGATGCTAATCTATCGCTTGTTCAGATTCAACTTTTGAAAACAGTTTACGGATGCTTCCCAACACAGATGTTGATCTATTGTTTATTCAACTTCAAGACTTCTGAAAATAGTTTACGGATTCTCCAAATACGGATGTTAATCTATCGCTTGTTCAGATTCAACTTTTGAAAACAGTTTACGGATGCTTCCCAACACGGATGTTGATCTATTGCTTATTCAACTTCAAGACTTCTGAAAACAGTTTACGGGTGCTTCCAAATATGGATGTCAATCTATCGCTTGTTCAGACTCAACTTCTGAAAACAGTTTACGGGTGCTTCCAAATATGGATGTCAATCTATCGCTTGTTCAGACTCAACTTCTGAAAACAGTTTACGGATTCTCCAAACACGAATGTTAATCTATCGCTTGTTCAGATTCAACTCTTGAAAACAGTTTACAGATTCACCAAACATGGATGTCAATCTATTGCTTATTCAGACCCTCAGCTCAGAGATGTTCCAAAACATGGACACCTTTCTGATACTCATTCTTTCACCTACAACATACGTTCAACAAACATTCCAGATGGCATCTTTAAGCCCATCCCCGACAAGATTCTATCACATTCCAGATGGCATCTTTAAGCCCATCCCCGACAAGATTCTGTCCCATTCCAGATGGTATCTTTAAGCCCATCCCCGACAAGATTCTGTCACATCTCCAGATGGCATCTTTAAGCCCATCCCCGACAAGTTTTTGTCACATCTCCAAATGGAATCTTTAAGCCTATATCCTCAGCTATATTTTGACGAGTGCAAATTTATGGGCACTCTAGTGTCCAATCCTCTTTTACCTTCGAGTCGCGAAAGGCAAACTTGCCAATCTAACTCTTCAGGTTCAAGAAGATTGAACAGGGGAAGCTGTTGTACCCCAAAATTTGCCCTCTCATTCTTCAAAGCCTTTCTCACAAAGATTTTCAAGGTTCAAGCTTGAACAAGTGCATTGGGATTTTCCAGTACCAAAATTAAAAGGAAACTGTCAAAAAGGGAGAAAACAGATAAAAATATTATTTTGACAAAAATTGGAGAAATACAAGTGTTCTTCGTTTCATCTCTTTCGATTGGCCTTTTGGCCTCTTTCGACACAAGCTTGGCTTGCATCCTTCGATTGGCCTTTTGGCCTCTTTCGACACAAGCCTGGCTTGCATCCTTCGATTGGCCTTTTGACCTCTTTCGACACAAGCTTGGCTTGCATCCTTCGACTGGGCATGGGCCTCTGACACATTTTGGTTTGGATTCACAAAGGAAAAAACCTCTTGTAATCTATTTCATTTCCAAGGCAAAAGGTTCTCTTTTAACATCCTTCGATTTTCACTTTTTGTTCCCTATTTGCCTCTTTCGAATATGAACATTTTGTCCTCCTACATACACTCTTTCGTTCGACCACATATAACCTCTGACATGTAAGCTTTCGATTGGACATAAGCCACCTTCACACAAAGGCTTAGATTGGAGTTTTGGTTCCCTTCGAATCAACATCTCTCAAACCCAACTCTAAATCCTTCGACGCGGTTTTCTTTACTACATTTCTAGAACTCTTCGACACAAGTGGGAAATAGGATCTTGAAAGGACAAATGATCAAATCTGTGGACCCTGCTATGTGATCTTACTTTACAAGACTTAATGCTTGTATCTCACTCCATAATTAATTGCTTACATTTTGGATTAAGCTATTGTCCAGGTGATTAAGCCTTTGTCCAGATGTTTTTCGCATGAAAGTGAACTTGTTAAGTACAAATCATGTCCCAAACCCCATGCTTTGCTAAAATAATGCTTGTACTTCACCATAAGTCAGGGAAGTCAGTCCCTTTTAACCAACAAATTCAGTACTTCACCTTGGGACCTTGGAAAATCTGACATGACTTAATGTTCACGTTTCAGCCAAGCCACATCTTTGTTTTAACTCCCAAACCTTTTCTCTATAAATAGAGGAACCATTGACAAAGAAAGGGTCCAGATTTTTGCTAAGAGAGAAAAATCATAAAAAAATCCCCAAGCACTAAAACTCTCCCATATTCTCAAACTCTCCAACATTCTCAAACCTTCAGAACTCTAAGATTTTTTTCCATAAAAAGTCTCAATGGTATACCTTTCGATTTATTTCCCCTAGACTGAAGCAACCTTCGATTCACGTATCACCATCATATACTCTCTTCGATTCAGTGACTTCCCAAACCAAACATTAACAGAACTAGCTTCAGGAAGATCCCAACGAGGCTCCCTCCACCATCAAAAAAAGGTCACCTACAGCTCTTTCGACTAAGCACTTCAAGAGGTAAGTTCTCTCCGGCTTGGAACTCTTTCATTTAAACATCATGAGTACATGCCAATAAAGAAAAATGTAGATATTTCTGGACCATGTTTTAGCATTAGATTTTGACTGCTCTTATGCTGAAAACTCAACCTTAATTAGTTAGAATTTGGACTTTGAGACCCATTGGTTTTTTGTGATAACCCCTAGACTGTAGTTATGTTTGGATGTTGCATTTAAGAACTTGAGACAAGTTTGTTATACCCTTCGATTGGCTAGCTGCACAAACCTTTCGAATCTCAACCTAAGGGCCTAGCACTCCTGCAGTCGAAGGAAGCAGCAAGGAGCCTGAGGCAAAGAGTTTACTTCACGTTGACCCCAGGCCTCAAACGAAAGAAGTAGCCAGTAGGATATCCATACTGACTGCCAAGTCTCAATCGAAAGAAGCAGGAGAAGGGTGAAATCAAAAGACACGGCCTTACTGACTCCAGGCCCAAATCGAAGGAAGTCAGGAAGGGCAGAATCGAAGGGTGTCTCTGCCCAGATCGAAAGGATCATTTTTATTCCTTTTATTTTTGTTTTGTCTTTACATTTCTTGCTCTTCAATATGGTTGTAATAGCGTAGGATTTATTTTCTGCATTTTTTATTACTTTCGCACAAATGCTAGTAAATAGGTGTGTATGGCAAGATAAAACCAACAAGTAGACAACCTAAAAATCAAAGACAAATGCATGCAATAAAACACACCTTGCACACATGCACCCTTAGGGTAATCTCACGTGTTGCCTCGGAAAATAGTCATGTCCCTCGAGCATGGGAGTTTTAGCAAAGACCCTCGATAAAAGATCGTAGTCCCTCGATGACCCTCGATGTTGCCTTCGGTAAACGATCTAGTCCCTAAAACGAAATTGCTAAAACATCCCATATGTTGCCTTCTATGACTATACAAACGTCCCAACGCCTGTCCCGTTCAACATCCTAACACAAGGTTGTTCATCAAACACAATGGTGAAACAACACTGTTAAAAGGGTTAAAAACATAATAAAGATCTTTGAGTAAAATTGGGTAGACAACTCTTGGTTACTTGATCAAAAATCTTGCAAAACATCCTTGCCATTTTTCAAACACACATCATAACACAACTTCAAAAACAATTTCAAAACAAACTTTCAAAAACATTGAAACATCTTTTCAAAAAGATAAACACCTTTGTAAAACATTCAAACAAGAATTGTGTTGTACCCCAAAATTTGCCCTCCCATATTCTTCAAGAAATTGCCAAGTCAAGCTTCAAAATTCCCCAAGGGTTGCACAGTTCAAGGGTCTCCTAAACAGTCAAGATTAGAGTTTTTATTCTGATCAAGAAAATGAAGTTTCCAAAGGTCCAATCAAGTATCACATGCCTACAAATATGGTCAAGCATCCTCATGTCAAGTTTCAAGACTTTCAGCACAAAATTGCACAGTCAAAACCCTAAATTGCACTACAGTCAACTGCAGGGGCAAAATGGTCATTTGACAGTCAAAAGTTCAAATTTTTGGTCAACATATCATTTTGAAGCCACAAACATCATTTGATCAATGCTTGATCATGATTCTCAAAGCTTGGCTCAAAAATCATCAAAAAGCAAAAGTTTCCTTATTTGGACAGCTGAAAAAGTCAACTGTAAATTGACCAGGGCATAACTTTCACATGGATTATCAGAAAAATTCCATCCAAAGCTCATTTTGAAGAGAAAGACATTTCCTACAACTCATCTTCATACTTCAAGTCCAAGAAATGCTCTCACAAAAAGTTATCAATTTCAACATTATAGGTCATTTTCAAAAGTCAACAAAAAGGGACTTTAAGTCAAAAGCCATAACTTGAGATTGGTAAATCAAAATGACATGGGACCAAAGGCATTGGTTAGAGGACTCAAAGACCTTTCCAAAATGTCCAAGAACATGAGCAAAGCTTAAAAATTGAGCAAGTTATGCCTTGTGGAAGTTGGGAAATATTTGGATATTTTGAAAAGTCAACATTGATTCAAATGACCTAAAATTGCTAATGGGCCTATTTTTCTTCCATAATTCATTATTCCAAGCATGTGCACGACCACTTGGCCCAAAGGGAAGTTTTTATTCATTTTTTATTTATTTATTTGGATTTTTATTAATAATAATTCATTTAAATTAAAATAAATACATGAAAAATGCTTAACCTAGTTTTTCAATCTTTTTGTGCACATTATATCATCAAGATTTCGTGCCTAGCTAAATAAGGAAAGAACCAATGCAATTGGATGTGATTTGGTAGCAAAAGCATGTGAAAAAAAGATTTGAAAATCATGGTGGAAAAATCAAATATTGCATTCTTTAATTCATGGATTCTAATCAAGTTTTTCAACCCTAATTGGTTTCATACATAAGCACAAGCAAGACCTAATGCCTGAGAACCACGAAGCTGCGCAGAAACTCCATTCACAAACTTGAAATTTTCTTTGAAAACTCAAATTCTGAAAACCTACTTGCAGGTCGATTCAAGCCTCAAAACCTATTCCATTAGCTTGCCAGGGTTGCCAGTAAACGATTCTAATCAAAAACATCCATCATAACTTCAAGAATTGGTAAAACGAGCTGGACCTGTACAAAGAAAATTTCTAATTCGTGCATCTCAATTCATGCATTTTTTGTGAATTTTAATATTTGATTCATATTCCTTGTGTGATTCTGAAGCTAACCATCTATCTTGATTGAGTTTTTGCATGCTATATACGATTTCACCATTATTGTTTTCTAGGGTTTTGCAAGCTTGAAATTGTGGGTTTTCAGATAGTGTAAAATTAGCCTGCCACGATGCCATGGTTATGATCAGCACACTTGGACGAAGACAAAGCCACCCTCGCGCCTAATTTATGATGATCCCTGGGCTAGTCGCTATTTTTCATAAACATGCCTAAGGGAACACCATGAAAATCGTGGCCTATGTTTTATGTTTCAGGGAATAAGGAAGAAGAAGGCTAGGTGGCTACCAACGATTGGCCTGTTTAAATTTTCGCGCTCAGACCCACTAACGCTTTTGTTTTCTTTTATAATATTTGTTGGTTATTATATGTTAAACGCGTGTAAATTGGTCCAGTGGTAAACACAGTGGTTGGCAATGTTAATGACCTGGGTTCGAGCCCCAGGTCTTTATCCTTTCAATATTATTTTTCAACTCATATTCCTATGCAGATTCAATAGCAAAGCACACCGTGCATCCTCAAAAATCAACGTCCACGTGTCCCAGAGCATCAAATCAAAGGCCATGAGTTGAAGACCATGGTGATCCCCAGTCAACACGCCAGCACGCTGCCTGGAAAAAGTCAAAAGGGCCAATTGCTAATGGGCCAGATTACTGAAAAAAAACCTCCATGTTGGGGACTACAACCCCCCTTGGTTTGCAAATTTTCTTAACTTTCACTATTTTTTATAATTTTTATTTTCTTTTAATTATTGTTTGTTTAATTAATTTAATGTTTTCATAAAATACATAAAACATAAAAAATCAGAAAAAAAGAAAAATAATAAATATTTTATTTTAGTATGTATATTTTAAATAAATTTGCATGTAAATTAATTAGTTTTAAATTAGGGTCTTAATTTTAACTTTTTTAATAAAAATCTAAAAAACATAGAATTAGGGTTTAACTAATTTTCATCTTTTTTTCTTTTATAATAATTAAATATTAGATATTTATTTTTATAATTAAATTGTATATAAAAATTAGGGTTAATTTTAGGTTAAAAACTTCAACATTTTTCTTAATAAATTAAAAATAATTAGAATTAGGGTTAGCATCTTATTTTAATTTTAATTAACTCTCTCTTTTCATTAAAATCATAAAATACCAAAAAAACAATTTCCTTTCTTTTTTAATTAATTAATGTCACCATGTAATCTAATTTTGCAAAAGGGTCCAACGCCCTCGTTTAATTCTTATTAAATCGCATATTTATTTTATTCCGTTTAAATATTTATGTATCTCTCCCGAAGCCGTGTAAATAACTTCTCGCACTTTATTTTCTTTTACTTTCTTTATTTTTCTGTCAAATCGGGTCCTGGTTTAACTTTGGCGATGTGGACCCGCGCCTTTTGTAATAGCTTAGAATTTTTACCTTCTCGCAATTTTTAATTGTTAATCAAGGCATGAAAGAATGTATGGACAAAAATAAAAAACAAACGTTAGATCACCAATAACATGACAAGATAAATGCAAATGAACATGACACACAAATCGCACACACCACCCCTAGGGTACGCCTCACTGTTGCCTTGCCTCGAAAGGTGATCGTCGAGTAGAGGATGTCTTAGTAAGTCCTCATGATCCGGGAACCTGGCATGAGGGTAGCTTCTAAGGTGTCTTCCCATTGCTCTGGTGATCACCATGTCCCGAACCTCGAATTGACCCGAACACCTCCAACGGTGGTGCTACCTACCTCTCAATGGTGGGATGGCACTACTTTAAAGGACATTTACACAGACGAATTCCTTAGGGTAGGTAGACGACTCTAGATACTTGCTCTAATTTCAAAACAAATCAAAAATACTTTTCACACCGACACCTTTTCAAAAAAAAGCTTTCGAAAGCAATTTTTCAAACACTCTTGAGGACTGATACAAGAGTCGAACTGGAATTTTCAAAGAAACTTTTTAAAACCCACAGTTGAAAAGCAAACAAACCATTTTGAAAACACAAGTGAGAAAGTATCTAAGAGCCCATGGATAACCATGGATAGAAAGGGTGCTAACACCTTCCCTTTCTATAACCTACCTCCCGAACCGAGAGCAATCTCTTTAAGGAATTTTTCTGTGCTTTTGTCCTTTCCATTTGGAGAAAATAAAAGACGGTGGCGACTCTTGCTTCCGCGACATTTCGCGAACCAGCATTAAATAGTCAGTTCCAGATCCACCGATCACAGAACTGGCGACTCTGCTGGGGATATAACTTAAAGTGAGGTGTACCTTAGGACTAAGATCATTGTGTTTTCAATTGTATTGATTTGCTTGCTTTATTATTGTGGGACTGTCTTGGGAGTTCTATAGATCCTAACCCGGATCTGGGGGATACCTTCTTAGAAAGTAGCAACAAGGTTGTGAGGGAACTGTGCGGGGTATACCGACATGGTTGAAACAGTCTGCTACGTTGATGTGGCACTTTGGTGTGTACCGGTAACCCTTAAGTTCAGTCAAGGAGAGTACGGGGCCTCCGCGTGGTATCGTGAAGCATCAACAGACCTTAGGAACCTTAATTGAACTATCTTGGCCTCTTTAGGGTAGTGAGATAACTGACTTTGGTGCAGTCCGAGGTTGGTTGATACTCGATACTACACCCAATTGAGGGTTGCTTTCCTGGAATATTTCGGTCGCCAGTTCAGTGGCTAAATCGAAACGATGAACAATGAAAGCAATCCCGTGATATTAGGACCCTTAGAACCCGGTTACTTCTGATAGGACAGGTTGAACCCACCAACTTCAAGAGGGTAATACCTAGGCCTCATGCTGGCCTAAACTCTAAGGGCTTCTCTTGTGTGACTTGTGTGCCTTCGTACTTGACTACTTGCATGCTTGTTATCTGACACATGAACTACTTGCAGGTTTTGTTTATAGTCCTTAATTGGGACTCATAACAGGGTTTACTAAGTTTCTTGCAGGTTTTGTTTATAGTCCTTAATTGGGACTCATAACAAGAGTGTACTAAGTTTCTTGCAGGTTTTGTTTATAGTCCTTAATTAGGACTCATAATAAAGTTTGCTAAGTTTATTGCAGGTTTTGGTTTGCAGTCCTTAATTAGGACTCATAATAGGGTTTACTTACATTACCCCATGCATAGCATGACATCATACCATTGCATACATCCTAACCCATTTCAAGGATCTCAAGGGCTTATGATGCAGGTCAGGGTGAATCAACTATCCCAGCAAGGGGCAAAGAGGATTTATTTTCCCCTAGCCAAGGTTGTCAAGGGCTATGACCCACTCGATATGGTGAGCCTTGACTCTTGAAGAAGGTTCCCCTAGCCAGGTTTGTTTGGAAACCAAAACCAGACATGATGACTAAAGTCAGGGGCTATGACCCACTTGATATGGTGAGCCTTTGACCCTTGGAAGAAAGACTCTCAACAAATATGAAGTTCTTTCAATCAAGCTACCGGATCCAAATGCTAACAAATTTTCTTGTTTACCCCGCGAGGTCCTTGAAAACATTACATGCATGTCATACTCATCATTGCATAACAGGTATCCTTGTTGCAGGTCACTTACCTTTCTCGCTGTTTATTTCAGCAATGGCTTCACAACAAGGTAACCAGGACCTTCACGCTCAAGAGACTCAGTTCAGGGAAATCTTCCTAGGCCTATCCAAGGGGCAGGAAGAGTTGAGGACACTCCTCATGGGGAATCTGATCAGAAAGAGTCCTGAAGAGGACAAGGACGAGCAGCTGAAGCGTCTACAAGCTGAGGTAGACACATTGAAAACCCAGATGCTGGGGCAAAGGGCCCTCATTCAAGGTTTAGCTCAGGAGCAAGGAGAGCTGAGGGCCATGATCAGTCAGCTTCCTCAAGGCATGAAGCAACCAACCCAAATCAGGGACCAGGTCATGGAACAGCTTCCAAAAGGGCAAAGGTCGGGTCCAATGAATAGACCTCTCCGAGTTGCTACTACTTCTCAGGTCCAACAACGACCTCGCCCAGAACAACGGGCTGATCAGAGCAAGCCAGACAAGCCTAAAAGGCAGTTCACCAAACTCAACGTGTCCCCGTCTCAAGCTTTACAACAATTGTTGAGGTTGAATCTGGTGACGTTAAGGGACCCTCCTAAGCGTCTCAACACAACCTCCCTAAAGTACAATCCTGAGGAAAGATGTGCATACCACTCTGACAGTCCAGGACATGACACCGACGACTGCTGGGCTTTGAAGAATAAGATTCAAGATCTGATTAATGAAAGAGCTGTGGATTTCACCCAGATAGGCCAAGCTGAATGCTCCTGCCATCCCTCCAAGGCTCACAATTTGAAGTGACAAGCCCCGAGATGAAAAGACTTTTGTTCATTCGAATGTTCAAGTTGTAATTTTCTTTGTTCAAACATTTATTCATGTTAAACATTGTTATTCCATTAATGCATCGCATATGTCTGTTTTGAATCAATATATTCGTATTCACTCAATGCAAATTATTTTCATTTTTTTTTCTGATGTCAACTCTTGATCTAAAATTCTAAGCCTCTTGAGGGAGGATGACGAAAACGATACCGCAATCATTACAGTATGCTTTTGAACAGACCCTGCTGATGAGGTACAGGCATTGTTTCAATCCCTAAACACTGGAGTTATAAGGAAGATAATCCCTCGTCAACCCCTCTGAGCCAAAGAAGTAGGAGTTTTTCTTTTCTAAATTTAAAACCCTTAATCATAACCTGGGGCAGGGTAGTCTCTCAGTTGATCCAAGTGCATAACGAATGGCACCAAAGGGGTCCTTACAAAACAAAAGACAGTGATGGTTCCGAACAATCATACAGACAGGCAGTCATTACCAAAATCAAAAACCCATAAGTCAAAAACCTATGAAGGAGACTTACGAAGCTAGGGCATCCCGCTCACTGTAATTCCAAAAAAGGAAACAGTTCAGGCAAAAAGAAAAAATAGGGATAATAAAATCAAGGAAAAAAGAGGTTCTACAAACCCTCAACAAAAAAGAATGACTGCCTATTCGAAATAAATCATCAACATCCGAATCATCACTGGAAAATCAGAGCAAAGACTCAAACAAGGTCCAACGTACGATCAACTGAGTTTAGGTTTGGAGAACATCACGAAGAATGGGTGGGTACAAATAATTTGAGCCTTTATCCTTTGTTTCTTAAACCGTGAACCAGGCCACGTTATAACCCTTAAAAGTCCTAGCTGAAGCATGGGTTAGTTCGAAAGCATACTGTTACGAAAGGTATCCTGACTCCTTAAGGCCTACGGTAAATACAGAGTTGATATCACGTTTTACAAACATTAACTTGTTTTGTGAAAAAAAAAAACTGCATTTTCCAAATCTTCAAGACAGACATAAGCTTTGCATTTTTAACATAACTTTGTTTGCATATGACCATTTGTTTGAACAGCAGGGAAATTCGCACGATGAATACCTAGTGAACAAAAGCACTTCCAATCAAGGGGCATGGCCTGATCGTGGTCCATCATCTGGGGCAGTCCAATCAAGATTCGGAGAATCTCTCAAAGGCCAAATAGCCTGGGACAAATCTCCGCCTGAGTCGCTCGGGGCATTGGACGTGAATTCCAGCAACGAATCTTGCCTGATCAAACACCTTCTGGTGGTACGACAAAACACTTCTAACAGGGGCAACTCCCTGCATTCTGAGAACGTGGACATAGTCGAAAAAATACTACGCATAATCAAAGACCCGCTAGGTCGACGTACCTAGGCAAAAATAAGGGCTTCCCGGCGAACCAAAAAGGTTCGAGCAAAAATAAGGGATGAAAAGAAAAAAATCTGTACACCCGGCAAGTCGAAAACCTGAAAAGGCGGCTTGGGCAAAAATGGGTATCCCGGTGGACTGAAAACCCGAAAGGGCGGTCCAGGCAAAAGTTAGGGATCAAAGCGTACGACTATGTCCTGTCATCTTATCACCTGCCTACCAGAGGAAGGTTTATCCATCAACAACTATCAGCACCTCACAGGTCTTCCTCTCATACGTCAGAAACAGGGGCAATAAAGAGCTGTCCAAGCGATCTAATTGTTCTGTCCGTCAAGGTACTAAGATAGGTTCGGCTGAAGAACAACCAAGACACCTTAATTCCCCAGAGAGTGAGTCAGTAAGTCAGTACACTCTCCCCGAGCAAAGTTACAATCAAACCTTAAGGAAGTTGGGTACCCTCCAGCAGATCTCAACATTCCCTAGCAGCAATATACATATATTCTTAACAAGCATCCCCGGCAGTCTTGGTCTAAAGATTGTTCCCCGGCGGCATATCAAATATTCAGAGGAATCCCTTCCAATACAATTCAAAACTTCCCCAAGAGAGTCCAATCCAGTCCCCCAGGAAAGTTGGAACCCATCTCCCCAAGTAGTAAGCTTATCCCCAGTAGATTCTGGAACCTTATCCTCGCAGAACACGAACGCGTCGTCCGGCTTTATTCAAAGAGTTATTTCCTTAACAGGATATAACTGGGTTATCCTCAGCCAAAAGCCACGGAAAGGTCGTCATCAACACAGTTCTTTCTTATCCCCAGCGAAGTCCATCAACACTTCCAACGCAACAAGAGTATCCCCAGCAAGGTATTATCAACACTCAACAAAATATCTCTCTCCCCACAGAGTATTGCTTCACGGCAAGATCGTTAGAGTACTTTCCTCCCCGCAGAGTTATTCCATTCGCCAAGCTTATTCCCCAACGGAGTTATCTTCTCCTATCGGTATTCTTGCAACTATCATCCCCAGCAGGAGTAAAAGCTTATTCTTCAATATCAGCCCAGGAGTGACTTCCCGGCACCCGTCAAGGATTTACTTTCCTAGGCAAAAATATTCATAAACATCACATACATCATTATAGCATGCATAGACGCATCATATCTCACAAATCTCATTTATGTTGAGAACATCATTGCTTGGTCCATATCATGCATGGCATATGACTGACCTTTACCTTTCAGGAAAGATTCAGTTAAATTCTCAAACATATTTCAAGACCTAGACCGGTTCAGTTAATCGACTCCAAAGATTTCTTATCCAGTCCAAGGCCTTCTCTAGTCCAGCTAAATCGACTCCCAACAGATTTTTCTGATGAAGACTCAGTAGAAGTTATCAGGTTTTTCTCAGACGTCCGCTTTTGAGATTATAATTTCCTATGGTTCTCTCCCCGACGGTGCGTGAGATGATAATTCCATCCCAGGTTTTTCTCAGACGTCCGCTTTTGAGATTATAATTTCCTATGGTTCTCTCCCTGACGGTGCGTGAGATGATAATTCCATCCCAGGTTTTTCTCAGACGCCCGCTTTTGAGATTATAATTTCCTATGGTTCTCTCCCCGACGGTGCGTGAGATGATAATTCCATCCCAGGTTTTTCTCAGACGTCCGCTTTTGAGATTATAATTTCCTATGGTTCTCTCCCCAGCGGTGCGTGAGATGATAATTCCATTTCAGGTTTTTCTCAAACGTCCGCTTTTGAGATTATAATTGCCTATGGTTCTCTTCCCGATACTGCGAAGATGGTAATTCCCACCAAGATTTTCTCAACGAGCGTTGTTGAAGTTAAAGTCACCCAAGGGTCTCTCACCGTTCATGCGGAGGTAGTAATTATCCCTAGTTCATTCATCGCCGTTTGAAGCTCCAGATCCAGCTCCTGTAACCAGTCAGGACATATCTATACCAAGCATCTGAAAACCAGCTCCTGCAACATGTCAGGTACTCATTTTTTCTTTTGCAGGTATGCAGGTTCTCGCTAAGGAGTCTCTTATGCGATCAACGTCCAGATGGCATCTATAAGCCCATCATCCTATCCATCAATCTCCAAATGGCATCTATAAGCCCATTCCCGTCATCGCATTGCTACTATGTGAGCGCAAATTTCTGGGCACTCTAGTGTTCAATCATCTTCTACCCTCGGATTACGAAAGGCACGTCAGCCAATCTGCATCCTCAGATCTAAGAAGATTGAATAGGGGCAACTGTTGTACCCCAAAATTTTCCCTCCCATATTCTTCAAGAAATTGCCAAGTCAAGCTTCAAAATTCCCCAAGGGTTGCACAGTTCAAGGGTCTCCTAAACAGTCAAGATTAGGGTTTTTATTCTGATCAAGAAAATGAAGTTTCCAAAGGTCCAATCAAGTCTCACATGCCTACAAATATGGTCAAGCATCCTCATGTCAAGTTTCAAGACTTTCAGCACAAAATTGCACAGTCAAAACCCTAAATTGCACTACAGTCAACTGCAGGGGCAAAATGGTCATTTGACAGTCAAAAGTTCAAATTTTTGGTCAACATATCATTTTGAAGCCACAAACATCATTTGATCAATTCTTGATCATGATTCTCAAAGCTTGGCTCAAAAATCATCAAAATGCAAAAGTTTCCTTATTTGGACAGTTGAAAAAGTCAACTGTAAATTGACCAGGGCATAACTTTCACATGGATTATCAGAAAAATTCCATCCAAAGCTCATTTTGAAGAGAAAGACATTTCCTACAACTCATCTTCATACTTCAAGTCCAAGAAATGCTCTCACAAAAAGTTATCAATTTCAACATTATAGGTCATTTTCAAAAGTCAACAAAAAGGGACTTTAAGTCAAAAGCCATAACTTGAGATTGGTAAATCCAAATGACATGGGACCAAAGGCATTGGTTAGAGGACTCAAAGACCTTTCCAAAATGTCCAAGAACATGAGCAAAGCTTAAAAATTGAGCAAGTTATGCCTTGTGGAAGTTGGGAAATTTTTGGATATTTTGAAAAGTCAACATTGATTCAAATGACCTAAAATTGCTAATGGGCCTATTTTTCTTCCATAATTCATTATTCCAAGCATGTGCACGACCACTTGGCCCAAAGGGAAGTTTTTATTCATTTTTTATTTATTTATTTGGATTTTTATTAATAATAATTCATTTAAATTAAAATAAATACATGAAAAATGCTTAACCTAGTTTTTCAATCTTTTTGTGCACATTATATCATCAAGATTTCGTGCCTAGCTAAATAAGGAAAGAACCAATGCAATTGGATGTGATTTGGTAGCAAAAGCATGTGAAAAAAAGATTTGAAAATCATGGTGGAAAAATCAAATATTGCATTCTTTAATTCATGGATTCTAATCAAGTTTTTCAACCCTAATTGGTTTCATACATAAGCACAAGCAAGACCTAATGCCTGAGAACCACGAAGCTGCGCAGAAACTCCATTCACAAACTTGAAATTTTCTTTGAAAACTCAAATTCTGAAAACCTACTTGCAGGTCGATTCAAGCCTCAAAACCTATTCCATTACCTTGCCAGGGTTGCCAGTAAACGATTCTAATCAAAAACATCCATCATAACTTCAAGAATTGGTAAAACGAGCTGGACCTGTACAAAGAAAATTTCTAATTCGTGCATCTCAATTCATGCATTTTTTGTGAATTTTAATATTTGATTCATATTCCTTGTGTGATTCTGAAGCTAACCATCTATCTTGATTGAGTTTTTGCATGCTATATACGATTTCACCATTATTGTTTTCTAGGGTTTTGCAAGCTTGAAATTGGGGGTTTTCAGATAGTGTAAAATTAGCCTACCACGATGCCATGGTTATGATCAGCACACTTGGACGAAGACAAAGCCACCCTCGCGCCTAATTTATGATGATCCCTGGGCTAGTCGCTATTTTTCATAAACATGCCTAAGGGAACACCATGAAAACCGTGGCCTATGTTTTATGTTTCAGGGAATAAGGAAGAAGAAGGCTAGGTGGCTACCAACGATTGGCCTGTTTAAATTTTCGCGCTCAGACCCACTAACGCTTTTGTTTTCTTTTATAATATTTGTTGGTTATTATATGTTAAACGCGTGTAAATTGGTCCAGTGGTAAACACAGTGGTTGGCAATGTTAATGACCTGGGTTCGAGCCCCAGGTCTTCATCCTTTCAATATTATTTTTCAACTCATATTCCTATGCAGATTCAATAGCAAAGCACACCGTGCATCCTCAAAAATCAACGTCCACGTGTCCCAGAGCATCAGATCAAAGGCCATGAGTTGAAGACCATGGTGAGCCCCAGTCAACACGCCAGCACGCTGCCTGGAAAAAGTCAAAAGGGCCAATTGCTAATGGGCCAGATTACTGAAAAAAAACCTCCATGTTGGGGACTACAACCCCCCTTTGGTTTGCAAATTTTCTTAACTTTCACTATTTTTTATAATTTTTATTTTCTTTTAATTATTGTTTGTTTAATTAATTTAATGTTTTCATAAAATACATAAAACATAAAAAATCAGAAAAAAAGAAAAATAATAAATATTTTATTTTAGTATGTATATTTTAAATAAATTTGCATGTAAATTAATTAGTTTTAAATTAGGGTCTTAATTTTAACTTTTTTAATAAAAATCTAAAAAACATAGAATTAGGGTTTAACTAATTTTCATCTTTTTTTCTTTTATAATAATTAAATATTAGATATTTATTTTTATAATTAAATTGTATATAAAAATTAGGGTTAATTTTAGGTTAAAAACTTCAACATTTTTCTTAATAAATTAAAAATAATTAGAATTAGGGTTAGCATCTTATTTTAATTTTAACTAACTCTCTCTTTTCATTAAAATCATAAAATACCAAAAAAACAATTTCCTTTCTTTTTTAATTAATTAATGTCACCATGTAATCTAATTTTGCAAAAGGGTCCAACGCCCTCGTTTAATTCTTATTAAATCGCATATTTATTTTATTCCGTTTAAATATTTATGTATCTCTCCCAAAGCCGTGTAATTAACTTCTCGCACTTTATTTTCTTTTACTTTCTTTATTTTTCTGTCAAATCGGGTCCTGGTTTAACTTTGGCGATGTGGACCCGCGCCTTTTGTAATAGCTTAGAATTTTTACCTTCTCGCAATTTTTAATTGTTAATCAAGGCATGAAAGAATGTATGGACAAAAATAAAAAACAAACGTTAGATCACCAATAACATGACAAGATAAATGCAAATTAACATGACACACAAATCGCACACACCACCCCTAGGGTACGCCTCACTGTTGCCTTGCCTCGAAAGGTGATCGTCGAGTAGAGGATGTCTTAGTAAGTCCTCATGATTCGGGAACCTGGCATGAGGGTAGCTTCTAAGGTGTCTTCCCATTGCTCTGGTGATCACCATGTCCCGAACCTCGAATTGACCCGAACACCTCCAACGGTGGTGCTACCTACCTCTCAATGGTGGGATGGCACTACTTTAAAGGACATTTACACAGACGAATTCCTTAGGGTAGGTAGACGACTCTAGATACTTGCTCTAATTTCAAAACAAATCAAAAATACTTTTCACACCGACACCTTTTCAAAAAAAAGCTTTCGAAAGCAATTTTTCAAACACTCTTGAGGACTGATACAAGAGTCGAACTGGAATTTTCAAAGAAACTTTTTAAAACCCACAGTTGAAAAGCAAACAAACCATTTTGAAAACACAAGTGAGCAAGTATCTAAGAGCCCATGGATAACCATGGATAGAAAGGGTGCTAACATCTTCCCTTTCTATAACCTACCTCCCGAACCGAGAGCAATCTCTTTAAGGAATTTTTCTGTGCTTTTGTCCTTTCCATTTGGAGAAAATAAAAGACGGTGGCGACTCTTGCTTCCGCGACATTTCGTGAACCAGCGTTAAACAGTCAGTTCCAGATCCACCGATCACAAATTGTTACAAAGGTTGCCTAGACAAGGCATCTTTTTCAAAACATTTTCAAAACCACACACACAAAGAACCATTTCAAGCAATTGAAAAATAAAGGAAAGTGATCTAAAAACAAGTAACTAGGAGCCCATGAATAACCATGGATGAAAAGGGTGCTAGCACCTTCCCTTTTCATAATCTACCCCCCGAACCCACGAAAACATCTCAAAGGTCTTTCCTGTGCTTTTTGACCTTTCCTTAGGATAAAATAAAAAGTCGGTGGCGACTCTTGCTAAACCGAAACATTTGCGAACACAAACGCAAACCTCAAGTCAGTTCTCCCACCGTATCACAGGCTCAAAAATGAACTTTGTACAAAAGTTTGCTTTTCAAGGACAACAGTGGTACTTTTATGCCACACGTGGGAAGATCCTTTGGATAAAGGCTCAAAAGTTGGTGTAAGAATTAAATGATGGTGAGATTTAACAAGCAAGAAAGCCTGCAACATGAGATTATGCAGAAAGCTTGAATCTGGATCAGAAGTTCTGCATAAACGTAACTTGGATTAAGAACAAAAAGTCCAACTTCAGATCTTTGAATCTCCCTGCTCCAGCATGATCTGAAGGAGTTCTCAGACTTTTCAGAAAGCTTGTAACATGCTTTGTAAACCCTCTTTGAATTAGTTTTGCAAACTCTGATTGTACCTTTGTGAAAATTCGCCCAGAAGTTCTAACCAAATTCTGACTTAGAAAGCCTCAGAATTTACTAAGTGTGAACGTGTCTTCAAAGATTTATAACTTGAAATCCCATCATTTCTAGGAGAAGTTATATTCTGCAATGTTTTAGATATCACTTAGATCTAAAACTCTTGTGTCAGAAGTTCTTCCTGGATCAATTTGCATCATGATGAAAATCTGGCCAGAAGTTTTGAACTTATCATCTTTTCTTAACACTTAGAAAAACTTCTAAGTGTTTAGAACTTTGACTTTTCCCAAGTAATTTTGACTTTTGATTTTCTCGGTGAACCAACTTCATGTTCTAACATGTCTTGATGAAATGTGATTCTTGAAACTTCATTTTGATCCAAAAGTCAAAGTTTGACTTTTTAGTGTGCAATTTGACCGTTTTACCCTTGTGCTAATTCCACCCTAAATTGATGTATCAATGCTGCAAACTTGAGCCATAGAAGATTTTGTGAGAAAATTCTTGATAAGTGAGAGGGCAAATTTTGGGGTACAACAGCTACCCCTGTTCAATCTTCTTAAACCTGAAGAGTTAGATTGGCGAGTCTGCCATTCATGACTTGAAGGTGGAAGATGATTAAACACTAAAGTGCCTAGAAATATGCACTCGATGATGTGGTAGTTGGCTGTGTAGGAAATGGGCTTAAAGATGCCATTTGGAGAGATGATGGAAAGTTGTTGGAGATGGGCTTATAGATGCCATCCAGAGTGACTGTGGAAGGTATTAGGATAAATCTTTTGGTTGATTTATACTGAAATAATAGATGTCATTTGCCTGTTTTTAATTGGAAGAGATAAATCTAACTAGGAGAGGACTTTTGGTCGCCTGTGTAGGGCTGCTTTATGAGACATATCAGGGGGAAGCCTGGGTAGGACTGCTTCAGGATTAGTCCGTGTAAAATTGCGTCTGGAAATATAGAGAAGGAACCTAGGTAGGGTTGCTTCATGATGAGTCCGTGTGAAACTTCATCTGGAAATGTATGAAAAGGAATCTGGGTAGGGTTGCTTCATGATGAGTTTGTGTAAAACTGCATCTAGGAATGAGAAGGAACCCGGGTAAGGTTGCTTCAATGATGAGTTCGGGTAAAACTGCATCTAGGAATGAGAACGAACCTGGGTAGGGTTGCTTCAGGATGAGTCCGTGTAAAATTGCATCTGGAAAGGAGAAGAAACCTGGGTAGGGTTGCTTCAGGATGAGTCAGTGTTGTTGTACCCCAATTTTTGCCCCTAATATCCCTTCATCATACCATATTGATTCAATCACAACAAGAGCACATTAGGGCTTTTAGTTTTCCTCCCTATCTTTAGCTTTGCTCTTTGAGGAATCACCAAGAACCTTGACTTATTTTTCTTTAGTGATCATTCATTTTTTTTTACTTTCCTTTTAATTAATAAAATTCAATGTTGGTTTGTCTCACTTGTCAAAAATGCAGGTAAAGGTAATGTGGCTTAGCAAGTTGATCCATGGGTTCATGAGTTTATTTCCATGCCCTAGTCAACAAAGCTTGAGAAATCCAAACCTCACCATCTCACTTGTCAAAAATGTAGGTAAAGGTAATGTGGCTTAGCAAGTTGATCCATGGGTTCATGAGTTTATTTCCATGCCCTAGTCAACAAAGCTTGAGAAATCCAAACCTCACCATTGAAGTTGTTTTGGAAGAAATGGCATGGAAAGGTTTATTTTGGTTCACTACATTTCAAAGTTATCAAAATTGATTCAAAAATACAAGGGGTTGATTGTAGAAGTTGTCATGGTTGGACAATGCCTTGTTCCCATTGGTCACCAGTGAATATTTCTCTCATTTCTCAAGATATGGAAGTGGTTTTTGTGGATATGAGTTCTAATTATCATCCTCAACAACTTCTATTTACAAAGCAAGAATGTTGGTACAAGAAGGTTGTTCAGAATTGTCAAAGTTCTTCAAAGCATTTTCTTGATCTAGGAGCTAGGGTTTTGAACTTCAAAGAAGTATATCTTGCTCATCTTTTGGTATTTTTGAGTGATTCCAAAAACATCCTTCTCTTCAAATGGTTATTAACAAATCACTTCAAAAGTTTCAAGGAGTTTTCGAACTAACCCATGCTTCAATTGCGACTTTTGAAGGGTTGTAATGTGGCTTTGTTCACGGTTTAAGAAACAAAAGATAAGGCTCAAAGTGTATTTGTACCCACCCATTCTTCATGATGTTCTTCAGTCCTAATCTCAGTTAATTGTGCGTTTAAACTCCAATTGAGTCTGGAATGACGTTTTGGTGATAGTTCAGACAAGCTTTTTCCAATAGAAACTTAGCTAAAAAACCTTTAACCCCACTTCTTGTCTCCTAATTGGCTATGACGTCGGCCCTCTTCACATGTAAAGCTTCAGCAATGACTTCAGGTTTTGGAATCCCTTCTAGACCGGTGAATGGTATATGATTAAGCACGGGCACCCCTAAGAGTAGAGAGAACTCTTCTAATGTAGGTACCAACTGATAGTCCTGGAAAGTGAAACAATGATGTACGGGATCAAAGAATTGGAATAGTACACACATCATCTCTTCTTGGAAGTTGGATGTAGCCAAACTGAGGAGTCGACCATATTTCTTGGTAAAAGGAGAATCTCCGGGCACTCTTGAAGCTAGCTCTTGAAGTTGAGGATGTGCTTTTACAAAGCTGATTCGGATGGTGTTTCTTCGGAGAGAAGTCATGTCCTACAAAACAAAAACAAAGATAAATTTCTAAATCCTTGAAATGGTTACTGAGTATGCATATGATGTTGATGATGTTTATGATGTTTATGTACAAGCAAACATATACACACACAACAAACAAGTCCATAAGTTTTAGGCTTGCATGAGTTTTGTAGGTAAGTACCCTCTTGAAGTCTAGTTGGCTCAACCTGTCCTAGAAATAATGATCGGGTTCTAAAGGATCTCAATATCACCGACCTTTCTTTTAGGCATTGTCTCAGCATAACAATCTTTTCTTGCGGCCGAGATATCCTAAAAGTCTAGCCTCAATGAGTGTAGTATCGAGTATCAACCAATTTTCAGCTTTACACCGAAACCGGTTACCTCACTACGTCTTAATGGCCATGTTTGTTCAATTAGGGTTCTAAGGTCAATTAGTGCTTCATGACGCCACTCAGCAGCCCCGTATTCTCCTCGATTCACCACGAGGGATACCGGTACCAACAAATGCGTCACACTAACATAGCCATTGTCTCAACCATATCGGTCTATGTCGTACAGTCTCCATAATCTATTGCTATTTACCTAAAAAGGTTCCCTAAATCCGGGTGGAGGATCAAAGCAAGCCCAATACAAAGAACTAAATATAAAGCACATAAATCAAATAATGAAAGCGAGTAAAGGTGATCTAACCCTAAGGTAACCCCACTTTTTTTTAATTTATCCCCAACAGAGTCGCCAGTTCTGTGATACGGTGGGAGAACTTGACTTGGTGTTTTGCATTTTGATCGTATTTATGCGGATAGCAAGAGTCGCCACCGACTTTTCTTTTATCCAAAAGGAAAGGTAAAAAGCACAGGAAAGACCTTTCGAGATTATTTCTCGGGTTCGGGGGGTAGATTATGAAAAGGGAAGGTATTAGCACCCTTTTCATCCATGGTTTTCCATGGGCTCTTAGTTACTCGTTTAGACCACTTGCTTTTATTTGACAGTGTGCTTGTGGTGTGGGCTTTGAAAGTGTTTTGAAAAAAATCTCTTTGTAATGGTTCTCGTTTCTATAAGAACGCGTACAAAGTTTTATTTCGAAAGATAGTTCAAAGATGTATTTGTGGAACGTGTTTTTGAAAGTGTTTTGAAAGGACGTTTTGCAATGGTTCTCGTCTCTATAAGAACGTATACAAAATGTTTTGTCTTTTGAAAATATTTTGAAATGAAAGTGTAGGTGTAAAAAAAAATTTATCGTGAGCAAGCGAGTAACTAGGAGCAAATCTACCTACTCGAAAGGTCGTAAATGCTCTTTTCTTTCTCCTTTAGATGTTGCCATCTTACTATTAATTTGGTAAGAAGCCCCATCGTTGGATGTGAAGGGACAGGCGTGGGTCAATTTTTACAGTCATCGAAGGCAACTTATGAGACGTTTTAGCAATTTTCGTAAGGGACGAGATCGTTTTATCAAAGGCAACGTCGAGGGTCATCTAGGGACTACGATCTTTTTATCGAAGGGTCATTGCTAAAGCGTCCCATATTCGAGGGACATGACTGTTTTTCGATAGGCAATGAAATGGGATTACCCTAAGGGTGCGTGCGTGAATAGTATGTTTGATTGCATGCATTTTAATCTTGATTAAGATTGTCAATTTTATTGTTTTCATGTCTTGCCATACATCCTATTTACTAGCAATATATGAAAAGTAAATAAAATGCGAAAAATAAGAACTAAGTTATTACATCGCTTTAGGGGGTGGGGGTACATATTTATGAATGAGGGTTGCAAGTAAAATTAAATCCTAAATTATTATTACAACCATATCGAAATGGATTAGAATGTGCAAGAAACGAAATTGATTATTTATTTAAGAAAAGGAATAAGTTTGTTTAAAAATATTTTTGGTCTTTTGTTTTAAGAAATAAAGTGAATCATGAAAAAAATGTTTTTGGAGTTTGTTGATTAATGAAATAGAAAGTGATAACAAAAATAGTGAGAAAAAGTAAAAATAGAATCAGCGCGTTGCTGATTAAGGGAGGTCAGAAATTCTGACCCTGGCGCACTGCAAAACAAAGTTCCTGTTAGTAACAAAAAAAACAAAAGTAAAGTCAAAAGTTCTGAGTCCGCTGGGAGCACATCAGCCTTCAGAAGTTCTGATACCATCGGCAACAGAGGAGGTTTCAGAAGTTCTGATATCACCAGTAACAAAGTGGATTTCAGAAGTTCTGATTCCACTGGAAGAACTTGGTCTCTCTTTCCATGCTAGTCAGAACATATGCATTTGGTCATTTCTCCATAAAACAGAAGATATGTATATGACAATTATAGCAGATTTCGCAGCATTTCTGAAGCAAGAAATATCAGAACCAATCAGAGGCAAGTGTGAATCTGTTAATCCTAATTCTGAGTTCTAAATTCTTTCAGAAGTTCTGAAACTGATTTATTCCATGCTTAGGCAAGCAAACACATGCACTCTCAGAATATGTATAACGTCAGATATATGATATTTACATTGTATTTTTGGATATGCAAATCTGATAATGCTGAAACAATGTGGTAAGAGTCATCAGAAACTTACCTTTCAGTTGGAAAAGATTCTGCCAGCTGGAGGTTGGTCCTGGACTTGGGTGATGTTCTGAGCTGCTTCTTCATGTACTCAGCAAGATGGAGGTTTTCAACTTCTAGAATGGCCAATGGGTGATACTCTGACTTCTTTGAGGCGGAGGTAAATGTAGGGTGTATAGCAATATGAACACAGAAGTTAAAATAACTTCTAGTATATGAACCAACAAATGTGGGGATGGTTCTAGTCAAAGAACAATGGAGTTTTTATGCTAGAATCAAATGTTAAGGGTTTGTATTTTGGTGTTTACGGCTCTCTTTTTTTTTATTCTTGGAATTCTGCAAAGATTCAAGGCCCTTTTTTTTCTTTTGGTGATTCTCTCTCTCTCTCTCTCTCCAAAAACCAACCTCTTCAACGTGTGATGGAACAAGCTATTTATAGATGGATTTTGTTCTGGTTTTGGGGGGAAAAACAAATGAGTTTTTTAAACATTTTTGGCATACTGCCCCTTTGTTTTTAAATCATAGTTTTTTGTAGGCTAATTTAGTGCAAGAAAAACGCAGGCGTGGACTGGATCAGCAGCACCTTGGAGTGTTATGGCAGCTGGTTTGCAGGACTGTGCCAACGCAGGGCAGCAGGTTAAGGTTTGGGGTTTGGTGATGTTATGATTGCATAAAATTAGAAACGTAATCTCCAAAAGCTGAAGGGGCATCTTCTGACCAGAGCGTTAAACATAGCCTCTGCATGTTGAAGAACCATGTTCTGACTGAAGTATTATGTTCTGACCGAAGAGCATCATTTCTGTATGTTCTGATTGAAGCGTTACGTTCTGAACCATGTTTGCAACTTCTGATTGAACTTGCATAGAGGTTGGCTCAGAAGTTCTGAAGTGTCATATTCTTTGGACACTTAGAAAATTTTCTAAATGCTTGGAAAATTTGATTTTCAAAGTAACTTCTGACTTTTGATTTTTGATGAACCAATTTCATGCCTTAATGAAATATGGTTCTTGGAACTTGATTTTTGATTTAAAATTCATAGTTTGACTCCTTTGGTGTGTAAATGACCATTTTTCCCCTGTGAATGATTCTCTTAAAAATTTGTAATTTCAGATTTGCAACTGGATGAAAACAAACTTGAGGGTCCAGGTTGATCCTTTGAGAAATGAGAGGGAAAATTTTGGGATACAACAGCTGCCCCTGTTCAATCTTCTTAAATTTGAAAAGTGAGATCGACGTGTTTGTCGTTCGTGGCTTGAAAGTAGAAGATGATTGAACACTAGAGTGCCAAGAAATTTGCACTTGATGATACGTTGGTTGATTGTGTAGGGAATGGGCTTAAAGATGCCATTTGGAGAAATGATGGAGAGTTGTCAGAGATGGGCTTATAGATGCCATCCAAAAGTGATTGTTGACAGAAAGTCTGAACTTGATTTTAACAGAAAACAAATCAGAATAAACCGTTGAGAGATTTATCTGAACCAGTAAGAATCTGGAAACGAATCAGAATAAACTGTTGAGAGATTTATCTGAACCAGTGAGAATCTGGAAATGAATCAGAATAAACCGTTGAGAGATTTATCTGAACCAGTGAGAATCTGGAAACGAATCAGAATAAACCGTTGAGAGATTTATTTGAACCAGTAAGAATCTGGAAACGAATCAGAATAAACCGTTGAGAGATTTATCTGAACTAGTAAGAATCTGGAAACGAATCAGAATAAACCGTTGAGAGATTTATCTGAACCAGTAAGAATCTGGAAACTAATCAGAATAAACCATTGAGAGATTTATCTGAACCAGTAAGAATCTGGAAACGAATCAGAATAAACCGTTGAGAGATTTATCTGAACCAGTAAGAATCTGGAAACGAATCAGAATAAACCATTGAGAGATTTATCTGAACCAGTAAGAATCTGGAAACGAATCAGAATAAACCGTTGAGAGATTTATCTAAACTAGTAAGAATCTGGAAACAAATCAGAATAAACCGTTGAGAGATTTATCTGAACCAGTAAGAATCTGGAAACGAATCAGAATAAACCGTTGAGAGATTTATCTGAACCAGTAAGAATTTGGAAACGAATCATAATAAACCGTTGAGAGATTTATCTGAACTAGTGAGAATCTGGAAACGAATCAGAATAAACCGTTGAGAGATTTATCTGAACCATTGAGAATCTGGAAACAAATCAGAATAAACCGTTGAGAGATTTATCTGAACCAGTAAGAATCTGGAAACAAATCAGAATAAATCGTTGAGAGATTTATCTGAACCAGTAAGAATCTGGAAACGAATCAGAATAAACCGTTGAGAGATTTATCTGAACCAGTAAGAATCTGGAAATGAATCAGAATAAATCATTGAGAGATTTATCTGAACCAGCAAGAATCTGGAAACGAATCAGAATAAACCGTTGAGAGATTTATCTAAACCAGTAAGAATCTGGAAATGAATCAGAATAAACCGTTGAGAGATTTATCTGAGCCAGCAAGAACCAGCCTTTTCTCGGAAACTGGTCTGTATTTGACTTGTTGAAAATTTATGGTCTGTCGGAAGTTTGTTGATGATAATTTCCTGAAAAGATGAAGAGTTAATTGTATGCAATGTTATGATGTATATGATGCATGGGGTGATATTTGCTTCTCAAAATGAATTAGATTGCACTGTATGTACTTGTGTTGTCAATGCTATGACGTATGAATGCAAATGTATGGACTTTAAAGATTATTTTGTGTCGTAGCGTTGCTAGAAGCAGGGAAAATAAATCCCTTTTGAAGCACTGATGGGTGAGTTTCCAAGTATAAAATCTGTTGCAAAAGGGAAAAGCCAGACATTGTTTGTAGTCTTCGTGATATCCTGTTGGGGAAATCTGAGAAGTTGGGCAACTCACTGGGGACATTTTGGACCGGTGGTTGAAATTTTTTGCTCTGGCTGGAGAAAGTACCTACGGGGGTTTTATGGAATGGCTTACAGATATTATTCTATTTCTTAAAGTCATTAGTAATTGTCCTTCCGTTTCTTTTCGTTTATTTGTAACAGTAATCACATTCAAATGCATATGTTCAAAAATAAATCATTGGACGTTTTTGTAAATAAAAGATAGAAATAAAGAAAAACAGATGGTTTTGCACTTTCAAAAGGGATATCTTTGTATTAACTTGAACAAGTATTTTTTGTACAATGAGACGAGCATTCTAGCAAGAGAATGTCGTCGTAAAAAATGAAAATTGTTACAGAGAAAAGATAGTTATGTGAAATAATCCCATGGGGTTCCCATTCTGCTATAGCCTTCATGTCTCTGAATGCCTTGTCCGCTTGTCGCCTCGGCGAAGTCTATTGGATTGATTTAGAGCCAATTGAGTTGATTGGTTGATGTTGAAGATTGTCTGCCAGATGATTTAACGGGACAAAGTCATACGCTTCAATCCCTAACTTTTGCCTGGACCGCCCTCTCGGGTTTTCAGTCCACCGGGATACCCTTTTTTTCCCAAGCAGCCCTTTCGGGTTTTCAACTTGTCAGGTGTACAGATTTTTTATTTTCATCCCTTATTTTTGCCCAAACCCTTTTGGTTCGCCGGGAAGCCCTTATTTTTTCCTAGGCCAGTCAACCTAGCGGGTCTTTGATCATGCGTAGTATCTTTTAACTATGTCCGTATTTACAGGGTGCGGGAGGTCGTCACCATCCATAGTAGTCAAGATCATTGCTCCACCAGAGAAAATGCTTTTGATTAAAAACGGCCCTTCATATGTAGGGGTCCATTTTCCCTTGGGATCACCTTGTGGCAAAATGATACGCTTGATTACCAAGTCACCGACCCGATATACCTGACATTTGACCTTTTTATTAAAAGCTTTGGTCATGCGTTTTTGGTACATCTGACCATGACAGATAGTTGTAAGCCTCTTCTCATCAATCAAGTTTAGTTGGTCAAACTGAGTCTGGATCCAATCTTCTTCACTCAAACCAGCATCCTTCATGATTCTTAGAGAGGGGATCTGGACCTCAATAGGCAAGACAACTTCCATGTCGTATACGAGAGAAAAAGGTGTTTCCCCAGTTGATGTGCGAATTATGGTACGATACCCATGGAGAGCGAACGGTAGCATCTCATGCCAGTCTTTGTATGTGACTGTCATTTTCTGTATGATCTTTTTAATGTTTTTGTTAGCAGCTTCTACAGCACCATTCATCTTTGGTCGGTAAGGGGAAGAATTGTGATGCTGAATCTTGAATTGCTCGCACAAGGCGGTGATCATAGTGTTGTTTAGATTCGTACCATTATCAGTGAGGATTCTCTCTGAGATACCATACCGACAGATGAGATTCTGTTTGATGTACCGAGCGACCACATTCTTAGTAACAGAAGCAAAAGAAGCTGCCTCAACCCACTTTGTAAAATAGTCGATGGCCACTAAGATGAAGCGGTGTCCATTGGAGGCCGTTGGCTTGATCTCCCCAATCATATTGATCCCCCACATAGCAAAGGGCCAAGGATCCGTCAAGACATTCAGAGGAACTGGAGGTACGTGTACCTTGTCAGCATAAATTTGACACTTATGACAAGTCCGAGAATATTGGTAGCAATCTGCCTCCATGGTAGACCAATAATAGCCTGCCCGTAGGATTTTCTTTGCCATTGTATGCCCACTAGAATGAGTACCAAAAGTGCCTTCGTGTAATTCACCCATGATCCTTTCAGCCCCATCCTTGTCTACGCATTGAAGCAATAGAGTCATGACTGCGTTTATACAAAATGCAGTTACTAAGGAAGAATTTAGCTGAGAACCTTCTTAGGAACTTCTTGTCATTCACCGAAGCTCCTTCTGGATATTCCTGGGACTCGAGATACCTCTTGACTTCATGAAACCAAGGTTGGTCCACTACCTCTTCAGTATTAATCTCGTGACAGTAGGTTGGTTCATCCATCTGCTCAATGGTGATTTGAGGAGCCTCGTTATCCCAATTAAGTTTAAACATAGATGACATCGTAGCTAATGCGGCTGCTAGCTGATTTTCTTCTCGCGGGAAATGCTCGAAGGTAATCTTCTCGAAATGCGGCAACAATGTTAACACATGTTCTTTATAAGGGATAAGGTTGGGGTGCTTGGTGTCCCATTCCCCTTTGACTTGACTGATGACCAAGGTTGAATCTCTAAATACATCCAAGTGTTTGATCCCCAAGTCTATAGCAGCTTTGAGACCGAAGATGCATGCTTTGTATTCTGCCATGTTGTTTGTACAGTTGAAGAAAAGTCTGGCAGTAAAGGGAGTATGACATCCTTCTGGAGATATGAGTACGACATCGATACAATTTCCAAGTGCGTTGGATGCCCCATCAAAGAACAGGGTCCATCGGGATCCTTGTTCAGGTCCGTCATATGGCCTGATTTCTTCACAGTTGTCTAACGTCATGATGTCTTCATCCGGGAATTCAAACTTCATGGACTGATAGTCTTCTACAGCTTGGTGAGCAATATGATCAACTAATAAACTGCCCTTTATAGCTTTCTGGGTAGTATATTGTATGTCATATTCTGTCAGGATCATATGCCATCTTGCTATTCTCCCAGAAAGAGCGGGCTTCTCAAAGATGTACTTTATCGGATCTATTTTAGATATCAACAAAGTAGTGTGGGCCAGCATATACTGTCTCAGCCGGCGAGAAGCACATGCCAGAGCGCAGCAAGTTTTCTCGAGTAGTGAATATCTTGTTTCACAGTCGGTAAACTTTTTGCTCAGGTAATAAATAGCATGCTCTTTTCGGCCAGACTCGTCATGCTTCCCCAACACACACCCTATTGAGTTTTCTAAAACAGTTAGATATAAGATCAATGTCCTTCCCTGGACAGGTGGCAACAACACAGGAGGTTCTTGCAGGTATTCTTTGATTTTGTCAAAAGCAACTTGGCATTCGTCGTTCCATCTGACTACTTGATCTTTCTTCAAGAGTTTGAAGATTGGCTCACAAGTAGCTGTCAGGTGAGAAATAAACTTGGCTATGTAATTCAGACGTCCCAAGAATCCTCTGACTTCTTTCTCAGTACGAGGAGACGGCATTTCTTGTATCGCTTTAACCTTGGCAGGATCAACTTTGATACCCTTGTTGCTGATGATAAAGCCTAAGAGTTTACCAGACCGTACTCCGAATGTGCACTTGTTTGGATTTAATCTCAACTTGTACTTCTTCAGCCTCTCAAACAGTTTCTGTAAGTGATCAAGGTACTCTTCTTCCGTCTGCGATCTGGCTATCATATCGTCTACGTAGACCTTTATCTCATGATGTATCATGTCATGAAATAAAGCTACCATGGCGCATTGATAGGTTGCCCCAGCATTCTTCAGTCCGAATGGCATGACCTTATAGCAGAAAGTGCCCCACTGTATAACAAAGGTCGTTTTCTCCATATTCTCAGGCGCCGTTTTGATTTGGTTGTAGCCCGAGAAGCCGTCCATGAAGGAAAACACTTTGTGTTTCGCCGTATTGTCAACTAAGATGTCGATATGGGGGAGTGGGAAATCATCTTTGGGGCTTGCCCTGTTTAAGTCTTCGTAGTCCACACACATCCGCACTTTACCGTCTTTCTTGGGTATAGGGACAACATTGGCCACCCATTGGGGATAAGAGGTGACAGCCAAAAATCTGGCATTGAATTGCTTCATAACTTCTGCTTTGATCTTTTCAGACATATCAGGCCTCATGCGATGAACCTTCTGCTTTATCGGGGGACAATCTTCCTTTGTAGGCAGACGATATACCACAATGTCTTCATCAAGTCCCGGCATGTCTTCGTACGACCAGGCAAAGATCTCAACATAATCGTGCAATAGCTGAATCAGACGCTCCTTGACATTAGGTTCCAAGTTGGCACCCACCTTGACCTCTTTCTTATCTTCCTCAGTTCCCAAGTTAACTATTTCTACCGGCTCTTCGTGTGGTTGAATGGTTCTTTCTTCTTGTCACAACAACCTGGCCAACTCCCCCGGCACTTCATAATCTTCCTCACCTTCGTCGTCGGCTTGGTAGATCGGATTTTCAAAGTCAAATTAGCCATAGCATAACTGTTACCCATGGGATCCTGAGTGGATGTAGATCTGCATTTTTAATATGTGAGTGTGTGTGTAAGAGCATAGCTACCTTTGAAAGAAATGAAATGTAAGAAAGAAATGAAATGTAAGAAAGAAAAGACGAAGAAAACAAAATTTGATGCAAAAACGTCCATGATTCATTAATTACATATGAGAATGAAGTGACAACCCTTACAAATGGACCATTGTGCCTTGGGTAAGACACAAGGTTTTTAAAAAAGTCTGAATTGTTTAAATATTATAAGCCTTAAAATATTAAAAGATAAATACTCTTGAATAAAAGTAATAGGAATGAAATCTTTGGCCTCCCAATTGTTGAGCCCTCCGCCGATGGTTGGAAATATCCATTTGTCCATGTCACAGCTGCTATCACTGTCTCCTATTGCATTGACTCCTTGATTGCTGATACGCAAAGGTGGTCCCCCAGCGCGAGAATGTCGAACAGCTTTCTGAGCCTCTAAAGTGAACCCCAAACCAAATTTGTCGGACTTGTATGGAATATCCAGAAGCTGACCCCAGATAGTACATCCTCCCTCTTCAACTACTGCTCGAGCGTCTTTCAACGAGGCTATATTTAGTAGAGGTCTGGTAATCTTCGGGACCTTTGGAGTAGACTTGCGTGATACGGTGGGAGAACTGACTTGAGGTTTTGCGTTTTGTGTTTGCAAATGTTTCGGTTTAGCAAGAGTCGCTACCGACTTTTTATTTTATCCAAAGGAAAGGTCAAAAAGCACAGGAAAGACCTTTGAGATGTTTTCTTGGGTTCGGGGAGTAGATTATGAAAAGGGAAGGTGCGAGCACCCTTTTCATCCATGGTTATCCATGGGCTCTTAGTTACTTGTTTAGATCACTTGCTTTTGCTTTTCAATTGTTTGAAATGGTGCTTTGTGTGTGTGGTTTTGAAAATGTTTTGAAAAGAGGCCATCGTTGTGGCAACCTTTGTAATGATTCTTGTTTTATATACAAAGGTGTTTGTCTTTTGAAAAGATGTTTCAATGTTTGAAAGTTTGATTTGGGAAATATTTTAAAGGCAAGGATGTGTTTGAAAGTTTTGTTTTTGTTTTGCCAGGGTACTCAACGTGCTTAACATGGCCAATTTTAAAGGCAACAAGTGGATGAAACCCTAGGGGTGTATGTGCGCATTGTATTGTCATTTTACATGCTTTTTGTCTTTGCATTAGTCAAGCTATTTGTTTGATTTTGGATTTTTTGCATACAAACCCTAATCTCTAACATGGCATAATTGAAAGCATAAATGCATAAAATAAATCTACACTATTACAACATTTGATATGGGAAGGGGGATACAATTTTTTGAATGGGGAATATTTGCAAGAAAATAAAACCCTAATATTTACTATTACATCCAAATTGAATAATTGTTACAAATAATAAATGATCAATATTTAAATAAATAAATTAAACAAATATGCAAAATATTATGAATATGCAAAAAATGTTTTGTTTATTTTTATGTATGCAAAATATTATGAATATGCAAAAAAATGTTTTGTTTATTTTTATGTATGCAAAAATATAATATTTAATGTAAAAAAGAAATAAAAAGATTATTTTTTTATTAAGGGCAAAAACCCTAATTTTCTTTTAAGAAAATAAATACATATTATATGCTTTTTATGTACAATAAAATAAAATATTGAATATACAAAAATAAAATATATTTAGAAAAATATTATTTAAGTGTAAAAAATAAAGGTACAATATTTTTATGTTTTATTCTCAAGTTTTCATTAAATAAAATAAAAGTATGTACTAATTAAATTATTTTTATGTTAGAAAAAATAAAAATAAAATACAAAATAAATGTGAAAATTTATAAAAATATTTTTTGATATTTTTTATGTTTGAAAAATAAGAAAATAAAATTAGAAATGAAAATAAACTCAAAAATATAAAAATATGAAGAAATGGGCCAGTGGGGTGCAATTAGTAATGAGGGGGTGCCAAAAACAAAGTCAGGACCAAGTCCAGCCCATCAGACTTCATCTTCAACCTTTATCTCAAAATTGCGTGCGCCTGGCTTCAAACATGAACAACCTGCATACGTGCTCTAATGAAAAAACCCATAACATCAAAGTTGTAGCATTTTTCAAGACGAATCCAACCATGTAAAGAACTCATCCTAACTCTCAAAGACCAGAGAGAATTTCTCTGGCTCTAAATCCTAACCTAATTTTTTCAGGAAGTTCATGGATTAAATTCTCTTAACACACTTAATTTAAATAAAAACTAAGCATATGTACAGCTTCATGGCTATGAATACTATATTATTTATTCACAAACCTAAGCCTAATAATTCCTAAATAGAGAGATAGGAAGTTGATAAAAACCTGTTTCAGTTGAGATCGTGTATGGTAATGTGGAGCTTTTCAATGAGGCCTGGGGTGTTTGGGAGCTTGCATGAACTTCCTCTGACCTTCCCCAATGCCTAGCTTGCCTTGAATGTGCTTGAACAAGCCTGTGGAACTTAACCTGCACAAGCTAAAATCAAAAATGGCAAACCTTGTAAAGGGAGTTACATTCTGTGTTTAAGGGTTGGGATAGCTTGGATAGGTTATGTGGAATGTGTTTGAACCAGTTTGAGGCAAAACGCACGAGGGGTTTTTGCTATGGAAGTCGAACTACAGGGAGTGCCTTGTTTTGCCAATGGAAGGTGATTTTATGCTATGGGAGGTTTCAGGACTCAAAGGCTCGCGTTTTTGGTTCAATACAATGTATAAAAATTGTCTCAAAAGCTTGCACAAGTTGGTTCTCTCTAATGTTCAAGTTATGTGAATTTTAAGATGTTTCTTGTATATGAAGCCAAAAGCAAAACATGATACAAGATAAGCCTGCACCTCATGCTCTTGGCCCCTCAAGTTGGTGGATATTGTGTGCAGTACAAGATCTTGTTCAAGGCTCAAGAGATGTGGTTTGACATAAAGCACTTTTGACAAAAATGGCAATGTTACCTTTTACCATTTAAGGATTAATTCTTTGTGTAATCCTCTTATGACCAAAACAAATCCATAGACCAATGGATTTGCCTTTAATTATTGAGCATGGAAGGTTTTTGAGACCTGTAATCTAGTGCAAACAAGGCTGATTAGAGTTTGCACCTTGTATCAATATGAACATGCCATGGATGAAAAGTGAGTTTTTTCCAACTTCAAACCTTCGATTCTCCCTAATCACAAATGAGTTTGGAGAGTTCTTGGACATTTTGGAAATCTTGAAATATGCTCTACAATCCATCTTGGAAATTAAATTTGAGATTCCAAGTGGAACTATGTGAAAAATGGTCATGAAGATAGGTCAAAATCCTGCCTAAACTAGGGCAAATTTTCACTAAGTTAAAAGTTTCATGGACCCTTGTTCCAAAAATCATAACTTGAGATCCAAGCTTCTTTTGAGAAAACTTTGTGAATAAAAGTTATAGATTTTGTGCAGTACTACAACTTTCATGTTATAAGTTTTGTTTGAATCCAATTGCATCATGGTGAAAATGTTGGGCAAAGTTGGGAAAAAATAAGAAAATTTCATAACTTCGAAAAATTCTAAGTTATGAAAATTTTCAATTTTAAACCCTAATTTGAAAAATTAGGTTTCTTGATGAACAAGTTTCATGTTTTGACATATTTTAATGAAAAATGACCCTTGGCACTTGATTTTGACCAAAAAGTCAAAGTTTGACTTTTCAGTGTACAGTCAAATTTTGATCAGTTGACTGAAAAATTCATCTGTCAATTCAATGCATTTGAGATCTTTTGAACCTTGTGAATAGGTCAAGATGATGCCATTGAGTCCTTGAATCCATGTTTGAACCCAATTTTCCATTGGCTAGGTTAAAAATCAGAAATTGCCCTTATACAGTCAAAACCCTAAAAATGACCATTTTGCCCTTTTGATGATCTGATCAAATTTCTTGAGGAGTTGTGATCCAAACTTGATCAAATGGTTCATATGAGTTTATAATGTTGATGTGGATCAAAAATTATGAGGTTTGACTGTAAATTGGCCACAGTTGACTTTTTCCCCAATACAGTTGATTTTTAGGTCAACTGTCCAATTGACTGGGCAAAAATCTGATTCAAGGCTTGAAACTTGGTATGGACAATATTGTAAGTCCAACATGAATCGTGAAAGTCATTTTGAGCATTGGAAGTCCAAAAATCCTTGTGCAAACTCAAACCCTAATTTAGGTCATCAGTGCAAGGAGATGTCTTGAGCAGAGCAAAACCCTAATCCTGTCTGGAATTCAAGGAGTCTGGTGGGGGAAATCTTGATAGAATGAGAGGGAAAATTTTGGGGTACAACAGCTGCCCCTGTTCAATCTTCTTGAACCTGAAGAGTTAGATTGGCGAGTTTTCCTTTCGTGACTCGAAGGTAAAAGATGATTGGACACTAGAGTGCCCATAAATTTGCACTCGTCAAAATGTAGCTGAGGGAATGGGCTTAAAGATGCCATTTGGAGATGGTAGAACCTTGCTGGAGATGGTCTTAAAGATGCCATCCAAGACTTGTTTGTTGAGAATCATGGGAATGAATACCAGAATGGTATTCGTATCTGGAACTTATCTGAGTTGTATCTGGAGATTGGATCTGTATGAGCAAAGGAATGGCATCCGTGTTTGGAGCGTATCTGAGCTGTAACTATATTTGATTCCTGAATAAATATCAGAATGACTACCGTGTCTGGAGTGTATCTGTATTGTATCCAAAATATGAGATCTAAATAAGCGATAGAAAGACATTTGTGTCTGGAGTATCTCTGGGCTGGGGAGTAGGTTTGAATGAGTGACAGAATAGCTACCGTGTCTGAAGCGTATATGGACTGTATCTGAAGTTGATAGTTGAATCTGAATGAGAAATAAAATGGCTTCCGTGTCTGGAATGTATCTAGTCTATATCTAATTGTTGAAATCTGTATGAGTAGTAGAATGACCGTCGTGTCTGGGGTGTATCCATACTGTATTTTGACTTGAAATTCTGAATGAGTAATAGAATGACCGCCGTGTCTGGGGTGTATCCATACTGTATCTGAAATATTTGAACATTTTTTAAAGGTAGCTTTTAATCTTATCCTGAAAAGGGTAAAATGTTAGCTAAAACACAAAGTTATGTTGCATGACATGTATGATGCAATAAAATGTGTTCTATCACAGTTTATGATATATGAATGTAATGGATGTCAATGTAAGCTGAGTAGTCGTCTTGCTGAGTGTGATATATCCTTGATAGCTGGAGATAATGAAATCTTTGACTACTTCCGGGGAAAATAAATCCTTGACCGCTATTGGAGATTCAAAATCTTTGATTGTTGAGAATGAGAAATCCTTGTACCACTGTTGGGGATTAACAAGAACTTTGATAACTTCTGTGTGGATGTGAGAATCCTTCACGACTTTCCTTGAGGAATAAGGAAAACTCTGACGATCTCTACTGGGGAATCAAAACTTGGGAGACATCAACTGGAGAAATGAGATTGAGAATCTTCGATTTGCTGGGAAATAACTTTGTGGGGAGAATGCTCATTCTGCTAAAGAGTTCTCAAGGGCTTGGGTTGTATGCCAATCTACTGGGGGATTTGGAGGAAAATGGATGGTACTCCACCGGGGTTTAAAGGTTGAAATTTTGGGACTCTGTTGGGGAAGAAAGTTTTATCTTCGCTGAGGGTTTTCAGTTCAAAGTTTTTTGACTCCATTGGGGATTGGGAGTTTGGAAATTTAGTTCTGATGGGTATTCCGAAACTTAACACCGTTGGGGATATGTACTTCAAGGTGTCAACTATGTTGAGGATCTGGATGATGTACTGTAGGGGATTTCCTCTGGAATAGCCTAAAGACATTCTCCTATACTTTCAACCTATCAGTAATTATTCTTTCTCATTTCGTTTTATTTGTAAGCAGTGATCATATTCAAATGCATATGCTCATTTAATAAATCATTGGATGTTTTCAAATAAAACACAAGTGTAACAAGAAAGAAAAGGTAAACAAATTTTTTCACTTTGAAGTATCTTTATATTAACTTTGTGTAAGTATTTTGTACAAAGGAGACAGACATCCTAGTAATAGAATGTTGTCATAAAAATGAGAAAAAATTTATACAAAGAAGGATGGCTATGTGTAACAATTCCATGGGGTTCCCATTCTACTATAGCCTTCGTAACTCTGAGTATCTTGTCCATTTGTTGCCTTGTTCGACGATGATTAGGTTGATCAGAAGCCCGAAGCTTGTCTGTGAAGAGATTGTCCTTAGAGTGATCTGACGAGACATAGTCATACGCTTTAATTCCCTAACTTTTGCCAGGACCGCCCTTTCGGGTTTTTGATCCACCGGGAAACCCTTTTTTGCCCAAGTCTCCCTTTCGGGTTTTCAACTTGCCGGGTGTACATTTTTTTATCCCTAATTTTTGCCTGAACCGCCCTTTCGGGTTTTTGATTCACCGGGATGCCCATTCTTGCCCAAGTCGCCCTTTCGGGTTTTCAACTTGTCGGATCGTTTATGCGTAGTATCTTTTGACTATTTCTATGTTCGCAGGGTGCGGTAGGTCATCACCATCCATAGTGGTCAGAATCATTGCCCCACCAGAAAAGATGTTTTTGATCACAAATGGTCCTTCGTAAGTAGGGGTCCATTTTCCCCTGGGATCACTTTGCGGCAAGATGATTCGCTTGATTACAAGATCCCCGACTTGATATATTTGTCTCTTGACTTTCTTGTTGAAGGCCTTGATCATACATTTTTGATACGCCTGACCATGGCAAACAGTAGTAAGTCGCTTCTCGTCAATCAAGTTAAGTTGGTCAAGCCGGGTCTGAATCCAATCATCTTCACTCAAACCAGCATCCTTCATGATTCTCAAGGAAGGAATATGAACTTCCATAGGTAAAACAACTTTCATGCCATACACCAAAGAAAAAGGGGTTGCCCCAGTTGAAGTGTGTGCCGTGGTACGGTACCCGTGCAGAGCAAACAGTAACATCTCATTACAGTCCTTGTAGGTTACCGTCATCTTTTGAATGATCTTTTTGATATTTTTGTTCGCAGCTTCGACAGCACCGTTCATCTTGGGCTGATAGGGAGATGAATTGTGATGTTGAATCTTAAACTGCTCGCACAGAGCGGTGATCATAGTATTGTTCAAATTTGTACCGTTGTCCGTGATAATCCTGTCGGGGATACAATACCGGTATATGAGGTTCTGCTTGATGAAGCGGGCAACCATATTCTTTGTAACGAAGGCGAAGGAAGTTTCCTCAACCCACTTGGTAAAGTAATCAATGGCCACCAGGATGAAACGGTGTCCATTGGATGTTGTAGGCTTGATCTCTCCAATCATGTCGATTCCCCACATCGCGAATGGCCAAGGAGCTGTTAAGACATTGAGAGGAACTGGAGGAATATGTACCTTGTCAGCATAGATTTGGCATTTACGACAAGTACGGGAATGTTGATGACAATCAGCTTCCATGGTAGACCAGTATTAGCCTGCCCTTAGAATCTTCTTAGCCATCGTATGACCACTTGAGTGGGTGCCAAAGGTGCCATTATGTTGTTCAGCCATTATCTGCTCAGCTTCAACTTTATCCACATAACGGAGTAGGACACAATCAAGATTGCGCTTGTATAGGATACCATTGCTCAGAAAGAACTTGGCAGGGAACCTCCTTAAGAACTTTTTGTCGTTGACTGAAGCTCCTTCAGGATATTCTTGTGCTTCGAGATACCTTCTGACGTCATGAAACCAAGGTCGGTCCACCACTTCTTCGGTATTAATCTCATGACAATGTGCATGTTCGTCCATTCGTTCAATGGTGATTTGAGGTGCCTCATTATCCCAGTTAAGTTTAAACATGGAGGACATTGTAGCTAACGCGTCCGCCAACGGATCCTCTTCTCGCGGGAAGTGCTCGAAGGTGATCTGCTCGAAATGTGGTAGCAATGTCAAGACATGTTCTTTGTAAGGGATGAGGTTGAGGTGCTTAGTATCCCTCTCTCCTTTTATTTGACTGATAACCAAAGCGGAGTCCCCAAATACAATCAAAGATTTGATTCCCAAGTCAATAGTAGCCTTGAGACCAAAGATACAAGCTTCATACTCGGCCATGTTGTTGGTGCAGCTGAAGCAGAGTCTAGTAGTGAAAGGTGTATGGCAACCTTCTGGAGAGATAAGTACCGCGCCGATACCATTTCCAAGTGCATTGGAGGCACCATCAAAGTACAGAGTCCATCGGGATCCTTGTTCAGGTCGGTCATACGGTATGTTCTCTTCAGTGTTATCCAAAGTCATGATATCCTCATCGGGAAAGTTGAACCTCATGGATTGTTAATCTTCGACAGCTTGATGAGCCATATGATCGGCTAGCACATTCCCCTTTATAGCATTTTAGGTCGTGTACTGTATATCATATTCGGTGAGGATCATCTTCCATCTAGCGATTCTTTCGGATAAAGTAGGCTTCTCGAAGATGTACTTGATCGGATCCATTTTAGAAATCAGCAAAGTGGTATGTGTCAATATATACTGCCTTAGCCGGCGAGCAGACCATACCAAAGCGCAGTAATTTTTCTCGAGCAGTGAGTATCGGGTCTCACAGTCGATAAACTTTTTGCTAAGGTAATAAATGGCATGCTCTTTTCGGCCAGACTCGTCATGTTGGCCCAGTACGCACCCTATTGAATTATCTAAGACAGTCAGATACATGATTAAAGGCCTTCCTTCGACGGGTGGCATCAAGATAGGAGGTTCCAGCAGATACTCCTGGATCTTATCGAAAGCAACTTGACAGTCATCATTCCATTTAACCACCTGATCTTTCTTTAACAGCTTGAAGATTGGTTCACAGGTAGATGTTAGGTGAGAGATAAACCTTGCAATGTAGTTTAGGCGTCCCAAAAAACCTCTGACCTCCTTCTTAGTGCGAGGGGCAGGAATTTCTTGTATAGCTTTGACTTTGGCAGGATCAACCTCGATGCCTTTGTTACTGACGATGAATCCCAAGAGTTTACCGGACCTGACTCCGAAAGTGCACTTGCTAGGGTTCAGCCTGAGCTTATACTCTTTCAACCTGACAAACAGCTTTTGCAGATGGTCGAGGTGTTTTTCTTCTGTCTGTGAACGGGCTATCATGTCGTCTAAGTAGACTTTGATCTCATGATGTATCATGTCATGAAACAAAGCTACCATGGCTCGCTGATAGGTTGCACCGGCATTCTTCAGTCCGAATGGCATCACTTTATAGCGGAAGGTACCCCACTGCGTAACAAAAGTAGTCTTCTCCATGTCTTCGGGGGCCATTTTGATTTGGTTGTACCCTGAAAATCCATCCATGAAAGAAAATACCTTGTGCTGAGCTGTGTTGTCAACCAAGATGTCAAATTGCGGTAGTGGAAAGTCATCTTTAGGGCTAGCCTTGTTTAAATTTCTGTAATCCATGCACATTCTGACTTTGACGTCCTTCTTAGGCACGGGCACAATGTTAGCAACCCATTGTGGATAGGAAGTAACAGCAAGAAAGCCAGCATTGAACTGCTTCATCACTTCAGCTTTGATCTTTTTGGACATGTCGAGCCTCATTCGGCGGACTTTCTATTTGATTGGTGGACAGTCTTCTCTTGTAGGGAGATGGTGAACCACAATATCTGTATCCAATCCCGGAATGTCTTCATAGGACCAGGAGAATATCTCAACATATTCATTCAACAACTGAACTAAGCGCTCTTTGACACTTGGCTCCAGGTTGGCACCCACTTTAACCTCTTTTTTGTCTTCCTCTGTTCCCAAATTGATAGTCTCTAACAACTCTTCATGGGGCGGAATAGCCCTTTCTTCCTGTTGCAAAAGTCTAGCCAACTCTCTAGGCACTTCACAGTCTTCATCACCTCCACATTCAGCATGATTGACCAGATCTTCAGAGTCACTGAAGGCCATAGCAGAATTGTTACCCATGGAATCCGGAGTGGATGGGTACCTGCATTTTGTGAGTGTGGGTGTGTGTAAGGGATATCCACCTTTAAACAAATAAAATGTAAAAATAAAGAAAATGAACACAAAAGTTTATATATGAAAACATCCATTATTCATTAAAAATGGCATATGAAAATGAAGAATCAAAACCCTTACAAATGGACCTATATGCCCCGGGTAAGGCATAAGGCGAAAAGAGTGTACTAATTGTTTAATAATTATTACAGACCAAACAAGAAATGTTCAAAAGATAAATTACTGATTGATGAAATTAATGGGAACGAAGTCTTTCGTCTCTCAGTTGTTCAGTCCTCCTTCAATAGTTGGAAAGATCCAGTCTTCAAAATTGCTTTCTTCTTCATCATCCTCTAAAGCATGAACTCTGTGATGAGTGATTTTCAATGGCGGTCCTCCATCCCGGGAGTGACGTACAGCTTTCTGACCAGCAGTAGTGAAACCTAAATCGAACTTATATGTCTTGTAAGGAAAATCTGGCAGTTGACCCCATATTATGCTTCCTCCTTCCTTGACTACAGCCTCTGCATCTTTAAGGGATGACATCTGGGACACAGGTTTGGTAATGATGGGCACATCAGTCATTGTTTTGGCTACCGCAACCTCAGGAGAAACCTCTTCAAAGTGTTGGAAAGGTGTTTTTATGAATTCACCATCTAACTCCACGTAGAGGAAAGAGTTAAGGTGGCTTATCATATACTCCTCCTCACCATGAACTGTTATGATCTTACCCTGGACTAGGTATTTGAGCATCTGGTGTAGAGAAGAAGTGATTGCCCCAGCATTGTGGATCCATGGCCTTCCCAACAAGCATGAATATGAAGGACGGATGTCCATCACATAAAATGTAAAGTTGAAAATTTTCGTTCCCACCTTAATTGGGATGTCCACCTCTCCGTGAACCATCCGCTTAGAACCGTTGAAGGCTCTAATAATAATATTACTGGGCTTTAAGGTCAAACCTTCATAGTCTAGCTTGTCCAATGCTTTCTTTGGTAGGACATTTAAAGATGAACCGGTATCAACCATAAATGAGCAAGAGTGGTCCCTCTGCACTCTACCGAGACATGCAGCGCATCATTATGCTTTCTTCCCTTAGACGTCAGATTGGCATCAGAGAAGCCAAGACCATTGTCGGCTGTAAGGCTAGCTACACACTCTTGAAACTGATCTGCAGAAGCTTCTTGAGGCACGTGCGCCATCTTCAGGAATTTGATCAAGGCTTTGGCATGAGCCTTGGAGCAGAGCAACAGAGCTAGCATAGAGATTTTTGAAGGGGTTTGCCCCAGCTGCTTTACGACATCATAGTCGCTTTTCTTAATTATCTTTAAAATCTCCTCCATTTCCTTTTGGGTGGTCTCGGGGATAACCAAAGTCTGAGCCCTCGTCCTGACGGGCGCTTCTTGGATCCCCTTACCTTTATCAGCAGTAACAGTAGTGGGTATAGCTTCGGGAGTAACAATTTCTTCAATCACTCGACTTCGCACAGATATCTTGACAGGCACAGGAGCACTTGAGGGTCTGAAGATTGCCCTTGGAGGAGAAATCTCCGGAGAGAAGATTCTTCCGCTACGAGTGATCTTACTTGTCCCCGAAATATTTCCTATGTCAGGAGTTTCTTCATAGGAAATCTCTTCAACTGATTCGATCTGCTTAACACAGTGGTAGAAGATCTCTCCTCCATAATTCCACGGTATTGTCTTGTTGGACTTATATGGGATAGGCTCCGGCATATGAATCTTCAGCGGTACAAACTTTGGATCGGGTGTAATCTTAACAGGTCTTTTGGAGACCTTGGAAAGATTGTCGGAAATGGTGATTATAGCAACATCATTGATTAGATTAACAGGAGTAACTTTAGTAACAGGAGTTTTCTTGAAGAGGATTTCTTGAGTATCCATCAGGCGTTGGATGCCTGACTTCAACAGCGGACAGTCGGATTGCAAGGTTGAACAAAGGTAACAATCTTTTTCACAACCCGGGAAAATCCCAGCTTTCAACAGATTCATCTTGATCATTGGCAACGGAGTCATTAAGTCATCAACAGCAGTAACATGAAGATCTTCTACAATAGCATGGACATTATGACCATGTTTTGGCATATGAGCGGATATCACATTAGGTTTTTCGGGGGCATCAAACTCCACCTCCTTGGTATCTATTACACCTTGGATCTTGTTTTTAAGGGCCCAACAGTTGTTGGTGTTGTGCCCCACACTGTCCGAATGATATGCACATTTTGCATTTGAATGATAATAGGGAGAAGAGGTATTTGGGTTTTTCGGCGCTTCTTTCAAGTTGGTAAGGTTTAACTTTAACAGATGAGGGAGGACCTGAGCAGGTGTCATATTGATCCGAGTGAATTGCCGTTGTGGCCTTTCCACCCTGGTTTGGTTAGCTCTGGGTTGACTGCTTCGAGGTTGATCGGCTGAGGAGTTCTGAATCATCACAACCCCCACCGCTGGTCGGCGCTCCATTCTTCCTTGATTTCTCTGGGTGTAAACAGCAGAAACTTATTTCTTGGCTGGGAAAGTCTTCTTGATAGCAGTGGAAGCAGATGCATCCTTCTGAATTTTGCCGCTCTTAATGCCAGCTTCGACCCTTTTACCTGTCAGAATTAGCTCGGTGAACCCTGTAAACAAGCTCCCGATCAAGTGATTAAAGAATGGACCTGACGGGGTCCCCAAAAACATATCAACCAGCTCTCTATCCGACAATGGTGGATGCACCCTTCCAGCCAAATCTCGCCACTTCTAGGCATACTCCTTAAAGCCTTCATTAGAAACCATACCCATACTTTGTAATTGAGTACGAGTAGGCGCTAAATCTGCGTTATATTGGTATTGTCGGTAGAAAGCAGCAACCAAATCCTCCCAGTTATGTACATCAGATCTCTCAAGTTGATAGAACCAGTCCAATTGTGTACCCGACAAACTATCTCGAAAAAAGTGGACCCACAGATCCTTATCAGAAGAGTGAGGTTGGATCTTTCTGACGTAGGACCGCAGATGCATCTTCGGACAGGACAAATTGTCGTATTTAGCAAATGTAGGCACTTTGAACTTGGGGGGAATGACGATCCCAGCAACCAACCCTAGTTCTTCGAAATCCAACCCAGGTACTCTGTATACCTCCATGGCTGCCATCCAGTCTTCCAGATTTTTATACTTATCGTCCGCAGGAGGATACTGCTGCTCAGAGTAATCTTACTCCTCCTCTTCAGCTTCAGACTCGGAGGGCATTGCAACTCCCTTTCCTTTACCAACCCCTTCATCAGACGTCGAGGGGAAATTTAGGACCCTTCTAGCCTGGTTCTCAAACCTTCTCCCCAAAGTAGCTACTCCCGCTCTTTTCTTTTTCTTCTTTTCTTTTTCCTTCTCTTTCTCTAACAGTTCCTTAAGATCCTCTTGACCCTTTGCCAAAGTCATGAGGAGTTTTTGGAATTGTGAATTATGTGCTTGCAGATCTTTGACTGTCTGCTCTATATCCATCTTGCTGAAATAAACAGCAGAAAGATAAGGAAACCTGGTGTAAAGACCTGTTTATGCATATGATGAATGATATGTATTCATGTAATGCTTTCAAGGATTCAGAAATTCAAAGTTGTTGCAAACAAAAATAACACACGTCATAATAATAAGAAGAAATTTGTTAGTACATAAATGTCCCATGGGCAAAATATTACAAAATTCTTAATGTAAAAAGACGTTGCGCATCCTCTTTGGTGCGATGCAAGTGTTGAGATTCTTCTCTTCATGGAGTTGACGGGTAAGTTCCAAAACCTTCTTCTCACTGGCGTAGAAGCTGGCTTCAAAAGTATTTCATTCTTCCTTGAGTTGTATCCAACTCTTTTGCAAATCTTCCAATGACGTTGGCATGTCAGGATGTAGGAGGGTGTATGGAACCTCTCCTACCATAACAGGCTCTTTGATCATAGGCAGAATGTAGGGGTAGGGAATCATAAGACTCTGGGCGTGGGTTCGTACCCACTTGAGGTAAGGCTCAAGGGGGATGGAATTCTTGTGCCCCAGTGTCTTACTATCCACTTTGTTAGGCATCCTCCAAGCTCGGATAAACCTTTGTCGAAGTCCTTGAGCATCGTTGTTGAAGTCAAAAACCAAGTCCGGAATCAGCATGTCATGTGGGCCATCCCTTCGGGCATACCCAAACTACCTCAGAGCTAAACAGGGGTTGTAGGTAATGCCTCCCCTAATGCCAAGTAGTGGGACATTAGGGAATTCCCCATAACGATCAATGATGATGACATTTTCTCTGGACCAGGAACACCAATGAACATTAGAATGTGTAAGAGTCATCAACCGTTGTGACCACCTCAAGCCTTGCTCATTCTTCAAGACTGACTGGGGAAGGTGAGAAATAAACCACCTTGCTAGAAGAGGAGTACAGCATATGAGAACACCTTTCTTCCTCATTGTTTGTGTGTGAAATGAGTGGAGGATATCCCCAAGCAATGTAGGCACAGGATTCCGAGATATGAAGATCTTGACAGCATTCACATCTATAAGTTGATCAGGGTTTGGGAACAAGACCAACCCATAGATGAGAAGTGCTACAATCTCTTCAAAAGCTTGCAGATCTAAAGAATTCCAACAGTCTTGTGCCTTCTCAAACAGAAACTTTGCCAAGAAACCCTTGACACCACTTCTGGTTTCCCAATGACCTTTGATATCAGATGGTTGCAAGTGTAAGGCTTGAGCAACATATTCAGGCTTTGGTTCTCTTTCTGTACCGTTGTAGGGTAGTTGATGGAGAATAGGAATCCTCAGGAGTTGAGAAAATTCCTCCAAAGTAGGCACTAGTTCATAATCAGGTAATGTGAAACAGTGGTGTAGGGGGCCAAAGAACTGGAAGAGAACTTTCACCATGTCTTCTTCAATGTTGGAGTTGACCAAGTTAAGAAGTCTACGATGTCTTTCACTGAAGGGAGAATTCTCTGGAATCTTGGAAGTAAGCTCCTTGAGTTGAGGAGGAATTCTCACAAGGTTGACCTGGATTGTTTTCCTGCGAAGTGATTCCATAACCTACAAAACAGGAACAAAGATGAAGATCCAAACCCTTGAAATGGTTAGTGGGTGCATATGATGCTTTATGATGTTCATGATGTATGCACAAGTATATGTACAAGCAAGTCACACAAGTTCCTAGCTTCAGGCTTGCATAGGGTTTCATAGGTAAGTACCCTCTTGAAGTTAGTTGGCTTAACCTGTCTTATAAATAGTAACCAGGTTATAAGGAGCTCAATATCACTGGATTATTTTTTGTGTTCATTGTTTCAGTTTAGCCACTTAACTGGCAACCTAAATATTCCAAGAAAATAACCCTCAATGATTGTAGTATCGAGTATCTACCAACTTCGGATTGCACCAAAGTCGGTCATCTCACTACCCCTAAAAGGCCAAGATGGTCAAGTAAAGGTTCTAAGAATTCATAAGTGCTTCATGACATCACTCAGCGGCCCCGTATTCTCTTTGATTGACTCAAAGGCTAGCGGTACCCACAAATATGTCGCACTAATATAGCTATTTCTTCAACCATGTCGGTATACCCCGCACAGTTTCCATAACGTATTGCTATTTACCTATGAATGTTTCCCAAAAATTCGGGTGGAGGATTCAAACCCAAACAAGAGAACCAAATGTAAAGCAATCAAAGCAAACAAGATAAGCATGTAAAGGTGATCTAAACCCTAAGGTTACTCCACTTTTAAATATTCCCCAGCAGGGTCGCCAGTTCTATGATACGGTGGGATAATTGGCTTGAGGTTTTGCGCTTTGTGTTTGCAAATGTTTCGGTTTAGCAAGAGTCGCCACCGACTTTTTATTTTATCCAAAGGAAAGGTCAAAAAGCACAGGAAAGACCTTCGAGATGTTTTCTTGGGTTCAGGGAGTAGATTATGAAAAGGGAAGGTGCGAGCACCCTTTTCATCCATGGTTATCCATGGGCTCTTAGTTACTTATTTAGATCACTTGCTTTTGCTTTTCAATTGTTTGAAATGGTGCTTTGTGTGTGTGGTTTTGAAAATGTTTTGAAAAGAGGCCATCGTTGTGGCAACCTTTGTAATGATTCTTGTTTGAATATATACAAAGGTGTTTGTCTTTTGAAAAGATGTTTCAATGTTTGAAAGTTTGATTTGGGAATTATTTCGTAGTTGTGTTATGAGGTGTGTTTGAAAATAGCAAGGATGTTTTTGCAAGTTTTGATCAAGTAACTAAGAGTTATCTACCCTATTTTACTCAAAGATCTTTCCTACACATTTTTAACCCTTTTGACAGTGTTGTTTTACCATTGCATTTGGTAAACAACCTTATATTAGGATGTTAAACAGGACAGGCGCGGGTCATCGTATTGACCATGATAGCAATTGTGCTAAGTATCTTTGGCAATTTTTGAGGGACTAGATCATTTTTACATAGGCAACCAAGATAGCGTCATCGAGGGACTATGATCTTTTGTTTTGTTTTTGTTTTGCCAAGGTACTCAACGTGCTTAACATGGCCAATTTTAAAGGCAACAAGTGGATGAAACCCTAGGGGTGCATGTGTGCATTGTGTTGTCATTTTACATGCTTTTTGTCTTAGCATTAGTCAAGCTATTTGTTTGATTTTGGATTTTTTGCATACAAACCCTAATCTCTAACATGGCATAATTGAAAGCATAAATGCATAAAATAAATCTACACTATTACAACATTTGATATGGGAAGGGGGATACAATTTTTTGAATGGGGAATATTTGCAATAAAATAAAACTCTTATATTTACTATTACATCCAAATTGAATAATTGGTACAAATAATAAATGATCAATATTTAAATAAATAAATTAAACAAATATGCAAAATATTATGAATATGCAAAAAATGTTTTGTTTATTTTTATGTATGCAAAATATTATGAATATGCAAAAAATGTTTTGTTTATTTTTATGTATGCAAAAATATAATATTTAATGTAAAAAAGAAATAAAAAGATTATTTTTTTATTAAGGGCAAAAACCCTAATTTTCTTTTAAGAAAATAAATACATATTATATGCTTTTTATGTACAATAAAATAAAATAATGAATATACAAAAATAAAATATATTTAGAAAAATATTATTTAAATGTAAAAAATAAAGGTACAAATATTTTTATGTTTTATTCTCAAGTTTTCATTAAATAAAATAAAAGTATGTACTAATTAAATTATTTTTATGTTAGAAAAAATAAAAATAAAATACAAAATAAATGTGAAAATTTATAAAAATATTTTTTTGATATTTTTTATGTTTGAAAAATAAGAAAATAAAATCAGAAATGAAAATAAACACAAAAATATGAAGAAATGGGCGAGGGGGTGCAGTTAGTAATGAGGGGGGTGCCAAAAACAAAGCCAGGACCAAGCCCAGCCCACCAGACTTCATCTTCAACCTTTGTCTCAAAATTGCGCGCACCTGGCTTCAAACATGAACAACCTGCATACGTGCTCTAATGCAAAAACCCATAACAGCAAAGTTGTAGCATTTTTCAAGACGAATCCAACCATGTAAAGAACTCATCCTAACTCTCAAAGACCAGAGAGAATTTCTCTGGCCCTAAATCCTAACCTAATTTTTTCAGGAAGTTCATGGATTAAATTCTCTTAACACACTTAATTTAAATAAAAACTGAGCATATGTACAACTTCATGGCTATGAATACTACATTATTTATTCACAAACCTAAGCCTAATGATTCCTAAATAGAGAGATAGGAAGTTGATAAAAACCTGTTTCAGTTGAGATCGTGTATGGTAATGTGGAGCTTTTCAATGAGGCCTGAGGTGTTTGGGAGCTTGCTTGAACTTCCTCTGACCTTCCCCAATGCCTAGCTTGCCTTGAATATGCTTGAACAAGCCTGTGGAACTCAACCTGCACAAGCTGAAATCAAAAATAGCAAACCTTGTAAAGGGAGTTACAGTCTGTGTTTAAGGGTTGGGATAGCTTGGATAGGTTATGTGGAATGTGTTTGAACCAGTTTGAGGCAAAACGCACGAGAGATTTTTGCTATGGAAGTCGAACTGCAGGGAGTGCCCTGTTTTGCCAATGGAAGGTGATTTTGTGCTATGGGAGGTTTCAGGACTCAAAGGCTCGTGTTTTTGGTTCAATACAATGTGTAAAAATTGTCTCAAAAGCTTGCACAAGTTGGTTCTCTCTGATGTTCAAGTTATGTGAATTTTGACATGTTTCTTGTATATGAAGCCAAAAGCAAAACATAATGCAAGACAAGCCTGTACAGGTTATCTATCAGCCTGCACCTCATGCTCTTGGCCCATCAAGTTGGTGGATATTGTGTGCAGTACAAGATCTTGTTTAAGGCTCAAGAGATGTGGTTTGACATAAAGCACTTTTGACAAAAATGGCAATGTTACCTTTTACCATTTAAGGATTAATTCTTTGTGTAATCCTCTTATGACCAAAACAAATCCATAGACCAATGGATTTGCCTTTAATTATTGAGCATGGAAGGTTTTTGAGACCTGTAATCTAGTGCAAACAAGGCTGATTAGAGTTTGCAACTTGTATCAATATGAACATGCCATGGATGAAAAGTGAGTTTTTTCCAACTTCAAGCCTTCGATTCTCCCTAACCACAAATGAGTTTGGAGAGTTCTTGGACATTTTGGAAATCTTGAAATATGCTCTACAATCCATCTTGGAAATTAAATTTGAGATTCCAAGTGGAACTATGTGAAAAATGGTCATGAAGATAGGTCAAAATCCTGCCTAAACTAGGGCAAAATTTCACTAAGTTAAAAGTTTCATGGACCCTTGTTCCAAAAATCATAACTTGAGATCCAAGCTTCTTTTGAGAAAACTTTGTGAATAAAAGTTATATATTTTGTGTAGTACTACAACTTTCATGTTATAAGTTTTGTTTGAATCCAATTGCATCATGGTGAAAATGTTGGGCAAAGTTGGGAAAAAATAAGAAAATTTCATAACTTAGAAAAATTCTAAGTTATGAAATTTTTCAATTTTAAACCATAATTTGAAAAATTAGGTTTCTTGATGAACAAGTTTCATGTTTTGACATATCTTGATGAAAAATGACCCTTGGCACTTGATTTTGACCAAAAAGTCAAAGTTTGACTTTTCAGTGTACAGTCAAATTTTGATCAGTTGACTGAAAAATTCATCTGTCAATTCAATGCATTTGAGATCTTTTGAACCTTGTGAATAGGTCAAGATGATGCCATTGAGTCCTTGAATCCATGTTTGAACCCAATTTTCCATTGGCTAGGTTAAAAATCAGAAATTGCCCTTATACAGTCAAAACCCTAAAAATGACCATTTTGCCCTTTTGATGATCTGATCAAATTTCTTGAGGAGTTGTGATCCAAACTTGATCAAATGGTTCATATGAGTTTATAATGTTGATGTGGATCAAAAATTATGAGGTTTGACTGTAAATTGGCCACAATTGACTTTTTCCCCAATACAACTGATTTTTCGGTCAACTATCCAATTGACTGGGCAAAAATCTGATTCAAGGCTTGAAATTTGGTATGGACAATCTTGTAAGTCCAACATGAATCATGAAAGTCATTTTGAGCATTGGAAGTCCAAAAATACTTGTGCGAACTCAAACCCTAATTTAGGTCATCAGTGCAAGGAGATGTCTTGAGCAGAGCAAAACCCTAATCATGTCTGGAATTCAAGGAGTATGATGAGGGGAAATCTTGATAGAATGAGAAGGAAAATTTTGGGGTACAACAGCTTCCCCTGTTCAATATCCTTGAACCTGAAGAGTTAGATTGGCGAGTTTTCCTTTCGTGTCTCGAAGGTAAAAGATGATTGGACACTAGAGTGCCCGTAAATTTGCACTCGTCAAAATGTAGCTGAGGGAATGGGCTTAAAGATGCAATTTAGAGATGGTAGAACCTTGTTGGAGATGGGCTTAAAGATTCCATCCAAGACTTGTTTGTTGAGAATCAGGGGAATGAATACCAGAATGGTATTCGTATCTGGAACTTATCTGAGTTGTATCTGGAGATTGGATCTGTATGAGCAAAGGAATGGCATCCATGTTTGTAACGTATTCGAGATGTAACTGTATTTGATTCCTGAATAAATATCAGAATGACTGTTGTGTCTGGAATGTATTTGTATTGTATCTGAAATCAGAGATTCGAATAAGCGACAAAAAGACATCCGTGTCTGGAGTATCTCTGGGCTGGGGAATAGGTTTGAATGAGTGACAGAATAGATACCGTGTCTGGACCGTATATGGACTGTATCTGAAGTTGATAGTTGAATCTGAATGAGAAATAAAATGGCTTCCGTGTCTGGAACGTATCTAGTCTGTATCTAATTGCTGAAATCTGTATGAGTAGTAGAATGACCGCCGTGTCTGGGGTGTATCCATACTGTATTTTGAATTGAAATTCTGAATGAGTAATAGAATGACCGCCGTGTCTGGGGTGTATCCATAATGTATCTTAAATCTTTGAACATTTGTTAAAGATAGCTTAAATCTTATCCTGAAAAGGGTAAAATGTTAGCTAAAACACAAAGTTATGTTGCATGACATGTATGATGCAATAAAATGTGTTCTATCAATGTTTATGATATATGAATGTAATGGATGCGCATGTAAGCTGAGTAGCCGTCTTGCTGAGTGTGATATATCCTTGATAGTTGGAGATAGTGAAATCTTTGACTGCTGCCGGGGAAAATAAATCCTTGACCGCTATTGGAGATTCAAAATCTTTGATTGTTGAGAATGAGAAATCCTTATACCACTGTTGGGGATTAACAAGAACTTTGACAACTTCTGTGGGGATGTGAGAATCCTTCACGACTTTCCTTGAGGAATAAGGAAAACTCTGACGATCTCTATTGGGGAATCAAAACCTAGGAGACTTCAACTGGAGAAATGAGATTGAGAATCTTCGATTTGCTGGGAAATAACTTTGTGGTGAGAATGCTCATTCTGCTGAAGAGTTCTCAAGGGCTTGGGTTGTATGCCAATCTACTGGGGGATTTGGAGGAAAATGGATGGTACTCCACCGGGGTTTAAAGGTTGAAGTTTTGGGACTCCGTTGGGGAAGAAAGTTTTATCTTCGCTGAGGGTTTGCAGTTCAAAGTTTTCTGACTCCGCTGGGGATTGGGAGTTTGGAAATTTAGTTCTGATGGGTATTCCAAAAATAAAATCAGAAATGAAAATAAATGTGAAAATTTATAAAAAATATTTTTTGATATTTTTTATGTTTGAAAAATAAGAAAATAAAATCAGAAATAAAAATAAACACAAAAATATAAAAATATGAAGAAATGGGTCAGGGGGTGCTGTTAGTAATGAGGGGGGTGCCAAAAACAAAGCCAGGACCAAGTCCAGCCCACCAGACTTCATCTTCAACCTTTGTCTCAAAATTGCGCGTGCCTGGCTTCAAACATGAACAACCTGCATACGTGCTCTAATGCAAAAACCCATAACATCAAAGTTGTAGCATTTTTCAAGACGAATCCAACCACGTAAAGAACTCATCCTAACTCTCAAAGACCAGAGAGAATTTCTCTGGCCCTAAATCCTAACCTAATTTTTTCAGGAAGTTCATGGATTAAATTCTCTTAACACACTTAATTTAAATAAAAACTGAGCATATGTACAGCTTCATGGCTATGAATACTACATTATTTATTCACAAACCTAAGCCTAATGATTCCTAAATAGAGAGGTAGGAAGTTGATAAAAGCCTGTTTCAGTTGAGATCGTGTATGGCAATGTGGATCTTTTCAATGAGGCATGAGGTGTTTGGGAGCTTGCTTGAACTTCCTCTGACCTTCCCCAATGCCTAGCTTGCCTTGAATGTGCTTGAACAAGCCTGTGGAACTCAACCTTCACAAGCTGAAATCAAAAATGGCAAACCTTGTAAAGGGAGTTACATTATGTGTTTAAGGGTTGGGATAGCTTGGATAGGTTATGTGGAATGTGTTTGAACCAGTTTGAGGCAAAACGCACGAGGGATTTTTTCTATGGAAGTCGAACTGTATGGAGTGCCCTATTTTGCCAATGGAAGGTGATTTTGTGCTATGGGAGGTTTCATGACTCAAAGGCTCGTGTTTTTGGTTCAATACAATGTGTAAAAATTTTCTCAAAAGCTTGCACAAGTTGGTTCTCTCTGATGTTCAAGTTATGTGAATTTTGACATGTTTCTTGTATATGAAGCCAAAAGCAAAACATGATGCAAGACAAGCCTGTACAGGCTATCTATCAGCCTGCACCTCATGCTCTTGGCCCCTCAAGTTGGTGGATATTGTGTGCAGTACAAGATCTTGTTCAAGGCTCAAGAGATGTGGTTTGACATAAAGCACTTTTGACAAAAATGGCAATGTTACTTTTTACCATTTAAGGATTAATTCTTTGTGTAATCCTCTTATGACCAAAATAAAGCCTTAGACCAATGGATTTGCATTTAATTATTGAGTATGGAAGGGTTTTGAGACCTGTAATCTAGTGCAAACAAGGCTGATTAGAGTTTGCAACTTGTATCAATATGAACATGCCATGGATAAAAAGTGAGTTTTTTCCAACTTCAAGCCTTCGATTCTCCCTAACCACAAATGAGTTTGGAGAGTTCTTTGACATTTTGGAAATCTTGCAACATGCTTTACAATCAATCTTTGAAATGCAATTTTAGATTCCAAGTTGAACTATGTGGAAAATGGTCATGAAGATAGGTCAAAATCCTGCCTAAACTAGGGCAAAATTTCACTAAGTTAAAAGTTTCGTGGACCCTTGTTCCAAAAATGATAACTTGAGATCCAAGCTTCTTTTGAGAAAACTTTGTGAATAAAAGTTGTATATTTTGTGGAGGACTACAACTTTCATGTTGGAAGTTTTGTTTTAATCCAAATGCATCATGGTGAAAATGTTGGACAAAGTTGGGGAAAAATAAGAAAATTTCGTAACTTAGAAAAATTCTAAGTTATGAAAATTTTCAATTTTAAACCCTAATTTGAAAAATTAGGTTTCTTGATGAACAAGTTTCATGTTTTGACATATCTTGATGAAAAATGACCCTTGGCACTTGATTTTGACCAAAAAGTCAAAGTTTGACTTTTCAGTGTACAGTCAAATTTTGATCAGTTGACTGAAAAATTCATTTGTCAATTCAATGCATTTGAGATCTTTTGAACCTTGTGAATAGGTCAAGATGATGCCATTGAGTCCTTGAATCCATGTTTGAACCCAATTTGCCATTGGCTAGGTTAAAAATCAGAAATTGCCCTTATACAGTCAAAACCCTAAAAATGACCATTTTGCCCTTTTGATGATCTGATCAAATTTCTTGAGGAGTTGTGATCCAAACTTGATCAAATGGTTCATATGAGTTTATAATGTTTATGTGGATCAAAAATTATGAGGTTTGACTGTAAATTGGCCACAATTGACTTTTTCCCAAATATAGTTGATTTTTAGGTCAAATGTCCAATTGACTGGGCAAAAATCTGATTCAAGGCTTGAAACTTGGTATGGACAATCTTGTAAGTCCAACATGAATCATGAAAGTCATTTTGAGCATTGGAAGTCCAAAAATCCTTGTGCAAACTCAAACCCTAATTTAGGTCATCAGTGCAAGGAGATGTCTTGAGCAGAGCAAAACCCTAATCCTGTCTGGAATTCAAGGAGTCTGGTGAGGGGAAATTTTGATAGAATGAGAGGGCAAATTTTGGGGTACAACAACTTGGTTGCTACGACCGTTGCTGGAACCTCCTCAAAGTTATGAGAGGGAGTCTCTATGAATTCACCATCCATTTCAACATACCTGAAAGAGTTCAACTGGATAACCATGTATTCCTCCTCTCCGTGAACTGTGAAAATCTTCCCCATGATCGGGTATTTTAACATTTGGTGTAGGGTGGAAGTGACGGCACCAGCACCATGGATCCAGGGTCGACCCAATAGACAAGAGTACGAAGGGCGGATGTCCATCACATAGAAAATTGAGTCAAAAGTCTGAGTCCCAATTTTTTTGGGGATACTAACTTCTATGTGCACTGTCCTCTTGGAGCCATCAAAGGCCCTCACTATGATGTTTCTAGGTTTCAAGATGAGCCCCTCTCAATTGTTCGCAGTGATTTCTGGTGAACAACCGCTAGTCTTCCAAACTATCAAATAAACTTAATTATTGTTATTCAATCTCTCTGGTAACTTACAGGATCGACTAGATTGATCCTATGGAACATAGTTGTTTGGCTAAGTCTAATTGTAAAACTGACATTTGTATTTAGGATTTCGAATTAGAGTTGTTCCAAAGATATCTAATCCGCTTCGATTACTATACTGAATGGTTCGAAGGACAACTTCTATATGGTATTAGGAATACTCATGAGAAAGGTTTAAAGATTTGAAATTGGATAAATGGAAGGATTAAATGGGTGAATGTAAAAGTTACTAAATGTTTAGAGGTTTCGACCATAAGAAAAGTATTTAAATACAGAAAGGAATAAATGACTTCGAGTACAAAGGCTTTAATGTAAAGGCATAAACATAAAATTGCTTGAAATACAAATGAAACGGAAGTGAAAGATAAAATTGGAAAATGTAAAGAGTTTTCATTGAATTGTAAATGCTAGTGTTATCATACGTACATCTTTCGAGCATTCGTTTCCCTATCCATGCGGTATTTTGAATGTTTATTGAATTTGTACAACAGATATGACACCCCAAATCCTAACAATAAGACTTCTATTTATACTATTCGACCATAACGGTCTCGCTATCAGAATCTGCCACGTTCGAAGCATGCAGAGCATTGCTTCCCTCTAGCCTCCACGCGTCTTCGAACACTCTTATGCTTGTGTATTTGAATTTCCAATATCCCGCTCACGTTTGAATTTCAAATGTTTTGGAACTTTTCGTTTCGAGTTTGTTCATAGGTTATTTCCAAAATGACCTCCACAAATCTACTCTTATGATTATTTCGAACAAGGTTTTAGACTCACACTCCACAACTCATCATTCGAAACCTTGAACTCTAATATTTCCATTCGAAACAAACATTCTCTTTCATTCCAAATCATCAAATTTTCTTTATTCAAACAAAGCTCAACCATAGTGATTTCATTTCGAATCATAGTATCAAAATCTTCAGCCAACAAAATGCCCCTTTAAAATATGTATTTCGAACCCTTTGAGAAGTACTTATTTTAAATAGATTCCCATGATTTTGATAACCCTTTTGAAGAATCATGACACTTACTGCACATGATTTTACTCACATCAATCAAGACGCCTTTTTGAGTACTCAACCGTCTTGGACCAGTTACCACAGCATGGTGCGGTTTAAAAATAATGATTATTATTAATCACGTTTATTATCAACACTGGATCTTATGCTACCTCCCTCTGAATCCAATCAACAACTTCCACGTACTCCTAGTCCTTTTAGTGGGTGCTTACACTCACTCTATAAAACCTATCAGTTTAGTCTTTTCTTCTTTTTCTCCAAAATTTCTTAAATCCCCCTCCTCTTTGCTAAACCCCAAAACTTCCAGCAATCTCAACAATATCTTCATCAACATCATCACAACTGAAGAAATTATCAAAGAAGAAGAACAAGAAAACCAACACGGGAACCATCATGGAGAGCAAAGTGAGTATTTATCAGAATCAATCTGTACTCAATCCTCAAATGATCTCCAAGGAGAAAGAAATGATGTACGCCTCTCAGGTATTAATCCCTACCATTGTTGCTGGAAAAAGGATTGCCCTAATGGGTCCTTTAACAGTTTTTGAAATTCTGAAAGATACTAGGAAAATTTTCCCTGTTTGCTATAAATTCAAACCCCTATTCAACAAAATGGATGCCCCTAGGGTAGGAACTGAAGACCTAAGCGAATCATCTGATTCGAAAACAACTGAAACTCCGGCCTTACCTCCAAAAGACCCTTTTATCTTAGATTATATCAAAAGTAATTTCAAACCCTTTCGATCCTGCCCCACTTCAGACATAGCATACCAAAACTGGTTCACCAAGGTGAAATCCAAAAAGTCTCAACAATGGGAAAAATTAGGGATTTATAACTTAATAAAACTGTCGAAACCAGGCTTTACCTACAGCCACCCATTGTTATTCGCTTCATTGTACTTCTGGGACAGTACTTACAACACTTTCCATCTTCCAGGCGGAATGATAACACCCACATTCTTTGATATAGCTGCCATCACTGGTCTCTCACCAGTGGGGGAAATTTACATTCCTGACAACGAAGAACATTCCAGCATTATTGACTTCGATGTCAAACGGGCTAGCTTCTCAAAATTTATCAGCCATTATCACACTGAAGGGGATGAGGTCTCAGATGTAGAACATATCGCTTTCCTCACCCTGTGGCTATTGAGATATGTGTTTTGCAGTAGATCTTTATAAGTAGCAAGTAGGTTCATTCCTCTAGCCAGGGATTTCCATGAAAATAGGAAAGTCTGCCTGAGTGAACTGTTACTTGTCGACCTTTGTGAGAGTTTAAGGTCAGCAGTTTCTAGTTTAAACTCCCATACTCCAAAAAACATTCTTCTGGCTGGACCCTTTTGGTTGCTTCAATTATGGCTTAATGCCATGTTCGAATCTTCTTTGTCAACCACTGATACCATCATTGAACAAGATCCTGAAATAGTTGACAGGAGCATCGAAGGCACGAGACTTCGAAAGCTCACCCCGAATGATGACAATGATGATTTCAAAATCCAATTTTCTAAATACATCATGATCTTATCCAAAAGACATAAGTTTTAAGAATCCATGGCACCTTTTTCTCAAAGGACTTGCGGACCTTCATGGTTCACAATGCCTCTCTCAGAAGCTGCCAAGAGCAAAGAGATGAAAAATATCTGGAAAGCGTTTCTTCTTCCTAGGTTAATCTCCTCAAGAATTACCCCAAACAAGAATCAGATTTTCCTCTTAGATTATCAACCCAATTTTGTTTCTAGACAATTTGGCATGTGCCAATTAATCCCTGAACCTTTGTTCCAAACACAAAATGCCATCACCTCAGGCAAAACATTCAAAGCAAGAGAGGCCAAGTTGCAACAGGAACAATACCAAGATTTCGCTCAGTTCGAGCTTTTACCTTTTGAGCCAACACACTTCACAGCAAAAGGATTTCTTGAATGGTGGACTAAGTTCTACCAGACCTATATGTTTGACACACTCACCATTCAGCAAAAGCTAACTGACGCGTTCAATGTGTAGGTACACTCCAAGAAAGGTATGTTCACTCACGTCAAAGAAATTAGGGCTTTTCAAAATTATTTCGAAACCACTTATGATCCCACACACTTGGAAACCACTGTACATCAAGCGGCTGAGACCTTGAAGGAAAAATTTAAAGAAAAAATTTCTAAGCTCAAACTTCCTTCAGGGTTGTCACTTGAGGATAGGTATAGGTTGGTACTCGAAATGCACCCACCTAAATTTCCTAGGTTGCCTACCTCAGAACTGGCTCTGGCTTGGTTTCCTCCATACCCTTGGTGGTTCACTTGCAAAGAAATGTTCAAATACCTTCAAAAGAAACCAAAGCCATCTGAGACTGTAACATGGGCTCGTTACTGGCTTCATAATTTCCCAGGACATCTTCGCTACGACCTTCCTGCCATTTCGATTACATCTAATCAAGGCACAGGTGCGAATGCTTGGGAAAATTCCAATTGTATTCTAATTCCCTTATCCTTAACACTTTACCTCAATTGTTTCACTTTTCAGCTATTAGGATAAAGAGTGTTACTTCAAAACCTAAGGAAGAGAACACTTCTCAACAAGCTATTGAAGTTAGTGATGATGCAATTCCAACAATACCAACAACAACAACCACCACTACAACAACAACATCGGCTGCAGCAGAAATTTCCATTCCAAAGGTAATCAACTAACCCTGTTGTTTCGAGTAAACTGAAGTTTATGAATTAGATCTAACTTTTGTCTAACCCTTTTCAGACTAGCAAACTTCCACCAACAACTCCCAAGAAACGGAAACAAGGCCCTATTGACAAGGACCCCAAAACTGGTGAAAACTCCCCAACAGCTTCTAAGAAGAAGAAGAAGAAAGAAAGCTCCAAAGGCCCTGAGCCTACTAACGTTCTTGGGCTTGATCCCAAAGACGTTGCTCCCTCAACAACATCCAAAATTCCACCTTCGACCTCCAATGTAACGTTGGAACATATTGATAGCAACATTCCTTCCGATAACCCACAGGTAATTAAATTCGAAGTCATAACAAAGATAGTTATTCATACCTTAGTGCATACTCTTAATTAATTTTGTTTATGCAGGATACTTCGAATGCAAACCCCACTGCTTCAAATCCTCCAACCGGGATTCATGTTCCAATCACTTCCTCTATTCATGGGGAATCCAGCAACTATGTGCAAAACAAAGGATCTTCCAACATGGCGGTCCTGACTGGAACTTCAGAGGCACATGATGACCAAGGCACCTCGCCCCCTTTGAAGGAAGCGAACGAAGGATCACCCCACAAGTCCAAAGAAAATCCACCAGAGACTTTCCTTCTGAAATCTTCTCTTGGAACTCTTCAAGAGAATCTAATAATCACTGACCCTGAAAAGGACAAGACTGATTCTTCTCAAGAGAGTGAAGAAACTGCAGAAGAAAGTTCTGGTGGAGACGAAACCCAAAGTGGTTCAGCTGGTGGAACGAAATCTGATGCTATTAGCAGCGAGACCAATACCATTGATGTGGTGGATCCGTGCGACGAAGGAGAAAGCGATGAGCAAGACAAGGATGAAGATGATGAGGGTAAGACTAAAGAAACTATGGAGGTCGAAATGGACGTGACTCCTTTAAACAAGGAACTTTCCCCAACTTCCCAGCCTCGACTGACTGAAGAGGAACTAGCTCTCCTAAAGCTCAATGACCCCATTGGGTATATGAAAATTAAACTGGCTTAGAAGGACGTTCCTCTCACTAGGGTTGGCACAAGTTCAACTAGCAACACAATGTCCCCAGATGCTAGAGCTGAACTTCTTAACCAAGTCAGGAAAACAATCCTTGATGTAGACCTATTCGAAGTTCTCAAAAAGGATAGCACTGCTTGCTATACCATGAAGGAACTTCTTACTCAGGTTAATTCTACAACTTGCTCCTTGCCAATCAGCACCATTTTGTTTGATCTCCAAGTTTTATTGGACGATGTAACTGGATGTCTCCTTCAAGATGAATTGGTTGCTGCTAAAGTTCAGGAGAAACGGAACGCCGTGGATGCTGCTTATGAGCGCGCTTCGGAACTTTCTACAGAGGCTGAAGACCAAGCAACGTGTTTAAAACAAGCGAAGGTTGACTATGAAGTTCGAGCGCACTCTATTCTCTTCTGGGAAGGACAAATTCAATAGCTCCAGCAAAAGATCAAAGAAGCTCAACAACAGCAATTGGCTTACGAAACTGGAAGTGTTAATAACCAATTCGAAGAGCTTCTTAACAGGGGCCTTTCCGAAACAGAAGCAGCAGAGCACATCAAAGTGGAAGTAAATACTCTGGAAGGAGCGAGACGTTACACCCAGCAAAGGCTTGAGTCTTTCAGAAGCACCTTCGCAAGACTGAGAAACAACGTTTATTTTTGAACATTTGCTTATTTGAATTGATTTACACTTGGTTTTGTAATATTTAAACAATGCCATTTTGGCAATATATGACACCATTTTGGCATCTTCTTGTGATATTTCGACTATGTTGCTTTTATTCGAATCTCTTGCAGGCGAGGTCTATATTTTTTCAAATACTTTCCGTTAACCTTTAAGATTTGTTTGTCATTAATTAACTCTTCGATTTCATACGCATTGTTTGAGAATCTCTTTAATATTCGAAAGGGTCCTTCCCAATGAGGTGACCATTTACCTAATGCTTTATTCTTTTTGTCCATGGGCAATATGACTTTCCAAACTAAGTCATTAACAGTGAATGTTTTACCTTTCACCCTTTTGTTGTATGCCCTGGCTACCCTTTCCTTTTGCCTCATTAGGATTTCCAATGCATGCAATCTAACTTCGTCTAACTCAACTAACTCATTCATCATCATATCCCAATATAATGCAGATGGGATCTCATTTTGCCTTTGAATTCGAACTGACTGCAGATGAATTTCCACTGGTAAAACAGCATCATGGCCAAATGTTAGTTGGAAAGGTGTGGTGTTAGTAGCCTCTTTAGGAGATGTTCTACAAGCCCAGAGTATTTGGTCCAACGTCTTATGCCAATTTTTTGGCTTCTTACCCACATGTTTTTTGATTAACCCTATTATTACTTTGTTTGCTGCTTCGGCCTGACCATTTGCTTGAGCATAATATGGCGTTGATGTTAATAACTTGAAACCCATCTCCTGAGCAAATTACTGCATCTTTCTACCAGTAAACACAGAACCTTGGTCTGTGGTTATACTCTCTGGTAATCTGAACCTATAAATTATTTGTTTCTGTAAGAACCCAATAACAACCTCTTGATCAGCAACTATTAATGGTATTGCTTTGATCCACTTGGTGAAATAATCAATTCCCACTAAGATATATTTCTGTCCTTTAGACGAAGCAGGATTGATCTCACCTATTAAATCTAATGTCCATCCTCTAAAGGGCCACGGTTTAATGATCGAATGTAACTCACTTGCAGGAGCATGTTGAATTCCTGCATGTTTCTGGCATTCTTCACACCCTTTCACAAAATTTATACAGCCTTTGAGCATGCTGGGCCAATACATGCCATATCGAAATAACAACCATTTCATCTTATGGCCTGCTTGGTGTGCCCCACATGCTCCATTGTGGACCTCTGATAATGCTAAGTATGTCTCATCTTCTCCTAGGCACTTCAGTAATACGCCTTCATGGGTCTTCTTGAACAATTCGTTTCCCATGAGGACGTATGATAACGCTCTATATTTTATCTTCCTATCAACATTCAGAGTTGGGTTTTTTAAATAACCCACTATTGGACTTCGCCAATCTGCATCTGTCAACGTGTCTATGGCAAATACTCCAAATTTTTGTTTGTCAGCACAACCTAACTCTACATTCTCTAAATCTGATGGTATGAGTCTAGTAGCCATAACTCTTCCTCTCAATTCAACCAAATCTTCTAATTTTTTGGTGGAAACTTTATACCCTGAAGCCAACTGTGCTAGGTCATTTGCCTCTTGGTTTTCTATTCTTGGAATATGTTTAATATCCATATATTCGAATTTTTTGAGTAGCCTATTAGCTATGACGAAATATGTAATCAAATTGTCTTTTATGCATTTGTATTCCTTTGTTATTTGCTTAACCACTAACTCCGAATCTCCTCTAATTTCGACTCTAGTTGCCCCCAATTCTAACAAAGCTTCAAGTCCAATGATAAGCGCTTCGTACTCAGCTTCGTTGTTCAAGCAACGAGGACCGTCTAGCTTATACTTGAATTTTGTTGGAATTCCTTCAGGAGAAATTATAAGAACTCCAACACCACTACCATCTCTATGGGTCGAACCATCAAAGTACAATTTCCAAGGTTGCATTTCAACGTAACCCATGACAGTATCTTCGCTCAGTGAATGATCAACAATGAAATCAGAAATTACTTGACCTTTCACAGCTCTTAAAGGCATGAAAGTCAAAGAATACTCTGTCAAGGCCAAAGCCCATTTACCAATTTTGCTATGCATTATTGGTTTCGAAAGCATGTGCTTGATAACATCGAAATGAGATGAAACATAAACATCAACAGGCTTTATATAATATTTAAGTTTCATACAAGAGAAATATAAATAGAGACATAGCTTTTCTATGTTGCTATATCTGGTTTTTGCATCATTCAATACCCTACTTAAATAGTACACGGCTCTTTCGATGCCATTGCTATCTTCTTGTGCTAACATACTACCTATAGTAAATTCAGAGGTGGATATGTACAATCTCATGGGTTTTCCCCACGAAGGTGGAGACAAGATAGGAGGCTGAGTAAGATATCTTTTTATATTGTCAAATGCCTCCTGATGTGCTTCGTTCCATTCGAAAGCTTGTCCTTGCTTCAAACGAAGCAACGGAGAGAAAGCCTGGGTTCTTCCACTTAAATTCAAAATGAACCTTCTTAAAAAGTTTATTTTGCCTAGAAAAGACTGCAACTCCTTTTTTGATGTAGGTGCTTTCGTTTCAACAATGGCTTTGGTTTTGTTTTGGTTGATTTCGATGCCTTTCTTATGAACCACAAAACCAAGAAAATCTCCAGCCTCGTGGTCCTGATGAATTTGCAGCGCAACAACCTTTCAATTTCAGCTTTGCTCTTCGTGAGAACTGTTGGTGCGAACCTTCTAGGGGTCTGCTTGATGGGCTTCTTGCCATCCTTGATTGGAAGTCTGTGTTCCACTAACTCCCTCTTCAAACCAGGCATTTCATCATAATCCCACGCAAAAAAATCTTTGTTCTTCCTAAGGACTTCGATCACTTTCTGCTTGAGGCTTGAATTGAGTTTTGCGCTTACGTAGGTTATTCTTTTTGTGTTTTCATCCCCCAAGTTCACTTCTTCTAATGGATCCTGCGCTAACATTTTAGCACCTGAGTCTGTGGGATCCCTTTTGAAGCCTAAAGGTTCTTTATCATAAATGGCATCTAGCCTTTGATCTATATCAACTATTTCTTGTTCTTCTAAGGGTAAGCCTTTTGAGCCATCCCCATCTGTTTTGTTTACTTCTGCAGCCATACTGTCCATTTCAGCTTCTAAGGCCGCCTTCCATTCGTTCTCAGCCATGTAGGCCGAAATCTTTTTGAAGAAAGAAGACTCAGTCATGGGCAAGATTATCGAATTCCCAGCCTGCTGGCCGTCTTTGTGCAGTGCCTTCGACTTCTCCATCTCCCTTGATTATCCTTCGATCCCAATACATTCCATCATGGAGAAGGGTCATGTAATAATGCGCATTCCTGGTCTCATTGATCTCGTCGTTAGGGGTACAAGGAGCAATCTTGGCCAAGTGTTTGTCATAATTTCTCTTGTCAACTAAGTTGACTGCTGTCATGAAGTAGCTTGGGTCAGCTTCTATGTTCTCAACAATTCCATCTTCTCTCCATAATACTAACCTCTGATGCATTGATGAGGGGACTGCTCCAACGCCATGGATCCATTCTCTGCCCAACAGCAAATTGTAGTTGGCCTTAGCTTCGATTACCATGAACATAGTGGGTCTGCAACTTGATCCTACTGTCAAATCCACTTGGATCACCCCCAATGTGTGGCCTACTTTACCTTCATAATTCGACAGTACCATATTGTGTGGTTTTATGTCAACATCTTGTATCCCTAACTTCTTCAACATGAAATGAGGCATCAGGTTCACTGCAGCGCCTCCATCCACCAGGACTTTGTTTACGCCATGTGTACCAACTTTTGCTCGAATAAACAATGGCTTTAGGTGATTTTGCATGGCTGGTTCTGGGTATTCGAAGAAGGCATTTTGCTCTTCGACAACCCCATTATCCATCACATAATAGCATATTGGCCTGTGTTTCGTCAGGTCTATTGCATCATCCTCTTCGTGTTCTTCGACTTCGGTTTCTTGCCCAAATTCGCAAGGCAACACAGATACCACATTGCAGTTGATGTTGAGTGAAGATTCCCCTTCTGATTCGAAATTGTCAGTCAGCATATCCTCATTCTCCTCTGGGCCTGGCTTATATTCCTTTGATTCATTTTGCTTTGTTTCAAAGAAAAGTCTCCTGCTAACCGGAGGTTGGTCCCCAGGTTGATTGTTTGGTGCAGGTTTGTTGGTGCTTGATTCTTCTTTGTCTTTGCTCGAAGCCATTCCTTTGTTTAGTGCAGCATCTCTCTCATCTTTTCGAACTCTTTGTTGCCTTCGCCATTGTGACCTGGACATAGGGTTCTTTCCCTTGTAGTTTTCCAACCTTACTTCTTCTCTTTTTTCCATATTGAACTGCCTTCTGTACGTCATGGCATGGCGTGTGTTCCTTTCATTATTCCTCCACTTGTCTCTCCCATTGTCAGCTCTAACTTATAGCCACTTGTCTGTTGGTGCGTCAGCAGGAATTTTAAATGTTACCCTTCGAGCGCCTCTAGGATAAGGGTTGTCAGGCCTCCGCTGGGTGTAGTTGTTCTCGAAACGTTGGCCCATTTGACCAATTTCTCTGTGGTTCCAACATGGGGAGAAAGGGGTTGTTTCGAAGGTTTCAGCCACTTTCTGATCATATATTGCAGAACATCTTGGACACACTAAGCATTTGGTTGCCCCCTTATGACAACGAACTAAAAACCCCATGAGACTTTCTCCAGCCTTAGGGTAGCATCTGAACAGCTGATTATCCTGGCGCCAGTTAACGCCTGTTCGTGCCCTTTGTCTTTTTTCAAAGTATGCAGCAATTCTTTGATTACAAATGATGCTACATCTGGGACATAACATCATTGCAGCATTCTCTTTGTGACACAGCATAAGGTAATCTTTGAGACTGGCATCTCTAGCACACCTGTCCTCTATCTTGTATTTTTATTTCTCTAAGTACCTTTCTATTTCTTCCATTTCAGAACAAGGTTGCTCCATGTTTACCATGTTAACATCTACATCTTCTCCCTTGATATCAGTATCTCCCCAACCTGTAGGTTTGATGTCTTCAATTCGGGTCTTTGAGCTTTCTGGGGCGGAATACTTCACCATGTAATCGAACTTTCCGCTAGGTTCCCCTAAAGTATCCCATACTTCCTTCTGAGGAAGAACTGGCAATGTGATCTATACTTTCTCCAACTTTTGCCTCAAGCCTTCAGTGGCCTGTGTCAAATTTTGTTTCTGGTTTTCCTGGCCTTCATTAGCCTGGATCTCTTTCGAAACAATCAAAGGGACTGCTTCGATCGAAGCCTCTTGTTCCTTATGGAAATCCTCAGTAACTTCCTTTTCGACTTCCACTAACACGCAGTTCTCATCTTCGGTGTTTTCCTTATCTGATGGAGCGTCACCTTCATCTACTCCAACCATGTTTATTTCTCCAATGTATGCGGGTTCAGAGTAGTTGGTGTCAGCAACATCTAAAGGGTCATCATCCACCTTCATCTTTGGCTTGTCAACGAACCTTAGTCTACCATCCTTGATTGCATTCTGAATCAGATCCCTGAAAAGAAAACATTGTGAGGTTTTGTGGCCTAAGAAACTGTGATACTTACAAAATCCTCTTTTCTTTCTTTGATCTAAAGGTGGTAATTTTACATTTGATGGCACTATTAGTTGGCCATCTTTGACAAGCAAATCAAAAATTTCATCACATTTCGTTACGTCGAAGGTATAAACCTTCTTTAGGAACTTGTCGCTTTTCTCATTTTCAATAATTTCTTTCCCTTTTGTGGGAACTAGTAATTTACAAGAATAAGGGGGGGCCTGTTTCAATTCAGCGAGATCAATTTCGACCTCTTCGAATTCAGGGTAATCTTCTGCTTCCTCAGTTCCGACATAGGAGACCCTTTCTTTCTTGTTATTTTTAAAAACCCTGGCCTTCTCGGCTTTTAGTCTTTCGACTTGTCGAACCCTGTCTGCTAGTTGGGCCATATCCCTCAAGTGTTGTGTATCTAATTTCTTTCGAATGGAGTAGTCCAGGCCACCAGTAGCCATTTCGACTAACTCATGTTCAGGAACTACTATGAAACATCTAGACTTCAAGAGTCTGAACCTATTCAGATAATCATCTATGGGTTCAGTAAACTTCCTCTTGACACTGGCTAACTCTTTCAAGCTTATTTTAGACTGTCCCATGTAGAATTGTTCATGAAATAACCTCTCCAAAAGAGTCCAAGTATCTATGGACCCAGGAGGCAAAGTGGTGAACCATGTAAAAGCGTTCTTAGTTAGGGAACTTGGGAAATATTTAATCCTAAGGTCTTCATTATTGCTATATCTCCTGCTTCGGTTAGATACCTGGCTATGTGTTCGACTGTTGACTCATTGGTGTCTCCAGCGAACTTTGTAAATTTAGGGACTTTATATCCCCTTGGTAAATCAATATGCATCACATAATCTATTATGGGAGAGGAATAGTTTGGCCTTCTAATACCTGTATTGATACCGTTTTGAGCCATAATCCTTTCTATCATGGTGGTTAAATTATTTTCTGCCAAGATGTTATCATTTCGAATTCTATGAACGACTTCATCAGCATCTTGGTGTCGACCCACCATGACAACTCCTCTAGGTTGTTCTTCTCGAAACTCTGGGACCTCTAACCTTTCGACCCTTGCCCCTGGTTCTATACCTCCCCTTTGTGGTTCTCGAATCATTGGGGCTTCTAACCTTTGTGCCCTTGCCCCCAAGTTAACCCCCTCTCTGGCTGGTCTATAGGGTGGGTCATCAGCAATTTGTTCTATGATGGGTATGTTCGCTCGAACCCTCACCTGATTCTGCCTACGCCTTTCTGGCGGAGCGAAAAAATCTGCTATTCGACTCATGTTGTCCGCGTTTTCTCTGTTGGTTACAGTTACATTTTGTACTATTGGGGCAAATATTTCTTGCATAGTCTGCGCTAACACTCCTATCATATTATGGTTACTATCATCCATTAATTGTCTAAAGGACATCTGATTTTCTGTGGTTAAGATAGGCAATGTATTGTGACCCACTGAACCTTGGGTATTTGTCATAAATTGGTTGGCCCCAGATCCGGATCCAAATTGTGGTGACGAATTTGATGTGGAATTGTGTAAACCTGCCATAAAAGATGTTGGCATCCCATAAGAGGGATTTATGTGTCTATTACCATCGAAACCGGGTGGTCTAGTTAGTGGGGTGGCGAAATGGGTTTGTGTCCCTAATGGTGGGATAAATCCTGCAAGATAACCAGTGGTCCCTGTATTTCCTAGGGTCGAACCATTGGTTGTCATGCCACTTGCTCCATTTGTGGCCACACTACTGGTAGAAGATGCAATAGACTGTGCGTTCGTGGGGATCGCATTAGACGTCCCTGTCGAAACAAACGCATTGGTGCCTGTTCCATGTGGGATATTTTGTTCCCCTTGTTGATTATTTGGATTAGACATCCCACTACTACGCTTTCTTCTGGGTAAAGGTTGGTTACTATTAGTTGTTTTACCACTTCTAAGGTTCATATAACAGCGAAATCGATATCCAGAAAAGAACTTACGCAACAAGATTATATCCTAAAAAATCTTTACTTTCAACTTTCTTAACAACGGGTCCCACCGGGTGTGCCAATTTGTTCACAGTGATTTCTGGTGAACAACCGCTAGTCTTCCAAACTATCAAATGAACTTAATTACTGTTATTCAATCTCTCTGGTAACTTACGGGATCGACTAGATTGATCCTATGGAACATAGTTGTTTGGCTAAGTCTAATTGTAAAACTGACATTTGTATTTAGGATTTCGAATTAGAGTTGTTCCAAAGATATCTAATCCGCTTCGATTACTATACTGAATGGTTCGAAGGACAACTTTTATATGGTATTAGGAATACTCATGAGAAAGGTTTAAAGATTTGAAATTGGATAAATGGCAGGATTAAATGGGTGAATTAAAAGTTACTAAACGTTTAGAGGTTTCGACCATAAGAAAAGTATTTAAATACAGAAAGGAATAAATGACTTCGAGTACAAAGGCTTTAATGTAAAGGCATAAACATAAAATTGCTTGAAATACAAATGAAACGGAAGTGAAAGATAAAATTGGAAAATGTAAAGAGTTTTCATTGAATTGTAAATGTTGGTGTTATCATACTTACATCTTTCGAGCATTTGTTTCCCTATCCATGCGGTATTTTGAATGTTTATTGAATTTGTACAACAGATATAACACCCCAAATCCTAACAATAAGACTTCTATTTATACTATTCGACCATAACGGTCTCGCTATCAGAATCTGCCACGTTCGAAGCATGCAGAGCATTGCTTCCCTCTAGCCTCCACGCGTCTTCGAACACTCTTATGCTTGTGTATTTGAATTTCCAATATCCCGCTCACGTTTGAATTTCAAATGTTTTGGAACTTTTCGTTTCGAGTTTGTTCATAGGTTATTTCCAAAATGACCTCCACAAATCTACTCTTATGATTATTTCGAACAAGGTTTTAGACTCACACTCCACAACTCATCATTCGAAACCTTGAACTCTAATATTTCCATTCGAAACAAACATTCTCTTTCATTCCAAATCATCAAATTTGCTTTATTCGAACAAAGCTCAACCATAGTGATTTCATTTCGAATCATAGTATCAAAATCTTCAGCCAACAGCAATCCAGTCGGTCGAGAGCATTTTTGGGCAAGACATTCAATGATGAACTGGTATCCACCAAAACATGGGCCATTGTGGTGCCCCTGCATTCGATGGAAATATGTAAGGCATCATTGTGCTTCCTTCCCTTAGAGGTTAAATCAGCATCGGAAAAGCCCAATCTGTTATCAGCAGTCAGACTGGCCACACAGTCTTCAAATTGGTCGATGGAGGTCTCTTGGGGCACGTGAGCGGTCTTAAGAAACTTTACCAAGGCTTTGGCGTGAGTTTCAGAGCACAAAAGTAAGGACAACAATGATATCTTCGAGGGGGTCTGCCCCAATTGTTCTACAATGTTGTAGTCACTTTTCTTGATTATCCTCCGGATTTCTTCTATCTCTTTTCTAGAAGCTTCGAGGATGACCTCGGGACGTTCTCTTGCTTGGGCAGGCTCAACCAAAGCCTCTTTTCCCCTTGTATCGGTAACAGGGATAACAGTAGGAGTATCACTGGTGGTGTCGATAGGAGTGGCAGTAGTGATGATCATATGAGTAGCAACAGTATTTGGAGAAATCTCAGGTGATAAGACTCTTCCACTTCTTGTTATTTTGCTGGTTCCAATGATGTTACCGATATCGGGATCAATATCTCTCACAACTTCATTCTTGACAGCCAACTGATCTTGCTTAACGCCATGGTAATAAACGCCAGCCTCATAGCTCCAGGGAACAGCTTTATCCAAGGAGTATGGTATTGGTCTTGGCATAGTGATGATTAAGGGTGCAGATCTGGGAGTGGATGTAATCCTGACGGGTCTTTTCGTGGAGACCCCGGGAGAATTGTCGGAAATGGTGATTATCGAAACATCTTGATAAGAGATTTTGATAAGTGGTAGCTTTTCAAATAGGATTTCTTTACTAGTCATCAAGCGTTGGACACCTATCTTTAGTAACAAACAGCCATTCGGTAGAGATTTGCATAGGTGACAATATTCATTGCAGCCTGGGAACAGGCCGGCTTGCAGTAGATTCTGCTTAATGGTCAACAGAGGAGTAACTAAGTCATGCACAGAGGAAACAAAATGATCATCGTCAATGGCGTTGATACCTTGGCCATGTCTGGGAATTGGTGTCGTTATTACATTACACGTTTCTAGGGGCTCAAATTCAATCTCTTTTGCATCGATAAGATCTTGCACCTTATTCTTTAAGGCCCAGCAGTCATTTGTATCGTGCCTCGGGCTTTCAGAATGATAGGCACATCGGGCGTTCGGGTTGTAGCGAGGAGAAGCAGTATTGGGATTCTTGGGAGCTTCCTTTAAAGTTTCCAGATTGGTCTTGAGAAGGTGTGGCAAAACCTGAGACATGGTCATGTTAATCCGGGTAAATCGTCTCATGGGCGCTTCTGGTTTGCGCTGATAATTTTGTTGCTGATTTGGCGCAGGATTAGAAATCATGACAGCCCCTACTACTGGACGACGGTCGGTTTTGTTTTGATTCTTATGGTCATATACAACATTGACCTCCTTCTTTCCCACAAAGGGTTTCTTCACAATACTTGAGGATGCATCTTTTTGAATTTTGCCGCTTTTTATACCGGCCTCAACCCGCTCACCAGTCATAATTAATTCAGTAAACCTAGCTGAGGAACTCCCAATCAGGTGATTGAAAAATGGTCCTGACAAGGTGCCTAGGAACATATCCACTAATTCTATGTCAGATAAAGGGGGCTGGACCCTACCTGCGAGATCCCTCCATTTTTTAGCATAGGTTTTGAAACCCTCATCTGTTCCCATAGACATGCTTTGTAACTGTGTCCTAGTTGGAGCCAAATCAGCATTATACTGATACTGCTTGTAAAAAGCGGCGGCCAACCCTTCCCAGTTGCGAACATTGGACCCTTATAATTGGTAGAACCAATCCAATTGAGTCCCCGATAAGCTCTCCTGGAAGAAATGCACCCACGGATTCTTGTCAGCCGTGTGGGGTTGAATCTTTCTGACATATGACCTCAGATGTAGTTTCGGGCAAGAGACACCATCGTACTTGGCGAAAGTTGGGACCTTGAATTTCTGTGGGATGACAACCCCTGAGATGAGTCCTAATTCTTCAAAGTCCAAACCGGGTACCCTCTGAATCTCCATGGCATTCAAATGATCCTCTAGTTGTTTGTATTTATCATCAGCAGGAGGCTATTGTTCTTCAGATTAATCAGGCTCTTCCTCTCCTTCAGATACTGGCTCGTTGTTCACTTCCTGGGTCTCGGCTCCTTGATTATCTCATTCACCCGATGATGTTGCAAAGTCTAAAGTTCGCCTGGTTTGTACTTTAAACCTTCTCCCCATAATCACAACACCGGTTGGTTTCTTCTCTTTCTTCTTCTTTTTGGCCAGCAAAGTCTTCAACTCCTCTTGTCCTTTTGTCAGAGCCATGAGCATTTGTTGAAACTGGGCATTCTGCGCCTGAAGATCTTTCACAGTCTGTTCAACATCCATCTCACTGGAATAAACAGTAGAAGGATAAGGCGACCTGTTATGAGAAACCTGTATGATGTTATGATGAATGAAGATGCAATATGCAAATGATTTCAAGGAAATTTGGAGATTTAAATTTGTTCAAACCAAAAAAGAACACACGTCATATAAAATAAAACCAAGTTTGAATACATCATGCCTCCTTGGGCTTACAAAGAAAGAAACAAAATTCAGCAAAACTCCTAAGACAAAAAGACCGAACGCATTCTCTTTGGAGCAATGTAGGTATTCAGATTTTTCTCTTCATGAAGCAGTTTGGTGAGCTCCAGAACCTTCTTCTCACTGGCATAGTACTGGGTTTCAAAGGTGTCTCGTTCTTCCTTCAATTGAATCCAAGCTTTCTGCAGGTCTTTGAGAGAAGTAGGTATGTCAGGATGAAGAACAGTGTATGGGATGTTTCCTTCAATAACAGGCTCAATGATGATATGAAGGATGGAAGGGTAAGGCATCAAGAGACTCTGGGCACGAGCCCGTACCCACTTAAGGTAAGGCTCGAGAGGGATAGAGTTTTTATGTCCCAAAGTCCCACTGTCCACCTTGTTCACCATTCCCCAAGAACGTGTAAACCTCTTGCGATAACCTTGGTCTTCTTTGTTGTAGTCGAACACCAAACCTTGGATGAGCATCTCATGAGGGCCATCCCTTCAGGCATACCCAAATTGCTGAAGAGCTAAGCACGGGTTGTAGGTGATACCTCCCCTAATACCTAGCAGAGGTACATTAGGGAACTCCCTGTGGAGGTTAATGATAGAAATATCTTCCAAGGATCTCGAGCACCAACGGATATCAGAGTGGGTGAGAGACATCATCCTTTGAGACCAAGTCAATCTTTGTTCGTTTTTCAATGCTGACTGAGGCAGGTGTGAAGTGAACCACTTAACGAGTAGGGGGATACAACACAAAAGGGTACCTATTTTCTTCATGGTGTGGGTATGAAGGTAATGCAAGATGTCTCCTAGTAAGGTAGGTATAGGATTGTGAGAGAGAAATACTTTAATGGCATTAACTTCTATGAATTGGTCTGAATTGGGAAACAGAACCAAACCACAAATGAGGATATCTAGCACGTCTTCGAAAGCTTGGTAATCCATGTCATCCCAGAATGAACGAGCTTTTTCCAATAGAAACTTAGCTAAAAAACCTTTAACCCCACTTCTTGTCTCCTAATTGGCTATGACGTCGGCCCTCTTCACATGTAAAGCTTCAGCGATGACTTTAGGTTTTGGAATCCCTTCTAGACCGGTGAATGGTATCTGATTAAGCACGGGCACCCCTAAGAGTAGAGAGAACTCTTCTAGTGTAGGTACCAACTGATAGTCCGGGAAAGTGAAACAATGATGTACGGGATCAAAGAATTGGAATAGTACACACATCATCTCTTCTTGGAAGTTGGATGTAGCCAAACTGAGGAGTTGACCATATTTCTTGGTAAAAGGAGAATCTTTGGGCACTCTTGAAGTTGAGGATGTGCTTTTACAAAGCTGATTCAGATGGTGTTTCTTCGGAGAGAATTCATGTCCTACAAAACAAACACAAAGATAAATTTCTAAATCCTTGAAATGGTTACTGAGTATGCATATGATGTTGATGATGTTTATGATGTTTATGTACAAGTAAACATATACACACACAACAAACAAGTCCCTATGTTTTAGGCTTGCATGAGTTTTGTAGGTAAGTACCCTCTTGAAGTCTAGTTGGCTCAACCTGTCCTAGAAATAATGATCGGGTTCTAAAGGATCTCAATATCATCGACCTTTCTTTTAGGCATTGTCTCAGCACAACAATCTTTTCTTGCAGCCTAGATATCCTAAAAGTCTAGCCTCAATGAGTGTAGTATCGAGTATCAACCAATTTTCAGCTTTACACCGAAACCGGTTACCTCACTACGTCTTAATGTCCAAGTTTGTTCAATTAGGGTTCTAAGGTCAATTAGTGCTTCATGACGCCACTCAGCAGCCCCGTATTCTCCTTGATTCACCATGAGGGATACCAGTACCCATAAATGCATCACACTAACATAGCCATTGTCTCAACCATATCGGTCTATGTCGTACAGTCTCCACAATCTATTGCTATTTACCTAAAAAGGTGCCCCAAATTCGGGTGGATGATCAAAGCAAGCCCAATACAAAGAACTAAATATAAAGCACACAAATCAAATAATGAAAGCGAGTAAAGGTGATCTAACCCTAAGGTAACCCCACTTTTTTTGAATTTATCCCCAGCAGAGTCGCCAGTTCTGTGATACGGTGGGAGAACTTGACTTGGTGTTTTGCGTTTCGATCGCATTTTTGCAGATAGCAAGAGTCGCCACTGACTTTTCTTTTATCCAAAAGGAAAGGTAAAAAGCATAGGAAAGACCTTTCGATATTATTTCTCGGGTTCGGGGGGTAGATTATAAAAAGGGAAGGTATTAGCACCCTTTTCATCCATGGTTTTCCATGGGCTCTTAGTTACTCGTTTAGACCACTTGCTTTTATTTGACAGTGTGCTTGTGGTGTGGGCTTTGAAAGTGTTTTGAAAAAAATCTCTTTGTAATGGTTCTCATTTCTATAAGAACGCGTACAAAGTTTTATTTCGAAAGATAGTTCAAAGATGTATTTGTGGAACGTGTTTTCGAAAGTGTTTTGAAAGGATGTTTTGCAATGGTTCTCGTCTCTATAAGAACGTATACAAAATGTTTTGTCTTTTGAAAATGTTTTGAAATGAAAGTGTAGGTGTAAAAATGTTTTTATCGTGAGCAAGCGAGTAACTAGGAGCGAATCTACCTACTCAAAAGGTCTTAAATGCTATTTTCTTTCTCCTTTAGATGTTGCCATATTACCATTAATTTGGTAAGAAGCCCCGTCGTTGGATGTGAAGGGACAGTCGTGGGTCAATTTTTACAGTCATCGAAGGCAACTTATGAGATGTTTTAGCAATTTTCGTAAGGGACGGGATCGTTTTATCGAAGGCAACATTGAGGGTCATCGAGGGACTACGATCTTTTTATCGAAGGGTCATTGCTAAAGCGTCCCATATTCGAGGGACATGACTGTTTTTTCGATAGGCAACGAAATGGGATTACCCTAAGGGTGCGTGTGTGAATAGTGTGTTTGATTGCATGCATTTTAATCTTGATTAAGGTTGTCTATTTTATTGTTTTCATGTCTTGCCATACATCCTATTTACTAGCAATATATGAAAAGTAAATAAAATGCGAAAAAATAAAAACTAAGTTATTACATCACTTTAGGGGGATGGGGGTACATATTTATGAATGAGAGTTGCAAGTAAAATTAAATCCTAAATTATTATTACAACCATATCGAAATGGATCAGAATGTGCAAGAAACGAAATTGATTATTTATTTAAGAAAAGGAATAAGTTTGTTTAAACATATTTTTGGTCTTTTCTTTTAAGAAATAAAGTGAAGCATGAAAAAAAATGTTTTTGGAGTTTGTTGATTGATGAAATAGAAAGTGATAACAAAAATAGTGAGAAAAAGTAAAAATAGAATCAACGCGTTGCTGATTAAGGGAGGCCAGAAATTCTGACCCTGGCGCACTGTAAAACAAAGTTCCTGTTAGTAACAAAAAAAACAAAAGTAGAGTCAGAAGTTCTGAGTCTGCTGGGAGCACATCAGCCTTCAGAAGTTCTGATACCATCGGCAACAGAGGAGGTTTCAGAAGTTCTGATATCACCAGCAACAAAGTGGATTTCAGAAGTTCTGATTCCACTGGCAGAACTTGGTCTCTCTTTCCATACTAGTCAGAACATCTGCATTTGGTCACTTCTCCACAAAACAGAAGATATGTATATGAAAATTATAGAAGATTTCGCAGCATTTCAGAAGTAAGAAATATCATAACCATAAATCAGAGGCAAGTGTGAATCTGTTAATCCTAATTCTGAGTTCTGAATTCTTTCAGAAGTTCTGAAACTGATTTATTCCATACTTAGGCAAGCAAACACATGCAGTCTCAGAATATGTATAACGTCAGATATATGATATTTACATTGTATTTTTGGACATGCAAATCTGATAATGCTGAAACAATGTGGTAAGAGTCAGCAGAAACTTACCTTTCAGTTGGAAAAGATTCTGCCAGCTGGAGGTTGGTCCTGGACTTGGGTGATGTTCTGAGCTGCTTCTTCACGTACTCAACAAGATGGAGGTTTTCAACTTCTGGAATGGCCAATGGGTGATACTCTTACTTCTTTGAGGTGGAGGTAAATGGAGTTTTGATGCTAGAATCAAATGTTAAGGTTTTGTATTTTGGTGTTTACAACTCTTTTTTTTTGGATTCTTGGAATTCTGCAAAGATTCAAGGCCCTTTTTTTTCTTTTGGTGATTCTCTCTCTCTCTCTTTCTCTCTCCAAAAACCAACCTCTTCAACGTGTGATGGAACAAGCTATTTATAGATGGATTTTGTTGTGGTTTTGGGGGGAGAAACAAATGAGTTTTTTAAACATTTTTGGCATACTGCCCCTTTGTTTTTAAATCACAGTTTTTGTAGGCTAATTTGGTGCAAGAAAAACGCAGGCGTGGACTGGATCAGCAGCACCTTGGAGTGTTTTGGCAGCTGGTTTGCAGGACTGTGCCATAGCAGGGAAGCAGGTTAAGGTTTGGGGTTTGGTGATGTTCTGATTGCAGAAAATTAGAAACGTAACCTCCAAACGCTGAAGGGGCATCTTCTGACCAGAGCGTTAAACATAACCTCTGCATACTGAAGAACCATGTTCTGACTGAAGTATTATGTTCTGACCGAAGAGCATCGTTTCTGTATGTTCTGATTGAAGCGTTACGTTCTGAACCGTGTTTGCAACTTTTGACTGCACTTGCATAGAGGCTGGCTCAGAAGTTCTGAAGTGTCATATTCTTTGGACACTTAGAAAATTTTCTAAATGCTTGGAAAATTTGATTTTCAAAGTAACTTCTGACTTTTGATTTTTGATGAACCAATTTCATGCCTTAATGAAATATGATTCTTGGAATTTAATTTTGGACTTGAAATTCATAGTTTGACTCCTTTGGTGTGTAAATGACCATTTTGCCCCTATGAATGATTCTCTTAAAAAATTTGTAATTTCAGATTTGCAACTGGATGAAAACAAACTTGAGGGTCCAGGTTGATCCTTTGAGAAATGAGAGGGAAATTTTGGGATACAACAGCTTTCTTTTTGAGAGACAATGACTGCCTATGTGATAGGGAACCATCATCGTCTTTTGATTCTAGAGGAATTTTTTGATGTCATTCGTTGTATACAAAGTGAAAGTTTGCGACTGAACGCGCATTTGAATTAACTGAGAGACTACCCTGCCCCAGGTTTTGATTATAGGTTTCAATTTGTGTAAAAATGAAACTCCTACTTCTTTGGCTCAAAGGGGTTGACTAGGGATTATCCTCCTTGTAACTCCAGTGTTTAGGATTTGAAAGAACGTCTGTACATCGTTAGCAAGGTCTGTCCAAAAGCATACTATATGAGATTATGGCATTATTTTCATCATCATCCCTCTAAAGGCTTGCAACTTTTAGCAAGAGTTGAATGTCATAAAGAGATTAAAAATCATAGTTCAAATATAGTGAAAATAAATGGATGAGTTCAAGACAAACATATGCAATGTATTAATGAAACAGAGTTTAACATTAATATATAATTGTTTGAATAACAAAAGAAATTACAATTGAAAATTCAAAATGAACAGGAACACTCAATGATTTGGCATGGGAGCGGTGATTACGTTGGGAGTCTCTGGAGGATCAAACTCGATCTCCTTGGTGTCAATCATGTTTTGAATCTTGTATTTCAGCGCCCAACAATCGTTAGTATGATGCCCAGGACTTCCGGAATGATATGCACATATTGCATCAGGATTGTAGTTAAGAGAAGTAGTTTTAGGATTTGGATGAGGCCATATCAACGTAATCAGGTCCATCTTCAAAAAGTGTTGTAGTGCTTGAGACAACAGCATCTTAATGTTGGTAAACTATCTTTTGGGCTCGTCTGGCCTTTGTTGATTTCCCCTTTGTTGTTGTCGCTGCAATGCAGGACCGGAAATTAGGACTGCCCCCACATGTTGGTCGTGGTGGCCCTTGTTATGAACTTTTTGACCATACACAGCATTGGACTTTTTCTTCCCATTGTATGGCTTTTTCTAAGCATCAGGGGATGTAGCTCCTTGGATCTTTCCGCTTTTGATACCAGCTTCTACCCTTTCGCCAGTCATTATTTTGGTGAACCCGGCTGAGGAGCTTCCGATTAGGAGATTGAAGAAAGGTTTTGTCAAAGTTCCCATGAAGATGTCAATCAGCTCCCAGTCAGTTAAGGGTGGCTGCACCCTTCCAGCCAGGTCTCTCCACTTTTGGGCGTATTCTCTTAAGCCCTCGTTGGAACGTATGGTCATGTTCTGCAATTGCACACGAGTTAGTGCAAGATCAACGTTGTATTGGTACTGTTTGTAAAAAGCAGCACCTAGATCTTCCCAAGTGAGAATGTGGTAACTCTCCAAATGATAGAACCACTCAAGTTGCACCCTAGCTAAACTCTCTTGGAAGAAATGAATCCAGAGCTTCTGATCAGTTATGTATGTTTGAATCTTGCGCACATAAGACTTTAGGTTCATCTTAGGACAAGAGACTCCATCATACGGGGCAAAGGTAGGGATTTTGAACTTTGGTGGGATGACCACTCCAGAAACTAAAACCATATCTCCTAAGTCCAAGCCAAGCACAACTTGGAGCTCCACAGCTTTTAGTCTGTTTTCAAGTTATTTGTATTTTTCATCTGCTGGTGGATATTGCTCCTCATAAGAGTCTTCGTCATCAGTAGCTATGTTAGCTCTAATGATTCTATCTTTCTCTTCTTGACTGTCTTCTTCTTTATAAGAAGCATCTTCTTTTTGAGCTATTTGGGCATGCCCCTTGGACCTTCTCCTTACGTTGAGGATGACAGACTTTTTCTTCTTCTTGCTCTCTTTGGTGAAGAGTGTTTTCAAATCTTCCTGCCCCCTGGCCAAGTTCTAGAGTGCTTGTTGGAATTGAGCGTTTTGAGCTTGGAGATCTTTAACTGCTTTCTCTAGAGCCATCTCTACATAAATAAACAGTAGGTGTTGTACCCCAAATTTTGACCTAAGATACCGTCTTCCATCTGCATCATTCGCATTGCAAGAGTTTTGACCATTTTTATCAAATTTTCAAAACAGTTTAAAAATTCATAACTTTTTCGAGTCGGAAGCTGTTTATTTGTTGAACGCTAAATTTATTAACTGATCAAGACTTAAACAATGTTCATTAATTATTTATTATCTTAAATTCAAATAATTGGAATTTATTTTCGATTATTACGTAATTTAAAGACTTATAAATAATAAAAAGAATATTTGAGAAAAGGTTTATTAATGGGTCAAATAATGTTTATTAATTATTCATTATCCTAAATTTAAATAATGGGAACCTGTTTTCCGCTATTATATAATTTGAAGGTTTTATGAATAATGAAATAAACATTTGAAAATGAGTATATTAATTGATCAAGCAATGTTTATTTGATTATTTATTGTTCTAAATTTAAATAGCTGAAATTCTATTTTTCAAGTTATTATAATTTAGAAGAATTAAAAATAATAATAAAATAAATAATTGAAGTTATTAATTGATCAATGATGTTTATTTATTTGTTTATCATTTTAAATTTAAATGATTGGATTTGATTTTTAATCATTATATAATTTAAAGAATTATAAACAATAAATAAATAATTGGAAAGAAAAGGAATTAATTGGGAAATAATAGAATTTTTATTCACTTTATTCTATTTATTACAATTGTTGTTTAAATACTATTGTACAAAGTATTTATAATAACCATTACATAAATGCTTAAAGTAAAATAAAACTATTTTCCTAAATCCTAATTCTAATCTTCTGTCCAATACTCTTTGTCTGCTCATTTAAATTTTACCTGCAAAAAACGATCAAAAGAAAGAAATTAGAATTCGAATAAATAATTAAAATGCAGAAAATAAATTCAATGTTCATCATTAAAAGCAATGGCCGGAATCAGTTACTCTTTTTTGCAAATCACGGGATTTCTCCCGGTTCACAAAAAAGAGAGGAATTTTTAAATGAATGCACATTTAAAAAATAGCATTTCAAAATCAATTGCATTTTTATCAAAAAAACCCACTGCATATTTCAAATATGCATAAATTTCAAAACTGCATAAACCATACAAACAGCATGTTTAGTTCACAAATAACAAGCCAACGTTAACCTGCAAAAAAAAACAATATGAAATTTCCAGCATGTGCAGTTTTAAAACTATGAAAGCAAGCAATGTATATTTCCTCTTTCATCATATTCCAGCCCATTACAATTTCAGAAAAATGTACAGTATATCATTTATATATATCATTTTTGTACTTGGGAGAGAGAGAGAAGAGGTTCAATTTTGCAGGTTCTGACTTAAGCATGAATTGGGAATAAAGTCAACTATGTAGCAGCATATGTAAAGGCATCAGAAAATATTAAAATACTAAAAACCTGAGCCATCTCAAAAAGGAGGCAACGGATATATTTGAAATCCCTTCAAAAGGAAGTCCAAGCTAGCATATTTGACAGAGAGGAACATCACTGCAAAACCAAGCAAAATAACATATTCCACTTCCATACCAACCATTCTGCATTTTTTCATAACCATTCTGCATACTGCATCAAACTACATAACTTGCATATTGCATAAAACCATTTTCCTGCATTGCATAAAACCATTTTCCTGCATAGCATAACAATTCTGCATACTGCATCGAACTACATAACTTACATATTGCATTCAAACCATTTTCCAAACATAACCGGCATATTACAAAACCTGCATATTGCTAAACCATTCCTAAGCATATTGCGAAACCATTTCCAGCATATTGACCAAAACCATAAAAAACGGTATAATCCAAAACCACCAAAAAACATTTATTCAGTATTTCCAATCAGTTTGTTTAGACGGAGAAGAAAAGAAGAATTAGTGGCAGAAAGCAAGGAGCGAGGAGTCTTCGGAGTTTACCTGACTTCGCCGGAATCGTACCGTCGGACTAGCTCCGACCATGTGAGTTTTTTCAGTTTTTTCGCATAAATCTTCATACCGTTGCTTTGCCTTTGTCTCACTGGATAATAATCCTCTCTCAATTTTCTGAAATCATGAAAATGGCCATTCAACATCATTACAGATTTAAATCAAAAACAAAAAAAACCTTTATTTCATATACAAAAAGTATTTTCAATATCAAGAATTATGTGCGAGAAGTAAAAAAATTCACAAAAAGAAGTCATGAACTCAACACCATTTTAAGTAACTACGAAGGGTCGTTGTTGATATTTCACTTGCAACCATATTCTTCATTCAACTAATGCATAAAAAGAATGACACAACGCTGTCACCTAAATCCTTTGTTGAATATTTTGAAGTTTACATTGAAATTTTGATCTATTATTAGTACTTTACATTATTTGTAAACAAGACACGGACACATTCATAGTAATTGAGATTTTAAAAATAATAACAACTAACCGTGCTAACAGGTCGTTTTCCTCTTCCTCTTCGTGTAGCTTCCTCTTCGCTTCCCTTCTTTACCTCCATCATTTTTACCTTCTCTCCGCAATTACCACGATCACAAATCGCACCGTTTTCCTCAAGGATCTTCATTGCTTTCCTGTAATTAATACGGTATCAAGTTAATACACTTTTACAAATTCTCTTTACAACTCACGCTTTCCTTTCATTTTCGCTTCTAGTTCACTTAATTCACTCTAGAACCTGTAAAATGCCTAAGGAGAGAAAGACAGGTCCGGGTCACAGGATAGTAGTAGAACATCACCTTATCCAAGAAGCTCAAGCTCGTACGAAGACACCTTATCTTGTTCTCAGCGGTCATGTTAAACCAGGACAAACTAGTGACACAAGAGGTGGTTTTGCTACAGTTGAGAAGGGTCTTCCTGGAGGCTTGACACCTATGCTCGGTGATCGGAAGGTTGAACACTTTCTGGGAATCAAGAGAAAGCTGAACAATCAAACTCGGAGACCCCAAAAAGACCAAATCTTGATTACTTGTCTTGTAACGAAAATCATTTCAAGCTAAAATCCTTACAAGGTTGCAATTTGATTTGAAAATTTAATGACAGGAGGATGAAGAATCCATAGAACTTACATTATTTCGTATTCTGTACATTGAAGCATGAGGATGGAGAATCCATAAAACAAAGAGATGAAAGGAGTCGGCACCGCCAAGCGATCACTCCTCCGAACCGTAACAACTCAGACCGCGAGCACCGCCCCACCTCAACACTCAACCGAGCCATTCTCCAATTGCTCTCTCTCTCGAACCGCTCTTCTCATCCAACGCTATCTCCTCGCCGCGACCTCCAAAATCTTCTCCGCACAGCAACCCTTCTCAATCTCCACACCGCCACCTTCCATCATCATCACCTTCACCTTCTCATCCAACGCTATCTCCTCGCCGCGACCTCCAAAATCTTCTCCGCACAGCAACCCTTCTCAATCTCCACACCGCCACCTTCCATCATCATCACCTTCACCTTCTCATCCAAACGCACATCACCATCACCACAACCCCAGCCTGCGATTGTCAAATGCAGAATTAGCTCAGAAACAAAAACGATAAAATTGAAAAGTCAACCGTGAAAGAGACCAAGCTTTGATGATGAAGTGGGTCGTGACGGAATCGGAACGAGAAGAGAAAAAGAGATCCGGCGGCGGCCATGGCGCCAGCGTTCCAAGGGTTCCACCGCCGGCGGCATACCCTCACTCCCTAGGTCTTTTTCGCTTCAGGATGCGTGTTTCTTCCTCTTGGGACTGGGTCTTCTAACCGACCCGGCCCATCTCCCTTAACCCAGCTCGTTTCTCTTTTTTTGCTCAAGCCCATGCATTTGTTATTTGTTACCCCCCTTTGGTTATTGTTACCTCTTTTTCTACTTTTAATCTCCTTAGCCTTTTTTTAGATTATTGTCAATTTAGTTAACTTGGTAAGATCTAATAAAAAAAAAAGAGATATGAGTTAATTAAACGATTTTAATAACTTGACATTTTTTATTTTATTAGTTTAAACTTTAAGGTTAATCTATTAATTTCAGTTTTTTTAACTAGATTTAATTTAAGAGCTTAAAGATTTAATCTAATTGTTTAATAACTCTTAAATAATACTCTGTGTTATTAATAAAAACATAAAAAATGAAAAATATAAAAAACCTTAAAAAACATTTCTATTAATTCTCGTCCATGTTAAAATGCGTAACCAATTAAAACTTTTTCTTTTCGCATATTAAACAAAAATCATATAAAATGCATGTTCATATTTAATTGTTGTGTATCGTTTTCTGTCAATATCTCGCATTTACTTGATTATTCTGTTTGCGTCAATCCAAAGGGAATTGTCTAATTTTTGTTGACTTCATGTCCTCAAAAACGATCGAGCGAATACTCTCATTCATTAAAAACTTAGGTTAATTTTCCTCAAATATTCACCTTTCTTCAAAATTTCAACCTTTTCAAGACTTATACCTTTTAAGCAAAAACTTCGACATTAGGTCGTCGTATCTTCGAAAACCCGTCCGTATCCCTTTTTCAGCCAAAACGATTTATTTTCAATCAAGCGATCAATTTTAAATAAAACAGATATTTCAAAAGGTTCCTATAGAGTACTATAGATGCATTGGGTGCTAATACCTTCCCATTGTATAACCAACCCCCGAACTCTCGATCTCTTTTCAAAAACGCTTTGTATTTGTATTTTTATTTACATTGCATATTTAGGGTTTTATTTCGCTCTTTTCCCTTTTCCTTTGGAAACAATAAAGCGCGGTGGCGACTCTTGCTTTTGTGAGACGAATTAATCAATAATTCGATCTCCGATTTACCCCGCTACATTTTTTATCGCTACAGAATTTGGCGACTCTGCTGGGGAAAGATTGACCTCTTGCTGGTCCATCCCTAAGTGGGTTAAGCCTAATTTGTCTTATCTGTTTACTATTATTTGATTTGCTTGATTATATGTTTAAATTGGGGTTGTTTGGGTTTTTTTGAACGGACGAATCCTACACCCGGATTAAGTAACACTTAAGGAATAGGACGGGCGGTACAGTCATGTTAACTTTGAGGGAGTAATCCCGAAGAAGGAGGCATGAGATCCCCCACTCAATGGAAGGCCCTCTTGAACTTAATATTTGTTTACCGAGTAATCGGGAAGACGTTATTATTTTCGACCTAGGAGCCCGAGAAGTTGAGGACCGTAGAACCCTAACCCATCTTGGCCTTTTTAGGTGTAGCGCGGAGACTATAACGGAGTAATTCGGAAGTAGTTGTTACGCGATGCTACGCTCGGACGAGTTTCTCTTGAGAATATTGCTAATTATTGAGTAATCAAGACGTTGGTAATATCCGAAAGAGGGATGTAGACTCTGGGAACTCTTAGAACCTTGTTCTACAGGTGTGATTAAACCCTTAGTACATACCTTGGGGATGTTTTTACCCTTGACTCCTTGCTCGTGACGTTGAACCTTTTAACCCCATGTTTGTGACCTTGCTTGTGGTTGTTGCATCTCCATGCATTCATACATCCATAAAACTCTTTTCACTTGACTTTGAAGGAGTTTGGAGGTCTTTCTTTGTAAACATCACTAGTTTCGTCAAACTCAATGGATCTTGGGTGTCGATAGGGCGAAAACCCTAATCCACCAAAATGGATGATTGATCTTGACGATGACTTGATCAATGTTTGGAGCCAATTTAAAATTCATCTGTTATCTTCATACTTGGATGTTTATAACTTGATATCTTGAGTTCCTTGAAAGTCAAATAAAATTCTCTTTTGCATACCACACATCCTTCTACATTTTTCCTTTGTCTCACTTTCAAAGGTCTTTTTTCGAGTCTTATTTTTTCCTTTTGGTCTCACTAGTACAACACTCGCGCTAAGAGGACAATGGAGAATATCAAGCAAGAGATTTCTGAACTCCGCAGAGAGGTGTTTGTTTTGAAAGCTGGTTTGGATCACTTAACTGGTTTGGTTGAAATTCTGCTTGCCGCCCAAGTCAATCCGTCTAGGAGGGAGGAAGCAGGGATAAAGGTCTTCACGGAGACTCTAAAATCTTTTTCTCGTGAAAAGGTGACGGTTAATGCACCCAACGACTTTCTTGACAAGGTGAATGTGGGAGTGCGTCTAGAAGAAGATGTAGGAAAGGGATGTTTATATGAAGTGGGTAGCGCAGCTAATGGTGTGAAGAGGTTTGATAATGACTTTTCCAAGAAGAGAACCAGAGGAAGAGATAATCATCATCAGAATCATCATGTTCATCAACAGAATCAGCGAGTTCCTAATCAGAGGAAAACCCAGTTTGATTCAATCCCAATCACCTATACAGAGTTGTTCCCTATCCTAATGCAGAGGAATTTGGTTCAGACCCGACCTCCACCGAAGGTCCCTAAGAAGATACATTGGAACTACAAAGCTGATTTGGCTTGTACTTTTCATCAAGGTGCTCGTGGGCATGGCTTGGAGGGTTGCTTCGCTTTGAAGATTGAGGTTCAGAAGTTGGTCCGAAGTGGTATCTTGTCATTCAAGGACGTTGGTTTTGAAGTTCAAATCAAACAGGCGCCGAAGAGTAAACACGACTGAGGGTGACTTTGAGTTGTTGAAGATGTTTTCGGTAGTTCAAGTGGAAAGCCTTCCCAGATTATTAACTTGTTTCTGCTTCTGTAGCTTTTCTTATTTATCAAAACATTGTTTGCATGTAAGAACTTATTTGCATCTGAATGATCATTTTAATACAATGAGTATGTTTGTCTTGAAGAAATTCATTCGTTTCACTCATATTTGTTCTCAAATTTCAAATTTCTTTTGACATTATGATACCAACTTATTGCCCATTCTCTTGCCTAGGCAGAGATTGAAAGGGGGGATGATGATCTAAAGAACACAAAATCTTTGGTTGCATGCTTTTGAATAAGATCTTGCTGATGATGTACAGACATTGTTTCAAATTCCTAAACACCGGAGATATAAGGAAGATAATCCTTCGCTAACCCCTTTTGAGCCTTTGAAGCAGAAGTTTCTTTTCTATACGAAAAAACCTTGAATTTTAACCTGGGGCAGGGTAGCTTTCTGGTAATTTGATTGAGTGTTCAAAATTCGTAAGAAAGATGTTACCGTCACAAAATCCTCTTTATAGATGAACACTCAGTTTGAATTAACCAAGCATAGGGTTGGAGAACATCATGAAGAATGGGTGGGCACCAAATATTTCGAGCCTTAAGACCTTTTTCTAAAAAACCCATAAACCAGACCACATTACAACCTTCAAAAGTCCTAATTGAAGCAAGGTCATTTCGAAAGCATACTTCAATGAGATATTGTTCCTGACTCCCATGAGTTTCAAATAGTTATGTTGGTATCATATGTTTTTCCTATACAAAAATAAATGATGCTCTAACTCGCACAACTTGTGCGATATCTTTTCAAAATCTTCAAGACTTACATAACTGTTGCATTAGAATTTCCATTCTCATTGTAAACTTTTTCTAACTGCAAAACATGCGTTTGATGTCAAGGAAGCTCACATAAACACCAGTGATGAGTTTACTCTTTTGAGGCTTGAAACTATGTTGAGTATTTGGAGAATCAATTCAAGAAAATCATATCCAGGGGCATGTTAGTTGAAGACCTTAAGCACGAACATGTCGCTTCTCCCAGTTATTGCTTTTCCCAACTTGTTTGCTCGTTTGGGGCAAAATTTTGAAGACTTTGTTGTGCCGACTACAGTCAATCCGGGGCAATCACGTCAAGGTTGGACGATTCCTCTAAGAGTTTGAAGACACCAGAGCATGGTGAATGCCAGGTCTTTTGTAAACCCTCGTTAGACGATTTTCTCGCCATCAACCTTATAGCTTGGGGCATTCTAGAAGTGAAACTATTCGCAAGAATCGTCGTGCATCATGCAGCTCATCAGCAGTAAATTTGGGGCATCCAACATTGGTCCCAGGGGCAATCTAGACTTGTCAGAATGTGTGTTATGTATTGCACACTTTATCAGAGGTTGGTGGTCCCAGTACCTCCAGCTAAGCATGACTCCTTCCAGCAGAAGTTTTGTTCGTGTTGTCGACGATAGAAGTTGGGACTTTGGGTTGAATATTTTCCTCTCCAAAGAGATTTAAGCCTTGTAGAAGGATTTTACAGCGTTGTTGGCTTTTGTCTTCTATCTCCAGTGATGTTCCCCTCCTGTTGAGTTTAGCCGAGCGTCGGGTTGTACTGTGGTGTTTCATCATCTTCTGTCCGTCTCCCCCGTTTGTTTTGTCAGCATATACATGACATTCATGACATTCATTCACACTCGCATCACGCACGCACAGTTGTATTTGTTAATATCATTAAAGTCGTACATCTTAGTTGTGTCTCTCCAAATAGCACATTTGATCTTTCCAAATAGAGTGCCAACTTAAGCATAAAATGTGCCTCCTTTCTATTTCCCCAACTGAGCTAATCCTCGTGGATGATTTTTGATTTAGCTTACCTTGTCCATTTCTGGATAGGATAATTTCCCCAATCGATTTACTTTCTCATTGGGAGGAGTCTTGTTTGACTGTTCTCTCTCTGGTTATTCCTGGATGAAGTTGTTGCCTCTTGCATAGGCTATTTCATTGATTTTCCCCAGTGAATTTGCAACCTAGACGGTTGGTGCATTTATTTTGCACGTTAAAGTATATGATCTCCTCGGGAAGGATTGATTCAGGGTTCTCTTTGATGAAGATTTTATTTCTCCGCCAATATCATCGCAGTGTCCTTCTGAATTATGTTGGAAAACGACAAGCGTTAGCTCTTCACGAGCAACTTGTACATTACTTTTTCGAAAGCGCCGAGCAGCAGTTCTTCATGAGCTACTAGTGCGTCATTTTATCTTTTCGAAAGCGCCGAGCAGCAGTTCTTCATGAGCTACTAGTGCGTTATTTATTTTCTGAAACGCCAGCAGTTCTTCATGAGCTACTAGTGCGTCAGTTATGACTTTGTGAAAGCGCCGAGCAGCAGTTCTTCATGAGCTACTAGTGCGTCAGTTATGACTTTGTGAAAACGCCAGCAGTTCTTCATGAGCTACTAGTGCGTCTCTTATCCTTTTTGGAAAACGCCGAGCAGCAGTTCTTCATGAGCTACTAGTGCGTCATTTTGTCTTTTTCGAAAGCGCCGAGCAGCAGTTCTTCACGAGCTACTAGTGCGTCATTTATTTTTCTGACAGCGACAAGCAGCAAACTCTTCATGAGTTACCAGTACGTTATTACTTTTCTGGACGACAGCAAGCGGCAGCTTCTTTATTTGAGCAGCTTGTATGTTATTGGTATTTTCTTTGGACGACAGCAAGCGGCAGCTTCTTTATTTGAGCAGCTTGTATGTTATCGGTATTTTCTTGGGAAAACAGCAAGTGGCAGCTTCTTTATTTGAGCAACTTGTATGTTATCGGTATTTTCTGTGGACGACAACAACTGACTTTTTTCTTTATTTGAACAACCTTCGTATCTACCGTCTCATTACCTCAGCATTAATGAGTATACCTCCAAAACCTCGCAGAGAAGTCTGGTACGAATCTATACCTCCAGAAGTCGGTAATCAGTTATCCGCAATCTGATACTCTCTGTCTATCGTCGACCTCGATTTGCGAATTCACTGTGTTGGATCAATGATTTGTTATGGCCTATGCAAGATGCTCTCTTTGTTAGGGTTAGAGGTTGTGTTCCCTCGTTTTTTATTCGCTGTCGGGAGTCTGTCGTTTGAAGTCGATAGCTTGTTTCCCCAGTAGCGTATAATTCATGTCTCTGTGTTTTGTTGGCGTTCGATTCCTCCAACGTTTGTCTTGTTTCATACAACATCTTTCTCTGTGAATTCATGCACTACATTCATATCACTGCATGATGACGGCATCATAGGACAAAATTTGCGTAGTTATGTATTTAAGTACCTTCAATCTCGTCGAAACGAAGATTTCAAATCTTCATATCTCCGGATAGAAGGAACTTAAATAGGGGCAGCTGTTGTACCCCAAATTTTGACCTAAGATACCGTCTTCCATCTGCATCATTCGCATTGCAAGAGTTTTGACCATTTTTATCAAATTTTCAAAACAGTTTAAAAATTCATAACTTTTTCGAGTCGGAAGCTGTTTATTTGTTGAACGCTAAATTTATTAACTGATCAAGACTTAAACAATGTTCATTAATTATTTATTATCTTAAATTCAAATAATTGGAATTTATTTTCGATTATTACGTAATTTAAAGACTTATAAATAATAAAAAGAATATTTGAGAAAAGGTTTATTAATGGGTCAAATAATGTTTATTAATTATTCATTATCCTAAATTTAAATAATGGGAACCTGTTTTCCGCTATTATATAATTTGAAGGTTTTATGAATAATGAAATAAACATTTGAAAATGAGTATATTAATTGATCAAGCAATGTTTATTTGATTATTTATTGTTCTAAATTTAAATAGCTGAAATTCTATTTTTCAAGTTATTATAATTTAGAAGAATTAAAAATAATAATAAAATAAATAATTGAAGTTATTAATTGATCAATGATGTTTATTTATTTGTTTATCATTTTAAATTTAAATGATTGGATTTGATTTTTAATCATTATATAATTTAAAGAATTATAAACAATAAATAAATAATTGGAAAGAAAAGGAATTAATTGGGAAATAATAGAATTTTTATTCACTTTATTCTATTTATTACAATTGTTGTTTAAATACTATTGTACAAAGTATTTATAATAACCATTACATAAATGCTTAAAGTAAAATAAAACTATTTTCCTAAATCCTAATTCTAATCTTCTGTCCAATACTCTTTGTCTGCTCATTTAAATTTTACCTGCAAAAAACGATCAAAAGAAAGAAATTAGAATTCGAATAAATAATTAAAATGCAGAAAATAAATTCAATGTTCATCATTAAAAGCAATGGCCGGAATCAGTTACTCTTTTTTGCAAATCACGGGATTTCTCCCGGTTCACAAAAAAGAGAGGAATTTTTAAATGAATGCACATTTAAAAAATAGCATTTCAAAATCAATTGCATTTTTATCAAAAAAACCCACTGCATATTTCAAATATGCATAAATTTCAAAACTGCATAAACCATACAAACAGCATGTTTAGTTCACAAATAACAAGCCAACGTTAACCTGCAAAAAAAAACAATATGAAATTTCCAGCATGTGCAGTTTTAAAACTATGAAAGCAAGCAATGTATATTTCCTCTTTCATCATATTCCAGCCCATTACAATTTCAGAAAAATGTACAGTATATCATTTATATATATCATTTCTGTACTTGGGAGAGAGAGAGAAGAGGTTCAATTTTGCAGGTTCTGACTTAAGCATGAATTGGGAATAAAGTCAACTATGTAGCAGCATATGTAAAGGCATCAGAAAATATTAAAATACTAAAAACCTGAGCCATCTCAAAAAGGAGGCAACGGATATATTTGAAATCCCTTCAAAAGGAAGTCCAAGCTAGCATATTTGACAGAGAGGAACATCACTGCAAAACCAAGCAAAATAACATATTCCACTTCCATACCAACCATTCTGCATTTTTTCATAACCATTCTGCATACTGCATCAAACTACATAACTTGCATATTGCATAAAACCATTTTCCTGCATTGCATAAAACCATTTTCCTGCATAGCATAACAATTCTGCATACTGCATCGAACTACATAACTTACATATTGCATTCAAACCATTTTCCAAACATAACCGGCATATTACAAAACCTGCATATTGCTAAACCATTCCTAAGCATATTGCGAAACCATTTCCAGCATATTGACCAAAACCATAAAAAACGGTATAATCCAAAACCACCAAAAAACATTTATTCAGTATTTCCAATCAGTTTGTTTAGACGGAGAAGAAAAGAAGAATTAGTGGCAGAAAGCAAGGAGCGAGGAGTCTTCGGAGTTTACCTGACTTCGCCGGAATCGTACCGTCGGACTAGCTCCGACCATGTGAGTTTTTTCAGTTTTTTCGCATAAATCTTCATACCGTTGCTTTGCCTTTGTCTCACTGGATAATAATCCTCTCTCAATTTTCTGAAATCATGAAAATGGCCATTCAACATCATTACAGATTTAAATCAAAAACAAAAAAAACCTTTATTTCATATACAAAAAGTATTTTCAATATCAAGAATTATGTGCGAGAAGTAAAAAAATTCACAAAAAGAAGTCATGAACTCAACACCATTTTAAGTAACTACGAAGGGTCGTTGTTGATATTTCACTTGCAACCATATTCTTCATTCAACTAATGCATAAAAAGAATGACACAACGCTGTCACCTAAATCCTTTGTTGAATATTTTGAAGTTTACATTGAAATTTTGATCTATTATTAGTACTTTACATTATTTGTAAACAAGACACGGACACATTCATAGTAATTGAGATTTTAAAAATAATAACAACTAACCGTGCTAACAGGTCGTTTTCCTCTTCCTCTTCGTGTAGCTTCCTCTTCGCTTCCCTTCTTTACCTCCATCATTTTTACCTTCTCTCCGCAATTACCACGATCACAAATCGCACCGTTTTCCTCAAGGATCTTCATTGCTTTCCTGTAATTAATACGGTATCAAGTTAATACACTTTTACAAATTCTCTTTACAACTCACGCTTTCCTTTCATTTTCGCTTCTAGTTCACTTAATTCACTCTAGAACCTGTAAAATGCCTAAGGAGAGAAAGACAGGTCCGGGTCACAGGATAGTAGTAGAACATCACCTTATCCAAGAAGCTCAAGCTCGTACGAAGACACCTTATCTTGTTCTCAGCGGTCATGTTAAACCAGGACAAACTAGTGACACAAGAGGTGGTTTTGCTACAGTTGAGAAGGGTCTTCCTGGAGGCTTGACACCTATGCTCGGTGATCGGAAGGTTGAACACTTTCTGGGAATCAAGAGAAAGCTGAACAATCAAACTCGGAGACCCCAAAAAGACCAAATCTTGATTACTTGTCTTGTAACGAAAATCATTTCAAGCTAAAATCCTTACAAGGTTGCAATTTGATTTGAAAATTTAATGACAGGAGGATGAAGAATCCATAGAACTTACATTATTTCGTATTCTGTACATTGAAGCATGAGGATGGAGAATCCATAAAACAAAGAGATGAAAGGAGTCGGCACCGCCAAGCGATCACTCCTCCGAACCGTAACAACTCAGACCGCGAGCACCGCCCCACCTCAACACTCAACCGAGCCATTCTCCAATTGCTCTCTCTCTCTCGAACCGCTCTTCTCATCCAACGCTATCTCCTCGCCGCGACCTCCAAAATCTTCTCCGCACAGCAACCCTTCTCAATCTCCACACCGCCACCTTCCATCATCATCACCTTCACCTTCTCATCCAACGCTATCTCCTCGCCGCGACCTCCAAAATCTTCTCCGCACAGCAACCCTTCTCAATCTCCACACCGCCACCTTCCATCATCATCACCTTCACCTTCTCATCCAAACGCACATCACCATCACCACAACCCCAGCCTGCGATTGTCAAATGCAGAATTAGCTCAGAAACAAAAACGATAAAATTGAAAAGTCAACCGTGAAAGAGACCAAGCTTTGATGATGAAGTGGGTCGTGACGGAATCGGAACGAGAAGAGAAAAAGAGATCCGGCGGCGGCCATGGCGCCAGCGTTCCAAGGGTTCCACCGCCGGCGGCATACCCTCACTCCCTAGGTCTTTTTCGCTTCAGGATGCGTGTTTCTTCCTCTTGGGACTGGGTCTTCTAACCGACCCGGCCCATCTCCCTTAACCCAGCTCGTTTCTCTTTTTTTGCTCAAGCCCATGCATTTGTTATTTGTTACCCCCCTTTGGTTATTGTTACCTCTTTTTCTACTTTTAATCTCCTTAGCCTTTTTTTAGATTATTGTCAATTTAGTTAACTTGGTAAGATCTAATAAAAAAAAAAGAGATATGAGTTAATTAAACGATTTTAATAACTTGACATTTTTTATTTTATTAGTTTAAACTTTAAGGTTAATCTATTAATTTCAGTTTTTTTAACTAGATTTAATTTAAGAGCTTAAAGATTTAATCTAATTGTTTAATAACTCTTAAATAATACTCTGTGTTATTAATAAAAACATAAAAAATGAAAAATATAAAAAACCTTAAAAAACATTTCTATTAATTCTCGTCCATGTTAAAATGCGTAACCAATTAAAACTTTTTCTTTTCGCATATTAAACAAAAATCATATAAAATGCATGTTCATATTTAATTGTTGTGTATCGTTTTCTGTCAATATCTCGCATTTACTTGATTATTCTGTTTGCGTCAATCCAAAGGGAATTGTCTAATTTTTGTTGACTTCATGTCCTCAAAAACGATCGAGCGAATACTCTCATTCATTAAAAACTTAGGTTAATTTTCCTCAAATATTCACCTTTCTTCAAAATTTCAACCTTTTCAAGACTTATACCTTTTAAGCAAAAACTTCGACATTAGGTCGTCGTATCTTCGAAAACCCGTCCGTATCCCTTTTTCAGCCAAAACGATTTATTTTCAATCAAGCGATCAATTTTAAATAAAACAGATATTTCAAAAGGTTCCTATAGAGTACTATAGATGCATTGGGTGCTAATACCTTCCCATTGTATAACCAACCCCCGAACTCTCGATCTCTTTTCAAAAACGCTTTGTATTTGTATTTTTATTTACATTGCATATTTAGGGTTTTATTTCGCTCTTTTCCCTTTTCCTTTGGAAACAATAAAGCGCGGTGGCGACTCTTGCTTTTGTGAGACGAATTAATCAATAATTCGATCTCCGATTTACCCCGCTACATTTTTTATCGCTACAGAATTTGGCGACTCTGCTGGGGAAAGATTGACCTCTTGCTGGTCCATCCCTAAGTGGGTTAAGCCTAATTTGTCTTATCTGTTTACTATTATTTGATTTGCTTGATTATATGTTTAAATTGGGGTTGTTTGGGTTTTTTTGAACGGACGAATCCTACACCCGGATTAAGTAACACTTAAGGAATAGGACGGGCGGTACAGTCATGTTAACTTTGAGGGAGTAATCCCGAAGAAGGAGGCATGAGATCCCCCACTCAATGGAAGGCCCTCTTGAACTTAATATTTGTTTACCGAGTAATCGGGAAGACGTTATTATTTTCGACCTAGGAGCCCGAGAAGTTGAGGACCGTAGAACCCTAACCCATCTTGGCCTTTTTAGGTGTAGCGCGGAGACTATAACGGAGTAATTCGGAAGTAGTTGTTACGCGATGCTACGCTCGGACGAGTTTCTCTTGAGAATATTGCTAATTATTGAGTAATCAAGACGTTGGTAATATCCGAAAGAGGGATGTAGACTCTGGGAACTCTTAGAACCTTGTTCTACAGGTGTGATTAAACCCTTAGTACATACCTTGGGGATGTTTTTACCCTTGACTCCTTGCTCGTGACGTTGAACCTTTTAACCCCATGTTTGTGACCTTGCTTGTGGTTGTTGCATCTCCATGCATTCATACATCCATAAAACTCTTTTCACTTGACTTTGAAGGAGTTTGGAGGTCTTTCTTTGTAAACATCACTAGTTTCGTCAAACTCAATGGATCTTGGGTGTCGATAGGGCGAAAACCCTAATCCACCAAAATGGATGATTGATCTTGACGATGACTTGATCAATGTTTGGAGCCAATTTAAAATTCATCTGTTATCTTCATACTTGGATGTTTATAACTTGATATCTTGAGTTCCTTGAAAGTCAAATAAAATTCTCTTTTGCATACCACACATCCTTCTACATTTTTCCTTTGTCTCACTTTCAAAGGTCTTTTTTCGAGTCTTATTTTTTCCTTTTGGTCTCACTAGTACAACACTCGCGCTAAGAGGACAATGGAGAATATCAAGCAAGAGATTTCTGAACTCCGCAGAGAGGTGTTTGTTTTGAAAGCTGGTTTGGATCACTTAACTGGTTTGGTTGAAATTCTGCTTGCCGCCCAAGTCAATCCGTCTAGGAGGGAGGAAGCAGGGATAAAGGTCTTCACGGAGACTCTAAAATCTTTTTCTCGTGAAAAGGTGACGGTTAATGCACCCAACGACTTTCTTGACAAGGTGAATGTGGGAGTGCGTCTAGAAGAAGATGTAGGAAAGGGATGTTTATATGAAGTGGGTAGCGCAGCTAATGGTGTGAAGAGGTTTGATAATGACTTTTCCAAGAAGAGAACCAGAGGAAGAGATAATCATCATCAGAATCATCATGTTCATCAACAGAATCAGCGAGTTCCTAATCAGAGGAAAACCCAGTTTGATTCAATCCCAATCACCTATACAGAGTTGTTCCCTATCCTAATGCAGAGGAATTTGGTTCAGACCCGACCTCCACCGAAGGTCCCTAAGAAGATACATTGGAACTACAAAGCTGATTTGGCTTGTACTTTTCATCAAGGTGCTCGTGGGCATGGCTTGGAGGGTTGCTTCGCTTTGAAGATTGAGGTTCAGAAGTTGGTCCGAAGTGGTATCTTGTCATTCAAGGACGTTGGTTTTGAAGTTCAAATCAAACAGGCGCCGAAGAGTAAACACGACTGAGGGTGACTTTGAGTTGTTGAAGATGTTTTCGGTAGTTCAAGTGGAAAGCCTTCCCAGATTATTAACTTGTTTCTGCTTCTGTAGCTTTTCTTATTTATCAAAACATTGTTTGCATGTAAGAACTTATTTGCATCTGAATGATCATTTTAATACAATGAGTATGTTTGTCTTGAAGAAATTCATTCGTTTCACTCATATTTGTTCTCAAATTTCAAATTTCTTTTGACATTATGATACCAACTTATTGCCCATTCTCTTGCCTAGGCAGAGATTGAAAGGGGGGATGATGATCTAAAGAACACAAAATCTTTGGTTGCATGCTTTTGAATAAGATCTTGCTGATGATGTACAGACATTGTTTCAAATTCCTAAACACCGGAGATATAAGGAAGATAATCCTTCGCTAACCCCTTTTGAGCCTTTGAAGCAGAAGTTTCTTTTCTATACGAAAAAACCTTGAATTTTAACCTGGGGCAGGGTAGCTTTCTGGTAATTTGATTGAGTGTTCAAAATTCGTAAGAAAGATGTTACCGTCACAAAATCCTCTTTATAGATGAACACTCAGTTTGAATTAACCAAGCATAGGGTTGGAGAACATCATGAAGAATGGGTGGGCACCAAATATTTCGAGCCTTAAGACCTTTTTCTAAAAAACCCATAAACCAGACCACATTACAACCTTCAAAAGTCCTAATTGAAGCAAGGTCATTTCGAAAGCATACTTCAATGAGATATTGTTCCTGACTCCCATGAGTTTCAAATAGTTATGTTGGTATCATATGTTTTTCCTATACAAAAATAAATGATGCTCTAACTCGCACAACTTGTGCGATATCTTTTCAAAATCTTCAAGACTTACATAACTGTTGCATTAGAATTTCCATTCTCATTGTAAACTTTTTCTAACTGCAAAACATGCGTTTGATGTCAAGGAAGCTCACATAAACACCAGTGATGAGTTTACTCTTTTGAGGCTTGAAACTATGTTGAGTATTTGGAGAATCAATTCAAGAAAATCATATCCAGGGGCATGTTAGTTGAAGACCTTAAGCACGAACATGTCGCTTCTCCCAGTTATTGCTTTTCCCAACTTGTTTGCTCGTTTGGGGCAAAATTTTGAAGACTTTGTTGTGCCGACTACAGTCAATCCGGGGCAATCACGTCAAGGTTGGACGATTCCTCTAAGAGTTTGAAGACACCAGAGCATGGTGAATGCCAGGTCTTTTGTAAACCCTCGTTAGACGATTTTCTCGCCATCAACCTTATAGCTTGGGGCATTCTAGAAGTGAAACTATTCGCAAGAATCGTCGTGCATCATGCAGCTCATCAGCAGTAAATTTGGGGCATCCAACATTGGTCCCAGGGGCAATCTAGACTTGTCAGAATGTGTGTTATGTATTGCACACTTTATCAGAGGTTGGTGGTCCCAGTACCTCCAGCTAAGCATGACTCCTTCCAGCAGAAGTTTTGTTCGTGTTGTCGACGATAGAAGTTGGGACTTTGGGTTGAATATTTTCCTCTCCAAAGAGATTTAAGCCTTGTAGAAGGATTTTACAGCGTTGTTGGCTTTTGTCTTCTATCTCCAGTGATGTTCCCCTCCTGTTGAGTTTAGCCGAGCGTCGGGTTGTACTGTGGTGTTTCATCATCTTCTGTCCGTCTCCCCCGTTTGTTTTGTCAGCATATACATGACATTCATGACATTCATTCACACTCGCATCACGCACGCACAGTTGTATTTGTTAATATCATTAAAGTCGTACATCTTAGTTGTGTCTCTCCAAATAGCACATTTGATCTTTCCAAATAGAGTGCCAACTTAAGCATAAAATGTGCCTCCTTTCTATTTCCCCAACTGAGCTAATCCTCGTGGATGATTTTTGATTTAGCTTACCTTGTCCATTTCTGGATAGGATAATTTCCCCAATCGATTTACTTTCTCATTGGGAGGAGTCTTGTTTGACTGTTCTCTCTCTGGTTATTCCTGGATGAAGTTGTTGCCTCTTGCATAGGCTATTTCATTGATTTTCCCCAGTGAATTTGCAACCTAGACGGTTGGTGCATTTATTTTGCACGTTAAAGTATATGATCTCCTCGGGAAGGATTGATTCAGGGTTCTCTTTGATGAAGATTTTATTTCTCCGCCAATATCATCGCAGTGTCCTTCTGAATTATGTTGGAAAACGACAAGCGTTAGCTCTTCACGAGCAACTTGTACATTACTTTTTCGAAAGCGCCGAGCAGCAGTTCTTCATGAGCTACTAGTGCGTCATTTTATCTTTTCGAAAGCGCCGAGCAGCAGTTCTTCATGAGCTACTAGTGCGTTATTTATTTTCTGAAACGCCAGCAGTTCTTCATGAGCTACTAGTGCGTCAGTTATGACTTTGTGAAAGCGCCGAGCAGCAGTTCTTCATGAGCTACTAGTGCGTCAGTTATGACTTTGTGAAAACGCCAGCAGTTCTTCATGAGCTACTAGTGCGTCTCTTATCCTTTTTGGAAAACGCCGAGCAGCAGTTCTTCATGAGCTACTAGTGCGTCATTTTGTCTTTTTCGAAAGCGCCGAGCAGCAGTTCTTCACGAGCTACTAGTGCGTCATTTATTTTTCTGACAGCGACAAGCAGCAAACTCTTCATGAGTTACCAGTACGTTATTACTTTTCTGGACGACAGCAAGCGGCAGCTTCTTTATTTGAGCAGCTTGTATGTTATTGGTATTTTCTTTGGACGACAGCAAGCGGCAGCTTCTTTATTTGAGCAGCTTGTATGTTATCGGTATTTTCTTGGGAAAACAGCAAGTGGCAGCTTCTTTATTTGAGCAACTTGTATGTTATCGGTATTTTCTGTGGACGACAACAACTGACTTTTTTCTTTATTTGAACAACCTTCGTATCTACCGTCTCATTACCTCAGCATTAATGAGTATACCTCCGAAACCTCGCAGAGAAGTCTGGTACGAATCTATACCTCCAGAAGTCGGTAATCAGTTATCCGCAATCTGATACTCTCTGTCTATCGTCGACCTCGATTTGCGAATTCACTGTGTTGGATCAATGATTTGTTATGGCCTATGCAAGATGCTCTCTTTGTTAGGGTTAGAGGTTGTGTTCCCTCGTTTTTTATTCGCTGTCGGGAGTCTGTCGTTTGAAGTCGATAGCTTGTTTCCCCAGTAGCGTATAATTCATGTCTCTGTGTTTTGTTGGCGTTCGATTCCTCCAACGTTTGTCTTGTTTCATACAACATCTTTCTCTGTGAATTCATGCACTACATTCATATCACTGCATGATGACGGCATCATAGGACAAAATTTGCGTAGTTATGTATTTAAGTACCTTCAATCTCGTCGAAACGAAGATTTCAAATCTTCATATCTCCGGATAGAAGGAACTTAAATAGGGGCAGCTGTTGTACCCCAAATTTTGACCTAAGATACCGTCTTCCATCTGCATCATTCGCATTGCAAGAGTTTTGACCATTTTTATCAAATTTTCAAAACAGTTTAAAAATTCATAACTTTTTCGAGTCGGAAGCTGTTTATTTGTTGAACGCTAAATTTATTAACTGATCAAGACTTAAACAATGTTCATTAATTATTTATTATCTTAAATTCAAATAATTGGAATTTATTTTCGATTATTACGTAATTTAAAGACTTATAAATAATAAAAAGAATATTTGAGAAAAGGTTTATTAATGGGTCAAATAATGTTTATTAATTATTCATTATCCTAAATTTAAATAATGGGAACCTGTTTTCCGCTATTATATAATTTGAAGGTTTTATGAATAATGAAATAAACATTTGAAAATGAGTATATTAATTGATCAAGCAATGTTTATTTGATTATTTATTGTTCTAAATTTAAATAGCTGAAATTCTATTTTTCAAGTTATTATAATTTAGAAGAATTAAAAATAATAATAAAATAAATAATTGAAGTTATTAATTGATCAATGATGTTTATTTATTTGTTTATCATTTTAAATTTAAATGATTGGATTTGATTTTTAATCATTATATAATTTAAAGAATTATAAACAATAAATAAATAATTGGAAAGAAAAGGAATTAATTGGGAAATAATAGAATTTTTATTCACTTTATTCTATTTATTACAATTGTTGTTTAAATACTATTGTACAAAGTATTTATAATAACCATTACATAAATGCTTAAAGTAAAATAAAACTATTTTCCTAAATCCTAATTCTAATCTTCTGTCCAATACTCTTTGTCTGCTCATTTAAATTTTACCTGCAAAAAACGATCAAAAGAAAGAAATTAGAATTCGAATAAATAATTAAAATGCAGAAAATAAATTCAATGTTCATCATTAAAAGCAATGGCCGGAATCAGTTACTCTTTTTTGCAAATCACGGGATTTCTCCCGGTTCACAAAAAAGAGAGGAATTTTTAAATGAATGCACATTTAAAAAATAGCATTTCAAAATCAATTGCATTTTTATCAAAAAAACCCACTGCATATTTCAAATATGCATAAATTTCAAAACTGCATAAACCATACAAACAGCATGTTTAGTTCACAAATAACAAGCCAACGTTAACCTGCAAAAAAAAACAATATGAAATTTCCAGCATGTGCAGTTTTAAAACTATGAAAGCAAGCAATGTATATTTCCTCTTTCATCATATTCCAGCCCATTACAATTTCAGAAAAATGTACAGTATATCATTTATATATATCATTTCTGTACTTGGGAGAGAGAGAGAAGAGGTTCAATTTTGCAGGTTCTGACTTAAGCATGAATTGGGAATAAAGTCAACTATGTAGCAGCATATGTAAAGGCATCAGAAAATATTAAAATACTAAAAACCTGAGCCATCTCAAAAAGGAGGCAACGGATATATTTGAAATCCCTTCAAAAGGAAGTCCAAGCTAGCATATTTGACAGAGAGGAACATCACTGCAAAACCAAGCAAAATAACATATTCCACTTCCATACCAACCATTCTGCATTTTTTCATAACCATTCTGCATACTGCATCAAACTACATAACTTGCATATTGCATAAAACCATTTTCCTGCATTGCATAAAACCATTTTCCTGCATAGCATAACAATTCTGCATACTGCATCGAACTACATAACTTACATATTGCATTCAAACCATTTTCCAAACATAACCGGCATATTACAAAACCTGCATATTGCTAAACCATTCCTAAGCATATTGCGAAACCATTTCCAGCATATTGACCAAAACCATAAAAAACGGTATAATCCAAAACCACCAAAAAACATTTATTCAGTATTTCCAATCAGTTTGTTTAGACGGAGAAGAAAAGAAGAATTAGTGGCAGAAAGCAAGGAGCGAGGAGTCTTCGGAGTTTACCTGACTTCGCCGGAATCGTACCGTCGGACTAGCTCCGACCATGTGAGTTTTTTCAGTTTTTTCGCATAAATCTTCATACCGTTGCTTTGCCTTTGTCTCACTGGATAATAATCCTCTCTCAATTTTCTGAAATCATGAAAATGGCCATTCAACATCATTACAGATTTAAATCAAAAACAAAAAAAACCTTTATTTCATATACAAAAAGTATTTTCAATATCAAGAATTATGTGCGAGAAGTAAAAAAATTCACAAAAAGAAGTCATGAACTCAACACCATTTTAAGTAACTACGAAGGGTCGTTGTTGATATTTCACTTGCAACCATATTCTTCATTCAACTAATGCATAAAAAGAATGACACAACGCTGTCACCTAAATCCTTTGTTGAATATTTTGAAGTTTACATTGAAATTTTGATCTATTATTAGTACTTTACATTATTTGTAAACAAGACACGGACACATTCATAGTAATTGAGATTTTAAAAATAATAACAACTAACCGTGCTAACAGGTCGTTTTCCTCTTCCTCTTCGTGTAGCTTCCTCTTCGCTTCCCTTCTTTACCTCCATCATTTTTACCTTCTCTCCGCAATTACCACGATCACAAATCGCACCGTTTTCCTCAAGGATCTTCATTGCTTTCCTGTAATTAATACGGTATCAAGTTAATACACTTTTACAAATTCTCTTTACAACTCACGCTTTCCTTTCATTTTCGCTTCTAGTTCACTTAATTCACTCTAGAACCTGTAAAATGCCTAAGGAGAGAAAGACAGGTCCGGGTCACAGGATAGTAGTAGAACATCACCTTATCCAAGAAGCTCAAGCTCGTACGAAGACACCTTATCTTGTTCTCAGCGGTCATGTTAAACCAGGACAAACTAGTGACACAAGAGGTGGTTTTGCTACAGTTGAGAAGGGTCTTCCTGGAGGCTTGACACCTATGCTCGGTGATCGGAAGGTTGAACACTTTCTGGGAATCAAGAGAAAGCTGAACAATCAAACTCGGAGACCCCAAAAAGACCAAATCTTGATTACTTGTCTTGTAACGAAAATCATTTCAAGCTAAAATCCTTACAAGGTTGCAATTTGATTTGAAAATTTAATGACAGGAGGATGAAGAATCCATAGAACTTACATTATTTCGTATTCTGTACATTGAAGCATGAGGATGGAGAATCCATAAAACAAAGAGATGAAAGGAGTCGGCACCGCCAAGCGATCACTCCTCCGAACCGTAACAACTCAGACCGCGAGCACCGCCCCACCTCAACACTCAACCGAGCCATTCTCCAATTGCTCTCTCTCTCGAACCGCTCTTCTCATCCAACGCTATCTCCTCGCCGCGACCTCCAAAATCTTCTCCGCACAGCAACCCTTCTCAATCTCCACACCGCCACCTTCCATCATCATCACCTTCACCTTCTCATCCAACGCTATCTCCTCGCCGCGACCTCCAAAATCTTCTCCGCACAGCAACCCTTCTCAATCTCCACACCGCCACCTTCCATCATCATCACCTTCACCTTCTCATCCAAACGCACATCACCATCACCACAACCCCAGCCTGCGATTGTCAAATGCAGAATTAGCTCAGAAACAAAAACGATAAAATTGAAAAGTCAACCGTGAAAGAGACCAAGCTTTGATGATGAAGTGGGTCGTGACGGAATCGGAACGAGAAGAGAAAAAGAGATCCGGCGGCGGCCATGGCGCCAGCGTTCCAAGGGTTCCACCGCCGGCGGCATACCCTCACTCCCTAGGTCTTTTTCGCTTCAGGATGCGTGTTTCTTCCTCTTGGGACTGGGTCTTCTAACCGACCCGGCCCATCTCCCTTAACCCAGCTCGTTTCTCTTTTTTTGCTCAAGCCCATGCATTTGTTATTTGTTACCCCCCTTTGGTTATTGTTACCTCTTTTTCTACTTTTAATCTCCTTAGCCTTTTTTTAGATTATTGTCAATTTAGTTAACTTGGTAAGATCTAATAAAAAAAAAGAGATATGAGTTAATTAAACGATTTTAATAACTTGACATTTTTTATTTTATTAGTTTAAACTTTAAGGTTAATCTATTAATTTCAGTTTTTTTAACTAGATTTAATTTAAGAGCTTAAAGATTTAATCTAATTGTTTAATAACTCTTAAATAATACTCTGTGTTATTAATAAAAACATAAAAAATGAAAAATATAAAAAACCTTAAAAAACATTTCTATTAATTATCGTCCATGTTAAAATGCGTAACCAATTAAAACTTTTTCTTTTCGCATATTAAACAAAAATCATATAAAATGCATGTTCATATTTAATTGTTGTGTATCGTTTTCTGTCAATATCTCGCATTTACTTGATTATTCTGTTTGCGTCAATCCAAAGGGAATTGTCTAATTTTTGTTGACTTCATGTCCTCAAAAACGATCGAGCGAATACTCTCATTCATTAAAAACTTAGGTTAATTTTCCTCAAATATTCACCTTTCTTCAAAATTTCAACCTTTTCAAGACTTATACCTTTTAAGCAAAAACTTCGACATTAGGTCGTCGTATCTTCGAAAACCCGTCCGTATCCCTTTTTCAGCCAAAACGATTTATTTTCAATCAAGCGATCAATTTTAAATAAAACAGATATTTCAAAAGGTTCCTATAGAGTACTATAGATGCATTGGGTGCTAATACCTTCCCATTGTATAACCAACCCCCGAACTCTCGATCTCTTTTCAAAAACGCTTTGTATTTGTATTTTTATTTACATTGCATATTTAGGGTTTTATTTCGCTCTTTTCCCTTTTCCTTTGGAAACAATAAAGCGCGGTGGCGACTCTTGCTTTTGTGAGACGAATTAATCAATAATTCGATCTCCGATTTACCCCGCTACATTTTTTATCGCTACAGTAGGCAGATGAGAAAACCTGTACGGAAAACCTGTTATGATGACATGCATGTTATGCGATGTTTTCAAGGATCTTGTAGGGTAAACACAAGAAGATGTTAGAAGTTGAATTTTGATCAATAACTTCGATTGGAGAACTTTATATAGGTGGATGTCCTTCCACGAGAGTCAAGCTCACCATGTCAAGTGGGTCATAGCCCTTAACTCAAGTTACCATGCTTTGGTCTTTAACGGTGTTTGATTAGAGAATGAATCTTTTTGCACATTGATAGGCGTCTGGTTCAACATAACCCTACATCATAGACCCTTGAGATCCTTGAAATGGTTATTGAAAATGTTATGGTATGATGTTATGATGTTATGTACAAGTATGCAAAGCAAGCAAGTTGTTATGTACAAATATCCATATACACACAAAGCAGACAAGTCCTTGGGTTTAGGCTTGCATGGAGTTTGTAGGTAAGTACCCTATTGAAGTTTAGTTGGCTCAACCTGTCCTAGAAAGTAACCGGGTTCTAAGGGATCTCAAAATCACTGACCTTTCTTTTAGGCATTGTCTCGTCTCAATTAATCTTTTCTTGCAGCCGAGATATCCCAAAAGTCTGGTCTCAATGAGTGTAGCATCGAGTATCAACCAATTTTCAGCATTCCACTGAAATCGTCTATCTCACTACTTCCTAACGGGGGTTGCAAGAAATTAAAGTCCTAATTATCTATTACAACCATATTGAAATAATGTACAAGAAATGTAAAATAGACTTGTTTTTTTTTTTGTTAAGAGAAGAAATAAATTTGCTTAAGAAAATATTTTTAACCTTTTTGTTTTAAAAGAAATAAAATAAAGCATGTGAATATAAAGTATTTTTGGTGTTTTTGATTAATGAAAATAAAAGTGAATAAGAAAATAAAATCAGAGTCAGCGCATGGCTGAGAGACAATAAATATGAGAAAGAGCATAAGTTCTGACTCTGGCATCCTGTAAATCAGAAAGCAAACGTTAGTGGAAATGGGGAAAGCCAGAAGTTCTGGATCTAGACGCACTAATGTTTTGAGGTTGCTGGGAGCAAAGGAAAGCCTGGAAGTTATGACTGTTGAAAGAGTCTAGAAGTTCTGATGTAACTGGGAACCTAGAAGTTCTAGTGTTACTGGAAGCTTAGAAGTTTTGGTTGTTGAAATAGTTTAGAAGTTCTAATGCAGCTGGAAACCTAGAAGTTCTGGCAAGCTAGAAGTTCTTATAATGGGTCTTTGAGGTGTCAATGTTGTTGGATGGGAATATCTAGAAGTTCTGGTCTAGGATCACTATTTTGACAAACAACTGGAGGGGGTTTATCTAGAAGTTCTGGTCCAGGATCACTGTTTTGACAAATAATGGGGGAAAATGTCAAGAAATAAACATAAAAAGGTGTTTCTGGGGCTAGAACTCGGGACCCTTAACACTAATGTCTTATGCGCGCGCTCTCTACCACTGGGGTGGCTATACATCCGGTATTATAAGCAAAAACATAAACATATATTACAAAGTAAGTTCTGATGATGAACTTCATCTCCTTCTCCATGCTAGTCACAGTATCTGCAACTTAGTCATTTCTCAACAAACATGGAAAATGCAAACATAGCAGTTATGGCAAATTTCATCATGTTTCAGAAATACAAAGCATCAGAATTGTAAAACAGAAACAAGCATGAACTTTGCAAATCCTAATTCTGAACCCTAATTTCCTTAAGAAGTTCTGATCTGAAATGCTCTCTACTTAAGTCGTGTAAATGCAATCTATAAATATGTACAGAATCAGAGCCATGATATCTACATTGTATCTTTGAAAATGCAAGTCTAACAATGCCTAAGTAATGAGATAGAAATCAGAAGAAACTTACCTTGTTGATGGAGATTTTCTTGTGAGTTAGAGGTTGGTTCAGACTGCTGTGATGTTCTGGTCAGCTTTCTCACGTTCTCAGAAAATTGGAACAACCCTTAACTTGAGCTATGAATGGCTGGAATGTTCTGGAACATCCAAGAAGCAAAGTTCTGATTTTTGAAATGGACATTGGTGAAGATTGTGTTACAGTTTGAAAATAGAAGTTGGGAAGGCTTCTATGTGTATATCAGAAACTGTATTGATGATTTGGTCAAGAAACACTTAAGGAAAATTGGAGTTTGAATGCAAAAACCAGAAACTAGCAGGTTTTGTATTTATGTTGCAGTTTCGGGTTCTTGGAATTTTCAGCAAGGTTTCAAGGCTTTTTTCAATGTCTTCCCCCCTTTGATGTTTGCAAATGAAGTTGAATTTATAGGCAAAGGATTTAGCAGCTTGGAGAAATCAAGAGTACAACCATCATGTGTTATGGCTCGTTGACTTGTTTTTAAAGCAAGTTTAGCCAAGCATGTTTCAAGGCAAGGTAGGGTGGTTAGCAGCTTTGAGCACTCCTAGTTTGAGTGTGTAGTCATGATTTATGGAGGAAGTACACTCAGAAGTAAAATGAAGCATGGGCTCAAAAATGAACTTCGTACAAAAGTTTGCTTATCAAGGAAGGAGTTCTCAAACTTTTCAGAAAGCTTGTAACATGCTTTGTAAACCCTCTTTGAATCAGTTTTGCAAACTCTGATTGTACCTTCGTGAAAATTGGCCCATAAGTTCTAACCAAATTCTGACTTAGAAAGGCTCAGAATTTACTAAGTGTGAATGTGTCTTCAAAGATTTATAACTTGAAATCCCAGCATTTCTTGGAGAAGTTCTGTTCTGAAATGTTTTAGATCTCATTGAGATCTATAACTCTTGTGTCAGAAGTTCTTCCTGAATTAATTCACATCATGATGAAAATCTGGTCAGAAGTTCTGAACTTATCATCTTTTCTTAACACTTAGAAAAACTTCTAAGTGTTAGAACTTTGACTTTTCCAAAGTAATTTTGACTTTTGATTTTCTTGGTGAACAAACTTCATATTCTAACATGTCTTGATGAAATGTGATTCTAGAAACTTGATTTTGATCCAAAAGTCAAAGTTTGACTTTTCAGTATGCAATTTGACCGTTTTTCCCTTGTGCTAATTCCACCCTAAATTGATGTATCAGTGCTGCAAAATTTAGCCATAGAAGATTTTGTAAGAAAATTCTTGAGAAGTGAGAGGGAAATTTTTAGGGTACAACACCCACGATGGAGGAGTTTTCTAAACTCTTGGGAATACCTATTCTTGATAAATTACCTTTCACCGGTATTAAGAAAGACCCAAGACCTGAGGAGATTGCTCGAGCTTTACATTTGCAACAGTCTGACGTTGTGGCAAATTGGGAAACAAGAAGTGGTGTTAAAGGGTTTCTAGCCAAGTTTATGTTCGAAAAGGCTCAACAATTTTTGGAGGCTCTGGATTTGCAAGCTTTTGAAGAAGTGGTGGCTCTTCTAATCTATGGGATGGTACTATTTCCTAACCCGGACCAACTCATAGATGTGAATGCAGTCAAAGTTTATCTATCTCATAACTCGGTGCCTACCTTGCTTGGAGATATCTTACATTATCTTCACACTTGCACCATGAAGAGAAGGGGAATTCTTATGTGTTGCACTCCTTTGTTTGCTAGGTGGTTTATTTCGCACCTACCTCGATCTATTTTGAAGAATGAGCAAGGCATGAGATGGTCTAATAGGTTGATGTCACTCACGCATTTAGATATTCATTGGTATTATCGATCTTTGGAGGATGTTACCATCATTGATCACTGTGGGGAATTCCCTAATGTCCCTCTCCTTGGCATTAGGGGAGGAATCACCTATAACCCTTGTTTGGCTTTGCAACAGTTTGGGTATGTTATGAGGGATGGTCCACATGATGCACTTGTCCAAGGAATTGCATTTGACTATGAAAATGATGTCCAAGGTTATCGTTAGAGATTCATACGAGCTTGGGGCATGGTGAACAAAGTTGATAGCAAGACATTGGGGCATAAGAACTCCATCCCTTTGGAGCCTTATCTCAAGTGGGTGTGAGCTCGCGCTCAAAACCTCATGATGCCTTATGAGGCCATTCTACCTATCATCATAGAGCCTATTGCCGATGGAGATGTTCCCTACATTATTCTTCATCCTGACATGCCGACTACTTTCAAGGAGTTGCAAAGATCATGGATTCAACTCAAAGGGGAGCGAGACACCTTTGAAACCCATTTCTACGCAAGCGAGAAGAAGGTTTTGGAGCTCACAAGAAAAATTCTTAAAGAGCGGATTTTGAATGCCTACATTGAACCGAAGAGGATGCGCTAATGGGAAGCTTGAGTCCTTTTTTGTTTTAGGAGTTTATTTTTTATTATCTTTATTTATTCCATTGTGAGCCTAAGAAGCATCTTGTAACCGTTTGAACTTATTAATGCAATTAATGTTTATTCTCTCTTTGTCTAAACAAATTTAAATCTTAAAAGTCCTTGAAATCATTTGCATATGCATTCCATGCATCATATCATATACAAGTTTTCAAGCACAGGTTTCCTTATCTTTCTACTGTTTATTTCAGTAAGATGGATATCGAGTAGACCGTGAAAGACTTGCAGAAACAAAATTCTCAATTTCAAGAAACCTTGTTGACTCTGGCCAAAGGACAACAAGAGCTGATGTCACTTTTGGTGGCAAAAAATAAGACCAAGAAGAATACACTGATCAACATGGGGAAAAGGTTTAAAGGTCTCATCCGTCAAGTACAAGTGGTTGTAGAGTCATCCGAAGAGGATGAAAATCAGAATGAAGAAGTAAGGAGCACCCGTGCTAGGGGTGAAAATGATCAAGCTTCTGAGGACGAAGATTACTTTGATGAACAGTATCCACTGGCTGAGGATAAGTACAAACAACTGGAAGAGACGGTGAATCTGTGGAAATTCAAGTTGTACCTGGCTTGGATTTTGGTGATTTGGGCTTAGTTCTTGGGGTAGTCATTGATAAGCCTAGTATTGACACTAGAGGTAAAGAGAAAGTAATTGAGCCTTCCAGGATGGAGGTGCCGACCAAAGACATCACTATTGAGGAACCTTCCACCCAAGAGATGGAGGAAATCTTGAAGATTATAAAAAAGAGTGATTTCAATATAGTAGAACAACTGAGGCAAACCCCCTCAAAAATTGTTATGTTGCCTTTACTGCTTTGTTTCGACGCTCATGCCCAAGCTTTAATCAAAGTTTTAAAGAAAGCACATGTTCCCCAAGAAACCATAACAGATCAATTTGAAAACTATGTGGCAAGTCTGACTGCCGACAATGGATTGGGGTTATCTGATGTTGACTTGACACTAGTTAGAAGGAATCATAACAAGGCTTTGCATGTCTCCATTGAGTGAAAAGGAACTACCATGGCTCATGCCTGGTTGATACTGGTTCCTCCCTAAATGTTTTACCCAAAGGTGCCTTAGACCGGTTAGATTGCGAAAGTCTGGTATTAAAGCCCAGTAACATAGTTGTGAGGGCTTTTGATGGATCCAAGAGGATGGTACTTGGAGAAGTGGATATCCCCATTAAAGTTGGTTCACACGTTTTCAATTCTACCTTCTACGGGATGGATATACGTCTCGCTTACTATTGTTTACTTGGGCGCCCTTGGATACATGGGGCAGGGGTAGTGACATCCACCCTTCACCAAAAGTTGAAGTACCCAGTCAAGGGGAAGATCGTCACTGTCTGTGGTGAATAAGAATTCATGGTAAGCTACCTCAATTCCTTCAAATATGTGGAGATGGACGGTGAGTTTATAGAGACTTCGTGTCAAACCTTTAAAGTGGTTCCTCCTATGGCTTTTGCCACCAAAATCTCTTCTAATATTCCAAAAATTATGAAGTTGTGCCAAGAATGGCATCATTCAAAGATGCTCTCATTGTGGTTGAAGATAGAAGCAGTACAATTTAGGCACAACTCCCTGACATTCCATTCAAAGCAGACAAGTTTGGGCTGGGTTTCACTGCCATAGCTCAAAGGGAGGTCATACGTGCTCGCGTAGGAAAACCACCTCTTCGCATTGGTAACCACGAAGTGAATGTTATTGAAGACTCTGAAGATGATGATGACTTTGATAAATGGATCTACCCGACTGCCGCTGAAGGACTCGACAACTGGCGTGCAAAGGATTTCAATCCCATCTCCTTCAACAAGGAGTAATTAATATTTACTGTTTTGTCAATTCAAGAACTTTGTTAGTAATTTAATTCCAAACAATGACTTTAAACCATGTGCCTTTCCTGGGGCACCATGGTTCATCTGTTAAGGGTTTGTTCATTTCCATATGCCATATGATCATTCAACAAAAAACGTTGGACCTTTTGCATTTAAATTTTACGCTCATTGTCTTTCTTTTCTTATTTGCATTTTTAAAATAGCCATGTATCTTACACACACACTTGAAGATCCTCATCCACTCCAGATCTCATTGCCACCGACTTTTCTATTGCCATTTATGACTTTGAACATCCAATCAACCAGGCCGAAGACGAAGTCGAAGAAGATTATGAAATACCAGGGGAACTATCCATACTTTTGATGCAAGAGGAGAAAGCCATTCAACCTCATGAAGAGCCAGTTGAAGTGGTAAACCTAGGTACTAAGGAAGACAAGAAAGAGGTCAAGATCGGCACTAAGTTAGAAGACAGTATCAAAGACAGATTGGTCGAGATGTTGCACGACTATGTTGAGGTGTTTGCTTGGTCATATGAAGATATGTCGGGACTGGATACTGACATTGTGGTTCATCGTCTACCAACAAAATAAGATTGTCCGTCAAGCAAAAAGTGCATCGTACGTGGCCTGACATGTCTGAAAAGATAATAGCTGAGGTAATGAAGCAATTCAATGCAGGTTTCCTGGCTGTAACATCATATCCTCAATGGGTGGCGAATTTGGTCCCCGTGCCAAAAAAGGATGGGAAGGTCCGTATGTACGTAAACTATAGATATTTGAATAGGGCAAGCCCCAAAGATGATTTCCCACTACCGCATATTAACGTCTTGGTCGACAACACAGCTTAACACAAATTTTTCTCCTTCATGGATGGATTCTCCAGTTATAACCAAATAAAAATGGCTTCCGATGACATGGAGAAGACCACTTTTGTCACACAGTGGGGCACTTTTTGTTACAAGGTCATGCCTTTCGGTTTGAAGAATGCAGGGGCAACCCATCAGCGAGCTATGGTAGCCCTATTCCTTGACATGATCCATCATGAGATAGAAGTCTACATTGATGATATAATTGCAAGGTTGCAAACTGAGGAACAACACCTGGATCATTTACACAAGATATTCAAAAGCTTGAAAAAGTACAAGCTAAGGTTGAATCCCAACAAATGCTCCTTTGGGGTAAGGTTTGGAAAACTCCTAGGATTTGTCGTTAGTGGTAAAGGTATTGAGGTCGACCCTGCGAAGGTCAAAGCTATCCAAGAGATGTCAGCTCCCCGCTCTGAGAAGGAAGTTAGAGGTTTCTTGGATCGACTTAACTACATTGCTCGATTCATATCTCACCTAACTGATACTTGTGAGCCAATCTTCAAACTCTTAAAGAAAGATCAAGTAGTCAGATGGAACAACGACTACCAAGCAGCCTTTGACAAGATCAAGGAATATTTACAAGAACCTCCCATTTGGATGCCTCCAATTAAAGGAAGAACTCTGATCATGTACTTTATTGTATTAGAGAATTCAATGGGGTGCATGTTGGGTTAATATGACGAGTCTGGCCGAAAAGAGCATGCAATATACTACCTAAGCAAAAAGTTCACCGACTGTGAAACCAGATATTCACTGCTCGAGAAAACTTGTTGTGATCTGGCATGGGCTGCTCGTTGGCTAAGACAGTATATGTTGACTCACACCACCTTGTTGATTTCTAAGATGGATCCCATCAAGTATATCTTTGAGAAGCCATCTCTCTCCGGCCGAATAGCTAGATGGAAAATGATCCTGACTGAATATGATATCCAATATACAATACAAAAAGCAATTAAAGGAAGTGTATTAGCAGATCATTGAGCCCATCAAGCCGTTGATGACTACCAATCCATGAACTTTGAATTCTCGGACGAGAATATCATGCTAGTAACTGATTGTGAAAAGCCTGGACCGTATGACGAGCCTAAACAAGGATCCCGATAGACAGTGGTTTTTGATGGGGCTTCCAATGCTTTGGGCAATGGAATCGGTGTTGTGATCATTTCTCTTGAGGGTTGCTATACACCCTTCGCCGTTAGATTGTGCTTCGACTATATGAACAACATGGTTGAGTACGAGGCATGCATCTTGGGTCTAAAGGCTGCCATTGACCTAAGGATCAAGTTCTTGGACGTATTCAGAGATTATGCTCTAGTAATCAGTCAAGTTAAGGGAGAGTGGGATACAAAACATCCTAATTTGATTCCTTACAAAGAGCTTGTGCTAAATTTGATCCCATACTTTGAGGAGGTCACTTTTGAATACTTCCCAAGGGAATAAAACAAACTGGCAGATGCCCTAGCAACAATGTCTTCCATGTTCAAGGTCAACTGGGACAATGAAGCGCCCAGAATTACAATCGAAAGATTTGACGAACCTGCGCAATGTTATGAGCTTGACACTGACGAAGAGAAGCCATGGTACCATGAAGTAAGGAGATATCTTGAAAAGCAAGAGTATCCTGAAGGAGCTTCCATCAATGCTAAGAAATTCTTGTGAATATTTTCAGCCAAATTCTTCCTAAGCAATAGAATCCTGTACAAGTCCAACCATGATTCAACTCTACTATGGTGTGTGGAGAAGAAGGGGCAGAGAAGATCATGGAGGACATGCATGATACCTCTTTGGAACTAACTCTAGTGGGCACACTATGCCCATGAAGATTCTAAGATCTGATTATTATTGGTGAACAATGGAAACTGATTGTCACCATCACTCGAGGACTTTCCATAAGTGTCAGATCTATGCCGACAAATTTTATGTGCCTCCAATACCTCTGAATATCATGACTGCTCCGTGGCCATTTGCAATGTGGGGCATTGACATGATTGAAGAAATCAAACCCACTGCTTCTAATGGACATTATTTTATCCTTGTTGCTATTGATTACTTCACCAAATGGGTTAAAGCTGCCTCAGTTACAAAGAAAGTTGTAGCCAGGTTTATCAGGCATAACCTCATATTCCATTATGGTATCCCCGAAAGGATCATCACTGACAATGGAACCAATCTCAACAATGCTATGATTACAGAACTCTGCACACAGTTCAAAATCAAGCATCATAATTCTTCTTCATACAGGCCTAAGATGAATGGCGCAGTGGAAGCTTCCAATAAAAATATCAAGAAGATTATGCAAAATATGGTGGTAACCTACAAAGACTGGCATGAGATGCTACTGTTTTCTCTTCATAGCTATTGTACTTCAACTCAAACGTCAACTAGGGCAACTCCTTTCTCTTTGGTCTATAGTATGGAAGATGTTCTGCCTGTCGAAGTTCAGATCCCTTCCCTAAGGATTATGAAAGAAGCAGATCTAGGCGAAGATGAATGGATTCAGGCTAGGTTGGATCAGTTGAACTTAATTGATGAGAAGAGGTTGGCTGCTGTTTGTCATGGTCAAATGTATAAAAAACGCATGATCAAATCTTTTAACAAGAAGATCAAGCCTCGTGTGTATCAGACTGGCGACTTGGTAATAAAGTGCATTATTCTTCCACAAAGCGATCCCAGGGGAAAATGGACTCCCACTTACGAAGGGCCATTTGTCATCAAGAAAGTTTTCTTTGGTGGTGCCATGATGCTGACTACTATGGACAACAAAGATTTCTCACATCCTGTGAACATGGACATAATCAATAAATACTACGCATAAAGAATGACCCGCTAGGTTGACGTACCTAGGCAAAAATAAGAGCATCCCGACAAACCAAAAGGGTTCGGGAAAAAGTTAGGGATATATACAAAAGATTGTACACCCGACAAGTCGAAAACCCGAAAGGACGACTTGGGCAAAAATGGGTATCCTGGTGGACTGGAAACCCGAAAGGGAGGCCCATAAAAAAGTTAAAGATTAAAGTGTACAACTACATCCAGTTGGATCTCTGCAGCCAGCTTTATTACCAAGGTTCAAATTCAATGGTACAAGATCAATCCAATCAACTTCTTTCAACGACAAGGAATGACGTCCGAAGACATAGGGGCAATAATGGAGTTGGAACACATTGAGTTTACTTCCACTTGGCTATTTATTTTTGTTTTCACTTTGTACTATTTTCATTCTTTCGACGATTTCCTCTTACTAGGATTTATGTCTCCTTGTACAAAAATGCCTATTTTTGGGCAAAGCATCAATACAAATATATTTTGAAGTGTAAAACTTTTTGTTTTTTTCTATTTTGAGTGAAAAAGCGTCCAATGACTAAAATTGAATGAACATATTATGAACATGATTAAACTGTTAACAAACAAACAAGCATCTCCTTAAGGATTTAGGGTAATCCCCACAAAGTTGCTTTAATAAAATTATCCCACAAACTTGGTGTTATACCCCAAAATTTGCCCTCTCATTTGTCAAGTATTTGCTCACAAGATATTCTAAGATGTCAAGTTTGCAGCACTGATACATCAATTTAGGCTTGAAATTGGCACAAGGGCAAATTGGTCAATTGCATACTGGAGAGTCAAACATTGGTTTTTTAGTCAACATTACAACCCAAAGATCAAATTTCATCAAGACATTCAAGAATATCAAGGTTGATCATTAAGAAGTCAAGAGAATCAAAAATCCAACTTTGCAAGACTGAGATTTTTCTAAGTATTTTCTATACTTGGTTAATTTCATTTGCTTCATGGCATTTTACTACAACTCCAAATAATTCAAGATGATGCAAGTAATTCAAGTTATTAGAAAGTGACATTTTGCAAAATTACAAATTCTAAAACTATGTCTTGATTAAAACCTTGTCACAATATTTTTGCCTTTGACATAATGTGCACAAGACCAAATTTGTGACATGCTACAAACTATGTTGTCCAAAGTTGAATAAAATGTGATATGCTACAACATCCTATGTTATCTTACAAAACCTTGTGCAATGCTGCACCCCAAGGATGCATGCTTTCCAATACAGTTCAAAAATGCTCTATGCAGTCTGCCCAAGCCTGCACCACCACAGCCCCAAAATTGCACCAAAATGGCAAAGGAAAATTGTGTGCAGAAAGTGTCAAAGCAGTAAGCAAAAACAATTCAAAAATAACTTATTTGTTTTCCCCCCTAAACCACAGTCAAGGGGTCTACAAAAGAGGACTGTCTCATAAGACAAGGGGGTTGGATTTTGAAGAGAGTGGAAAACATTTCTAGAGAGAAGATAGAGAGTTTTGCTAAGCAGAAAAAACAATATTCTGTGCAACTTTGACTCATTTTCAAAACCAAAAACTGCTCTTGTTCAAAATATAAATCCAACCCATTGCTCCACCATACAAACTCTCCCTCAAAGACTGTCCAAAGATAACAAAAAAAAACAGTCCTTGTAGTGCTACTCACCTTCATCATCAAAAATACCAAAAATATTACAGTACAGTCCAACTCAGTTCTAGCAATCTAGAGCAGCTTCCTGAAGACTCACAAGGTTATCCCATCATTTGGAAAAGCATTCAGATCTAAAACAACCAGTACGGCCCAAAGGTAAGTCCTCTTGACTTGATACCTTGTCATTACATCATTAACAAGTTGTTGTTCTTTGAAAATAAGATGTAGTATTTTAATATCTTTTTGAACTAGTCATCTGCACTTTGTTTAGGCTTATTCAATCATTTGTTGTTCATGTTTATCCATCATATGCCATAAGCTAACATGTACATTCAGTTGAAATAATGTTTAAGGCGGGAAAATGCAGCATGTGTCGACACATATCCTTATGTGTCGACTCATCCTAGTGAAAAAACAGTGTATGAGTCGACACATAATCCCCATGCATCGACTCATACTGATTTCAGGTTACAAAACAGAAGTGGGAAAAGACTATGGGTCGACACATACGTGTTTCGCGTCGATGTAAGAAGGTGCATAAGTCGACACATCCCATTATGTGTCAACTCATACTGAGCAAATTTTGTTTTACAGAAGTGGGAAAGGACTATGGGTCGACATATACGTGTTTCGTGTCGATGCAAGAAGGTGCATGAGTCGACACATCCCATTATGTGTTGACTCATACTGAGCAGATTTTGTTTTACAGGAGCAAGGAAAAGCTATGTGTCGATGCATAGCAGCATGGGTCGACACATAGCAGTCTAAAATGCTATTTTTCCTTTTATTTTACACTGTTTTTATATTGTTTTCATTATTATTCGATATGGTTGTAATATTTCAGTTTCCACTTCATCCCCATTGTAAATTTGTACCCCCATCCCCCTAAAAATGTTGGAATACAAAATATGCATGCTTCGATATACTTACTTCGATGCATACACATGCTTCGATACAGACATGTTCAGCACACACACACTTGCTTAGAATACACTGACCTACAGGCCCAGACGAAAGACACTCCCTCACTGCTTTCAGTCTCCAGTCGAAGGAGGCAGATTGCACCTTGCATTAGTTCCAGGCCCAATCGAAAGGCAAAACATGCTGACTCCTAAAGCCTGTCAAAAGAAATAGCAAGAAGGGTGAGTCGAAGGTTACCGGCTAAAACTCATGCAGTCGAAGGAAACAAAAGAAGGCAGATTCGAAAGGGGCCATAAAGATTTGAGTCGAAGGGTGCTACTACCCGGATTGAAGAGCTCATTTTCCTTTCTTTTATTTTTGTTTTTGCCTTTACATTTTTTTGCCTTTCAATATGGTTGTAATAGTGTAGGATATTTATTTCCTGCATTTTTATTGCTTTATATAAATGCTAGTAATTAGGCGTGTATGGAAAGATAAAACCAACAAATAGGCCACCCTAATCAAAGATAAATGCATGCAAATCAAACACACGATTCACACATGCACCCTTAGGGTAATCTCACTCGTTGCTTATCGGAAAATAGTCATGCCCCCCGAGCATGGGCGCTTCAGCAAAGACCCTTCGATAAAAGATCGTAGTCCCTCGATGACCCTCGATGTTGCCTTCGGCAAACGATCTAGTCCCTAAACGACATTGCTAAAACGTCCCATGGGTTGCCTTCTATGACTATTCAAAAATCCCAACGCCCGTCCCTTCACATCTAATGGTGGGGCTTCTTACCAAATCAATGGTAAGACAGCCACATCTAAAGGAGGAGGAAAAGCACATTTAAGACCTTTCGAGTAGGTAGATTCGCTCTTAGTTACTCGCTTGCTCACAACAAAAACATTTTTACCCACACTCTCATCTTTGAACTATTTTCGAAACAATCACTTTGTAGGCGTTCTTATAGAAACGAGAACCATTACGAAGTTCCATTTTCAAAATACTTTCAAAAACACATCTCACAAACACACCTTTGAACTATTTTCGAAACAAACACTTTGTAGGCGTTCTTATAGAAACGAGAACCATTACGAAGTTCCATTTTCAAAATACTTTCAAAAATCACCACCACAAGCACACATTCAAACAAAAGCAAGTTGATCTAGCGAGTAACTAAGAGCCCATGGAAAACCATGGATGAAAAGGGTGCTAATACCTTCCCTTTTCATAATCTACCCCCCAAACTCAAAAACATCTCTAAAGGTCTTTCCTGTGCTTTTTCACCTTTCCTTTTTGGATAAAAGAAAAGTCGGTGGCGACTCTTGCTAAATCGCAACATTTATGAACACAAATGCAAAACCTTCAATTCAGTTCTCCCACCGTATCACAGAACTGGCGACTCTGCTGGGGACATATTTAAAAAGTGGGGTTACCTTAGGTTTAGATCACCTTTACTTGCTTTCGTTGTTTGATTTGTATGCTTTACATTTTGGTTCCTTGTTTGGGTTTGTTTTAAATCCTACACCCGGATTTGGGGACACCTTTTAGGTAAGTAGCAACAGACTGTGAGGGAACTGTGCGGGGTATACCGACATGGTTGAAGCAGTAGCTACGTGAATATGGCACTTTGGTTGGTACCGGTAACCCTTGAGTTGAATCAAGGAGAGTACGGGGCCGCCGCATGGTGTCGTGAAGTATCAACTGACCTTAGAACCTTACTTGACCAACTTAGCCATTAGGACGTAGTGAGATGACCGGTTTCGGTGTAGAGCTGAAAATTGGTTGATACTCGATACTACACTCATTGAGACTCGACCCTTGAGTTTTGTTCGGTTGCGAGTCAATTGCTTATTGAACGAAGCTTGTGGGAAAGGTTAGTGATATTGAGATCCCTTAGAACCCAGTTACTATTAACTAGGACAGGTTGAGCCAACTAAACTTCAAGAGGGTACTTACCTATAAAACCCCATGCAAGCCTAAAACTAAGGACTTGTTTGCTTTGTGTAAATATGATTATTTGTATATAAACTTGCTTACCTCGCATATCTGTACATAACATCATAACATCATACCATAGCATTTTCAATAACCATTTTAAGGATCTCGAGGGTCTTTGATGCAGGGTCACTTTGAACCAGACGTCTACCAAGGGGCAAGAGGATTTATTTTCCTCTAAATAAACACCGTCAAAAATCAAGTACAAACAACTTGAGTCAAGAGCTATGACCCACTTGACATGGTGAGCTTGATTCTCGTGGAAGGACATCCACCAATACAAAGTTCTCTAATCAAAGATGTTGGTCAAAGTTCAATTTCTAACTTTTTCTTGTGTTTACCCTGCGAGATCCTTGAAAACATGCATCCACATATCATGCATCATATCATAACAGGTTTCTCCCATACAGGTTTCCTTATCTTCATACTGTTTATTTCAGTAAAGGTGACCTTAGAACAGACAATCAAGAGCATTCAGATTCAAAATGCTTAACTACAAGAGATGTTTTTGAACCTGTCCAAGGGGCAAGAAGAGGTGAAAGCTCTCCTCACAAGGGACATGGTCATAGGGAATCCAGAAGGCACCAAGGATGATCAGTTGGAAAGGCTACAAACTGAAATAGCCATAATGAGGGTCCAAATGATGGGACAGCTGGTGGGCCAGATGGCTCTTATCCAAAATCTGGCTCAAGGACAAGAAGAGCTGAAAATTCTTGTCAACCAACTTCGTTAAGACGGTTGCAACAGTATGAGGCAAACAATCAGGATTGGAAATCAAGACACTGCTCAGCCTCCCATGAGACAAGAAGCCAGAAGACCTCTCCAATTTGCTACTACCTCACGAGTCCAACAACAACCTCGCCAACAGCAATGAAACAATCAGCCAAGGGTTGAAAGACCTCAAAGGCAGTTCACCCAAATCAACATGCCACTGTCACAAGCATTGCAACACATGTTGAAGATGAAGCTGATTACGGTGATAAACCCTCATCCGAGCCCGAACACTTCCTCTCCTAAATATAATCCGGAGGTAAGGTGTGCTTATCATTCTGGCAGCCCGGGGCATGATACAAACGATTGTTGGGCACTGAAGTACAAGATTCAAAACTTGGTCGACGGAGGAATGCTGAAGTTCACACAAGATGGCCAGACTGAATTCTTCTGTCATCCCTCAAAGGCTCACCACCTAAAGTGACAAGTCCATACAAAGAGGCTTCTATTCATTTGAATTTTCAGTTGTAATTTCTTTTGCTTGTTCAAACAATTATCTATTAATGTCAAACTTTGTTTCATTAATGCATTTCATATGTCTGTCTTGATTTGATTCACTCATTTTCATTACATTTAAACTATACCTTTTACTCACTTTATGACATTCAACTCTTACTAAAAGTTACAAGCCTTTAGAGGGAGGATGACAAAAACAATGTCATAATCTCATACAGTATGCTTTTGGACAGACCTTGTTGACGATGTACAGGCGGTCTTTCAAATCCTAAACACTGGAGTTATAAGGAAGATAATCCCTAGTCAACCTCTTCGAGCCAAAGAAGTAGAAGTTTTTCTTTTTCACAAATTGAAACTTTAATCAAAACCTTGGGGCAGGGTAGTCTCTCAGTTAATTCAAACGCGCGTTTAACCGCAAACTCTCATCTCGTAATACAATGAATGACATCAAAAACATTCCTTTGGAGTCAAAAGACGGTGATGGTTCCCTACCAAATAGGCAGTCATTATCTCTCAAAAAGAAAAGCCCACTAAGTCGAAACCTACAAAGGAGACTTAAGAAAACTGGGGCATCCCGCTGACTGTAATCTCAAAACAAGAACAGTCAGGCAAAAATCAGGGATAACAAATCAAAAAGAGGTCACTACAAATCCTCAACAACATGAAAAATATTGTAAAAAATGACTGCCTTCCGACAAACTTAACTTGTCTTAACCATCACTAAAATGTCATTCCAGACTCAATTGGAGTTCAAAACGCACAATTAACTGAGTTTAGGACTGAAGAACATCATGAAGCATGGGTGGGTACAAATACACTTTAAGCCTTTATCCTTTGTTTCTTAAACCGTGATCCAAGCCACGCTACAACCCTTCAAAAGTCCTAATTGAAGCATGGGTTAGTTCGAAAGCATACTGTTACAAAAGGCATCCTGACTCCTGTAAGGCTTTACTCAAAATCCTGAGTTGAATTTTTCTTACAAAAATTTCTTGCTAAAAAACGCATTCTTCAAAACTTCAAGACAGACATAAACTTTGCATTACTTGAATATCACTGTTTGCATATGGTTATTTGTTTGACAGCGAGAAATTCACACAATGAATATCCAGTGAATGAAAGCTCTCTCAGTGAACAAAATCAATTCAAGAAAGATGATACTTCCATCATCAAAACTCCTATCAACAAGGGGACATGGCATGTCACGATCCAGCACACCTGAGGCAGTCCAGTCAAGATTCCAGAAACCTCTCAAGAAGTGTAGAGTAACCAGGGGCAGGTCTCCATCTTCGTCACTTGGGGAATTGAACGTCAATCTCAGCAAAGGGTTACGTACAATCAAACATTTTGGTAGTACCACAAACACTCGCTACTAGGGGCAATGACAAATCTCCCCAAAATCTTTCTCATAGGATGATTCCCCAACAAGAGTTTAATCTCTAAAAACCTTCCCCCGGCTGGGAAAACCTCAAGAATCCTCGAGGACTTCCCCCAACAAAGTCGTCACCTCTCAAGCAGACCGGTAATAGGGTTTATTTCCCCAACAAACGACAGGATTCCCCAGCTTGAGGTAGCCTTTCTGACTACTACAAATCAAAGGACCACAACTCCTCTTCCCTAGTAGACTACTCTACAATTCCCAACAAGTTACTGCAAAACCTGGACCCGACCAGATATCAGTTCAACTTCGACTCCCCAGTAGAGCAACGGACGACTAAGACTCCTAAACTCTTTTCCCAAGCAGGAATAAACATGCTCCCCACAGAGTTTTCAATATCCCCCAGCGGATTTCTCCTCAAACAACAAAACAGGAATCCCCAATGGAAACATTGTAAGCAAAGTTTAAAGACACACCAACTCTTCAACAGCAGTCCAGGATTTAACGATTCCCCGACATTTGTCAAGGATTTATTTTCCCAGACAAAAATACATTCATTAAACATTTCATACATCCTATTTACATACATGATAAGTGCATACAGCACAATCTCATTTATTTTGAGAACATCATGACATCATGCATTTCATACATCATGACATTGCATACAGCTAACGGTTTTACCTTTTCAGGAAAAGGTCAATCAACAGATGGCTACCATCAACCTTTTCAAGTTCCAGATTAATACCTGTAGCAAGCTAGGAAAACTATTTGTGAACGACTGATTGTAGATTAATACTTGTAACAAGCCAGGAAAACTATCTACATGAAGAGATTGAATAATAATACATGTAACATGCCATGAAAACTATCTTTCTTTCTCAGGTCAGAGATTAATACCTGAAACTAGACAGGATAACTATCTCGTCGACCAACCTTTTCAAGTTCTAGATTAATACCTGTAGCAAGCCAGGAAAACTATCTGTGGATGACTGATTGTAGATTAATACCTGTAACAAGCCAGGAAAACTATCTACATGAAGAGATTGAAGATTAATACCTGTAGCAAACCAGGAAAACTATCTTTCTTTCTCAGGTCAAAGATTAATACCTGAAACCAGACAGGACAAATATCTACTCGACCCGCTCAAACAATTCAACCTCCTAATACTGTTCAGATACGTTGCAGATACAGATGCCATCTTGATACTCATTCAGATTCAGCTTCCTGATACAGTTCAGATACGCTCCAGATACGGATGCCATCCTGATACTCATTCAGATTCAGCTTTCAGATACAGTTCAGATACGCACCAGATACAGATGCCATCCTAATACTCATTCAAAGACAGCTTTCAGATACAGTTCATATACAGTTCAGATACGCTCCAGATACGGATGCCATCCTGATACTCATTCAAAGACAGCTTTCAGATACAGTTCAGATACGCTTCAGATACGGATGCCATCCTGATACTCATTCAGATTCAGCTTTCAAATACAGTTCAGATACGCTCCAGATACGGATGCCATCCTAATACTCATTCAAAGACAGCTTTCAGATATAGTTCAGTTATGCTCCAGATACAGATGCCATCCTGATACTCATTCAAATTCAGTTTCAGATACAGTTCAGATACGCTCCAGATACGGATGCCATCCTGATATTCATTCAAATTTAGCTTTCAGATACAGTTCAGATACGCACCAGATACGGATGCCATCCTGATACTCATTCAGATTCAGCTTTCAGATACAGTTCAGATACGCACCGGATACGGATGCCATCCTGATACTTATTCAGATTCAGCTTTCAGATACGCTCCAGATACGAATGACATCCTGATACTCATTCAGATTCAGCTTTCAGATACAGTTCAGATACGCTCCAGATACGGATGCCATCCTGATACTCATTCAAATTCAGCTTTCAGATACAGTTCAGATACGCACCAGATACAAATGCCATCCTGATACTCATTCAGATTCAGCTTTCAGATACAGTTCAGATACGCACCAGATACGGATGCCATCTTGATACTCATTCAGATTCAGCTTCCTGATACAGTTCAGATACGCTCCAGATACGGATGCCATCCTGATACTCATTCAGATTTAGCTTCCTGATACAGTTCAGATATGCTCCAGATACAGATGCCATCTTGATACTCATTCAGATTCAGCTTTCAGATACAGTTCAGATACGCACCAGATACGGATGCCATCCTGATACTCATTCAAAGACAGCTTTCAGATATAGTTCAGATATGCTCCAGATACGAATGCCATCCTGATACTCATTCAGATTCAGCTTTCAGATACATTTCAGATACGCTCCAGATACGGATGCCATCCTGATACTCATTCAGATTCAACTTCCTGATACAATTCAGATATGCTTCAGATACAGATGTCATCCTGATACTCATTCAGATTTAGCTTTCAGATACAGTTCAGATACGCACCAGATACGGATGTCATCCTGATACTCATTCAAAGACAGCTTTCAGATACATTTCAGATATGCTCCAGATACGGATGTGATCCTGATACTTATTCAGATTCAGCTTTCAGATACATTTCAGATACGCTCCAGATATGGATGCCATCCTGATACTCATTCAGATTCAGCTTTAAGATACAGTTCAGATACGCATCGGATACGGATGTCATCCTAATACTCATTCAGATTCAGCTTTCAGATATAGTTCAGATACGCACTGGATACAGATGCCATCCTGATACTCATTCAGATTCAGCTTTCAGATACAATTTAGATATGCACCGGATACGGATTCCATCCTGATACTCATTCAGATTCAGCTTTCAGATACATTTCAGATACGCTCCAGATACGGATGCCATCCTGATACTCATTCAGATTCAACTTCCTGATACAGTTTAGATATGCTTCAGATACAGATGCCATCCTGATACTCATTCAGATTCAGCTTTCAGATACAGTTCAGATACGCACTAGATACGGATGTCATCCTGATACTCATTCAAAGACAGCTTTCAGATACAATTCAGATATGCACCAGATACGGATGCCATCCTGATACTCATTCAGATACATCTCAGATACACTCCAGACATGGACGCAATTCGGATACTCAACTTACAAATTATAATTCAACAAGCATTCTTGGATGGCATCTACAAGCCCATCTCCGACAAGATTCTATCACCTCTCTAAATGGCATCTTTAAGCCCATTCCCTATACCATCAACCATCACCTCGCCGAGTGCAAATTTCTGGGCACTCTAGTGTCCAATCCTTTTCTACCTTCGAGCCACGAATGGCAAAACTCGCCAATCTAACTCTTCAGGTTTAAGAAGATTGAATAGGGGCAGCTGTTGTACCCCAAAATTTGCCCTCTCATTTGTCAAGTATTTGCTTACAAGATATTCTAAGACGTCATGTTTACAGCACTGATACATCAATTTAGGCTTGAAATTGGCACAAGGGCAAAATGGTCAATTGCATACTGGAAAGTCAAACTTTGATTTTTTTAGTAAACATTACAACCCAAAGATAAAATTTCATCAAGACATTCAATAATATCAAGCTTGATCATTAAGAAGTCAAGAGAATCAAAAATCCAACTTTGCAAGACTTTGAGATTTTTCTAAGTATTTTCTATACTTGGTTAATTTCATTTGCTTCATGGCATTTTACTACAACTCCAAATAATTCAAGATGATGCAAGTAATTCAAGTTATTAGAAAGTGACATTTTTCAAAATTACAAATTCTAAAACTATGTCTTGATTAAAACCTTGTCACAATATTTTTGCCTTTGACATAATGTGCACAACACCAAATTTGTGACATGCTACAAACTATGTTGTCCAAAGTTGAATAAAATGTAATATGCTACAACATCCTATGTTGTCTTACAAAACCTTGTGCTATGCTTCACCCCAAGGATGCATGTTGTCCAATACAGTCCAAAACTGCTCTATGTAGTCTGCCTAAGCTTGCACCACCACAGCCTCAAAATTGCACCAAAATGGCAAAGGAAAATTGTGTGCAGAAAGTGTCAAAGTATTAAGAAAAAACAATTCAAAAATAACTTATTTGTTTTCCCTCCTAAACCACAGTCAAGGGGTCTACAAAAGAGGATTGTCTCATAAGACAAGGGGGTTGGATTTTGAAGAGAGTGGAAAAATTTTCTAGAGAGAAGATAGAGAGTTTTGTTAAGCAGAAAAAACAATATTTTGTGCAACTTTGACTCGTTTTCAAAACCAAAAACTGCTCTTGTTCAAAATAGAAATCCAACCCATTACTCCACCATACAAACTCTCCCTCAAAGACTGTCCAAAGATAACAAAAAAAAATAGTCCTTTTAGTGCTACTCACCTTCATCATCAAAAATACCAAAAATATTACAGTACAGTCCAACTCAGTTCTAGCAGTCCAGAGCAGCTTCCTTAAGACTCACAAGGTTATCCCATCATTTGGAAAAGCATTCAGATCTAAAACAACCAGTACGGCCCAAAGGTAAGTCCTCTTGACTTGATACCTTGTCATTACATCATTAACAAGCTGTTGTTCTTTGAAAATAAGATGTAGTACTTTAATATCTTTTTGAACTAGTCATCTTCACTTTGTTTAGGCTTATTCAATCATTTGTTGTTCATGTTTATCCATCATATGCCATAAGCTAACCTGTACATTCAGTTGAAATAATGTTTAAGGCAGGAAAATGCAGCATGTATCGACACATATCCTCATGTGTCGACTCATCCTAGTGAAAAAACAGTGTATGAGTCGACACATAACCCCAATGCATCGACTCATACTGATTTCAGGTTATAAAACAGAAGTGGGAAAAGACTATGGGTCGACACATACGCGTTGCAAGAAGGTGCATGAGTCGACACATCCCATTATGTGTTGACTCATACTGAGCAGATTTTGTTTTACAGAAGTGGGAAAGGACTATGGGTCGACACATACGCGTTTCGTGTCGATGCAAGAAGGTGCATGAGTCGACACATCCCATTATGTGTCGACTCATACTAAGCATATTTTGTTTTACAGGAGTAAGGAAAAGCTATGTGTCGATGCATAGCAGCATGGGTCGACACATAGCAGTCCAAAATGCAGTTTTTCCTTTTATTTTACACTGTTTTTATATTGTTTTCATTATCATTCGATAGGGTTGTAATATTTCAATTTCCACTTCATCCCCATTGTAAATTTGTACCCCCATCCCCCTACAAATGATGGAATATAAAATATGCATGCTTCGATATACTTACTTCGATGCATACACATGCTTCAATACAGACATGTTCAGCACACACACACTTGCTTCGAATACACTGACCTACAGGCCCAGACGAAAGACACTCCCTCACTGCTTTCAATCTCCAGTCGAAGGAGGCAAATTGCACCTTGCATTAGTTCCAGGCCCAATCGAAAGGCACAACATGCTGACTCCTAAAGCCTGTCAAAAGAAATAGCAAGAAGGGTGAGTCGAAGGTTACCGACTAACACTCATGCAGTCGAAGGAAACAAAAGAAGGTAGATTCGAAAGGGGCCATGAAGATTTGAGTCGAAGGGTGCTACTGCCCGGGTCGAAGAGCTTATTTTCCTTTATTTTATTTTTGTTTTTGCCTTTACATTTTTTTGCCTTTCGATATGGTTGTAATAGTGTAGGATATTTATTTCCTGCATTTTTATTGCTTTATACAAATGCTAGTAATTAGACGTGTATGGCAAGATAAAACTAACAAATAGGCCACCCTAATCAAAGAATAAATGCATGCAAATCAAACACACTATTCACACATGCACCCTTAGGGTAATCTCACTCGTTGCCTATCGGGAAATAGTCATGTCCCCCGAGCATGAGCGTTTTAGCAAAGACCCTTCGATAAAAGATCGTAGTCCCTCGATGACCCTCGATGTTGCCTTCGGCAAACGATCTAGTCCCTAAACGACATTGCTAAAACATCCCATGGGTTGCCTTCTATGACTATTCAAATGTCCCAATGCCCGTCCCTTCACATCCAACGATGGGGCTTCTTACCAAATCAATGGTAAGACAGCCACATCTAAAAGAGGAGGAAAAGCACATTTAAGACCTTTCGAGTATGTAGATTCGCTCTTAGTTACTCGCTTGCTCACAACAAAAACATTTTTACCCACACTCTCATCTTTGAACTATTTTCGAAACAAACACTTTGTAGGCGTTCTTATAGAAACGAGAACCATTACGAAGTTCCATTTTCAAAATACTTTCAAAAACACATCTCACAAACACACCTTTGAACTATTTTCGAAACAAACAATTTGTAGGCGTTCTTATAGAAACGAGAACCATTACGAAGTTCCATTTTCAAAATAATTTCAAAAATCACCACCACAAGCACACATTCAAACAAAAGCAAGTTGATCTAGCGAGTAACTAAGAGCCCATGGAAAACCATGGATGAAAAGGGTGCTAATACCTCCCCTTTTCATAATCTACCCCCGAACTCAAAAACATCTCTAAAGGTCTTTCCTGTGCTTTTTCACCTTTCCTTTTAGGATAAAAGAAAAGTCGGTGACGACTCTTGCTAAGCCGCAACATTTGCGAACACAAATGCAAAACCTTCAAGTCAGTTCTCCCACCGTATCATATTTGGATTCATGCAATCCCCAGCCATAGTTTCAATCTTTTGAAAACCCTCTCCCCAACTAAGTTGATCTAAAAAGAAATCTCGTGGAGTTCTTCCTAAAGAAAACACCTCTCCAGCAGGTCATCAAATTTTTTCTTCAACAGGGTTTATTTCCCCAATAAACTGCAAATTCCCCGGCTTGAGTTTGCTCCTCAGACTATCACAAATAAATGGACAAAACTCCTTAATCCCCGGTAGAGTCATTTCAATCCTCAACAGAGTCGTTACTATCCCGGTAAGTTACTGTGAAGCCTGGAACCCGACCAGATAATAGTTTACTCCATTCCTCCAAAGCAAGTTACTGCAAAGCCTGGACCCGACCAGATAACAGTTTAACTTCATCCTTCCCAGTAAGTTACTATAAAGCTTGGAATCCGACCAGACAACATTCAACTTTAGCAAGTGGTTGTGAAGCCTAGAATCTGACCAGATAGCAATTAACCTCATCTATTTCATCAGTTATCATGAAGCCCGAAATCCGACCAGATAACAGTTAATTTCAACTAAGTTACTGCGAAGCCTGGAACCCGACCGGATAACAGTTCAACTTCATCCTTTCTAGCAAGTTACTGTGAAGCTTGGAATCCGACCAGATAATAGTTAATTTCATCTAAGTTGCTGTGAAGCCTAGAATTTAACCAGATAACAGTTTAACATCTTTAATCGCTATGAAGCCTGGAATCCGACCAGATAACAGCAATTTACTGTGATGCCTGGACCCGACGAGATATTAGTTCAACTTTATCCTCTCAAGATAATTACTGTGAAGACTGTACCCGACCAGATAACAATTTGATTTCATCTAAGTTACTACAAAGCCTAGAATCCAACCAGATGCCAATTCAACTCCATCTCTCTAAACAAATTATTGCGAAGACTGGAGTCTGACTAGATAACAGTTTGAATTACTGCGAATACTGGAATCTGACCAGATAACAGTTTGAGTTACTGCGAAACCTGGAATCCGACCAGATAACAGTTAATTTCATCTTTCCTAATAAGTTTCTACGAAGCCTGGGATTCGACCAGATAATAGTTAACTTTATTATCCCCAACAAGTTATTGCGAAGCCTGGATACGACCAGATAACAGCTAACTTCCTTTCTCTCCAATCAAGAGATGACTCCCCAGTAGAGCAATAGACAACTAAAACTCCTAAACTATTTCCCTCAAGTAGAAATCAACACTCTCCATAGAGTTTCCCTCAAGCAAAGTCAATATTCCACAGCGGAGTTCTCCTCAAACAACAAAACAGGAATCCTCAGGGGAAACATTCTAAACAAGGTCTGAAGATGTGCATACTCTTCATCCCCAACAACAGTCCGAGATTTAATTTCCTAAAGCTCCCCAGCATTTGTCGAGGATTTATTTTCTAAGTCAAAGATACACTTCAACAATATTTCACATTCCTACATCATATTACATACATGAGAAATGCATACGGCACAATCTCATTTATTTTGAGAACATCATTGCGACATGCATACATCTGCATACAACTAACCTTCTTCCTTGCAGGAAAAGTCAATCAAGAAGACAAAGACCCCTTCTAGTTAGAATTCAATTCCATCAATTAATGACAGGGAATCAGCAAACCTCTCTTGGTTAAGATTATGTCCCCCGTGAAGTCGCCAAACAACAGACCTTTTCTATCACTCTGGATGGCATCTGTAAACCAATCTTTGACGAATTCTTTATCACATCTCCAAATGGAATATTTAAGCCCATTCCTGACATAATCAACCAACCCATCATCAAGTGCAGATTTCTGGTCACTCTAGTGTTCAACCATCTTCCACCTTCAAGTCAAGAATGGCAGACCCATCAATATAACTCTTCAGGTTTAAGAAGATTGAACATGGGCAGTTGTTGTACCCCAAAATTTTCCCTCTCTTTTTCAAGAAATTCCTCACAAATGATCTCTAATTCTCAAGGATTCTCAAGGAATTGATCAGACGAAATCATCTCCGAAGCATTGAGACTCCAAATTAGGGTTTTGACTGAGAATGACCAATCTTTGACTTTGACCTAATACATGACTTATTGGTTTGAAACATGATCTCAAGGGTTCAAGCACATCATTTTGGCTTAATCGCATATTTCAATTCTTCTCCCGAGATCAGTGGGTTGATAGATGAAATTTGGTCCACCGATGAAAAAGTTAATTGTACACTAAAAAGTCAAACTTTGACTTTTGGTCGAATTTGAGTTTCAAAAATAACATTTCATTAAGACAATTCAAAATATAGAATTTGATCATCAAAAATCAAGAAAGTCAAAAAATAAAACTTTGCAAGACTTGGAAAAAATTTCTAAGTATTTTCTATACATGAATAATTTCATTACCTCATGACATTTTTCTTAACCACAATTCAAGATAATTCAAATTTTCAAATAAACAACAAAGTTGCATTTTTAAGTTAAAATTACAAATCCTAAACTTTGTCTTGGTTGAACTTTTCCCTTTGACTCAAACCTTGCCACTATGTTGTCCATAAAACCAAACTTGTATCATACTACAAACAATGTTATCCAATTTACTGCTGAATAAAGCCCAAAGTTTGCACCAACTAGTCCAAGCATATCAGTCCAAAACCTGTTGTTCCTACACAAAACAGTCTATGCAAAACCAGTCCTGCTATACTGCCTTTAAACACTGTCACAACCTACTCCTAAAATCTGATATGTTGTCTAAGCCTGCACTATATCAGTCCCCATATTTACACCAAATTAGCTTATAAGAGATGCATATCAAAATCTATGAAACAACATACCCAAAAAGTTCAAAAACTTTTCCCCCCCAAATCTCAGCCAACTTCATCTACAAATAAATTGTTTTCACAAAACACAAGGAAGGATTTTTTAGGGGGATTTTGGAGAGAAAAGAGAGAAGGGGAAAAATAGATTTTTTTGTAAACTCTGCTCATTCACAACAAAACCTATGTTCATTTTCAACTTTATTTTCATTCACATAACAGAAAAAACCTTAACCCACTGACCAACCTTTGTAAACTTTCCCCTAAACCAACCAGCCAAACACTACACATCACATAAAGATTGTTCAAACACAAGAACAATTTCTGTAGTGCCATTATCTTCACCTTCCAAACAAAAGACAGTATTGTACAACTTGACTAGTTGGATTTGGTTTAGCAACTGTCAATACAAAGGAAGGATTTCAACAGCTTTTTGGAGGTTCACTAAAGCTCTCACAGCATCTTGAAAGGTATTCAGACTCAAGACACAAATTACAGTCTCAAGGTAAGTCTTCTTGACTTTAAACCCTTCATTTCAAGCATCATTAGTGATTCATTTTTGAAGATAAAATGTAATAACCATTGCCCTTGAAGCTAACCATTTGTTTGTCTTTCATTTTTGTCAATTATATGTTGAGAACTGACTTGTATAGACAATAGAACAATGTTAGAACTAAAAAACGGTAGCATGAGTCGACACATACTCACATGAGTCGACTCATTTCAGTGACAGAACAAGGTATGAGTCGACACAAGGCCTTATGTGTCGATGCATACTGCTATCCAGACCCAAAACAGAAAGGCAAAAGATGTATGAGTCGATACAAAACACAAATGTGTCGACACAAGCAAGAAATGAGTCGACACACACCATTATGCATTGACTCATACTGAGTTGATTTTGGTTTTACAGGAACAAGAAGGGTTATGTGTCGATGCATAGAAGCATGTGTCGACACATAATGGTTAAAAAATATATTTTTTCCTTTCTTTTTACACTGTTTTATATTTTCTTCATTGATATTCAATATGGTTGTAATATTTAGGCTTCTACTTCATCCTCATTTGTAAATTGTACCCTCATCCCCCAAGTGATGTAATAGCTTAGGACTTTAATTTCCACAATTTACCGCTTTAATATAATTGTTAGTAATTATGGTGTGTATGGTAAGATAAAATCAACCGTTAGAAAACCCTAATGTCAACGAAAAAAATGCATGCATCAAACACAATTCTCACACGCACACCTATAGGATAACCTCGCTTGTTGCCTACGAATAAATAGTCATGTCCCTCGAATGAGGGACACTTTAGTAAAGACCCTCGAACGAAAGATCATAGTCCACCGATGACCCTTCAATGTTGCCTTCGGTAAAATGATCTTAGTCCCTACGAAAATTGCTAAAGCGTCTCATAAGTTGCCTTCTATGACTATACGACAACCCTCGCTCGTCCCTTCACATCCAAAGATAAGGCTTCTTATCAATCAATGGCAAGATAGCAATATCTAAAGGAGGAGGAAAAGAACAAAGACCTTTTGAGTAGGTAGGACACTCGTAGTTGCTTGATCATAAACTAAAACCATCTCCACACTCATATTTTTAAAACATCTTCCAAAAACAAACATCTCTTTGAATGATTTTCAAAAACCAACATTTTGTATACATTCTTATATAGACGAGAATCATTACAAAGTTTGCCTAAACAAAGGCATTTTCAAAATATTTTCAAACTCACACCAATCACAAACACATTTCAAACATTGCATTTTCAAAGTGATCAAACAACTAAGAGCCCGTAGATAACTACATATGAAAAGGGTGCTAAGACCTTCCCTTTTCATAACCTAACCCCTGAACTCAAGAAAATATCTCAAAAGGTCTTTCCTGTTCTTTTCACCCTTTTCTTTATTAGATAAAATAAAATTCAGTGGCGACTCTTGTTATCCGCAACAATTGCGATAAAATGCAAAACACCCAAGTCAGTTCTCCCACCGTATTACCACGGGCTCCATCCCCGCGCAATGAATTTGCCAAAGCTGTGGGCATTGAGATATCAGCCATACTCGACTCCATCCTCCTCAAGGCCCAGGTGTACATATAGTACGAGGAGAAGGAAGCGACCAACAACGCCAGGGAATCAAGGCACAAAGAGAGAGTGACAAGTCCTCGAAGAACGACGAGCCCTTGACATACTGTCAAAAAGATAAGAAACGGGAAGACAAGTCCCGCGATTCCAAGGACTACAAGAAGCCAGCCGGTCATTTCCATGACTAAACCTCTCTAACAACCTCAAGGGAGCGTATTCTTTCTGAATTTAAGTAAGTTGGGGTGTGCTTCCCCCGACAAACACCATCTAAACCAGGAACAAACAAGAGCAAATATTGTAGGTTCCATAAAAGTCACGGCCATAACACAGAGGATTGCATTCATCTCGAGGATGCAATCAAAATATTGATTAGAAACGGGCACCTCAAGCAGTATAAAAAGAAGGAGGGCACCCGCGAGGAAGCGCCAAAAACCAAAAACGTCGAGGAAGGGAATAAGTCCCCCGATCTCGACGCCATTCTGGTCTCCATGAGCATCTCATGGCCGAAAGTTTTCTATTATCTGGACATGGAGAACATCTCTCTGTACTTCTCCTCCCACAATCCTTAGGAATCTTTCCCCGCAGCCATGGTCATCTCCAGAGGAGGATTCGCTAGGCACATAATTGGGTCGGTAAAGAGGAGATTCGACCAACTCATCGAAGCCAACTCAAATATGGGCGCCACGCTCGATAAATTCAGAGGAGGCTCTCATCCCCTCGCCTTCTACAAAGAGGAATTTTCGAGAGGAGATCCAAATCCGATCATCCCACTACTCGTGAGAGCTCGCATGGCGAATTTTGACATGCGACGCATACTGGTCGACCAAGGCAGCTCAATAGACATCATGTACGCCTAATTGTTCACCACTTTACAGCTGGATGTGAGCCATCTGACCCCCTACGTGGGACAAGATATCTAGGGCTTCAATGGAGCCAACACGAAACCTTAGGGGTATGTCGAGCTAATTGTCACCTTCGGGAGAAGGGTACTATCCAGAGCCATCAAGACCCAATTTCTGGTGGTAGATTGCCCGTCTCTCTACCAGAGCATCTTTGAGAGACCCACTCTCGCCAAAATCATCACGGTTCCCTCTACCGTGCATCTCAAAATGAAGTATTACATCATCAAAGGCTTGGTCGCCACCCTCCACGGGGACATCCAAGCAGCAAAGAGGTGTTTTGAAGCTTCAGCCAAAGGCCTCAGTTCCATCAGTGTTCAACCTTGAACGACCTCCAGAGCCACACTTCCCTCCAGCTCCGAGGAAGTCAAGCCACTGCCAAAGGTTGACACCATTGACCTCGACAGCCGTTTTTCCAAGGAGAATCATGTCGAGAAAGGAAGGAAGGGAAATGAGCCTATGGTCGAAGACGAAAGTTCGACCCCTTCTACAGATCGCGATGAACTCTCAAGTCACGCATGGCCAATCCCATATGGAGACTTCGAGCTCGTTCCCCTCAGAGAAGACCCCAACAGAGGAGCGAAGATCGGAGCAGACCTCCTTGACTTGGAAAAAAAGGCAACTCAAAGCTTGCCTAAGGGAGAATACTGATATGTTCACCCGGAGTGCAGCCGAGATGCCCGGTTTAGATCCAGAAGTTGCATGCCATCACTTGACTATAGATCCTGCCCTCAAGGCGATCATGCAGCGCAAAAGAAAGCAATCGTTCGAGAAAGCAAAGGTTGCAGAATTAGCTGTAAAAGACCTCCTAGAGGCACATTTTATTTCTGAAGCCCAATACACAACCTGGCTCTCAAGTGTAGTTCTTGTGAAAAAATCTAATGGAAAATGGTGCATGTGTATTGATTATACTGATCTTAATCGAGCTTGCCCCGAAAGATGCTTATCCCCTCCCCAATATTGACAAACTGGTCGACAACTTGGCCTGTTTCAAATTGCTATCATTCATGGATACATACTCTGGTTATAACCAGATCCCAATGGCGAAAACAGACAAAAAATACACCGCTTTCATGACCAAGTTGGGCGACTATTACTATACTGTAATGTCCTTCGGCCTAAAAAACACGGGCGCTACATATTAGCACATGATGAACAAAGTCTTTTTGCAATGAGATAAGCGACATGCTCAAAGTCTATATGGACGACATGATCGTTAAGTCCACCAAGGAGCTCGACCATGACGCCCACTTAAAGAAAGTGTTCGAGCAGGCTCGAAAGTGCCAGATGCGATTCAACCCGGAAAAATGTACCTTCGGCGTACAGGCAGGAAAGTTCCTCAGATTCTACCTAACAGAACGAGGCATTGAGGCAAACCCCGACAAATGTCGGGCATTTTCTGAATTTACGATGCCCACCTTGAAAAAGTCCATCCAGATCTTGAACAACATGCTCACTTTCCTCTCTCGATTCGTAGCAAAGTCTGCCCAACACGCGCTTCCCTCGTTCAAACTCTTGCACAAGGAAGTTGCATTCGAGAGGATGCCTAAATACGAGCAAGCCCTCATTTATTTAAAACAAGAGATGTCGCAGCCGCCCATCCTTTCTCGGCCCGAGAAAGACGAGGTCCTCTACCTCTATTTGGCTATCGTCTCCGAGGTAATAAGCGCGACACTGATTAGAGAAACTCCAGAGGGTCAAAGGCCAATTTACTTCACGAGCAAGGCCTTGCAGGGCCTAGAGGAAAGATATCAATAAATCAAAAAAGTAGCTCGAGCCCTCGTTAAAGCAGTGAGGAGACTGAGACACTACTTCCTGACCCACACCACAATGGTCTGAGCAGATCAACCAATAAAACAACTGCTCGGAAGACCAGACATGGCTGGTAGAATGTTGAAATGGTCCTTGGAGCTCTTAGAATTTGATATCCAATATGAGATCAGGAAATCCCTTAAGGCTCAGGCCTTGGCCGACTTCATAGCTGAAATGACCTCGCCCGTAGATCCTGACGGATCGCATCGTTGGACGATCTTCGCAATGACGCCTCCAGTTCAACCGGGAGCAGCACATGCATCATACTGGAAAACAAGGAAGGGACCCTAATCGAGGTCTTCTTCACTCTATATTTTCCTACATCCAACAATCAAGCCGAATATGAGGCGTTCCTTGCTGGTTTACGACTGGCCGAAGATCTGGGAACCGAGGAAGTAAAAATCTTCACCGACTCTTAGTTGGTCGCCTCTCAAGTCCGAGGCAAATATCAGGTTTAAAATGACTAACTTGCTGAATATTAGGCCTTGGTCTAGGAGAGGGAAAAGAAATTTAAATTTGTGGACGTACAACATGTTCCCCACGATAATAACGCCCATGCAAATATCTTATATAAGTTGGCGAGCACGAAGAGAAAAGAAGGAAATAAGTATGTGATACAGGAAATACTTCCTCGATCGAGCACCCAAAAGTCATGCTCTATCTTAGAAGTGTTCTTCATCGAGGACAACGATTATTGGATGACCCCCATACACGATTACCTCACAAAGGGAAAACTCCCCGAAGACCCTAAAGAAGCGGATGGTGTCAGGCAGAGAGCTTGCTCATACGTTTTGGTCGAGAGAAAACTTTACAAGAGGGGATTTTACATTCCCCTTCTCAAATGCGTCGACCAAAGCAGGGTATAGTGCGTCTTGCTCGAAATCCACGAGGGCATCGATGACCAACATCTAGGCGGGAGATCCCTCGCGAGAAAAGCTTTGCGAGCAAGATATTATTGGCTCATCATGCAGCACAATGCAAAAGAGCACGTGAAAAAATGCAATAAATGCCAACGACACGGAGACATGCATTTAGCTCCACCTAATGATCCTAAATCCCTCTCCTCTCCATGGCCCTTTTCTTGGTGGGGATTGGATCTCCTCGACCCATTCGTGGTCAGAACCAATCAGAACAAATATCTAATCGTAGCGCTCAACTACTTCACCAAATGGATAGAAGCCGAAGATTTGGCCAAAATCACTGTCCAAAACGTCCTTCGCTACTATAAAAGAAATATCCTCGCTTGGTTTGGTATCCCACAGGCGATAGTCACCGACAACGGGACTCAGTTCAAAACTGTGCACCACCCAACACTTGGCCTCTGTCGAGCATCCCCAGACAAACGGCCAAGCCGAATCTGCAAACAGAGTAATACTAAGGGGCCTCAAGCAAAGATTGGACGAGACCAAGAAAATATGGGTCGAGGAATTATACAGTATGCTCTGGGGATACCGACTGCACATTCATCAACCAAGGAGACCCATTTCCGACTAGCTTACGGGAAGGAGGTCGTCATTCTTGTAGAGATCGATGAACTTCCAGGTGAACCGAGGCACCTCCCGACAAGGAGATGAATAACTCTACCCTACAATGAGAACTAGATTTGGTGGGAGAAATCAGAACAGGAGCGGCCCTACGAGAGGCCTCGCTCAAACAAAAAAATAGCCATGCACTACAATGCCAAGGTCGTACGACAAGAGTTCGAGGTTAGCAGCCTTGTCTTAAAGAGAAATCAAAAAGAATCTCGCGAGAGCAAGCTCGCAGCGAATTGGGAAGTTCATTATCGCATCTACGTGAAAACATGGACTGAAGCGTATTACTTAGAAAAATTACAAGGAGAACAATTTGTTTGATCATGGAATGTTGAAAAGCTAAAATAATATTACAGTTAAAGACACTAAGCAGTCGACGAGTTTGGTCGATAAGATAAACTCACCCGCGCCCGACCACGCGTGCATGCCTAGGCACAAGCATAGCACCCAAAGTATTTAGAAGGGGCGAGGCTCCGCTCTTATGACGAGCGCACCTTCAGTGTGACGTAGATAACTTGACCGAGCTCTATAGTCCTTATGCCACGATGATTGAATGCCTGACTCGCGATGGGATGTTCACTCTGCCGAACCCGGGTCCTTCGAAATAAGACCTAGGTTCCGACCCACACCCGATATTCACCATGGTTGTTCGATCAGTTTCCCCATACTGACGAACATATTAAACGAGTAAATCCCCACTATAATCTCTTAGCAAAATAAAAAACGTCCTAAACGGGCTAGTTTGTCAACAAACATGTATGAAGATGTGAAAAACACAAGAAGGGGGGGTTGAATTGTAAAAATTAAAACAAATGGTTTGACAATACATTATTTTTATCCTGGTTCGTTTGATCTCAAACTACTCCAGTCCACCCGTCAAGGTGATTTCGCCTCTCTCTAACGAGGTCTTAATCCACTATTCTCAAAGAATTACAACAGCTACTTTAACAACTGTTAAAGTCTTCTTGAGTACAACCACAAACCGGTTTATCTCAAGGAAATATTTTACAAATAATTGAACAAGAATGTGTTAACGTTTTCTAACAAAACAATATATCACAACTGTGATAATTACACAACTTAAGCTTGGAATAAACTGAATTTTGCTAAAGCGTTTGAATAAGCGTGGTTTTGAAAGCTTGGCAAATTATATGAGTGCATGCGTGTGTCTTTTCTCAAGCAGACTTGTTTATATAGGCAAGGCAAGGGTACGTTGTCCATAAAGTCAGTTTAATGACAATAGCGCACTTTCCTTTTAAATAAGATCTTGTCTGAAGAGAGTCGTTAGCATTAAATTCTGTCTTGAATACTTAATAACGCTTCAGAGTCTTCTTTGCTTTAACTTATGATAACGCTTCAGAGTGTTCTTTGCTTTAACTTATGATAACGCTTCAGAGTGTTGATGACTTGGTAAAGATCTTTGATCAGAGTCAGAGTGTATTTGTTTATGTGCAGATTATGGTCATCAAGCTTCGGCGTATAATCTGGTAGCTTCAGCGTGTAGCACATATTACTGATCTTCTGATGCTGATTCCATCAGAACTTCTGTATATACAAAACATAATTTTAAGAAGCATATTTGTTTTATATATATCTTTGAATTTATTTATTCATTGTATTTTGTTATCATCAAAACTCTAATCAAGGGTTGTAGAATCAAACTATGTTCTAACAATCTCCCCCTTTTTGATGATGATAAAAACCAGATTTTTCAATTAAAAATAAAGAATAAAAAGTATAGAATTAAGAAGAGAAACTCCCCCTGAGTTGATTACTTCCCTTTAATTCCATGAGTCTATGAGCATCAGAACCTTATTGTATCTTTCATCAGAGTTTTGTACCTGTTCAAGCTTTTCAGAAGAGAGAAATTTAAATAGAACAGAATGTTTGAGACTTATGTCTCAGTAATCCGTTATTGAAAAATATCTTATTCTTTCTCCCCCTTTTTGTCAGTTATCAAAAAGAACATATAATCAGAACCAAAATGCATTTATATTAAAAAACCAGAATCAACGAAAAGTTCAGAACAGCAGCAATGTAAGAATATTATAGATAAACATGTTTTAAAGAGGAAATTCTAAGAGGGAGGATGTAGACGCGTGAACAAAGCTTCCAACATGCTCTTGATCTGGATGTTGGTTTCATGTTGCTGGGTTAACATGCTCGTGATTACCTCAATTTTGTCGTCCTGTTTATCCATTCTTTCCTTCATCAAAATATCAGATCTTTTCAGGTCTTCTAGAGTCTGCCTTTCATAGGAGGAAGCTTGAGGATCTTCAGTGACTGGATGCTTCTCAGAGCATTCTGCCATATCCTCTTTTTGACCCAGTTCTTCAGCAGGAATCATTTACTCTAGAGTATCAGTCAGATTGAGATCTTCTGACTCGGGTTGAACTTTGTATGCTGGACGATGTTCAGACCAGGGAGCATTGTCCAGAGGGAGAACTTCTTCCTTGAGCAGCTGGCTCAGAACTTGATCTTTAATTACTTTTAGTAGATGACTGAAGTTCTGTTGAACTTATCCATAGCTCTTTTCTTGCATCTTATGAGTTTCAGAACATACCCATCTTCTGAACCTTGTCCAAAGGTAGTCTGATGCAGCAGGATCAATCAGCTCAAGACTAGCTTGCTTCAGAGAAGTGATCTACTTCTGTACTTCTGTTTCAAAAATCAATAAGCTGGTACCAACATCTGGAGAGGGTTCAGATGGTTTTAGTTTTGGAATAGCAGTTTTGTGGGTTATGGCAGCAAGACGTTTAAAAACTATTAAATCAATGATAATCTTGATGTTGTCATTTGGATTGTTCTTTGGTGAGGGAGTGGGAGAGTCTGGAATTATTATTGGACTAGTTGGGGAGTTTGGTGGAGTTGATTCTAGTGAAGAGGGAATTTGGGGAATATCCAGAATGGTTAGGGGCATACGGATGGTCAGAGGTTCAGTGATTCCAGGAATGGGAATGGTATCAGAATCAACAGTTTGGTTTGATTGATCGTTATGAGGTTCTGGTTCACAGGATTCAGAAGGTTGAGCCTCAGAAGTTTGAACTTCTGGTTGAAATAGTTCAGGTTGTGGAGAAGGTGGATGAATTTCTGGTTGAGGAGATGGAGGTAGTGGTATTTCTGGTTGTGGAGAGAGGGGAATTTCTGGTTGTGGTGCTTCTGTGGTGGTTTCAGAGTTTGGATTTTCTGACATGGGAGCAGAAGTATGTTGGTCAAAGGTTTCTATGTCTGATAGAACTTTTACAAGTTCTTGTTGGGTTGCTTCAATATTTGGATTTGGAGGTAGGGAGCGAGATCTTCTAAGAGTTAAGGTGTCTGAGGGGTCGAATTCAATGTCAAAGTCATCAAATGTTTGTGGTGTGGGGTTTTCTGATTGAGTGGGAATTGGTATAGATGTTGATACAGAAATTGAGTTTAAAACAGTTACAAAAGAAGGAATACCTCTCTTTTTAGGAGTCCGCTGGGATGATCCTTCTGCTACAGCTTTCCTTTTCTTGGTTTTCTTCAGCACAACTTCTGGAGCCTTCTGCTGCAGATCCTGAATGTTCAAATCTGGTGCTGTACCATCTGCCTTGCATGCATCCAGATATCTGACTATTATATCAGGTTTAGAATCAATCTCTGAGAATAGGGGAAAGTTATCCAGAGGGATTCTTCTGCTGGAGATTGCTGCAAAAGGAGTGACATTGAGTTCCTTCTTGATGTTCTCAATTAACTTCATCTTTTTCAGATTCTTTGCATTCAGCTGTTTGCCAACAGTAGCTTCCAAAGAGCTGATTTCCTGAGCTTCTGTTATATGATCAATCAGCTTATTCTCGATTAGAATATCTGATATAAGCCTTCCTAGGGGTATCCAGTCCCTTTTTGTGCGCTCCTCTTCTCTGGTTTCCTTAACACTAGTCCTTAGATGGTTAAACAGCAGATGAGCCAGATTCACCTTAATCTTCTGGGAGATGAAGTAGATCAGAAATTGCTGATCAATATTGATGTAGTCAGGAGAGCTGGTAGGCTTCCTGTGGTTTATGCATCCCAGAATAATATTGGCCTATATTCTGTGATGGTCTTTTAGATCCCTTATCTTGCTGGAGGGAAGACCTAGAGTGAAGATTTCTCTAGCAATTAGGGCGACATCAGCGCATCTTTCAGCCATGTCAATGCATCTTACACCACCACCATTGTAGCCTATTAATCTTGCAATGAGGTCCTCAGTTATGACTATCTTCTTCCCCATTATGTATGAAGTAACTTGATGGTTGGAATATGAAGCATGAATCCAAAATTCCTTCACAAGAATTGGGAATGTTGGACCCACCAGTCGGTCAAAATATTTGTCCCAGCCTTGAGCTTTTACTTCTTCAGAGAGATTAAATCTGTTCTCTTGAAGACTGTTGAAATCCACGATCAATTCTGAAAGAACTTCTAGATTTTTGATGGGTGTAAGAAGAGTTCTGTAGGGTTCTTCGTATTGTTCGGAGGAATCTGTTTTCTGAGAACTGGAAGTAGGGTTGCTTGAGGAAGCCATGTTCACACGAAGGTTTTGTGAAGAAATTGAAAGGATTTTGAGAAAGGATGCAAACTGAAATCAATAAGATTGTAGAGAAAATGAAAGTGAAAGTAAAAGAGTGTAAATAGTGAGAAATGTGTTTAAATAGATTTCTAAAAAAATTTGAAAACATAAACGGCAAGAGAGAGAAATAAATTATAATGATTATGAGCATTTAATGATAGCTGATTTTGGGGGATTCAGAAAGACATTGAAACGGTTACCCATGACATGTGTCCCAACGCAACCAATCAGCGCTTTTGACCTTTCAGAAACGTGAACCGTGTTCAGCCTCAGAAAGTAGCTGATGACTGGATGACAGTTGTTTGCTTTAGTGAACTGCATATTTCTATCCTTGATTGTGATAGATTCTGATACAATCTGTACTTCTAAAGATCTGAAGAAAGATTGATCAGTAGTTCACGGAAAAATAAACAAAGTTTTAAAGGTTAAGATATGGAATCAAAATAGTTTTATTCTGGGCAGAGCTTCATGCTGATATGTTATAGAATGAAGTTGAACCTATCTTCAGAAAGAGGTTTTGTAAAGATATCAGCCCATTGATGGTCTGTGTTAATAAATTTTAAATTTAGAATCCCTTTCTGAATATAGTCCCTAATAAAATGATGTTTTATTTCTATATGCTTAGCCCTAGAATGCAAAATAGGATTTTTACTGAGACAAATAGCAAAAGTATTGTCAGAGGATATGGATGTTACTCTCAAATATTTTGAAGTTCTCAAGTTGACTTTTCATCTAGAGCATTTGCGTGTTGCATCCAGCTGCTGCTATGTATTCAGCTTCTGCTGTTGATAGAGCTATTGTGGATTGTCTTTTGCTGGACCATGAGATCAGATTTTCTCCCAGAAACTGGCAGCTTCCAGAAGTGCTTTTACGTTCTACTCTGTCTCCAGCGAAATCAGCATCACAGTATCCTATCAGGTTGTAATCACTTGTTTTTCTATAAATCAAACCCAGATTAGTAGTACCTTTCAGATACTTGAAAATTCGCTTAACTGTTCTTAAGTGAGATTCTCTAGGATCTGATTGGAATCTAGCACAAATTCAAACACTGAATAGAATGTCAAGCCTTGAAGCCGTCAGATAGAGAAGAGAACCAATCATACCTTTGTAGACCTTCTGTTCTACCTTTTTACTTACCTCTTCTCTTTCCAGAATGCATGTGGGATGCATTGGAATCTTTGATGGCTTACATTCTGAGAGATCAAATTTCTTCAGAAGTTCTCTGACATATTTGCTCTGATAAATGTAAGTTCCTTTTGGGGTTTGATTAATCTGAATGCCCAGAAAGAATTTTAGTTCCCCCATTAGGCTCATCTCAAATTCTGCCTGCATACATTTAGCAAACTTTCTTCCCATAGAGGGTTTAGTGGATCCAAATATGATGTCATCAACATAAATCTGACATACTAAAATATCATTCTTAACTGTCTTACAGAACAAGGTTGTGTCCACTTTCCCTCTGATGAATTCCTTTTCTAGCAGGAAGTTACTTAGTCTTTCATACCAAGCTCTGGGAGCTTGTTTCAGACCATAGAGTGACTTCTTTAGTTTGAAAACATATTCTGGATTTTTGGAACTTTCAAAACCAGGGGGTTGGTGCACATATACCTCTTCTTCTATATAGCCATTTAAGAATGCACTCTTAACATCCATCTGATACAGAGTGATGCCTTTATTAACAGCAAATGAAATTAAGAGTCTGATAGATTCTAACCTGGCGACCGGAGCAAAGGTTTCTGTATAGTCTATCCTCTCTTGCTGACTATAACCTTGTGCTACCAGTCGTGCTTTGTTTTTGATGGCTTCAACTTGTTCGTTCAGTTTGTTTCTGAACACCCGTTTTGTACCAATGACGTTGAATCCTTTTGGTTTGGGAACTAGATGCCATACGTCATTTCTTGTGAATTGATTTAGCTCCTCTTGCATTGCTAGAATCCAGTCATTGTCCAAAAGTGCTTCATCAATTGTTGTTGGTTTAATTAGAGAAACCAGTCCCATGACGGATTCTTCAGAGTTTCTGAAGCTAGATCTTGTTCTGATTGGATCTTCCTTTCTTCCTAAGATTATTTCTTCTGGGTGATCCATGCTGCTTCTGGATGGTATTTTCTGGAGTTGATCAACAGAAGGTGTTGGATTGCTTGCAATTACTCTTTCTGATGTTAAGGGAGTGACTCTTTTGAGAGCTTCTGATGATTTGTCTTCAGTACCTGTGAGTTCAACTTCCATACCTGCAAGGAATTCATTCTGCTTTGACTTTTGAGAGTCAAGCTTATCATCAAAACGAACACTGATTGACTCCTCCACAATATGTGTTTCTGTATTGTATACTCTGTACCCTCTTGAGCGTTCAAAATATCCTAACATAATACACTTTTGTGCTTTAGAGTCAAACTTGTTCAAATAATTTTTTGTATTCAGAATAAAACATGTACATCCAAATGGGTGAAAATAGGAAATGTTGGGTTTTCTGTTCTTCCACAATTCATATAGAGTCTTTTCCAGAATAGGTCTTATGGAGATTCTGTTCTGAATGTAACACGATGTGTTTATTGCCTCTGCCCATAAGATCTTAGCAACGTTAGTCTCGTTGATCATGGTTCTGGCCATTTCTTGCAATGTTCTGTTCTTTCGTTCTACAACTCCATTTTGCTGGGGAGTTCTAGGACAAGAGAAATCATACAGAATGCCTTTATCATTAAATAATAACTCAAAATCTTTGTTTTCAAATTCCCCACCATGATCACTTCTGACTTTGACGATTCTAAGATCCTTTTCATTCTGAACTTGGTTGCAGAAGGTAACAAACACAGAGTGTGACTCGTCCTTGTGCCTTAAGAACTTTACCCATGTCCATTTGCTATAGTCATCTACGATTACTAACCCATACTTCTTGCCACTAACTGAAGCAATTTTAACTGGTCCAAATAAGTCAATATGCAGAAGTTCTAATGGCTTGGAGGTGGAAACAACGTTTTTGGATTTGAAAGCTGGTTTTGCAAACTTTCCTTTCTGACATGCTTCACACAGAGCATCTGAATTGAACTTCAGGTTAGGAAGTCCTCTGACCAGATTGAGTTTGTTAATCTGAGATATTCTTCTCATACTAACATGTCTCAATCTTCTGTGTCAGATCCATTGCTCGTTGTTAACAGACAGTAGACATTTTAGTTCAGAAAGTTTTATTTTATAAATGTTGTTTTTCCTCTTTCCATTAAATAGGATAGTCCCATCTTTCTGACTAACAGCTTTGCATGAATTTTGATTGAAGATTATATCATAACCGTTATCACTTAATTGACTTATGGATAACAGGTTATGCATTAATCCATCAACTAATAAAACATTACTTATAGAGGGAAGATTTCCATTACCTACTGTTCCAGAGCCAATGATCTTTCCTCTCTGATTTCCTCCAAAGCCTACGTGGCCTCCAGGCTTAAGTTCCAGGCTTTGGAACATATGCCTTCTTCCCGTCATGTGTCGTGAGCAGCCAGAGTCCAGGTACCATGATTGGTGTTTCTGCTTTGCTGCTAAAGATATCTGCCACATGTATTATTTTATCCTTAGGTACCCATATTTTCTTGGGTCCTGATTTATTAGTTTTACCAAAACTCTGGTTGAATTTTGGTTTGACAGAATAATCACTACTTGTATATTTTATGTCATGTGTGTGCCCATATATAAAGTGTGAATCAAGTGGGGTACGTTTTATAACTAAATCCATGGCATTTTTTGGTGTAGGTACCTTACATTGATATCCTATCCCTTTTCTGCCATTTCTGCTAACTCCATAGATCATTGAAGCCATTTTGCTTCTGTCTATGTTTTTAGCTAGAAATTTCTGAAAGTTGTGATCATACTCCTTGATGATCTCATCAGCATTGCTGGGAGTCTCAGGGATTGTTTCCTTCTGAGAGTTTTGCAATTGGTTTTCTAATTTTGAAATTTTATCTTTTAACTCAGAATTCTCCAATTTGAGACTCTCAGAGTTATCAGAGTCAGAAGCAAGATTCCTTTTCAGGTTTCTGAATTTGACTCTGATCTGCTGATATCTTTCCAGAATTTCATTAAGGCTTTCAGCTAGTTCAGCCTTAGTAAAGTTTATAGTAAAGTCAGGGAATACCTCTTCTGTATCTCATTCAGAGTCTGACTCAGAAGCTTCACTGTCTTCTGTTATGTTTGCCATGAGAGCTATGTTTGCTCTTTCATCATCTGATTCTGAGTCAGCTTCAGATGTGTCAGAATCATCCCATGTAGCCATGAGACTTTTCTTCTTTTCCTTGCCAAACTTCTTTTTGGGCTTCTCCTTCTGAAGCTTGGGGCAATCACTTTTGTAGTGCCCTTGCTCGTTACATTCATAGCAGATGATGTCTTTGTTGTTTGGCTTTCTGTTTCCTGAAGAACCTTCAGATCTTCTATGTCTAGAGGAGGATTCTGACCTTCTGTATCTGGAGGAAGAATCATTCTGATTTTCTGATCTTCTGGGATTCCTGAACTTCCTTTGCCTCTGCTTCCACAATTGGTTCACCCTTCTGGAGAGGAGATACAATTCATCTTCTTTTGATGAGGACCCATCAGAGGTTTCTTCCACAGCCTGCAAAACTTTGGAGTCAGATTTTCTGTTAGATTTTAAAGCTAATGGCTTACCTTGCTTTTGAGGTTCATCTGCTTCTAGCTCTATCTCGTGACTTCTGAGGGAGCTGATAATTCCTCCAGAGAGATTTTGTTGAGATCCTTGGCTAGCTTAAGCGCTGTGACCATTGGCCTCCATTGCTTTGGCAAGCTTCTGATGATCTTCTTAACATGATCAGCAGTGGAATACCCTTTGTCAAGAACTTTTAGACCAGCAACAAGAACTTGAAATCTTGAAAACATAGTTTCTATTGATTCACTCTCTTCCATCTTGAATGCCTCATACTTCTGAATGAGTGCAAGGGCTTTGGTTTCTTTGACTTTAATGTTGCCTTCATGCGTCATTCTCAGAGAGTCAAACATATTCTTTGCAGTGTCTCTGTTTGATATCTTCTCATATTCTGAATAAGAGATGGCGCTGAGAAGAATTGTTCTGGCCTTGTGATAATTTATGAACTCACGCTTTTGCTAATCAGACATCATTTTCTTGTCAATCTTATGACCACGTCCATCCACTGGGTGCGTGTATCCATCAGTCACCATGTCCTACAGATCAGCATCATGGGCCAGAAAGAAACTCTCAATTCTGTCTTTCCAGTAGTCAAAGTTCTCTCCATCAAAGACTGGAGGTTTGCCACTGAATCTGTCTCTTTCTTCATTGTTGTCATTGTTGATGTTTTAACTTGGTCCTGCCATTGTGTTTTTCTGACACTGGATCTTGTACTGACACGGTTAAGTGTTATAAGCTCAGAACCAGGCGCTCTAATACCAATTGAAGATGTGAAAAACACAAGAAGGGGGGGTTGAATTATAAAACTTAAAACAAATGGTTTGACAACACATTATTTTTATCCTGGTTCGTTTGATCTCAAACTACTCCAGTCCACCCGTCAAGGTGATTTCGCCTCTCTCCAACGAGGTCTTAATCCACTATTCTCAAAGAATTACAACAGCTACTTTAACAACTGTTAAAGTCTTCTTGAGTACAACCACAGACCGGTTTATCTCAAGGAAATATTTTACAAATAATTGAACAATAATGTGTTAACGTTTTATAACAAAACAATATATCACAACTGTGATAATTACACAACTTAAGCTTGGAATAAACTGAATTTTGCTAAAGCGTTTGAATAAGCATGGTTTTGAAGGCTTGGCAAATTATGTGAGTGCATGCGTGTGTCTTTTCTCAAGTAGACTTGTTTATATAGGCAAGGCAAGGGTACATTGTCCATAAAGTCAGTTTAATGACAATAATGCAATTTCCTTTTAAAGAAGATCTTGTCTTAAGAGAGCCGTTAGCATTAAATTCTATCTTGAATACTTAATAACGCTTCAGAGTCTTCTTTGCTTTAACTTATGATAACGCTTCAGAGTGTTCTTTACTTTAACTTATGATAACGCTTCAGAGTGTTGATGACTTGGTAAAGATCTTTGATCAGAGTCAGAGTGTATTTGTTTATGCGTAGATTCTAGTCATCAAGCTTCAGCGTATAATCTGGTAGCTTCAGCGTGTAGCACATATTACTGATCTTCTGATGCTGATTCCATCAGAACTTCTATATATACAAAACATAATTTTAAGAAGCATATTTGTTTTATATATATATATATATATATATATATATATATATATATATCTTTGAATTTATTTATTCCTTGTATTTTGTTATCATCAAAACTCTAATCAAGGGTTGTAGAATCAAACTATGTTCTAACAAACAACACAAGTTAAATATTCAAAGCAAATGACCGTTGGCTGAAAATTAAACAAAACGACCACTTGGGCCGCTAATGTGTGAATATTACAATAAAGAGGCTTTTAACGCCCCATCTAAAAAGAATAAATTTGTGGCTAGAGACCGCGCTTGTTCGAAAATTACATAAACAAGCAAAAGCTCGAAGAAACAAAAATACAATAAATACGGCACGCAGGCCAAAATAAACATAGAACAATTATCCTTCAACTTCTCCTTCAACAACGGGCGACAATTAGGTAGGACCCCCGGTTGGCTGAGTGACAAACTCCTTGAGATAATCAGGGACCAGAATGTTACCGGCAACCACATAATAATTGACCCTCATTCCTGAGGTGTTGAGCTCAAAAGCATGGTTTAACACGTGCATATGCTTTACAACATTTTCAAAGCTCCCCTCGGAAGCATCCTGAGCGCCATACATAGCCAATTGAAAACGACCAACGAGCTCGGCCCGAGTCTTCAGATCTTTGGTATCCTCCGGCTCGTCTTCAGCGGGCGTAATCTCGGCAGTCAGGGCCGCCACCTTTTCCTCAAGGTCCTTTTTCTCAAGCAAGAGGACCCTGCGTTCCTCAGAGAGCCTCCCTGATTCTTCATCAGATAACTTTCGGTCTTTTTCTTCCTCGACCTGGGCCTTCTCACATGCAACCAGCTTGGCCTAAAGATTCTTCAGCTCTGTCTCCTAAGAGGAACTTCCCTCGGTGTAGGCGATCTCCATCTCCAAGATCCACATCAAACCGCCATCATTTTGCGCCAGCATCACCCTCTTCTTCGGGTGGCCCATTCCCTCGAGATGAAGGGATTCGGCCCAGGGAAGATGGAGAGCTGCACCCTTGAAGAAAGACTTCTCTAGTCAACAAGGGGGCAAGTCGTACATTCCCTTTCCCTTTTCCCCAGTCAGGTCGATGCTCCCCTCAGGACGCGACCTCTTTGCTTTCGAGGAAACATCGACAGGAGAAAGAGCAATTATAGCTTGGGCCGAGTGTGATACAGTGGGAAAGAACTGACTGTTTTTGGAATGCTGGTTTGCGTTGTGCGTTTGTTTTTGCAAAATGTCGCGGTAAGCAAGAGTTGCCACCAAATTTTATTTTATCCAACAAGGAAAGGAAAAAAGCACAGAAAAATTCCTTTTTCGAGATTATTTCTTGGGTCAGGGGGGTAGATTATATAAAGGGAAGGTGTTAGCACCCTTTCTATCCGTGGTTATCCACGGGCTCTGAGGTACTTGCTCATATTGTTTTCAAAATTGTTTTCTTTGTGCTTGTGGGTTTTGAAAAAGTTTTTATTTGAAACTTCGATTTAACTCTTGCTTCTGTCCTCAAGAGTGTAATGAAGTGTTTTTTAAAACTTGTTTGTAAAAGAGTGTAAGTGTGAAAGAGTTTTTGTTTTTTGAAAGAGTAAGTACTTAAGAACCATCTACCTACTCGAAAAAGGAATTGTTCTATGCTATCTTCCTTTAGATAATGTTATCCTACTATTAATGAGTAGGTAGCATCGTCATTGGAGTTTGAGGGTCAATTCAAATTAGGGACTTACGGTCACCAAAGTAATGTTAGGACGCCTTAGCGGTAACCCTAATGTTTTAAATCATTTGTTTTGAGGCAACAATATCCAAGGCAACCGTTTCGAGGCAACTATGATCTTTAGACAAAAGGACTACCTCTAAAGTGACCTATACTTAATGACCATGTACGAAGGCAACCAAGTGGGGTGTACCCTAAGAGTGCGCATGTGCGAGTGTGTCATTTTCAGTTTATTTTTATCTTTGTACATGTTAATGGTGATCTATGTTGATTTTAGGTTAAACATTCATTCTTGTCATGCTTATCAAACATCTAACATTTATAATTTGTGGAAAATAAATTGCGGAATTTAAATTACAATGCGTCATGTATTTACGTCGCCAAAATCAACCTTTTGAAATTTAAATGCGGAAAAATAAATAAAGCGATAAAAATAATTAAATGGTCTTAATTATCTATTACATTCCGGGACAAGTACAATATAGGATAAATGAAAATGAAATCGCGTGCGAGAAATTAAATCGAGCGCAAATAGGGTTTTGACCCTTTTTTGAGAGAAAGTATCTTTTTTTGTTGTTTTTTTTTATTTAAGAAAGAAATAAATTTAAATTAATTACTAAATTAAATTAATTAATTAATTAATAAAAATAAATATTTTTGGATTTTTTTTTTGTATTTTAGGAAAGAAATAAAAATTAATTAATGTTAGTAAAAAAACCTAATTAAATCTAATTGAATTTTAATTATTTATAAAAAATGTGAAAGTTATTCTAATTAAAATTCTAAATCAATTAATTAATGTTTATTAACAAAAATAAAAGTTAGAATTTAATTTGATAAAGAAAATGTTTAGCGGTTTTTTTATATTTTAAGAAAGAAATAAATCTAAATTAATCACTATATTAAATTAAATTAATTAATTAAATGAAAGAAAAAAAGTTATTTTTGGATTTTTGGTTATTTAAAGAAAGAAAATAAAAATTAATTGAATTAGTAAAACCTAATTAAGTCTAGTTAATTTTAATTATTTGCAAAAAGGATTAAAATTATTCTAACATTAAAACCTAAATTAATTTAATTAATGTTTATTAATAAAAATAAAAGTTAGAATTTGATTAAATAAAAATATTTTGGTGTGATTTTATTTTAAAGAAAAAAGAATTTTAATGATTGGTTAGAATTAAAAACAAAAATAATAAAAACAATTAATAAACAAAATAAATAAAATAGAGAGAGAGAGAGAGAGAGAGAGAGAGAGAGAGAGAGAGAGAGAGAGAGAGAGAGAGAGAGAGAGAGAGAGGTTTGGGCCTGAATTTTGTGGTGCATATAGCAATGCTGAGGCCCATTAAGCACCAGCCTGGTTTGACTTTTAGGATTTCATGTGCGCACTTGGACTTGACTCCATGGTGGACTCTCAGCCTGGATCAATAGATCTGGCCTTTGGCCATATGGCTGTTGAATGTGTGAAGGTGTATGGTGCACTGCATGCTTGGACGTACATGTGATTACCTGAAGAAGGAAAATAATAAAGAAAATGGAGGACCTGGGATTCGAACCCAGGTCCTGAAAGCAATATGCTTGCACGCTTGCCACTACACTGCTTTAATTCTATTGTTAGTAAAACACAAAGAAATTATAATATAAACAAAACAAATTATATGCCAGAAAATAAAAATGCGCGAAAATTAATTTGAATTGGCCAATGGGAGAACGATAGCTCGTTGTCTTCTACCTCCAAATCCTGCAAATATTACCTGCGGATTTGGATCCACAGCTAAATACGCAAGCTTGCTCTAAAATCTTCCCTATGCCACATAAATCAATTCCAAAAACATGGCTGAGTTCGTCTTGGCTTCCTGATTAACATTATGTCCTTCTTGAGTCCAGGTTTTTCTGAAGAAGAAATACATAAAAACAAACATGCAACCTTAGTTATGGTGTTTTGGGGTTACAGCGCCTATAAACCAAATTGAATAATGCAAAAAAGTTTACAAATGTCATGAGGGTTATGAATATGCAAGCAATTTGTTCAAATGATGCAAGAATAATGAATCACGAATTCAAGAACCAAGGTGATTTTTGTGATATTTACAGTGCCTTGTGGTATGTGAGAATGCTTGCTCTTGATCCAGGAAGGTTAAGTGAACACCCAGGAAGCGATTGGGATAGCTTTTGGCTTCTGAAAACGCCTCTTGTTATGATCTCGAATTCAAGCTTTTTACCACTTTTTCAAACTTTTGTTCTGCCTCTTCTTGCATCCTCCCACCATTATTTTCGTGCATTTGCCTTCCTTATGTAATGTATATTGCATTAGGGTAAGAAACTTGGTACAAATCTCTCTAAATCAATGCTCATGAATTGGATTTGATTTCGCCATTACAACCTTCCAAATTTGGCCTAAATCATATCTTCTTGTAACCAATGCACTTGATGCGAATTTGATTCACATAATAGCTGTATTCAAAGCCTAAAGCAACCAAAAAATCATGAGTTATAAATACTTTTGATTTTATATGATTTTATTTGATTTTATTTGATTTAAAATGAATAAATTCAATTAAAAATCAAATTAAATAATAAAAATAAGACATGGGCTCATGGCTGAGGCTAGGACACGTGGACAATGATGCAAGCTCAAATCAAGTGGAAAAGAATGGGCCCATTTGACAAATTTTGAGGTTTGGGGGATAGTTGACTTTTGGCAATTTTGCAAAAATGCCCAACTTCAACAATGCATAACTTCTTCAATTTTGAACTTTTGGAAGTTTTATTAGACTTTTTAGAAAGCTTGAGATGTCCTCTAACCAACCCTTTTGGTCTCATATCAATTTGATATTCCATGCTCAAGTTAGAAGTTTTGACAAAAAGGTGTTTTTGTTGACTTTAAAAAATGACCTATAATGTCCAAATTTATAACTTCTTGTGAGTGCATTTTCTGATCTTGGGGTATGAATATGGATTGTAGAAAATTGCATCCTCTTCAAAATGATATTTTTATGGGTCATTTCTTATAAAGTATGAGAAAGTTATGCTTGGTCAAAGTTGAGTTGACTTTTCCTGCAAACCCTAATTTAGCAACTTTTGAGTCTTGATGAATTTTGAGCAATCCTTGATGAATCATGATCAACCCTTGATAAAATGATGAAATATCCTTCAAAATGAGGATTTTGACAAAAAATCTTGAAGTTTGACTGTATTTGGGTCACAGTTGACTTTTGCCCTAGCACAGTCGATTTTTGGACCTTTGAGCAATTGACTGAGCAAACTTCCTCTGCAAGGCTTAAAATTTGACATGGATGACCTTGAGGACATATTAGGACATTGGGGAGAACTTGAGGTCATTTGGACTCAAGGATCTTGATGCAACACAAAACCCTAATTTGGGATTGACTGCATTAGGAGATAGCTTGTCTGTCCAACTCTTGAGCAATCTTGAGCCACTTGGAGATTTTCCTTGCAATGTTTGTAGAAATATGAGAGGGAAAATTTTGGGGTACAACAGCTGCCCCTGTTCAATCTTCTTAAACCTGAGGATGTAGATTGGTTTTCGTGCCTTTCTTGATCCGAAGGTGGAAGATGATTGAACACTAGAGTGCCCAGAAATTTGCACTCGCATGAAGTGGTGTCAGCCTTGTGATGTCGGGAATGGGCTTACAGATGCCATTTGGAGATTGGTGACGAGTGGATGGGCTTAGATATGCCATCTGAGGGAGTGTCGATTGCATAAGAGATTCCTCAGCGAGAGCTTGCATACTTGTTGTTGTGGAAGATTCCGCTGAGGAAGCCTAACTTTTGTTGAGATTTAAGAACTTGTCTGTAATTCAACTGGGGGAAACATCTTCATCAAGATCTAGGAACTGTTTGGTCTTCAATGGAGTATAATTCTGTTGAGATTGTAGAACTCGTCTATACTTTGACGGAGGAAAACATCTTCATCGAGATCTAGGAACTGTCTGGTCTTCAACGTAGTATACCGTTGAGATTGTAGAACTCATCCACACTATGACGGAGGAAAACATTTTCATCAAGATCTAGGAACTGTCTGGTCTTCAACATAGTATACTGTTGAGATTGTAGAACTCGTCCACACTATGACAGAGGAAAACATCTTCATCAAGATCTAGGAACTGTCTGGTCTTCAACGTAGTATACCATTGAGATTGTAGAACTCGTCCACACTATGACGGAGGAAAACATCTTCATCAAGATCTAGGAACTGTCTGGTCTTCAACATAGTATACCGTTGAGATTGTAGAACTCATCCACACTATGACGGAAGAAAACATCTTCATTAAGATCTAGGAACTGTCTGGTCTTCAACATAGTATACCGTTGAGATTGTAGAACTCATCCACACTATGACGGAGGGAAACATCTTCATCAAGATCTAGGAACTATCTGGTCTTCAACGTAGTATACCATTGAGATTGTAGAACTCGTCCACACTATGACGGAGGGAAACATCTTCGTCAAGATCTAGGAACTGTCTGGTTTTCAACGTAGTATACCGTTGAGATTTTAGAACTCGTCCACACTATGACGGAGGGAAACATCTTCATCAAGATCTAGAAACTGTCTGGTCTTCAACGTAGTATACCGTTGAGATTGTAGAACTCGTCCACATTATGACAGAGGAAAACATCTTCATCAAGATCTAGCAACTGTCTGGTCTTCAATGTAGTATACCGTTGAGATTGTAGAACTCGTCCACATTATGACGGAGGAAAATTGTCGATATTGAGAACCTTATCTGAAATTCAACCAAGGATAATTCAGTTGTGATTTAAGAATCGGTCAGGTCTTCGACTGCTGAGAACTTAATTGCCTCCTTCCTGAAAGGTAAAGGTCAGTCATATGCAATACATGATATGGATCAAGCAATGATGTTCTCAAAATAAATGAGATCGTGTTGTATGATGCGTATATGCATGTATCATGATGTATGGATATGTAATGTTTTAGCTGGGGAAAATAAATCTCGGATAGCTGCTAGAGAATAGAGTTGAATTCTTCGTTTCCGCTGAGGGTGGCGAACGAAGATGATTGTGAGAGTAGACCTGCAGGAGAGGATAACTCCGTTGGGGGATAAACTGATGAGGAGATTATTTTGTGGGGAAGAGATGCTCTGAGGAGGATTCCACTGATAAATTATGTTGGGGACAAATTACCGTTTCTAGTGATACTGAATCCTGTTGGGGATTGAATTCCTGTTTATGAAAGGAAAGAACTCCGCTGGGGATGATCTTTAAGTTACGACTTCACTGAGGATAACTTTTTAGACTCTTATGGGGATAATCCTTTGAGCTTTGCTGGGGACAATCTTCCTTTAAACTCGGCTGGGGATATTCATTTTTATACTCTGTCGGGGACAAACTTCCAGAGTCTACTGGGGATGATTCTTCAACTCCACTTGGGAAGCTTTTTCAGACTGCGCTGGAAAAATTTTAACTCCACTAGGGGTATCTTGTATTCTGCCAGGAAATATTCTTATACTCCGATGGGGAATATTAAGACTGTTGGGGATATTAAGCCTTTTCAGTGTTGATGGTAGATAAACTCTGCTTGGGGAGAATATTACCAACTCATTCACAGTTGCAAGCTCCAGCTGGGGAGAGCTATCTTTACTATCTTACTCTGCGGGGAGTGAATGTTACTGGGACGCGTGCTAAGGATATGACGATGGCTTACATCAAGACTTTTTTGCCCTTGTTTCTGCGGGAGAAGGTGCCTGCGGAGGCCCTATGGATCGAGTATTATCCCCACCTACGAGGTGCTTGGTATCTTTCGGTCAAAATGACAAGTCTTCTTTTGGTATGCCAGTGACAAGATGACGAGACATAGTCATACGCTTTGATCCCTAATTTTTGCTTGGACTGCCCTTTCGGGTTTTCAGTCCACCGGGATACCCTTTTTTTCCCAAGCCGCCTTTTCAGGTTTTCGACTTGCTGGGTGTACAATTTTTCATTCTCATCCCTAATTTTTTCCCGAACCCTTTTGGTTCGCCGGGAAGCCCTTATTTTTGCCTAGGCCAGTCAACCTAGCGGGTCTTTATTCATGCGCGGTATTTTCTGACTATGTCCATGCTCTCAGGATGTAGGGATGTGTCACTGTCGGTAGTGTTGTGTTGCCATACTACCAGAAGATCTTCGTTTGATCATGCAAGATTCGTTGCTAGAATTCATATCCAATGCCTCAATTGATTCAGATGGAGATTTGCCCCTGGCTATTTGGCATTTTGAGAGATTCCTTGAATCTTGACTTAATTGCCCTAGATGATGGACAATGCTCCTGTCGTGCCCCTTGGTTGGAGGTGTTTTTTCCACTTGAGGTGACCCTTTTTATTGAAAAAGTTTTTTTGTTCACTAGATATTCGTCGTGCGAATTTCTCTGCTGTTTGAACAAATAGTCATATGCAAACAATGTTATTTTAAGGATGCAAAGCTTATGTCTGTCTTGAAGTTTTTTTTGAAAATGCATTTTTTCAGTAAGATAGGAAAATTTTGTAAAATGTGACGTCAACTCAGGATTTACAGCAAACCCTACAGGAGTCAGGATACCTTTTGTAATAGTATGCTTTCGGACTAACCATGCTTCAGTTAGGACTTTTAAGGGTTATAACGTGGCCTGGTTCATGGTTTAAGAAACAAAGGATAAAGGCTCAAAATTTATTTGTACCCACCCGCTCTTCGTGATGTTCTTCGATCCTAAACTCAGCTAATCGTGCATTAGATTTCGTTCGAGTCTTCGCTCTGATATTCCAGCGATAGTTCGGATACTGACAATTTATCTTTAAACAGGCAGTCATTTTTTTGTTGAGGGTTTGTAGGACCTCTTTCTTTTTATTTTATTATCCCTGCCTTTTTCCTAAATTGTTTCGTTTTGTGATTGTAGTCAGCGGGATGCCCCCGTTTTTCTTAAGTCTCCTTCACAGGTTTTGACTTAATGGGCTTTTATTTTTTAGAGATAATGATTGCCTGTCCTTACGATTATATGGAACCAACACCGTCTTTTGTTTCGGAAGGACTTCTTTGATGCCATTCATTGTGCACCTGGATCAACTGAGAAAACTACCCTGCCCCGGATTATAATTAAGGGTTTTAATTTGTGAAAAGAAAAACTCCAACTTCTTTGGCTCAAAGGGGTTGACTAGGGATTATCTTCCTTATAACTCCACTGTTTAGGATTTGAAACAATGCCTGTACCTCGTCAGCGGGGTCTGTTCAAAAGCATACTGTAGAGATTTTGATATCATTTTCATCATCCTCCCTCTAAAGGCTTAGAATTTTTTAATCGAGAGTTGATCATCACCAAAAATGAAAGTAATTTGAATATAGTGAAATACGAATGGATTGATTCAAAACAGACATATGCAATGCATTGATAAAGTAATAAAGTTTGACATGAATAAATGTTCGAACAATCAAAATAAAATTACAACTTGAAAATTCTAATGAACAAAAAGTCTTCTCGTCTCAGTACTTGTCACTTCAAATAGTGAACCTTGGGGGGATGGCAAAAGAATTCAATCTGATCGTCTTGTGTGAGTTCCAATGCTCCTTCATCAATCAGGTCATGAATTTTGTTGCTCAACGCCCAACAGATGTTAGTATCATGCCCCGGGCTGTTGGAGTGATATGCACACCTTGCATCAGGATTGTACCTTGGGGAGGCTATGTTGGGATTCTTAGGAGGGTCCCTTAACGTCACCAGATTCAATCTCAACAGGTGTTGTAAATCCTGAGACAGCGACATGTTGAGCTTGGTAAATTGCCTCTTGGGCATATTTGGCTTACTCTGATCAACCCGTTGTTTATGGTAAGGTTGTTGTTAGACCCGTGAGGTAGTAGCAACTTGGAGAGGTATATTCTTCATCAAACCAAACCTTTGACTTCTCGGAAGTTGATTAGTGACTTGGTCCCCGACCTTGACTGTTTGCTTCATGTTGTTGTATCTGTCTTGATGAAGCTGGTTGATAATGGTTCTCAGCTCTTCTTGTTCCCGAGCTAAGCCTTGGATAAGAGCCATCTGCCCCAACATCTGGGTTTTCATGGCACTGAACTCAGCTTGCAGTTGTTCCAGTCGTTCATCCTTATTGTCTTCAGGACTTTTCTTGACCAAGTTCCCAACGAGGAGTGTTTTCAACTCTTCCTGCCCCTCGGATAGGTTTAGGAATACGTCCCTGAACTGAGCTTCTCGAGTTTGAAGATCTTGGTTGTCTAGTTGGAAAGCCATTGCTGAAATAAACAACGAGAACATGAGAGACCTGTACTGGGAGACCTGTTATGCAATGATATGTATGTATAAAATGTTTTCAAGGATCCCGCGGGGTAAACAAGAAACTTGTTAGAATTTGAATTTTGCAGCTTTGATTGGAGAAACTTCATGTTGTTAAGAGTCCTTCTTCAAGAGTCAAGCTCATCATATCGAGTGGGTCATAGCCCCTAACTCAAGTTATCTTGTTTTGATCTCTAGACAGCATTGGCTAGAGGAAAATAAATCCCCTTGCCCCTTGCTAGACATTTGGTTCATCATAACCTGCATCACAAACCTTTGAGATCCTTGAAATGGTTAAGGATATGTTAAGGCATGATGTTATGATGTGTATGCTATGCGTTTAAGCAAAAGTGTGAGGTGTTGTAAGTAAACCCTGCAATAAATCCAAATTATTGTATAAGGACTGTAAACAAAACCTGCAAGGAACTCATGTTGTCAGATAACAAGAATGTGCAAGTAGTTCAAGTTTGAAGGCACACAAGTCACACAATAGCCCTTAAATTTAGGCTTGCAAGGAGTTTAGGTATTACCCTCTTTAAGTTCAGTTGGTTCAAACCTGTCCTAAAAATAGTAACCGGGTTCTAGAGGATCTCAATATCACTGACTACCCTCGATCGGTCATAATTCCAGTTTAGCAACCTCTTCTTGTGGCCGGAATCATCGCGAGAGTTTAGTCTCAATGAGTGTAGCATACTGCTACTGTTCTATGGCCAAGTTGGTCAATTTAAAGGTTCTAAGGTCAGTTGGTGCTTAATGACCCCTTAGCAGACCCATATTCTCCTCGTTGCGCCACAAGGGATATCGGTACATACTAAAGTGCCACACCAACATAGCTACTGCTTCAATCGTATCGGTCTATGCCGTACAGTTCCCTCACAGTTTATTGCTACTTACCTAAAGGGTATCCCCAGATCCGGGTTAGGATCTATAGAAACTCCAATACAAGCCCACAAAGATAAAGCATACAAGTCAATCAATTGAAAACATTATGAACTATTCCTAAGGTACACCCCACTTATAAACGTTCCCCAGCAGAGTCGCCAGTTCTGTGATACGGTGGGAAAAAACTAACTGTTTTTGGAATGCTGGTTTACGTTTTGCGTTTGTTTTCGCAAAATTTCGCGGTAAGCAAGAGTCGCCACCGACTTTTATTTTATCCAACAAGGAAAGGATAAAAAAGCACAGAAAATTTCCTTTTTCGAGATTATTTCTTGGGTCCGGGGGTAAATTATAGAAAGGGAAGGTGTCAGCACCCTTTCTATCCGTGGTTATCCACGGGCTCTTAGGTACTTGCTCATATTGTTTTCAAAATTGCTTTCTTTGTGCTTGTGGGTTTTGAAAAAGTTTTTATTTGAAACTTCGATTTAACTCTTGATTTTGTCCTCAAGAGTGTAATGAAGTGTTTTTGAAAACTTGTTTGTAAAAGAATGTACGTGTGAAAGAGTTTTTGTTTTTTGAAAGAGCAAGTACTTAAGAACCATCTACCTACTCGAAAAAGGAATAATTATATGCTATCTTCCTTTAGACAATGCTATCCTACTATTAATGAGTAGGTAGCATCGTCGTTGGAGTTTGAGGGTCAATTCGAATTAGGGACTTACGGTCACCAAAGTAATGTTAGGACGCCTTAACGGTAACCCTAATGTCTTAGATCATTTGTTTTGAGGCAACAATATCCGAGGAAACCGTTTCGAGGCGACTATGATCTTTAGACAAGAGGACGACCTCTAAAGTGACCTATACTTAATGACCATGTACGGAGGCAACCAAGTGGGGTGTACCCTAAGAGTACGCATGTGCGAGTGTGTCGTTTTCAGTTTATTTTTATCTTTGTACATGTTAATGGTGATCTATGTTGATTTTAGGTTAAACATTCATTCTTTTCATGCATCCCTATTATCAAACATCTAACAGTTATAATTTGCGGAAAATAAATTGCGGAATTTAAATTACAAGGCGTCGGGTATTTACATCGCCAAAAACAATCCTTTGAAATTTAAATATGGAAAAATAAATAAAGCGATAAAAATAATTAAATGGTCCTAATTATCTATTACATTCCGGGACAAGTACAATATAGGATAAATGAAAATGAAATCGCGTGCGAGAAATTAAATCGAGCGCAAATAGGGTTTTGACCATTTTTTGAGAGAAAATGTCTTTTTTTGTTGTTGTTTTTTTATTTAAGAAAGAAATAAATCTAAATTAATTACTAAATTAAATAAATTAATTAATTAATAAAAATAAATATTTTTGGGTTTTTTTTTGTATTTTAGGAAAGAAATAAAAATTAATTAATGTTAGTAAAAAAACCTAATTAAATCTAATTGAATTTTAATTATTTATAAAAAATGTGAAAGTTATTCTAATTAAAATTCTAAATCAATTAATTAATGTTTATTAACAAAAATAAAAGTTAGAATTTAATTTGATAAAGAAAATGTTTTGTGGTTTTTTTATATTTTAAGAAAGAAATAAATCTAAATTAATTACTACATTAAATTAAATTAATTAATTAAATGAAAAAAAAAAGTTATTTTTGGATTTTTGGTTATTTAAAGAAAGAAAATAAAAATTAATTGAATTAGTAAAACCTAATTAAGTCTAGTTAATTTTAATTATTTGCAAAAAGGATTAAAATTATTCTAACATTAAAACCTAAATTAATTTAATTAATGTTTATTAATAAAAATAAAAGTTAGAATTTGATTAAATAAAAATATTTTGGTGCAATTTTATTTTAAAGAAAAAAGAATTTTAATGATTGGTTAGAATTAAAAACAAAAATAATAAAAACAATTAATAAACAAAATAAACAAAATAAAGAGAGAGAGAGAGATAGGTTTGGGCCTGAATTTTGTGGTGCATATAGCAATGCTGAGGGCCATTAAGCGTCGGCCTGGTTTGACTTTTAGGATTCTGTGTGCGCACTTGGACTTGACTCCATGGTGGACTCTCAGCCTGGATCAACAGATTTGGCCTTTGGCCATCTGACTGTTGGATGTGTGAAGGCGTATGGTGCGCTGCATGCTTGGACGTACATGTGATTACCTGAAGAAGGAAAATAACAAAGAAAGTGGGGGACCTGGGATTCGAACCCAGGTCCTGAAAGTGATATGCTTGCACGCTTGCCACTACACTGCTTTGATTCTATTGTTAGTAAAACACAAAGAAATTATAATATAAACAAAACAAATTATATGCCAGAAAATAAAAATGCGCGAAAATTAATTTGAATTGGCCAATGGGAGAACGACAGCTCGTCGTCTTCTACCTCCAAATCCTGTAAATATTACCTGCGGATTTGGATCCGCAGCTAAATACGTAAGCTTGCTCTAAAATCTTCCCTAGGCCACATAAATCAATTCCAAAAACATGGTTGAGTTCGTCTTGGCTTCTTGATTAACATTATGTCCTTCTTGAGTCCTGATTTTTCCTGAAAAAGAAAGGCCTAAAAACAAACACGCAACCCTAACTATGGTGTTTTGGGGTTACAGCGCCTATAAACCAAATTGAATAATGCAAAAAGTTTACAAATGTTATGAGGGTTATGAATATGCAAGCAATTTGTTCAGATGATGCAAGAATAATGAATCACGAATTCAAGAACCAAGGTGATTTTTGTGATATTTACAATGCCTTGTGGTATGTGAGAACGCTTGCTCTTGATCCAGGAAGGTTAAGTGAACACCCAGGAAGCGATTGAGATAACTTTTGGCTTCTGAAAACGCCTCTTATTATGATCTCAAATTCAAGCTTTTTACCACTTTTCAAACTTTTGTTCTGCCTCTTCTTGCAGCCTCTCACCATTATTTTCGCGCCTTTGCCTTCCTTATGTAATGTATATTGCATTAGGGTAAGAAACTTGGTACAAATTTCTCTAAATCAATGCTCATGAATTGGATTTGATTCCACCATTACAACCTTCCAAATTTGGCCTAAATCATATCTTCTTTTAACCAATGCACTTGATGCGAATTTGATTCACATAATAGCTGTATTCAAAGCCTAAAGCAACCAAAAAATCATGAGTTATAAATACTTTTGATTTTATATGATTTTATTTGATTTTATTTGATTTAAAATGAATAAATTCAATTAAAAATCAAATTAAATAATAAAAATAAGATATGGGCTCATGGCTGAGGCTAGGACACGTGGATAATGATGCAAGCTCAAATCAAGTGGAAAAGAATGGGCCCATTTGAAAAAATTTGAAGTTTTGGGGATAGTTGACTTTTAGCAATTTTGCACAAATGCCCAACTTCAACAATGCATAACTTCTTCAATTTTGAACTTTTGGAAGTGTTCTTGGACTTTTTAGAAATCTTGAGATATCCTCTAACCAACCCTTTTGGTCTCATATCAATTTGATATTCCATACTCAAGTTATAAGTTTTGACAAAAAAGGTGTTTTTGTTGACTTTCAAAAATGACCAATAATGTCCAAATTTGTAACTTCTTGTGAGTGCATTTTCTGATCTTGGGGTATGAATATGGATTGTAGAAAATTGCATCCTCTTAAAAATGAGCTTTGTATGGGTCATTTCTCATAAAGTATGAGAAAGTTATGCTTGGTCAAAGTTGAGTTGACTTTTCCTACAAAACCCTAATTTAACAACTTTTGAGTCTTGATGAATTTTGAGCAATCCTTGATGAATCATGATCAACCCTTTATCAAATGATGAAATATCCTTCAAAATGAGAATGTTGACAAAAAATCTTGAAGTTTGACTGTATTTGGGTCACAGTTGACTTTTGCCCTAGCACAGTCGATTTTTGGACCTTTGAGCAATTGACTGAGCAAACTTCATCTGCAAGGCTTGAAATTTGACATGGATGACCTTGAGGACATATTAGGACATTAGGGAGCACTTGAGGTCATTTGTACTTAAGGATCTTGATGCAACACAAAACCCTAATTTGGGATTGACTGCCTTAGGAGATAGCTTGTCTGTCCAACTCTTGAGCAATCTTGAGCCACTTAGAGATTTTCCTTGCAATGTTTGTAGAAATATGAGAGGGAAAATTTTGGGGTACAACACCGAGGATGAGTCACCCGACCCTGAGGCAGGAGTGGGCCCTGAGCCGATCTATGCATCCTTTTGAGCCCTCCTCGCTCTGGCAGTAAGAGTCTTGGCCAAGCGCTCCTGAGCGAGATTCATGCTATCTACAAAACAAACAAAAAGAAACATAGTTAGTAAATAAGGAGTCAAATAAACGACGAACACTTACTACTATTAGAAGCATATATATATATATACCCAATTATTTAATAGGGTACTCGCTTCTGAGGAGCTCCTTGATGTTTATGAGGCCCGACTCGTATACAGGCTCCCCGTTCTTGTCGATCACATGCCCGTCTCCCTAGCCGACTCACTGGACACGGGGGAATCGAGCCACGAACGCAGTTAAGACAGCAAAGCTCTCTAGGTCCTCGACCCTGAGCTCCCCTCCCTCCAGACATATGAGTCCAGTTCACTATCAAAATACTTCCTCGTCCATTGGAATGGGAATTTGTAAACCAGTTTTACAATAGGATCTCCTAGCTTGTTCAGACGGGGAGTACCATCCTCGTTTTGCACCGACACAATCCTGAAGATGTTCAACACCGCCTTCCTCGAAGAAGGCTGCACCAAAATGTGATTGTCTTTAAAGTGGCGGACGAACTCCAACTAAGCTTTGAACAACTTCCCATTGCCTTGCTTCAGGGAAACCCATCCCCATTTATTATCGACCTTGATCCTCTAAAGGTGGAAGCAGTAGAAGAAAAAGGGAATAATGGCCCATATGTTCAAGTAGTCGAAAACTATTTCAAATGCTCGCATGAACACAATGTTGTTCGGATGCAGTTGGGAGGGAACCACACGCAGGTGCCTGAATATGGCCACCTCAAAATCAGAGAAGGGGAGGCGAAGACCCATCTCACAAAATATAATGTCGTACATATGAATCCATCTCCTATCATATTTCGAGTAGATTCTGCTCTCCTTCCCATGGATGTATAACGACCATTCTCCTATGTTCCCCTCCTCGTGAGTATACACATCCATAAAAACATCCTCCTGAAGCTCAAAGAAATACGAAGGCCAGTCTCAAGGGTCGTTAACGACCCAAGCCCGAGGATTCTCCTCGTCCTCAGGAGGAAACAGGTAACCTTAATCGGTGGAGGTCATCTCCATGTCTCCTTCCCCCGTTTGTTGCCCCAACTGATTCTGCGCATCCCCGGAAATCTCTAGGACGCTCGACGAGCTACTCGTCTCATATGAGGAACTTCTCAAAGATTGTGTAGACTCGCTTGAGAGATCGACCCAGGTGTTGTCATCTATGATACGATGGCATAACTGACTGTTATATACTGGTTTTACGTTTTTTGTTCGCAAATATGCGGTAAGCAAGAGTCGCCACCATCTTTTATTTTATCCAAATTAAGGAAAGGGTGAAAAGAACAGAAAAAGACCTTTTCGAGAGTTTTCTGAGTAAGGGGGTAGATTGTGGAAAGGGAAGGTGTTAGCACCCTTTCCATCCGTGGTTTTCCATGGGCTCTTAGAGGTTTGCTTATTTTTTCAAGATGTTTTTGTGCTTTGTGTTTGAAAATGTTTTGAAAATGCCTTAGTACGGCAAACTTTGTAATGTTTCTCAGGATAGTAGAGAAAATATACAAAGTGTTTTGGAATTGTTAGAACAATGTTTGAATCTAGTACCCTATATTTAAGTTTTGATGATAACAAAGTGAAAAGATATAGTATTTATATGTTTCATGTTTGAACTATATGCTGCCTAAAATTACTATGCTCTGACTTGCAGAAACGCTGATTAAAACAAGCAAGATCACTTCTTCAGCATCAGAATTTGATTTCATACACCAGCATCAGAAGTTGCTGAATCAGAACATCAAGATCAGATGATCAACTCACGTACATGCTGAAGCTTGATGAACAGAACTGCGCGTAAACACTCTGATACAAAAACAATAGTTCATCAGCAGCGAAGCAGAATCAGAATGAGCCAAGCCAGAACGTGCATTGAAGAAGCAACGGTACTGTGCATTGAACGCTAATTAATTCCAACGGCATCATTCTAGACAAGATCTGCTCAAAAAGGAAAGCTTGTTATTAGCATTGAATCAAGAATATTGCATTCAACGTTCATCTTCTCAAGTGCTATATAAACAAGGCTTCGAAGATTATAATGGCTAATGCTCTCCAATTCTCTACACGCACAAAGCTGAACAATAATCTTCATCTACCAGTTTTGCTAAACCACAAACTCTGATACTCCATTAGTGTTTAGCATTCTAAGTTTCTAAGCTTCATTTGTGTATACATCACAGTTGTGATAAAGTTTTGTAGAAAACATTCACACACATTGTTTTATACCTTTGTAAGAAAGTGTTGCCTTGACAAACCGGATTGTGGTTTGAATCAAGAAGGCTTTAGCAGTTGTTAAAGCAGTCTGTAATATTCAGTTGAATATAGTGAATTAAGACCTCGTTGGAGAGAGGCGAAATCACCTTGACGGGTGGACTGGAGTAGTTTGAGATCAAACGAACCAGGATAAAAATATCTTGTCAATTGCTTTAAGATTTCAGTTTTACAATTCAACCCCCCCCCCTTCTTGTGTTTTTCACCCCTTCAATTGGCATCAGAGCGCCTGGTTCTGAGCTAAAACACTTAACCGTATCAGTACAAGATCCAGCGTCAGAAAAACACAATGGCAAGAAATAACTCTCATTTCAGCAATGACAACAATGAGGACAGAGACAGATTCAGCGGCAAACCTCCAGTCTTTGATGGAGAAAACTTTGATTACTGGAAAGACAGAATTGAAAGCTTCTTTCTAGCACATGATGCTGATCTGTGGGATATGGTGACAGATGGATACACGCACCCTGTGAATGCAACTGGTCAGAAGATTGATAGAAAATCAATGACTGATCAACAAAAGCGTGATTTCAAGAATCACCATAAAGCCATAACCATCCTCCTCAGTGCCATCTCCTATACTGAGTATGAAAAGATCTCCAACAGAGACACAGCTAAGAACATCTTTGATTCTCTCAGAATGACGCATGAGGGCAACGTTCAAGTCAAAGAAACAAAAGCTCTGGCGCTCATTCAGAAGTATGAGGCGTTCAAAATGGAAGAATCTGAATCCATTGAAACTATGTTCTCTAGATTCCAGATTCTGGTAGCTGGTCTCAAAGTTCTGGACAAAGGATACTCTACTGCTGACCATGTCAAGAAGATAATCAGAAGTTTACCCAAGCAGTGGAGGCCTATGGTTACTGCTCTGAAGCTAGCGAAAGATCTCAACAAAATCACTCTGGAGGAACTTATAAGCTCCCTCAGAAGTCATGAGATAGAGCTAGAAGCTGATGAGCCTCAGAAGCAAGGTAAGCCTTTAGCTTTAAAATCTAACAGAAAATCTGAATCTAAAGTTTTGCAGGCAGTTGAAGAAACATCTGATGGATCCTCATCAGAAGAAGACGAACTTTCCCTTCTCTCCAGAAGAGTAAATCAACTGTGGAAGCAAAGACAAAGGAAGTTCAGGAATCCCAGAAGATCTGATCAGAACGAGTCTTCTTCCAGATACAGAAGGACAGATTCTTCCTCTGGATACAGAAGATCTGAAGGCTCCTCCGGTAGCAAGAAGCCAAACACAAAAGACATCATCTGCTACGAGTGCAATGAGCAAGGACACTACAAGAGTGACTGCCCAAAGCTTCAGAGGGAAAAGCCCAAAAAGAAGTTTGGAAGAGAGAAGAAGAAAAGTCTCATGGCCACATGGGATGACTCTGACTCGTCTGAAGCTGACTCAGAATCAGATGATGAAAGGGCAAACATAGCGCTCATGGCTAACATTCCAGATGACAGTGAAGCTTCTGAATCAGACTCAGAATCAGACACAGAAGAGGTATTCCCTAACTTCGCTGTTAATTTTACAAAGGCTGAACTTGCTGAAAGCCTCAATGAAATTCTGGAACGTTATCAGCAGATTAGAGCTAAATTCAGAGACCTGAAAAGGAATCTTGAATCTGACTCTAATAAGTCTGAGAGTCTCAAATTGGAAAACTCTGAGCTGAGAGATAAAATTTTAAAATTAGAAAACTCTTTACAAAACTCTCAGAAGGAACCAATTTCTGAAACTCCCAGCAACGCTGATGAGATCATCAAGGAGTATGATCATAGTTTCCAGAAGTTCCTTGCTAAAAGCATAGATAGAAGCAGAATGGCTTCAATGATCTATGGAGTTAGCAGAAACGGCAGGAAAGGAATAGGATACCAAGGTAAGGTTCCTACACCTAAGAATGTCATGGATTTAACCATTAAACACACTCCTCTAAATTCACACTTTGTGTATGGTCACACACATGACATCAAATATACTAGCAGTAAGCACTCTGTGAAACCAAAATTCAACCAGAGTTTTGGTAAAACTAACAAATCAGGACCCAAGAAGATCTGGGTACCTAAGGATAAAATAATACATGTTGCAGATATCTTTAGCAGCAAGTCAGAAACACCAGTCATGGTACCTGGACTCTGGCTGCTCACGACACATGACGGGAAGAAGGCATATGTTCCAAAGCCTGGAACTTAAGCCTGGAGGCCACGTTGGTTTTGGTGGCAATCAGAGGGGAAAGATAATTGGCTCTGGAACTGTAGGTAATGGAAATCTTCCCTCTATTAATAATGTTCTGCTAGTAGATGGATTGATGCATAATCTGTTATCCATAAGTCAATTAAGTGATAACGGTTATGATATAATCTTTAATCAAAAATCATGTAAAGCTGTTAGTCAGAAAGATGGGACTATCCTGTTTAATGGAAAGAGGAAAAACAACATTTACAAAATCAAACTTTCTGAACTAAAGAGTCAGAACGTAAAATGTCTTCTGTCTGTTAACAACGAGCAGTGGATCTGGCACAGAAGATTGGGGCATGTTAGTATGAGAAGAATATCTCAGATTAACAAACTCAATCTGGTCAGAGGACTTCCAAATTTGAAGTTCAATTCAGATGCTCTGTGTGAAGCATGTCAGAAAGGCAAATTTGCAAAACCTTCTTTTAAATCCAAAAATGTTGTTTCTACCTCTAAGCCATTAGAACTTCTGCACATTGACTTATTTGGACCAGTTAAAACTGCTTCAGTCAGTGGCAAGAAGTATGGGTTAGTAATCGTAGATGACTATAGCAGATGGACATGGGTAAAGTTCTTAAGACACAAGGACGAGTCACACTCTGTGTTTGTTACCTTCTGTAACCAAGTTCAGAATGAAAAAGATCTTAGAATCGTTAAAGTCAGAAGTGATCATGGTGGAGAATTTGAAAATAAAGATTTTGAGTCATTCTTTAATGACAAAGGCATTCTGCATGATTTCTCTTGTCCTAGAACTCCCCAACAAAATGGAGTTGTAGAACGAAAGAACAGAACATTGCAAGAAATGGCCAGAACCATGATCAATGAGACAAACGTTGCTAAGACTTTCTGGGCAGAGGCAATAAACACAGCGTGCTACATTCAGAATAGAATCTCAATAAGACCTATTCTGGAAAAGACTCCATATGAATTGTGGAAGAACAGAAAGCCCAACATTTCGTATTTTCATCCATTTGGATGTACTTGCTTTATGTTAAATACAAAGAATTATTTGAACAAGTTTGATTCTAAGGCACAGAAGTGTATTATGTTAGGATACTCTGAACGCTCAAGAGGGTACAGAGTATACAATACAGAAACACAGATTGTGGAAGAATCAATCAGTGTTCGTTTTGATGATAAGCTTGACTCTGAAAAGTCAAAGCAGAATGAAACTTTTGCAGGTATAGAAATTGAATTTGCAGGTTCTGAAGACAAGTCATCAGAAGCTCTCAACACAGACATTCCTTCAACGTCTGAAAGAAGCAATGCTAGAAATCCTACAACTGCTGCTGATCAACCTCAGAAGAGATTACCCAGAAGCAGTTTGGATCACCCAGAAGAGACTATCCTAGGAAGAAAGGAAGATCCAATCAGAACAAGAGCAAGCTTCAGAAACTCTGAAGAAACTCTTATGGGACTTGTGTCTCTGATTGAACCTTCTTCTATTGATGAAGCACTTCTGGACAACGACTGGATTCTGGCAATGCAAGAAGAGCTGAATCAATTCACCAGAAACGACGTATGGGATCTCGTTCCCAGACCAAAAGGATTCAACGTCATTGGAACAAGATGGGTGTTCAGAAACAAGCTAAATGAACAAGGTGAAGTCATCAGAAACAAGGCACGACTGGTTGCACAAGGTTATAGTCAGCAAGAGGGGATAGACTATACAGAAACCTTTGCCCCAGTCGCCAGGTTAGAATCTATCAGACTTTTAATTTCATTTGCTGTTAATAGAGGCATCACTCTGTATCAGATGGATGTCAAAAGTGCATTCTTAAATGGTTATATAGAAGAAGAAGTTTATGTTCACCAACCCCCAGGTTTTGAAAATACAAAACATCCAGAACATGTTTTCAAACTGAAAAAGTCACTGTATGGTCTGAAACAAGCTCCCAGAGCTTGGTATGAAAGGCTAAGTAACTTTCTGCTTGAAAATGAATTCACCAGAGGGAAAGTGGACACTACTCTATTCTGTAAAACAGTTAAGAGTGACATTTTAGTCTGTCAAATTTATGTTGATGATATTATTTTTGGTTCTACTAATCCTTCTCTTGGAAGAAAATTTGCTAAGTGTATGCAGGCAGAATTTGAGATGAGCCTCATGGGGGAACTGAAATTCTTTCTAGGAATTCAGATCAATCAAACTCCAGAGGGAACTTACATTCATCAGAGCAAATACATTAGAGATCTTCTGAAGAAATTTGACCTCTCAGAATGTAAGCCATCAAAGATTCCAATGCATCCCACGTGCATTCTGGAAAGAGAAGAGGTAAGCAAAAGTGTAGAACAGAAGGTCTACAGAGGTATGATTGGTTCTCTCCTTTATCTGACAGCTTCAAGACCTGATATCTTATTCAGCGTATGTATTTGTGCTAGATTCCAATCAGATCCTAGAGAATCTCACTTAACAGCTGTTAAGCGAATTTTCAAGTATCTGAAAGGTACTACTAATCTGGGTTTGTTTTATAAAAAATCTAGTGATTACAGCTTAGTAGGCTACTGTGATGCTGATTTTGCTGGAGACAGAGTGGAACGTAAAAGTACTTCTGGAAGCTGCCAGTTTCTGGGAGAAAATCTGATCTCGTGGTCCAGCAAAAGACAATCAACAATTGCTCTGTCAACAGCAGAAGCTGAGTACATAGCAGCAGCAGGATGTAGCACACAAATGCTCTGGATGAAAAGTCAGCTTAAAGACTTCCAGATTTTTGAGAGTAACATTCCTATTCTTTGTGATAATACTTCTGCTATTTGCTTAAGTAAGAATCCTATTTTACATTCTAGAGCTAAGCATATAGAAATAAAACATCATTTCATTAGGGACTATATTCAGAAAGGTATTTTAAACTTGAAATTTATAGATACAGACCATCAATGGGCTGATATCTTTACTAAACCCCTTTCAGAAGATAGGTTCAATTTCATTCTGAAACATCTCAGCATGAAAGTATGCCCAGAATGAAAATGTTTTAATTCCATGTATTTATCTTCAGAATGTAATTATATTACTGTGAACTTCTGATCAATCTTCTTTCAGAAAGATAGAACATGCAGATTGTATCAGATGCAAGTCTAAAGATCTGAGAGTCTAATCTCAAAGACAGACGTGTTGATCACTACATCAAACAAGTGTCATCCAATCATCAGCAAATCCCTGAAGCAGAACGCGTGCACGCTTCTGAGAAGGCAAAGCGCTGATTGGGTGCATTGAGACACATGTCTGGTAACCGTTTTTAAGTATCTTTCTCAAATCCCCCAAAATCAGCAAGCATTTAATGAAAAGTAATCACGCTTGTTAATGGCAATCATTATTTTTTTTCTCTCTCTTAAAAACGTTTAATTTTTCAAAATAATTTTTGAAAACTCTATTTAAGCACACTAAACCTTCACTCTTATTCTTTACGCTTTCTCATAATCTTTCAAGTATTCTCTGCATATTTCTGAGTTTATCTCCTTCAAACCTTTTTTTCTCAAATCATTCTCAAAGCTTTGTTGTGTGAGAACAATGGCATCCTCCAGCATTTCTGCAGGCAATCAGAAGAAAGAAACCTCTGAACAATATCAGGTGCCCCTCAGAACTCTTCTCACACCGGTAAAGAACCTCTGATCCCTGAGCAATCAGAGATTCCACCTCCTCAACCAGAAAATAATCCACCTTCACCACAAACAGAGTTTCACCGCTATGAAACCCCTTCTCCTCATCATTCTGACCCCCACTCACCTCAACCTTCACCGCTGGCAATCCAGTTGCCATGTGGAACCACTATTGTCAGGCCCCAGTTGCCATCTTCAGAGGAATCAACACCTCCAAAAACTCCAACCACTCCAATAGACATATCTGACTCTGATTCTGATAACCCTCCTCCAAAACAAACAACCTCTCAGAAAACCGCTGAAAACCCCAGCAGAACTTTCATTGACTTGACAAGTCTTGAACGTCTTGCTGATCTAAGACACAAAATTGCCATACCCAAACCAAAGCAACCAGATGTTGGCTCTGGTATTTTGAATTTTGAAACAGGTATGCTGCAATGGATTGCTTCTTTGAAGCAAGTCTGTCCGGGGATGATTGACCCAGCTGCTTCTGATCAGCTCTGGTCACAGTTCAGACTATGGGTACGTGCTGAAGCCCTCAAGCTGCAGGACGTCAACTATGAGCAGGCTCAACAGAACTTCAGCAAGCTGCTGAAGGAAGTTGAAAGTCAGCTGCCTCAAGAAGTTGTGCTCCCTCTGGACAGGGAATCTTGGTCTGAGAAAGAGCAAGCTGCACAGGTGCAACCATCAGAAGAAGACAAGACCATTCAGGCTGAAGAAAATCCAGCAGAAGATGTAGCTGAAAGTTCTGAGAAGCTTCCTCCTTCTGACACTTCTCAAGCTGCCTTGGACAGGCAGGCTCTGGAAGAATTAAGGTTGAATGACTTGCGTCTCCAGCAGCGGATGGAAGAGAATGATCAGAAAATGAAAGCAAGAATGGATGTACAGGACAGCAAGATTGACACAGTTGTCAACATGGTTCAGAAGCAGAATGAAACTTCTGAAAAGATTCAAGCAATGCTGGAAAGCCTGTTCTCACGCATGCCCCCACAACCTTAAAATTTTTTTCATGCATGACATTCTCTATGTTTTCTTCATTTTCTGATGTACTGTTTTGACTATGTTTTGTAATGTTCTTTTGCTCTGATTATGAACTATTTTAATATAATTTGTTTTTCTGATATTTAAATTGTTTTAGCACATCACCAACACTTTTTGATTGCTGACAAAAAGGGGGAGAACAAGAATGATATTTAAAATCAATAACGGCTAACTAGACAGAAATTCTCAAACATTCTAACTCTATTACTTGAAATGTTTTTCTGTTTTTGTTTAAAGTCTACAGGCACAAGGAAGCTCCTGAACACTATGAAGACTAGAAGCTAGAAGCTCTGATCGAAATGTAGAAGCTCATGTTGCTCTGATCAAATATGAAGCTCTGATCGACCTAACACTCTGATCCGAAGCAAAGCTCTGACAGGAAAAGCTCTGAAGCTCTGCTCTCTGATAAGTCAAAGACTTATAATCTGATGCTCAAAGATAGAGAAAGATCTGATCCTGAAGAACATGTATATCAAAGGGAAGTAACAAACTCAGGGGGAGTATCTCTTAACTCTGATTTCTCCTTACTTCTTAACTCTGAAACATTTCCTAGATACCTTTTCACGTTATTTTCTTATTTAAAATATCTAGTTTTTGTCATCATCAAAAAGGGGGAGATTGTTAGAACAATGTTTGAATCTAGTACCCTATATTTAAGTTTTGATGATAACAAAGTGAAAAGATATAGTATTTATATGTTTCATGTTTGAACTATATGCTGCCTAAAATTACTATGCTCTGACTTGCAGAAACGCTGATTAAAACAAGCAAGATCACTTCTTCAGCATCAGAATTTGATTTCATACACCAGCATCAGAAGTTGCTGAATCAGAACATCAAGATCAGATGATCAACTCACGTACATGCTGAAGCTTGATGAACAGAACTGCGCGTAAACACTCTGATACAAAAACAATAGTTCATCAGCAGCGAAGCAGAATCAGAATGAGCCAAGCCAGAACGTGCATTGAAGAAGCAACGGTACTGTGCATTGAACGCTAATTAATTCCAACGGCATCATTCTAGACAAGATCTGCTCAAAAAGGAAAGCTTGTTATTAGCATTGAATCAAGAATATTGCATTCAACGTTCATCTTCTCAAGTGCTATATAAACAAGGCTTCGAAGATTATAATGGCTAATGCTCTCCAATTCTCTACACGCACAAAGCTGAACAATAATCTTCATCTACCAGTTTTGCTAAACCACAAACTCTAATACTCCATTAGTGTTTAGCATTCTAAGTTTCTAAGCTTCATTTGTGTATACATCACAGTTGTGATAAAGTTTTGTAGAAAACATTCACACACATTGTTTTATACCTTTGTAAGAAAGTGTTGCCTTGACAAACCGGATTGTGGTTTGAATCAAGAAGGCTTTAGCAGTTGTTAAAGCAGTCTGTAATATTCAGTTGAATATAGTGAAATAAGACCTCGTTGGAGAGAGGCGAAATCACCTTGACGGGTGGACTGGAGTAGTTTGAGATCAAACGAACCAGGATAAAAATATCTTGTCAATTGCTTTAAGATTTCAGTTTTACAATTCAACCCCCCCCCCCCCCCCCCTTCTTGTGTTTTTCACCCCTTCAGGAATGTCTTTTGAAAAGTAGTTTTTGTGCAAGTGCAAAAATGTTTGAGCAAACTTCTAACAACTATCTAATTTTATACTCGAAAAGGTTGTTTTTTTCCTCTTTTCCTTTAGACAGTGTTATCCTACTATTAGTGAGTAGGTAGCCTTGGCGTTGGATCTTTTGAGGGACAATTGGAGGGACATTACAGTCACGAAGGCAACTTGTGGAGACGCTTTAGCAATTCTATTTTAGGGACTAGATCATTTACCGAGAAGGTAACTGTATGGTCATTGAGGGACTATGATCTTTTGATTTTACGGGTCATTGCTAAAGCATTCCTGCCCCATGACTGTTTTTTAAAGGCAACCAAAGTGGGCGTACCTTATAGGTGTATATGTGCAAGTGTGTTCAATTCAGTTATTTATCTTTAAACATTTAGGTTTTCTACCGTTTGTTTTCAGATCTTGTCATGTAATCCTAGTTAGCATACATCTAAGCAGTTAATATATGTACAAGAATTTAAAGTGCGGGAATTAAAATCTACGCTATTACAATGCTTCGGGGAGGGGATTTACATTATACAAGGATAAAGGGAGGATAAAGCAGTAAATATCCTAATTTTTATCTATTACACCCGGTAAACAGATACAATAATAGAAAAATACGAAATTAAATAAATGCGCGCAAAGTTGAAAACACGTTTGAAAATTTAAAAAGAAAATATTTTTGTTGCTTTTTTGGTATAAAAGAAAATAAAGCCTAAGTCTATTTAATTTTAATTTTAAGAAAAGAGATGTTAAAATAATTAATTAATTTGTTTACAAAATTAACTTAATTAGAAAAAATACTAGCCTAAGGTCTTTTTTGTGATTTTTGATTTAAGGTTAATTTAAATGATAAAGTAAAAAAAAAACAAAGAAAATGAACATAAAAGGCCTCCTTCGATTGCAGGAAGGAGACATATTTCGATCCAGGAAGGAGATGTCTCCTTCGATCCAGAAGGGAGAATGGATCTTTCGATACAGAGGGAGAACGGACTTTTCGATCCAGAGGGATGTTGTCTTTCGATTCTGTGAAGGGAATGGGATTTTTGATCCAGGAGGGATGTTGCCTTTTTCGATCCAAGGAGGGAGTTGTTCTTCGAATTGAACTTGCAAGGCAAATGCTGGGGAAAAAAAGATGCAGGACCTAGGTATCGAACCCAGGTCCTTCTCCCTAATTCGAAGCTTCTGTCCTCAGGCCTAAGCTTATTTAGACTTGAAACGGGCTATGCCATGAGTTTCGAAAGGCAGATCATGCCATGCCTTTCGATGGCATAATTTTATTCCCGCATGTTATCTTGTGTATGATATGCTCATATAAACATAAATGGTATTAGCAACACATATATACTAATAGTAGGTATTTAAAAGGATTAGAAATGCAGTTTCGATTTGGGTAAGTCCTTACCAACTGGAGATGCTCCGATCTGAGCGTGGCTTGGCTTGGAACAAATTCTTGGGAATCTCAAGAACACAGATATATCCTTCGTCTGGATTGAGGGTGCCTGCAAAGAAAACTAGTCAGAATTTTGATCTTGTCTATGGTGGTGTGAGTAGTCTCTTTTTCTAGGCAATCTCTCCTCTCTCATGTAACACTTGTGATCTCTTTATATACAGGGGGTAGAGGGGATAAGAAGGAAAAGGTTTAAATAACCTTGATTATGTGTTTGAAAGCCATGAATGAGAATTTGTAACATTGGCCAAACACATGGGATCTTGTCCTTTTTTGAATTTTGAATGTATTGTGGATGTGTTGGCCTTCGAATGCTCTCTTTCGAATTGGTTGATGGCTTCCTTTGAATGACCTTGATTTATCTCCTTCGAATGGATCTGATGGAGCTCCTTCGAATGACTCTGATTCATTTCCTTCGAATGGTTCTGATTCAGTTCCTTCAAATGTCACTTGTCCAAATACCAATCGAAGGGTATTATTTATTGAAATGTCAATCGAAGAGTCCTTTGCTACACCAATCAAAAGATATTGTCCATGACAATCGAAGGACACAGTTAACATGCCTGTAGAAGATGCCTTGACACAATGCCAAATCGAAGGATCCCTTACCATGCCAATCGAAAGGCTTGGCCCAGGGTGCCAAATGAAAGGGTCTTTCAAAATGCCAATCGAAGGCCTTGACACAATGCCAATCAAAAGGCTTGTCACGAGGCCAATATAAAGGCCTTGTATCCATTCCAATCGAAGGGCTTGGCCATAATGCTAATTGAAACATTTTCTAAACGCCAATCGAAAGGCCCTGTGACATGCCAATCGAAGGGCATTGTCCATGCCAATCGAAAGGTACTTAAAACACCACTCAAATTTTTTATTTTTCCTTAGGCAAAGGTTTGTGACCAACCATGTAGGGGAAGACCTTGGAAAACATGAGAGGGCAAATTTTGGGGTACAACAGCTGCCCCTGTTCAATCTTCTTAAACCTGAGGATGTAGATTGGCTTGTCTGCCTTTCGTGATATGAAGGTGGAAGATGATTGAACACTAGAGTGCCCAGAAATTTGAACTCGTCTGAAATGATACTTGACTGCGTAGGTAATATCAGGAATGGGCTTATAGATGCCATTTGGAAAATAGATGTTGACTTTATAAGAATTCTCTTTGTGGGGATTCCTGCTCTTATTGTCTGTGGATAAGTCCACTGGGGAATGTCTCAATAGATGGTGAAGGAATATTTTACGATTGCTACCTCAATAGATGATGAAGGAATCTTTGACGATTGCTACCTCAACAGATAGTGAAGGAATCTTTAACAATTTCTACCTCAGTAGATGATGAAGGAATCTTTGAAGATTGCTACCTCAATAGATAGTGAAGGAATCTTAGAAAATTTCTACCTCAATGGATAATGAAGGAATCTTTAATGATTTCTACCTCAGTAGATGATGAAGGAATCTTTGACAATTGCTACCTCAACAGATAATAAAGGAATCTTTAACGATTGTTACCTCAGTAGATGATGAAGGAATCTTTGACAATTGCTACCTCAATGGATAATAAAGGGATATTTAACGATTGCTACCTCAGTAGATGATGAAGGAATCTTTGACGATTGCTACCTCAATAGATGATGAAAGAATCTTTAACGATTTCTACCTCAGCAGATAGTGAAGGAATATTTAACGATTGCTACCTCAATGGATAATGAAGGAATCTTTAACAATTGCTACCTCAGTAGATAGTGAAGGAATCTTGGACGATTGCTACCTCAATGGATAATGAAGGAATCTTGGACGATTGCTACCTCAGTAGATGATGAAGGAATATTTAACGATTGCTACCTCAATAGATGATGAAGGAATCTTAGACGATTGCTACCTCAATAGATAGTGAAGGAATCTTGGATGATTTCTACCTCAATGGATAATGAAGGAATCTTGGACGATTTCTACCTTAGTAGATGATGAAGGAATCTTTAACGATTTCTACCTCAGCAGATGATGAAGGAATCTTGGACAATTGCTACCTTAATTAATTGTGAAGGAATCTTGGACGATTGCTACCTCAATAGATGATTAAGGAATCTTAGACGATTGCTACCTCAACAAATAGTGAAGGAAACTTGGAAGATTGCTACCTCAACAGATGATGGAGGAATCCTGGACGATTGCTACCTCAACAGATAATGAAGGAATCTTGGATAATTGCTACCTCAATGGATAATGAAGGAATCTTTAACGATTGCTACCTCAGTAGATGATGAAGGAATCTTGGACGATTGCTACCTCAATGGATAATTAAGGAATCTTTAACGATTGCTACCTCTATAAATGATGAAGGAATCTTGGACGATTGCTACCTCAATGGATAATGAAGGAATCTTTAACGATTGCTACCTCAGTAGACGATGAAGGAATCTTGGACGATTACTACCTCAACAGGGTACCATAAATTTGTCTGGTCATGTAAGTAGTTGATGATATTTGTTTGTTTATAGACTATTACCTGAAAAGATACAGGGTTAGCTGGATGCAAAGTCATGATGCATGAAGTGTAAATGATGCTCTCAAAATAAATGAGATTGTAATATATGCATTTGTACTGCGTATGTTATGACATCTGTAAAATGATGTATGAATGCAATGTATGAACGTGTTAGTCATTCCATTACTTTATTGTTGAACTAGGGAAAATGAATCCCTGGTTATTGTCGGAGAGTACTGGGAAGCTGAATCTCGGACTGCTGTTGGTGAGTGAAGAAAGAGATTCTTCAATTTCTGTTGGGGATAATGAATGGAGATAGTTTTGTTGGAGACTCCCTTTCTCTGTCGAGGATCTTTGACTTCTACTTGAGAATGATTTCTCCGTGGAAGAGTTCTGTTGGGAGACTTCACCAATCTGGAGAATAAACTCCGCTGGGGGATAAACTTCCACAGCTAAAGAAATAAAATCTACTGGGGAATTTGGAGCAGTAATTGGAGATTTTTGCTTTACCGGGGATGTGAAAACAATTGACATCATCAAGCTGCATGTTGAGAATACGACAGTGACCCTTTTTAGGAGGATGCCCCTTCCTCTGTACCTGCCGGAGAAAGTATCTGATGGGGAAGGTATCTATTGGGATTTTGTAGATGGTCTTGATTGCTATCCCAACATCTGGAGTTCTTGGTGTATGTTGATCAGGGAGTGTTCTACTGATAGACCAATGACAAGATGATGGGACATAATAGTATGTTTTAATCCCTAACTTTTGCCTAGATTGTCCTTTCAGGTTTTCAGTCCACTGGGATACCCTTCTTTTGCCCAAGCCGCCTTTTCAGGTTTTCTACTTGCCGGGTGTACAAATTTTTCCGTATATCCCTAATTTTTGCCCGAACCCTTTTGGTTCGCCGGGATGCCCTTATTTTTGCCTAGGCCAATCAACCTAGCGGGTCTTTGTTCATGCGTAATATTTTCCGACTATGTCCATGTTCAACAGGTATAGAGAATTGTCACTGTCCATAGTAGTAAGTGTTGCCACATTGCTAGAAGGTGTTTGTTTGATCGTACGTGATTTGTTGTCGAAATTCATGTCCAATGCCACAAATGATTCATATGGAGATATGCCCCTGGCTATTTGGCATTTTTGAGAGATTCCTTAAACCTTGACTTGACTGCCCCAGGTCGGCTGGACACCATGTCATGCCCCTTGATTATGAAATGCCAGTCACTGGAATGTCTTTCCATCTGAGGTAATTATGCCCATTGAGAGGATTTATGTTCATTGAATATTCGTCCGCGAATTTATCTGTTGTTGAACAAATAGTCATATGCAAACAATGGTATTTTAATAATGCAAAGCTTATGTCTATCTTGGAATTTTTTGAAAATGCATTTTTTGTAGTAAAACAAAATTTGCAAGAATGTGATATCAACTCATGATTTATAGCAAACCTTACAGGAGTCAGGATACCTTTGTAATAGTATGTTCTCGAACTAACCCATGCTTCAGCTAGGACGTTTAAGGGTTATAGCGTGGCCTGGTTCACGGTTTAAGAAACAAAGGATAAAGGCTCAAAGTTTATTTGTACCCACCCGTTCTTCGTGATGCTCTTCAGTCCTATACTCAGTTAATTGTGCATTTCAAATCCTAGATCAGTTTGGCATCTTGTCCTTGGTATTCTAGTGATGGTTCAGAAATTGAATGTTCGTTTGAGAAGGAAGTCATTTTTGTAACCTTTTATTTTTGTTGAGGATTTGTAGGACCTCTTTCTTTTTTTATTTTGTAATCCATGTATTTTGCCTGAACTGTTTCTTTTGTGATTATAGCCAGCGGGATGCCCCCGTTTTTTTGTTAAGTCTCCTTCATAGGTTTTGACTTAATGGGCTTTTGATTTGAGAGATAATGATTGCCTGTTCTTAAGGATTATGTGGAACCATCATCATCTTTTGGAGAGCATCTTCTACACTATTTGTCATGTATAAAGGGAAAGCTTGCGACTGAATGCCACTGAATTAACTGAGAAAACTACCATGCCCCAAGTTATGATTAAGGGTTTTAATTTGTGTGAAAAGAAAAACTCCTACTTCTTTGGCTCAAAGGAGTTGACTAGGGATTATCTTCCTTATAACTCCACTGTTTGTGATTTGAAACAGCGCCTGTACATCGTCAGCAAGGTCTGTTCAAAAGCATACTGTAGAGATTGTGGTATTGTTCTCGTCATCCTTCCCCTAAAGGCTTAGAACTTTTTAACCAGGAGTTTGAATATCACAAAAGGGAAGTAAAAACACAGTTTGAATATAGTGAATACGAATTAAATAATCCAAGACAAACATATCCAATGTATTAATATGAATAACCAAAGTTTGACATAAAGACAAATGTTTTAAGCAACAAAGGAATTACAACTGATAATTCAAATGCAATAAAAGCTCTCAATTTTGGCCATGATTTGGCATGGGAGCAGTGGTCACACTAGGGTCTTAGGAGAGTCAAATTCAATCTACTTGTTGTCGATCAAATCCTGAATCTTGTTCTTCAAAGTCCAACAGTTGTCGGTATCGTGCCCAGGGCTATCGGAATGGTAAGCACATTTTACATTAGGATTGTACTTAGGAGAAGAGATATCAGGTTTTTGAGGAGGATCCTTTAGTGTAACCAGCTTCGCTTTTAGCAATTGTTGTAATTCTTGAGACAAAGGCATATTAATATTAGTGTACTACCTCTCTTTATATTTTATCCTATGCCTATTGCCCCGTTGATGTTGAACGAGTGTAGGATCAGACATTAACACTGCTCCCACGGGCTGATGGTGGTTATTTGTATTATGGCGCCTTTGACCATAGACATCATTAGTTTCTTTTCTACCACCATATGGCTTCCTCTCAGCATTAGAGGATGCTGCCATTGGAATCTTCCCACTCTTGATACCGCTTTCAATCCTCTCCCCAGTCATAACCATTTATGTAAAACCAGATGAGGAACTTCCAATCAGCAAATTGAAGAATGGGCCTGTCAGAATGCCCATGAACATGTCCATCATTTCCCGATTAGTCAGAGGAGGTTGAACCCTGCCAACCAAATCCCTTCATTTCTGCGTATATTCCTTGAAGCCTTCTCTTGAGCTCATGGACATATTCTGCAGTTGCACTCGAGTTGGTGCCATGTCAACATTGTATTGGTACTGCTTGTAGAAAGCAGCAGCCAAGTCTTCCCAAGCATGGATGTCAGCTCCTTCTAGCTGATAGAACCAATCAAGTTGAGTTCCAGCCAAACTTTCTTAGAAGTAATGAAACCATAACTTCCGGTCAGCAGTGTGAGGCTGGATCTTCCTGACATATGACCTTAAGTGCAACTTAGGGCAGGAGACACCGTCATACTTAGCAAACGTGGGGACCTTGAATTTTGGTGGGATGACCACTTCAGGAACCAATCCTAATTCTTCAAAATCCAGACCAAGCACCCTTTGGATCTCTATGGCATTGAGCCGATCCTCCATCCGTTTGTATTTATCGTCAGCAGGAGGATATTGCTCCTCAGAATAGTCAGGTTCATCTTCTTCAGACGTTGGATTGTTGTCTCCTTCATCTGATTCCCTGTCCTCTTTCTCTTGATTATCCCCTCCCTTTGATGGGGTTGAAAAATCTAGAGCTCGATTAGCTGGTCTTCTTCTTCCCACACTCAAAACACGAACTAGTTTCTTTGCCTTCTTAGCCTTCTTTTTTACGATCATAGCTTTCAGGTCTTCTTGCCCCTAGGCCAGAGTCAGGAACATTTGTTGAAATTGAGTGTTTTGAGCTTGAAGGTCTTTTATTGTTTGTTCAAGAGCCATTTCTTTACTTGCTTAAATATATAGCGAATAAGATGAGAACCCTGCTTTGAAACCTGTTTATGCAATAACATGTATGATATGCATATGCAATGTTTTCAAGGACCTCGTGGGATAAACAAGAAAATGTCAGAAGTTGAAATTTGCAGTTTTGAGTGAAGAACTTCGTATGTAGAGTGTCCTTATACGAGAGTCAAGCTCACCATATCAAGTGGGTCATAGCCCCTGACTCAAGTTGTTGAGTCTTGATCTTCTGATGATATTGGCTAGAGGAAAACAAATCCCCTTTGTCCCTTGTTAGACGTCGATTTACCATAGCATGCATCACAAACACTTGAGATCCTCAAAATGGTTAAGGAAATGTTGTGGCATGATGTTATGATGTGTATGTTATGCGTTAAGCAAAAGTGTAAGGTGATGTAAGCAAGTAAACCCTGCAAGAAATCCAAGTTATTGGATAATAACTGTAAACAAATCCTACAAGGGAAATCACGTCGTTAGATAAAAACCCAGCAAGTAGCTCAAGTTGAAAGCAAAAAAATCACACAAGCAGCCTTAGGTTTAGGATTGCATGAGGTTTGTAAGTAAGTACCCTTTTGAATGTTTAGTTGGCTCAACCTGTCGTATTAATAGTAACCGGGTTATAAGGAGCCTCAATATCACTGACTTTCCCTTCAGAAACTGTTTGAGCTTGCACCGAAGTATTGCAGCCAAAAAATCTTGAAAGCCCAGCCTCAATGAGTGTAGTATTGAGTATCAACCAATCTTTGGTCAAAACCAAAGTCGGTTATCTCACTACTTCCTAATGGCTAGGATGAGTCAATTAATGGTTCTAAAGGTCAGTTAGCGCTTAGTGACACCATGAGGAAGCCTAATGTTATCCTTAACTTACTCAAGGAACATTAGTACAATCCAAAGTATCGCGCTAACGTAGCCACCACTTTGTCCGTATCGTTCTACGCAGTACATCCTCCATGGTTTATTGCTACTTACCTAATAAGGTGCCCCAAATCCGGGTGTAGGATCTATAGTAACCCTAAACAAATCCCTCAAAAGTAAAGCAATCAAAGCACACAAAGTAGTTAAATAATGAACTAACTCTAAGGTAACCCCACTTTTTGTTTTTCCCCAACAGAGTCGCCAGTTCTGTGATACAGTGGCAGAACCGACTGTTATATACTGGTTTTGTGTTTTTTGTTCGCAAATGTGCAGTAAGAAAGAGTCACCACCGTCTTTTCTTTTATCCAAATTAAGGAAAGGGTGAAAATAACATAAAAAGACCTTTTCGAGAGTTTTCTGAGTAAGGAGGGTAGATTATGGAAAGGGAAGGTGTTATCACCCTTTCCATCTGTGGTTTTCCACGATGTGATCGGTGGATCTGGAACTGACTGTTTAACGCTGGTTCGCGAAATGTCGCGGAAGCAAGAGTCGCCACCGTCTTTTATTTTCTCCAAATGGAAAGGACAAAAGCACAAAAAAATTCCTTAAAAGAGATTGCTCTCGGTTCGGGAGGTAGGTTATAGAAAGGGAAGGTGTTAGCACCCTTTCTATCCATGGTTATCCATGGGCTCTTAGATACTTGCTCAATGTGTTTTCAAAAAGGTTTGTTTGCTTTTCAATGTGGGTTTTAAAAGTTTCTTTGAAAAATTTCAGTTCGACTCGTACGTCAGAGTGTTTGAAAAATTTGCTTTGAAAGCTTTTGAAAAGTGTTGGTGTGAAAAGTCTTTGAATTTTTGTTTTGAAGAGAGCAAGTATCCATGAGTCGTCTACCTACCCTAAGGAATTCGTCTGTGTAAATGTCCTTTAAAGTAATGCCATCCCACCATTGAGAGGTAGGTAGCACCACCGTTGGAGGTGTTCGGGTCAATTCGAGTTTGTAGGGACATGGTGATCACCAGAGCAATGGGAAGACACCTTAGAAGCTACCCTCATGCCAGGTTCCCGGATCATGAGGACTTACTAAGACGTCCTCTACTCGACGATCACCTTTCGAAAGGCAACAGTGAGGCGTACCCTAGGGGTGGTGTGTGCGAATTGTGTGTCATGTTTCAATTATTTTGTCTTGTCATGCTTGTTGTGATCTACGCTTGATTTTAATTTTAGGGCCATTCATTCTTGCATGCATTTAACAGTTATAAAGTTTGCAAAAAAATAAATCTAAACTATTACAAATGGCGCGGGTCCACATCGCCAAAATAAACCGAACCCGATTTGACTGAAAGTAAAGAAACGATAAAATAAAAAGTGCGAGAAATAAATTAAAAATTATTACAAGGCTTTGGGGCATATACATAATTATTTAAACGATATAAAATAAATGTGCGAAATAAAGGAATTAAAAACAAAACTAGGGCGTTGGACCCTTTTGCAATAAGTTAAAATTAATGAAGAATAAAAATTAAAAAAATTAAATGTTTTGGTATTTTTGTGCTTTTTAAGATTTAAAAGAAAAAAGAATTAATTAAAACAAAAAATTGGTTGTAAATCCTAATTCTAATGTTTTTTAAGTTATTAAGAAAAAGATTTAATTTTTAACCTAATTTAAGTCTAAGTTATTTATATACATTTAATTATAAAATAGAATAAATAATTAATTGTATTATGATAAAAAAGAAAAATTTAAGAGGAATGAGCATTGTTAATTAACCTAATTCTATGTTTTTTTTGATTTTTATTAAAAGGAATTAAAGCTAAAAACCTAATTAAAACTAAATATTTACATGTTATTATTTATACAAAAAAAAACAATATTTAAAATAAAATAATTATTAAATTTTGACTTTTCTGATTTTTTGTGATTTTTGTGATGTTCTTGTATTTTTGTAAAATAATTATTGAATTAAAACAACAAAACAAATAAAATATTAATTAAAAGATATAAGAAAAATAAATTAAATGGGCAAACCAGGGGGGGTAGCCCCAAATTGGAGGTTCAGGCCTGGAGTTTTGGCCCATTAAGCTGAAAATTTGTTGGACTTTTTGAATCAGATGTGACACGTTTGACTAAAGCATAGCATATTCTTCAATCCTAGCCTTTGATGTGGGTACTCTGGGACACGTGGATGATCTGATTTTGAGGTGTATGGTAGGCATCAATGATAGCGCTGCATGGGAATTCATGTTGAAAAATAATATGAGAAATATGTGAGACTTGGGGTTTGAACCCAGGTCATGAGAGTCACAAACGTATGTCCCTGCCAGCTGAGCTACCACGCGTTAGTTAACATATTATGGCAAATAAATAATAAAAAGAAAAAAACAGATACGTTAGTGGAGGGCGCGCGAAATTCAAATGCCCCCAATCCCTGCATGCCACGAGTCCTTCTTCTTCGTCCCTGCAAAACAAAACTCAAAGGCAACGGTTTGGCAAACGTTGCCTAATACCATCTAACAGAAAATAGCGAATAGGCCTGTGTGGTTTAGAAATTAGGCGCGATGAGTGGTCCTTGTTCGTCTAGTCTCACTGAACGCAACCATGGTACTCATGAGCCTTAATTTTTCCTCTATGCAAAAGCCCTAATTTTGTACCCTGCAAAACCCTAAGGAACGAACATGGCATCTTGGCCAAAAGTGCACGAAAATTCAATTAAAAGTTATGGTCAGCTTGCAAACTTCACATTGAATAAGAGTTCATGAATAAAAATGCACAAGGATGCGTAAATTATGATATGCGATTTGAAATTTTTTACGACACAGTTTGAGTTGTAGCTACCCCTTCTTGGCGTTTTGATTGATGTTAGGAATTGGGATCTGTTCAGAAATGGTCCAGGAAGCTATTAGAAAAAGAATTAAGGCTTGAAAATCCTCCCAACTTTGAAATCAGTTTTGTGTTTTTATGCCAAAATTTCAATGTTGCAACAAGCCTTTGAGCGCAGTATATGATGTGTTAGGCTTAGGGTTTGACTCAGTGTTTTTGATGGAAGAGAATTGGCTTGTTCTTTGGCCTTAATTCATGCTCATGAAGGAACTAGTCCTAGGGTTTTCACCATTAACCAATTTTCCTTCTTTTAAGCCAAGACCTAGACTTAGTGTGCAATTTAACCCTAACCTGAGTTTTTGAGTTGGCCCATGATACATGGAAGTTGTCCAAATTCACATGACACTATTCCATTGGTTTTTGAATTTTATTTGAATTTTCAAAGATTTAAAATGAATTAAATTATCAAAAATTAAATAAAATAAAAAAATCAATATTTGGTCTTGAAATTAATCATGGGACACGTGTGTGGCATGACAAGGATGAATCAAGTGGAAGAAAGTGGGCCCTTTTGTCAAAAATTGGAGTTTCAAGGATAGTTGACTTTTGCCATTTCACAAAAATTTCCCAACTTCTACAAGGCATAACTTGCTCAATTTTTAAGCTTTTCACATGTTCTTGGACATTTTGGAAAGGTCTTTGAGTCCTTTAACCAATGCCTTTGGTCCCATGTCATTTTAATTTACCAATCTCAAGTTATGGTCTTTGACTTAAAGTCCCTTTTTGTTGACTTTTGAAAACGACCTATAATGTTGAAATTGATAACTTTTTGTGAGAGCATTTCTTGGACTTGAAGTATGAAGATGAGTTGTAGGAAATGTCTTTCTATTCAAAATGAGCTTTGGATGGAATTTTTCTGATAATCCATGTGAAAGTTATGCCCTGGTCAATTTCAGTTGACTTTTTCAGCTGTCCAAATATAGCAACTTTTGCATCTTTGATGATTTCTGAGCCAAATTTTGAGAATCATGATCAAGCATTGATCAAATGATGTTTGTGGCTTCAAAATGATATGTTGACCAAAAATTTGAACTTTTGACTGTCAAATGACCATTTTGCCCCTACAGTTGACTGTAGTGCAATTTAGGGTTTTGACTGTGCAATTTTGAGCTGAATGCCTTGAAACTTGATATGAGGATGCTTGACCATGTTTGTAAGCATATGAGACTTGATTGGGCCTTTGAACACTCCATTTTCTTGATCAGACTCAAAACCCTAATTTTGACTGTATGGGAGACTGTTGCACTGCACAACCCTTGGGGAATTTTGTAGCTTGGCTTGGCAATTTCTTGAGGAATATGGGAGGGCAAATTTTGGGGTATAACAGTTGCCCCTGTTCAATCTTCTTAGACCTGAGGATGCAGATTGGCTGACGTGCCTTTCGTAATCCGAGGGTAAAAGATGATTGGACACTAGAGTGCCCGGAAATTTGCGCTCACATGTTAGCAATGATGGTGGAATGGGCTTATAGATGCCATCTGGATGTTTGATTGCGTAGGAGATTCCTTGGCGAGAACTTGTATACCTGCAAAACAGAAAATGAGTACCTGACACGTTGCAGGAGCCGATTTTTAGATGCCTGGTATAGATGTGTCCTGACTGGTTACAAGAGCTGAGTCTGGAGCTTCAAACGACGATGAAAGAACCAGGGATGACTACTTCCTTAGCATGAATGGTAAGAGAGCCTTGGGTGACTTTAACTTCAACAACGCTCGTTGAGAAAAATCTGGGGTGTCTTCTACTGGGGTAAGAATCAGGGAGATCTTAGGGTCGATCTGACTGAACCAGAGAGGCCTTTGACTGGGTAAGAATCAGGAAAATCTTAGGGTCGATTTAACTGAACCGGTCTAGGTCTTGAAATGTCTTCAACTGGATGAGCATCAGGGAGATCTTAGGGTCGATCTGACTGAACCAGAGAAGGCCTTTGACTGGATAAGCATCAGGAAAATCTTGGGGCGATTTAACTGAACCGGTCTAGGTCTTGAAATGTCTTCAACTGGATAAGCATCAGGGAGATCTTAGGGTCGATCTGACTGAACCAGAGAGGCCTTTGACTGGGTAAGAATCAGGAAAATCTTAGGGTCGATTTAACTGAACCGGTCTAGGTCTTGAAATGTCTTCAACTGGATGAGCATCAGGGAGATCTTAGGGTCGATCTGACTGAACCAGAGAAGGCCTTTGACTGGATAAGCATCAGGAAAATCTTGGGGCGATTTAACTGAACCGGTCTAGGTCTTGAAATGTCTTCAACTGGATAAGCATCAGGGAGATCTTAGGGTCGATCTGACTGAACCAGAGAGGCCTTTGACTGGGTAAGAATCAGGAAAATCTTAGGGTCGATTTAACTGAACCGGTCTAGGTCTTGAAATGTCTTCAACTGGATAAGCATCAGGGAGATCTTAGGGTCGATCTGACTGAACCAGAGAGGGCCTTTGACTGGATAAGAATCAGGAAAATCTTAGGGTCGATTTAACTGAACCGGTCTAGGTCTTGAAATGTCTTCAACTGGATAAGCATCAGGGAGATCTTAGGGTCGATCTGACTGAACCAGAGAAGGCCTTTGACTGGATAAGAATCAGGAAAATCTTAGGGTCGATTTAACTGAACCGGTCTAGGTCTTGAAATGTAGCTTGAGAACTTAACTGGATCTTCCCTGAAAGGTAAAAGTCAGTCATATGCAATGCATGATATGGATCACGCAATGATGTTCTCAACATAAATGAGATTTGTATGATGCAGTGCGTTATGCATGCTATAATGATATATGTGATGTTGTATGTTTTCGTCTAGGAAAGTAAATCCTTGACGGGTGCCGGGAAGTCGTATCCTGGGCTGATGTCGAAGAATAGATTTTGCTTCCGCTGGGGATGATAACTCCGTTGGGGAATAAACTTGGCGAATGGAGGATTCTGCGGGGAGAAAAGATACTCTAGCGGCCATGCTGGGAAGTAATACTCTGTGGGAAGAGGGATGCCTTGCTGATTGTTGATGGTAATTTGCTGAGGATATCCTTGTTGTTGGAAGTATTGATGGACTTCGCTGGGGTGAGAAGACTTCGTCGAGGACGCTTTTTCTGTGGCTTTTGGCTGAGGATAACCCAGTTATATCCTGTTGAGGAAATAACTCTTTAAATCAAGCCAGACGATGCGTTCGTGTTCTGCGAAGGATAAGCTTCCAGAATTTACTGGGGATAAGCTTACTGCTTGGGGAGATGAATTCCATCTTTCCTGGGGAACTTGGATGGGACTCTCCTGGGGAAGTTTTGATATGCTGGGGAAGTGATCCCTTTGAATGTTGATGTATGCCGCCGGGGAACAATCTGTAGACCAAGACTGCCGGGGATGCTTGTTAAGAATATATGCTGCTGGGGAATATTGGGATCTACTGGAGGATACCCAATTTCCTTGAGACTTGTTAACTTTGTTTGGGGAAGAATGCACTGACTTGCTGTCTCATTCTCTGGGGAGTTTAAGATGCCTGGTTAGGTTCTTTAGCTGAACCTACTTTGGTACCTTGGAGGATAGAACAATTAGACTGCTCAGACAACTCTTTATTGCCCCTGTTTCTAGTGTCACCTGCAATTAATTCTTTGTTTCGTATGCAAATATTTATGAGCTAGCAAATTATTGTCAATGCATATATCACAAATTGAACCTTGGACGTTCTTCGCAAAACAAAACAGAAAAAGAAAAAACAGTTGGTACGTTTAACTGAAAAGTATATTTGTATTGATTTTGAATAACCTGTGAATAGGCGTTTTGTGTACAAGAGGCTGACATCCCAGTAAGAGAAATGTCGCCGAGCAAAAGAGTTTATTACAAGTTTTGTACAAAAGAAAATAAACAGCTTTGTGAAATATGAATAATCCACTGGGTTTCAACTCTGCTATCGCTTTTATAACTCTGAGCGTCTCATCACTTGATGACCTTGGTTGAAGGTGAAACTGACTGATCGATGCCGTCTGAACTTGATGTAGGTACCGGATTCTGGATGCAAAGTGATCTGATGAGACATAGTATTACGTTTTTATCCCTAACTTTTGCCTGGACTGCCCCTTCGGGTTTTCAGTCCACCGGGATACCCATTTTTGCCCAAGCCGCCTTTTCAGGTTTTCGACTTGCCGAGTGTACAGATTTTTCATTTTCATCCCTTCATTTTGCCCGAACCCTTTTGGTTCGACGGGAAGCCCTATCTTTTGCCTAGACATGTCAGCCTAGCGGGTCTTTTTTTCATGCGTAGTATTTTTTAACTATGTCTGCATTGGCGGGGTGAGGAAGGTCGTCACCATCCATGTTGGTTAATATCATTGCTCCTCCTGAGAACACATGCTTAACCACAAATGGCCCTTCGTACGTAGGGGTCCATTTGCCCCTTGGATCACTCTGAGGAAGGATGATTCGCTTGATTACCAGATCCCCGACTTGATATTCCTGTGGTCTGACCTTTTTGTTAAATGCCCTGATCATTCGTTTCTGATACGTCTGACCATGACAGATAGCAGCAAGTCTCTTTTCGTCAATAAGGTTGAGCTGATCAAGTCGCGTCTGGATCCAATCATCTTCGTTCAGATTTGCATCCTTCATTATCCGGAGAGAAGGAATTTGTACCTCAATCGGCAAGACTGCCTCCATGCCATAAACCAGAGAGAAAGGAGTTGCCCCGGTTGACGTCCTAGCTGAGGTACGGTATCCATGTAGAGCGAACGGTAACATCTCGTGCCAGTCTTTATACGTTACTGTCATCTTCTGCACGATCTTCTTGATGTTTTTATTAGCTGCTTCTACAGCCCCATTCATCTTTGGTCTGTAAGGAGAAGAATTGTGGTGCTGTATCTTGAACTGTTCGCAGAGCTCAGCGATCATCTTATTGTTCAGATTGGTACCGTTATCTGTAATAATCCGCTCAGGGACACCGTACCGACAGATCAAGTTGTGCCGAATGAACCGTGCCACAACAGTCTTGGTTACCGTAGCATAGGATGCTGCCTCAACCCACTTCGTGAAATAATCAATCGCCACTAGGATGAAGCGATGTCCATTGGACGCCGTAGGTTTAATCTCGCCGATCATGTCTATGCCCCACATTGCAAACGGCCAAGGCGCAGTCAGGACATTCAGGGGAACCGGAGGAACATGCACCTTGTCTGCGTAGATCTGGCATTTATGGCATGTCCTAGAATGTTGGTAGCAATCAACTTCCATGGTGGACCAGTAATATCCTGCCCGTAGAATCTTCTTTGCCATGGTATGTCCACTGGAGTGTGTACCAAAGGTCCCTTCATGTAGCTCTTCCATGATTCTATCTGCTTCAGTCTTATCTACACAACGCAGTAGGGTTGAATCCTGGTTTCGCTTGTACAAGATGCCGTTGCTAAGAAAGAACTTGGCTGCAAACCTCCTCAGGAATTTCTTATCATTGACAGATGCTCCTTCAGGGTATTCCTGAGCTTCCAGATATCTCTTCACTTCGTGGTACCAAGGCTTCTCAGCCACCAATTCAGTCTCGAGATCACAACAGTATGCCGGTTCGTCCAGTTTCCAGATGATGATCCGGGGAGCTTCATTATCCCATTTAACCTTGAACATTGAAGACATTGTAGCTAACGCGTCCGCCAGCTGATTCTCTTCTCTTGGAAAGTGCTCAAATGTTATCTCTGTGAAGTGGGGGATCAGGGCCAACACGCATTCTCTGTAAGGAATCAAGTTTGGATGTTTCGTATCCCACTCTCCTTTGATCTGATTGATCACGAGAGCGGAATCTCCGAAGACACTCAGAAATTTGATCCTCAGGTCGATCGCAGCTTGAAGACCCATAATACACGCTTCATACTCCGCCATGTTGTTGGTACAGTTGAAACACAGCCGGGCGGTGAGTGGAGTATGAGTACCTTGTGGAGATACAATTATGGCGCCGATACCATTTCCCAAAGCATTGGAAGCTCCGTCAAAGTGCATAGACCATCGGGATCCTGGTTCAGGTCCTTCATCCGGCCCAGGTACTTCACAGTCAGTTACTATCATAATGCTTTCATCTGGAAACTCGAAGTTCATTGATTGGTAGTCATCCACAGCTTGATGTGCTAAGTGGTCTGCCACTACACTTCCCTTGATGGCTTTTTGGGTCGTATACTGAATGTCGTATTCCGTCAAGATCATCTGCCATCTTGCAATTCTCCCGGACAGAGCAGGCTTTTCGAATATGTACTTTATAGGATCCATTTTTGAGATCAACAAGGTAGTGTGAGTCAGCATATACTGTCTCAGCCGGCGAGCAGCCCATACCAAAGCGCAGCAAGTTTTCTCAAGCAGTGAGTATCGGGTCTCACAGTCGGTAAACTTTTTGCTAAGGTAATAAATGGCATGCTCTTTTCGGCCAGACTCGTCATGCTGCCCCAGCACACACCCCATTGCATTATCAAGCACTGTCAGGTAAAGTATCAAAGGTCTCCCTTCAACTGGTGGCATAAGGATGGGTGGTTCTTGGAGATATTCTTTGATTCTGTCAAAAGCAGCCTGACATTCATCATTCCAACGTACTACCTGATCTTTCTTCAGCAGTTTGAAGATTGGTTCACAGGTAGCAGTTAAGTGTGAGATGAACCGAGCAATGTAATTCAGACGTCCTAGAAAGCCTCTGACTTCCTTCTCTGTCTTAGGAACTGGCATCTCTTGAATGGCTTTGACCTTAGCAGGGTCCACTTGAATTCCTTTATCACTGACCACGAAGCCTAGCAACTTCCCAGATCTTACCCCGAAGGTGCACTTGTTAGGGTTCAATCTTAGTTTGTACAGTTTCAACCGGTCAAACAGTTTCTGTAGATGATCAAGGTGTTCTTCCTCAGTCTGGGACCTAGCGATCATGTCGTCGACATACACTTCTATCTCATGATGGATCATGTCATGAAATAAAGTAACCATGGCACGTTGGTAAGTTGCCCCAGCATTCTTTAGTCCGAAAGGCATGACTTTGTAGCAGAAGGTGCCCCACTGAGTAACAAATGTAGTCTTTTCCATGTCTTCCGGAGCCATCTTGATCTGATTATAGCCTGAAAAACCATCCATGAAAGAGAACACTTTATGCTGAGCTGTATTATCAACAAGGACATCAATGTGGGGTAGAGGGAAGTCATCCTTGGGGCTGGCCCTGTTCAGATCCCTGTAATCGACACACATCCTGACCTTGCCGTCCTTCTTAGGTACCGGCACCACATTAGCAACCCACTGAGGGTAAGAAGTTACTGCAAGAAACCCGGCATCAAACTGCTTCATAACCTCGGCTTTAATCTTCTCAGACATCTCTGGACGCATACGGCGGACCTTTTGCTTAACCGGAGGGCAATCTTCTTTAGTTGGTAAGTGATGGACCACAATGTCGGTATCTAATCCGGGCATATCTTCGTAGGACCAGGCAAAGATTTCTTTATAGTCATGCAGCATCTGAGTCAACCGTTGCTTCACGCTGAGTTCTAGGTTGGCACCAATCTTCACCTCTTTCTTGTCTTCCTCAGTACCCAAGTTTATTATTTCCACTGGCTCTTCATGGGGTTGAATTGCCCTCTCTTCCTGTTGTAACAATCTTGCAAGTTCACCAGGCACTTCGCAATCATCTTCACCTTCGTCTTCGGCTAAGTTGATCGGATTTTCGAAGTCATAACTGGCAGTAGCAGAGTCGTTACCAGTGAGATCCAGAGTGGATTGAAACCTGTATGAGTGAGTGTGTGTGTAAATACAGCTGTTTTGCAATATGTAAAGAAAGGAAAGAAAAGGAGCGCAAAATTTGAATTGTGAAAAACGTCCAATGCTTTTATTCATGATATATGATAGTGACAAACAAAAGCCCTCATAAATAAAACCACGGTGCCCCGGGTAAGACACCGGGCCATATAGTTTCAAATTATTGTTTATTACAAATCAAAAACAAAGAAATTCATTACTGAGGAACAAAAGTTATGGGTGTAAAATCTTTAGCAGTCCAATTGGTCAATCCACCGTCGGCCGTCGGGTAGATCCAGCTATCGAACTTTGACCCTTCTATTTCATCTTCCTCTCCAATAGCATTCACTTCTGAGCGAGTGATGAGCACCGGAGGTCTTCCAATTCTTACCTTGCGCACCGCTTTCTGAGCTTCTGTGGTGAAACCCAGCCCAAACTTGTTAGTCTTAGGAGTAAGATCAGGGAGCTTGCCCCAGTTTGCACATTCACCTTTTTCGATCACAGCCCGGGCGTCCTTTAAGGAGGCCATCTTCATAGGAGAAACCTCTTCATCTGCTTCTGCTGCTGCCAAGGTTTGTGGTACTTCCTCAAAATGTTGAAAGGGGGTTTCAATGAACTCCCCATCCATTTCTACATATCTGAAGGAGTTGAGGTGGCTGACCATGTACTCCTCTTCCCCTTGCACTGTTACGATCTTCCCCCTGACCGGGTACTTGAGCTTCTGATGCAATGTGGAAGTCACAGCTCCAGCCTTGTGGATCCACGGGCGACCCAGCAAACAAGAATAGGACGGATGGATGTCCATCACATAGAATTTTGAATCAAATACCTGTGACCCAACCCTGATTGGGATGTCCACCTCACCATGTACCATTCTTTTGGACCCGTCAAAGGCCCGGACAACAATGTGAGTTGGTTTGAGCTCTAGACCCTCACAATCCAGCCTATCCAGAGCCTTCTTGGGCAGCACGTTTAATGAGGAACCTGTGTCAACCAGCACATGAGCAAGAGTAGTGCCCCTGCATTCAATGGAGACATGCAGGGCATCATTATGGTTCTTCCCCTTTGCTGTCAGATCGACATCAGAGAAACCCAGGCCATTATCAGCAGTTAGGTTGGCCACACAGTCGGTGAACTGGTCAGCAGACGTTTCTTGGGGTACGTGGGCTGTCTTTAAGAAAGCAATCAGAGCCTTTGCATGGGCCTCTGAACACAGCAGCAGTGACAACATGGAGATTTTAGAGGGGGTGTGCCCCAGCTGTTCTACAACGTTGAAGTCACTTTTCTTTATTATCTTGAGGATTTCTTCCATTTCCTGCTTGGAAGCCTCAACAATGGTCTTTGGCGCCTCCGTCCTGGCAGGCATATCAGCAGCAATTCCCTTGCCCCGAGTATCAGATGAATCAGTAGCAGGGGTGGATACTTGGTCAGGGGGAGAAACAGGCTCTCTGGCAGGTGTGAAGATCAAAGGCCTATGAATTGCCGGAGGAGCAATGTCTGGCGAGAACAGTCTTCCACTACGAGTGACCTTAGCAGGCCTAGTGATGTTGGAGACACCAGTATCAATGTTGCACTCTTGTTTCACACCTAGAACATAAACATCCGCCCCATAGTGCCATGGGACAGCCTTATCAGATTTGTAGGGTATAGGCCCCGGAACAGTAATGGTGATGGGAGCACTCTTGTGAACTGACAAAATTTGTATAGGCTTCTTTGAAGGAGCCTTGGAATGGTTGTTGAAGATGGTAACGATCGACACTTCTTCAACAGGAGCAACAGGAACAACAGTCTTTCTGAACAAAATCTCTCTACTATCTATCAGGTTTTGGATGCCTGACTTCAACAGAGAACAACCAGCAGGGGAAGCAACACATAGAGGGCAACCTTCGCTACATCCCGGAAATAAACCGGCTAGCAACAGATTCCTCTTGACCATCAGCAACGGAGTAGCAACATCATCCACCGAAGCTACATACAAATCCTCCTCAACAGCATTCACTCCATGCTGGGGCATGGGAGCAGTTACAACATTCGGCCTCTCGGGCGCCTCAAACTGTATTTCCTTTGCATCAATGAGGTCTTGAACCTTATTCTTTAGGGCCCAACAGTCATCTGTGTTATGCCCCGGGCTATCAGAGTGATAAGCACAGCGAGCATTTGGATTGAACTTGGGGGATGCAGTATTGGGAAACTTCGGAGCCTCCCTGACAGTCACTAAATTGGCGGATAGCAACTGTGGCAGGATCTGTGATAAGGTCATGCTTAACCGGGTATACTCTCTCCGGGGTCTTTCAAACTTTTGAGGATTAGTTGGCCGAGGAGCGGCAGCAGGTTTGGCAATCATTACCGCACTGACAGATTGGCGGTGTTCAGGTCGCTCTGTTCTCCGGGAGCTATATACAGCACTAGCCTCCTTTTTGAAGGGTTTCTTCTCAGTACTGGAGGAGGCAACTTTCTGTATCTTCCCCGATTTTATACCGGCCTCGATCCTTTCACCAGTCAGGATCAGATCAGTAAACCCAGCAGAGGAATTACCAATGAGATGATTGAAAAATGGACCAGATAGGGTCCCCAAGAACATATCTACCAGCTCCCGATCCGTCAATGGTGGCTGCACCCTACCAGCCAGGTCTCTCCATTTCTGGGCGTACTCCTTAAAACCTTCACCCGACCCTAGCGACATACCCTGGAGCTGGGTACGCGTAGGAGCGAGGTCGGCATTATACTGATACTGCTTGTAAAAAGCAGTGGCCAGATCCTCCCAGTTACGAATGCTGATTCCATCCAGCTGATAGAACCAGTCGAGGTGAGTCCCTGAAAGACTCTCCTGGAAGAAGTGGATCCAAAGGTTCTTGTCTGCTGTGTAAGGTTGGATCTTCCTTACATAAGAACGGAGGTGCATCTTGGGACAGGAAGCCCCATCATACTTCACGAAGGCAGGTGTTTTGAACTTGTGCGGGATCACCACTCCAGTAGATAACCCCAAGTCTCCGAAATCCAATCCAGGCACCCGCTGAACTTCCATAGCCTTTAATCTGTCTTCCAGCTGTTTGTACCGGTCTTTCGCAGGAGGGTACTGTTCGTCGTTGAAGTCTGTTTCAGTATCAGAGCCCACAGGAGTAGTGACCTCCCTTTCTTGGTGACTACCTTCCGTCACAGATGGAGGAGTCCTTTCAGCTTCAACCAAAGTGTTCCCGAGTCTGCGCCCAGTGTTAAATAGCACAGTCCTCCTCTTCTTCTTAGTCTTCTTCAAAAGCATGGTCTTCAACTCTTGTTGACCCTGAGCCAAGCCCTTGATCAGCTCCTGAAATTGGGCGTTCTGCGCCTGAAATTGGACATTTTGCGCCTGAAGAGCCTTGATAGATGCCTCGGTTGATGATTCAGGGTTCATGATGCTGAAATAAATAGCGAAGAACGGTAAACAACCTGAAAAGAAGAGTATTTATGATGCACATGATGAATGATATGTGTTTATGCAATGCATTCAAGAGTTCGAAAATTCAAATTTGTTGTAGACCAAAAGGAACGCACGTTATTATTAAGAAAATCATTGTTTAATACATCAAAGCCTCATGGGCAAAAATACAAAAAAGATCAAATCAATCCCAAAATATGTTGCGCATCTTCTTTGGAGCTATGTAAGTGTTGAGGTTCCTTTCCTCATGCAACAGGCGGGTGAGCTCCAAGACCTTCTTTTCACTGGCATGCAAACTAGTCTCAAGAGAATTCCGCTCTTCCTTAAGCTGGATCCAGCTCTTCTGCATCTCTTCCCAGGATGTGGGCATATCAGGGTGCTGAACAACGTGAGACACCTCTCCTTCCAAGGTAGACTCTTTGATTACTGGAAGCATGTGAGGATAAGGCATTACTAACTTTTGAGAGCGGGCTCGTACCCATTTGAGGTAGGGCTCCAAAGGGATGGAGTTCCTGTGCCCCAGTGTCTTGCTGTCTATCCTACTAGGCATCCTCCAAGCTCTGATAAATCTCTGGCGAAGTCCTTGAGTATCGTTGTCGAAGTCAAAAACTATGTCAGGAATCAACATGTCATGAGGACCATCCCTCCGAGCATAACCAAATTGTCTCCAAGCCAGGCATGGACTATAAGTAATACCCCCTCTAATTCCAAGTAAAGGAACATTAGGATACTCCCCGCAACGATCAATGATAGTGACATCTTCTCTGGACCTAGGGCACCAATGTATATCTGCATGTGTAAGAGTCATCAACCGTTGTGACCATCTCAAACCCCGCTCGTTCTTCAGGACTGATTGTGGAAGGTGCGAAATAAACCACTTTCCCAGGAGAGGAGTGCAACACATAAGGACACCTCTTTTTCTCATGGTTCGAGTGTAACATGAGTGAAGGAGGTCCCCCAGCAACGTAGGTATAGGATTCCTGGACATAAAGATCTGGACAGCACTGATATCAATGAGCTGGTCTGGGTTAGGGAACAACACCAAACCATAAACAAGGAGGGCCACAACCTCTTCAAAAGCTTGTAAATCAAGGGAGTTCCAACATTCATAGGCCTTTTCAAACAGAAACCTGGCTAAGAACCCTTTGATACCACTTCTAACTTCCCAATGTCCCTTGAGGTCAGATGACCGTAGGTGCAAGGCTTTAGCAATCTCTTCAAGCTTAGGTTCCTTTTCTGTACCGTTGAAGGGTAGCTGATCAAGAATAGGGATCTTCAGGAGTCGGGAGAACTCCTCCAATGTAGGTACCAACTGATAGTCCAAGAAGGTGAAACAGTGATGCAGAGGGTCAAAGAATTGGAACAAGACTTTTATCATATCTTCCTCAATGTTGGTGTTGACCAAGCTGATGAGGCTTCCATGCCTTTCACTGAATGAAGAATTCTCGGGAATCCTGGGTATAAGCTCCTTAAGCTGAGGAGGTACCCTTACAAGACTGATTTGAATTGTCTTTCTACGAACAGTTTCCATGTCCTACAAAACAAGAACAAAGATGAAAATTCGAACCCCTGAAATGGTTAGTCAATGCATATGATGCTGGATGATGTCATGATGTTATGATTAAACACACCACAGATATTTACAAGGACAAACATGTAAGGCACACAAGGCACACAAGACAGACCCTTAAGGTTTAAGGCCAGCATGGGGTCTGGGTGGTACCCTCTTGAAGTGGTGGGTTCAACCTGTCCTAATCAAAGTAACCGGGTTCTAAGGTTCCCAATATCACGGGATTGCTTTCATTGTTCATCGTTTCGATTTAGCCACTGAACTGGCGACCGAAATATTCCAGGAAAGCAACCCTCAATTGAGTGTAGTATCGAGTATCAACCAACCTCGGACTGCACCAAAGTCAGTTATCTCACTACCCTAAAGAGGCCAAGATGGTTCAATTAAGGTTCCTAAGGTCTGTTGATGCTTCATGACACCACATGGAGGCCCCGTACTCTCCTTGACTGAACTCAAGGGTTACCGGTACACACCAAAGTGCCACATCAACGTAGCAGACTGCTTCAACCATGTCGGTATACCCCGCACAGTTCCCTCACAGCCTTGTTGCTACTTTCTAAGAAAGGTATCCCCCAGATCCGGGTTAGGATCTATAGAACTCCCAAGCAACCCACAATAATAAAGCAAGCAAAGAAGACAATTGAAAACATAGTTATGACCTAGCCCTAAGGTATACCTCACTTTAAGTTTAATTCCCCAGCAGAGTCGCCAGTTCTGTGATCGGTGGATCTGGAACTGACTGTTTAACGCTGGTTCGCGAAATGTCGCGGAAGCAAGAGTCGCCACCGTCTTTTATTTTCTCCAAATGAAAAGGACAAAAGCACAAAAAAATTCCTTAAAAGAGATTGCTCTCGGTTCGGGAGGTAGGTTATAGAAAGGGAAGGTGTTAGCACCCTTTCTATCCATGGTTATCCATGGGCTCTTAGATACTTGCTCAATGTGTTTTCAAAAAGGTTTGTTTGCTTTTCAATGTGGGTTTTAAAAGTTTCTTTGAAAAATTTCAGTTCGACTCGTACGTCAGAGTGTTTGAAAAATTTGCTTTGAAAGCTTTTGAAAAGTGTTGGTGTGAAAAGTCTTTGAATTTTTGTTTTGAAGAGAGCAAGTATCCATGAGTCGTCTACCTACCCTAAGGAATTCGTCTGTGTAAATGTCCTTTAAAGTAATGCCATCCCACCATTGAGAGGTAGGTAGCACCACCGTTGGAGGTGTTCGGGTCAATTCGAGTTTGTAGGGACATGGTGATCACCAGAGCAATGGGAAGACACCTTAGAAGCTACCCTCATGCCAGGTTCCCGGATCATGAGGACTTACTAAGACGTCCTCTACTCGACGATCACCTTTCGAAAGGCAACAGTGAGGCGTACCCTAGGGGTGGTGTGTGCGAATTGTGTGTCATGTTTCAATTATTTTGTCTTGTCATGCTTGTTGTGATCTACGCTTGATTTTAATTTTAGGGCCATTCATTCTTGCATGCATTTAACAGTTATAAAGTTTGCAAAAAAATAAATCTAAACTATTACAAATGGCGCGGGTCCACATCGCCAAAATAAACCGAACCCGATTTGACTGAAAGTAAAGAAACGATAAAATAAAAAGTGCGAGAAATAAATTAAAAATTATTACAAGGCTTTGGGGCATATACATAATTATTTAAACGATATAAAATAAATGTGCGAAATAAAGGAATTAAAAACAAAACTAGGGCGTTGGACCCTTTTGCAATAAGTTAAAATTAATGAAGAATAAAAATTAAAAAAATTAAATGTTTTGGTATTTTTGTGCTTTTTAAGATTTAAAAGAAAAAAGAATTAATTAAAACAAAAAATTGGTTGTAAATCCTAATTCTAATGTTTTTTAAGTTATTAAGAAAAAGATTTAATTTTTAACCTAATTTAAGTCTAAGTTATTTATATACATTTAATTATAAAATAGAATAAATAATTAATTGTATTATGATAAAAAAGAAAAATTTAAGAGGAATGAGCATTGTTAATTAACCTAATTCTATGTTTTTTTTGATTTTTATTAAAAGGAATTAAAGCTAAAAACCTAATTAAAACTAAATATTTACATGTTATTATTTATACAAAAAAAAACAATATTTAAAATAAAATAATTATTAAATTTTGACTTTTCTGATTTTTTGTGATTTTTGTGATGTTCTTGTATTTTTGTAAAATAATTATTGAATTAAAACAACAAAACAAATAAAATATTAATTAAAAGATATAAGAAAAATAAATTAAATGGGCAAACCAGGGGGGGTAGCCCCAAATTGGAGGTTCAGGCCTGGAGTTTTGGCCCATTAAGCTGAAAATTTGTTGGACTTTTTGAATCAGATGTGACACGTTTGACTAAAGCATAACATATTCTTCAATCCTAGCCTTTGATGTGGGTACTCTGGGACACGTGGATGATCTGATTTTGAGGTGTATGGCAGGCATCAATGATAGCGCTGCATGGGAATTCATGTTGAAAAATAATATGAGAAATATGTGAGACCTGGGGTTTGAACCCAGGTCATGAGAGTCACAAACGTATGTCCCTGCCAGCTGAGCTACCACGCGTTAGTTAACATATTATGGCAAATAAATAATAAAAAGAAAAAAACAGATACGTTAGTGGAGGGCGCGCGAAATTCAAATGCCCCCAATCCCTGCATGCCACGAGTCCTTCTTCTTCGTCCCTGCAAAACAAAACTCAAAGGCAACGGTTTGGCAAACATTGCCTAATACCATCTAACAGAAAATAGCGAATAGGCCTGTGTGGTTTAGAAATTAGGCGCGATGAGTGGTCCTTGTTCGTCTAGTCTCACTGAACGCAACCATGGTACTCATGAGCCTTAATTTTTCCTCTATGCAAAAGCCCTAATTTTGTACCCTGCAAAACCCTAAGGAACGAACATGGCATCTTGGCCAAAAGTGCACGAAAATTCAATTAAAAGTTATGGTCAGCTTGCAAACTTCACATTGAATAAGAGTTCATGAATAAAAATGCACAAGGATGCGTAAATTATGATATGCGATTTGAAATTTTTTACGACACAGTTTGAGTTGTAGCTACCCCTTCTTGGCGTTTTGATTGATGTTAGGAATTGGGATCTGTTCAGAAATGGTCCAGGAAGCTATTAGAAAAAGAATTAAGGCTTGAAAATCCTCCCAACTTTGAAATCAGTTTTGTGTTTTTATGCCAAAATTTCAATGTTGCAACAAGCCTTTGAGCGCAGTATATGATGTGTTAGGCTTAGGGTTTGACTCAGTGTTTTTGATGGAAGAGAATTGGCTTGTTCTTTGGCCTTAATTCATGCTCATGAAGGAACTAGTCCTAGGGTTTTCACCATTAACCAATTTTCCTTCTTTTAAGCCAAGACCTAGACTTAGTGTGCAATTTAACCCTAACCTGAGTTTTTGAGTTGGCCCATGATACATGGAAGTTGTCCAAATTCACATGACACTATTCCATTGGTTTTTGAATTTTATTTGAATTTTCAAAGATTTAAAATGAATTAAATTATCAAAAATTAAATAAAATAAAAAAATCAATATTTGGTCTTGAAATTAATCATGGGACACGTGTGTGGCATGACAAGGATGAATCAAGTGGAAGAAAGTGGGCCCTTTTGTCAAAAATTGGAGTTTCAAGGATAGTTGACTTTTGCCATTTCACAAAAATTTCCCAACTTCTACAAGGCATAACTTGCTCAATTTTTAAGCTTTTCACATGTTCTTGGACATTTTGGAAAGGTCTTTGAGTCCTTTAACCAATGCCTTTGGTCCCATGTCATTTTGATTTACCAATCTCAAGTTATGGTCTTTGACTTAAAGTCCCTTTTTGTTGACTTTTGAAAACGACCTATAATGTTGAAATTGATAACTTTTTGTGAGAGCATTTCTTGGACTTGAAGTATGAAGATGAGTTGTAGGAAATGTCTTTCTCTTCAAAATGAGCTTTGGATGGAATTTTTCTGATAATCCATGTGAAAGTTATGCCCTGGTCAATTTCAGTTGACTTTTTCAACTGTCCAAATATAGCAACTTTTGCATCTTTGATGATTTCTGAGCCAAATTTTGAGAATCATGATCAAGCATTGATCAAATGATGTTTGTGGCTTCAAAATGATATGTTGACCAAAAATTTGAACTTTTGACTGTCAAATGACCATTTTGCCCCTACAGTTGACTGTAGTGCAATTTAGGGTTTTGACTGTGCAATTTTGAGCTGAATGCCTTGAAACTTGATATGAGGATGCTTGACCATGTTTGTAAGCATATGAGACTTGATTGGGCCTTTGAACACTCCATTTTCTTGATCAGACTCAAAACCCTAATTTTGACTGTATGGGAGACTGTTGCACTGCACAACCCTTGGGGAATTTTGTAGCTTGGCTTGGCAATTTCTTGAGGAATATGGGAGGGCAAATTTTGGGGTATAACACACGAGCTCTTAGAGGTTTGCTCATTTTTTTAAGATGTTTTTGTGCTTTGTGTTTGAAAATGCCTTAATACGGCGAACTTTGTAATGTTTCTCGGGATAGTAGAGAAAATATACAAAGTGTTTTGAAATGTCTTTTGAAAACTAGTTTTTGTGTAAGTGCAAAAATGTTTGAGCAAACTTCTAACAACTATCTACTTTTATACTTGAAAATGTTGTTCTTTTCCTTTAGACAGTGCTATCCTACTATTAGTGAGTAAGTAACCTTGTCGTTGGATGTTTTGAGGGACAATTGGAGGGACGTTACAGTCACGGAGGAAACTTATGGAGACACTTTAGCAATTCTGTTTTAGGAACTAGATCATTTACCGAGAAGGCAACTGTAGGGTCATCGAGGGACTATGATCTTTTGATTTTACGGGTCTTTGCTAAAACATTCCTGCCCCATGACTGTTTTTTAAAGGCAACCAAAGTGGGCGTACGTTAGAGGTGTATATGTGCAAGTGTGTTCAATTCAGTTATTTATCTTTAAACATTTAGGTGTTCTACAGTTTGTTTTCAGATCTTGTCATGTAATCCTAGTTAGCATACCTCTAAGTAGTTAATATATATATAGGAATTTCAAGTGCGGGAATTCAAATCTACGCTATTACAATGCTTCAGGGAGGGGATTTACATTATAGAAGGATAAAGGGGGATAAAGCAGTAAATATCCTAATTTTTATCTATTACACCCAGTAAGCAGATAAAATAATAGTAAAAATACGAAATTAAATAAACGCGCGCAAAGTTGAAAACACGTCTGAAAATGTAAAAAGAAAATCTTTTTGTTGTTTTTTTGGTATAAAAGAAAATAAAGCTCAAGTCTATTTAATTTTAATTTTAAGAAAAAAGATGTTAAAATAATTAATTAATTTGTTTACAAAATTAACTTAATTAGAAAAAATACTAGCCTAAGGCCTTTTTTGTGATTTTTGATTTAAGGTTAATTTAAATGATAAAGTAAAAAAAACAAAGAAAAATGAACATAAAAGACTTCCTTCGATTGCAGGGAGGAGACGTCTTTCGATCCAAGAAGAAGGTGTCTCCTTCGACCCAGAAGGGAGAATAGATCTTTCGATCCAGAGGGAGAACAAACTTTTCGATTCAGATGGATGTTGTCCTTCGATTCTGTGAAGGGAATGTGATTTTTGATCCAGGAGGGATGTTGCCTTTTTCGATCCAAGGAGGGAGTTGTTCTTCGAATTGAACTTGCAAGGCAAATGTTGGGAAAAAAAAGATGCAGGACCTGGGTATCGAACCCAGGTCCTTCTCTCTAATTCGAAGCTTCTGTCCTCAGGCCTAAGCTTATTTTGACTTGAAACGGGCTATGCCATGAGTTTCGAAAGGCAGATCATGCCATGCCTTTCGATGGCGTAATTTTATTCCCGCATGTTATCTTGTGTATGATATGCTCATATAAACATAAATGGTATTAGCAACACATATATACTAATAATAGGTATTTAAAAGGATTAGAAATGCAGTTTCGATTTGGGTAAGTCCTTACCAACTGGAGATGCTCCGATCTGAGCGTGGCTTGGCTTGGAACAGATTCTTGGGAATCTCAAGAACACAGATATATCCTTCGTCTGGATTGAGGGTGCCTGCAAAGAAAACTAGTCAGAATTTTGATCCTGCCTATGGTGGTGTGAGTAGTCTCTTTTTCTAGGCAATCTCTCCTCTCTCATGCAACACTTGTGATCTCTTTATATAGAGGGGGTAGAGGGGACAAGAAGGCAAAGGTTTAAACAACTTTGATTATGTGTTTGAAAGCCGTGAATGAGAATTTGTAACATTGGCCAAACACATGGGATCTTGTCATTTTTTTTTTAAATTTTGAATGTATGTGGATATGCTGGCCTTCGAATGGGCTAATGGCTTCCTTCAAATGGCCTTGATTCAGCTCCTTCGAACGACTCTGATGGAGCTCCTTCAAACGACTCTGATTCATTTCCTTCGAATAGTTCTTATTCAGTTCCTTCGAATGTCACTTATCCAAATACCAATCAAAGGATGTTTATTGAAATGTCAATCGAAGAGTCCTTTGCTACGCCAACCAAAAGATCTTGTCCATGCCAATCAAAGGACACAGTTAACATGCCTGTCGAAGCTGCCTTGACACAATTCCAAATCGAAGGATCCCTTTCCAAGCCAATCGGAAGGCTTGGCCCAGGGTGCCAAACGAAAGGGTCTTTTAGAATGCCAATCGACGACCTTGACACAATATTAATCGAAAGGCTTGTCATGAGGCCAATCGAAAGGCCTTGTATCCATGCCAATCGAAGGGCTTGGCCATAATGCCAATCGAAACATTTTCTAAATGCCAATCGAAAGGCCTTGTGACATGCCAATCGAAGGGTATTGTCCATGCCAATCGAAGGGTATTGTCCATGCCAATCGAAAGGTACTTGAAACACTACTAAAAAAATTTCTTTTTCCTTAGACAAAGGTTTGTGACCAACCATGTAGGGGAAGACCTTGGAAAACATGAGAGGGTAAATTTTGGGGTACAACATCAGTCATAACACCTGAAAAGCAGAGGAAAAATATGAGCTCGACATCAATGCCAGAACCACCCTTCCACCGCTAATCAAGCGAAAGGGCACTGGGAAACGAGGATCGTGTCCCCTGCCAGAATCCTCACTAAGGCGCATTAATGGAAAGAGGTTACAGAAAAAGCCCTAAGTCATAATGGGCCATTTACGACACACCACGAAGTGCCCAGGGAGATTCCACAGTGGATCTGGTGATTCTAAACTACACAAACACTGTCTACCGGCAACACTCCCCAACTGAGTCCTTGCAAACAGAACACTAAACCCTAACCGCATGCATCTCTAGAAAGTAAATGGAGAAAATATGAACTACTGAAAGCGAACAACAGTGGAAAACTGAAAACTTACCAGTTAGTAGAAGAAGAAAGGCTGGAAATAGCAGTTGCGAGCGACAAAACTCAAGGAATGATGGTGGTCGACATTCGAGCTATTACGAGCAGTTGAGAGAGAAGACGAAAAACACTAAACACCATGCTCCTCTCGTATTTATAGCTGAGGCAGTTCGTGTGTGTGAATAGGCGTATGGGAAACTCTAGGGTCATCATCATTACACCCTAGCCCCTAGGTCATCATTGCGCCGCTTCGCTGCCACACTTCCCAAAACACTCTACCTCTATAAATTCAAGGGTCCTAACGACCAACTCCTCATCTCCTCGCGAGAAAGGCGTAACGGATAACAATTATTTCCCCGTAAGACGCGCCCCATTCCACGAGCAGGTGTTAAAGTCATCACTCCTGTACCTAGAAGCAACGACTTGGGGGGCTACTATTTTGGACTGACCCGACAACTTGAATGGGCCTAGTCTAGACCTTTCCTTTGGTACGGCCCGCACATCCATGACCCGAACCGCCCACTATCCATTGGGTAATATCAATCATTTTCTTTCCCAAGCAAGCATTGCCCTAGGATGATCAACGACCATCCTCTCAGCCTACCCGACATCAACGTCATGCAGGCCACCAGGAATCGACCAGAGAGATGCCCGTAACTGGCCCCTCCTCGGAACCAACAGCTAGTTACAGACACATCTTCCCAGTTTGACCAAGTTCTGGAAATTACCTGATTTTACGGATCCACATATCCAGGTGTGAAATCAGGAACCAATGGCCATGCGCCAGGGGAATTATATAAACCCTCACACCCGTGAGGGTCAGGTATCGAATATTCACTATTCACCACCAATACCTTAATACTCTACTTGTATCTCCTTGTTCCTACTCTTACTTGATCGTCAGAGTTCCTTGCAAGTACACCCCCTTTTTTCCTCCTCGACATCACAACCCAACTACAAATCATCTTCCGACCACTTCACAAGTTCTGATTAACCAGTAAGATTATACAATATAATTAATCAACTCACTCTCTAATTCACTTAACGCAACAACACAATTGCATAAAACAAAGATGTAAAAAAGGATAGTGAATTTGACATGAATTCACAATCAAGAGATTGTTTATAGAAGAAGAAGAGAAAGATCTATGGTGTAAAGATGAACATATTAAGAATATAAGACAAAGAAAACACTCATTATATTTATTGGTCTCATCATAGGTTTCACGCACTTATTACTTTCATTAAGGAAAAATTTATTTATACGAAATATGAAAAATGGATCTTTGAAGCAATGATTCAAATCAAGTGAAAATCCTTATTTAAATCAATTTTAGACTCTTGAACTTGTTGATTTAAATCAAGTGAAAACTATGATTCAAATCAATTTAGGCAGAAGCAAAATGAAGCTCCATAAGGGAATTTGATTCAAATCAATATATTTACTTGATTCGGATCACATGAGGTTGTGATTTGAATCATGTCTATTTCCCGATTCGAATCAATTCCATAAAAGATATATCCCATATTTCATACAGCTCGTGATTCTAATCATATATTGTACTTGATTCAAATCAATCCATTGGTATTTCAATTTTGATAACTTTAACTTGTGATTTAAGCTAAGCATGTGGAAATGATAATAGAGCAATCTCATAGGCTAAAAAATAGAATACTAACAAGGATTAAAGAAGTTAATTTCATGAAATATAGAGGATACATAGGTACAAGTTCTAATAGCCGAAGCAATTACAAATAATAAAAGCATATAAGCACTAGGAACAAATTGAATTCAAATTACAAATACACAATCCAATTTATGATAAACAATAATCAAATGACAAAGCATCAAAACACAAATGACACTTAAAGCACGTAAAATACACCACATGATACTTTGTGCTTTCAGTCTCCCCTTTTTTGATGTTTGACAAATATGCGAGATTATTGTTGATGAAATAACCAACGCGATATTTGGAATTTGAATGAGACATAATGAGTCAGGTGATTAGCGCACACTACTTTCCTTGATTTGTAAAAGCTTGTAAAGTCCCCCTTGATTTGTAAAAGCTTATAAGTCCCCCTGCATTAAACACTTAATGCGCGTAAATATTGACAATATATCAAATACTCCTCCCCATTTGTCAAATATAAAAAATGGAGAGAATCAAACAAAAATGCATATCAGAGTCCTATATAGTAAAAAAGCCAACAAGAAATGTCATACTCAGTGAATCACAAACACACCACACAAATTGCATTATAAACCTAAGTCACAAATACACATCCCATCTTTGGACACACATTCATAATCAAGAATCTTCAGTGTCAAAAACTACTCATCCTCTTTGGGCATAATCCCATTTGCTTCCAAAATCATCTGAAAAAAGAAGAATAGAACAAATGAGCCTTCTTGGTGTCCCTACAGTAAACCATCCTCCCAACAATATACTTTGCCTAACTCATACCATAGTTACTAGTCAACAGTCACATGAGATACAAATCATGATCATCAGCACATTCCAAATTTCTCGATTTCTTGTACAAAATCTTTACAATAATCTAGTAGAGCAGACACATGTCAAACTTCACCTGATTGATGATAAAATTTAACATAACTGAAGACTCAACAATACTCTTAGAGATAGCCAACACATGTGAAACCTTATCATAATTAACCGAAACAATATCAACTAAAATATCACTAGAATTCAAGTCAAGATAATCCATAAAATTACAGAAATTAAACTTGACTAACATACCTTGAATCTACTCTCTAAACCAGTATGAGTCACAACTAGATTACTGTAAAAATAAAAGTGTAATTTAACAGAATACACGTTTAATACATTATTATTTTTTTTTAAATTTAAAAATCTAAAAATTCAACCATTCAATTTTAATTAATAATTTTAATTGAATAAAATAAAATATTTAACAGTTAGATTATAAAATTTATTGAATTATTAAATAGATTAACGGACTCTAACTCAAAGTTAACAAAAACAAAAAAAAAAAGAAAAAAAGAAACAAGAGAAACACATTGAAGAAAAGTGTGAAAACGAGAAGAACCATAGTCGGCAGAGCATCCATTAACCCAAAAACAAAACACGAATCCCAAACAAGCTCAATACGCACCGTTTCGACAAGCACGAGGCTTCTTCTTCATTTTCTGGTAAATTTTTCACTTTTTTTCTACGATGACCTTTTCCAATGCCATGCCATCATAGTTATATTTGACTTTTTTAATAATCGCTTTTTTTTCTCCTCAATTAATTAATTATTATATAATCGTTTTTTTCTTTCTACTTCTCTTCTCTTCTCTCCCTCCAACAAACAAGAACCCTTTTTTCTTCTTTCTCTTCGTTCCTATTCATACCTCTTTTTCATTTCATTCTATTCATCATCGTTTTCTCTCAGATTCTCTCTGCTATTTCTAGGTTAATTTCGCTTTTCCTTTTCCTTTTCAATTTCCAATTTCAGCTCTTCGATTCATTTTTTCCTTTTCATCCCTAACCTTAAATTTAGAAAACGCGCTTTTTTTTTCTCTTCATGTTTTTATTTTTTAATTTTTGTTTTTTTTTCTTTATGTTGTGTTATTAATTCAGTTTCAGAGCAGAATATGAAACTGAAGATAGATACTGGTGTAGTTTTGAGGAATCTATATGTTATGATCTTGGATAGTATATGTTATTAGGGTCAAAAAGTGCTTTTTTTTTAATTTGATTTTTTAATTGTAAATTTTTACTTACGGTTGTTTGTTGAAGACAAGTTTTATGTAGAAGCTTTGAGGGAGATGAAAGGATATGATTGTGGGACCCAGTTTATATATGCTAGATTCCTTTTTCTGAGCTTATGAAATAGTATTAATTCTTGAGAGTGACTTGTAGGTTTTGATCATTTTTTGGTGTTGTTTGTATTACTAGTACGTAGCTGTCACTATGCTTTTGTTTTTAGTTTTTGGAATAAATCACTATGCTTTTACTTTCATTCTTTTTTTTTTTTTGTATTGCTTGTAAGTTATTCAGATTGATTTGAGATTTGTTGTAGCTTTAATACTTGTCATATTTTGCTTTTGTTTTTTTGTTTTGAATTGAAGTTGATTCTAAGGGAAATTGTTGTGTTTGTATTTTTTAGGAAGGAACAAATGTCTGGAGTTACGAAGGAGGAAGAGTCGGGTAGTCCTAGTTGGGGTGCTTCGTTTTTAATGCAGACAACGGAAGATGTGGCTAAAGCGGTCACTGCTGCTATGAATACTCCAAGGCCGTCTGTTATTTATTCGTCGAAAAATGAACAGGGTGGTAGTCAACTTCAAAGGCTGCAGTATCAAGTTACGAAAATGATAAAAGGGTTTTCTCGTCCTCCTGAAGTTAAATATGCGAATTATAATCCGGAAATCTTGACGAGTCAGAAGCGTCAATGGGCTGCTAACTTTCATTTGCAGTACAATGTAATGTCTTCTGATTGAATGTTTATTCTACCCTTTTTGCTATAATAAACTATAAAGGACTTAAGCTGGTTGCTGTGTTATCAAATATCCGCGATTGCGGCGCTATGACTGATATACGTGGTGGTTTTTGGACTCGCTGCAATGGTAAATATCAGCCGATATTGCGGGTTTTTCAGCCATAATCCACTATAACGGCGCCACAAAGCTGTATGGCGGATTTTGGCTCTCCGCCATGGACCACCATCTGCCATGGGCAACACTGACTGGTTGTTATTATAGGTTCTTTTTGTTGTTTTTCCTTGTTTGGCCCTTAGCATGGGGTTACATATTTGAAATTTCAATTTTTAAACATAGTATCTGTATGTTTTTCTACGTTAGTTTTGTTTTTAGTCTTTACGCCTTTTCTTTTTGACTCCACTCACACACAAACTCATAAATTTGGTGGCCTGTAGATAGTTCGAGACTCTTATAATCTACATGGTATTTGTTTTCTTAGGATCACAAGTCTTGGAAGGAGCCAACAAAGTTGTTTGAAAGTATGGTGGTTGTTGGGCTTCATCCTAATTCTGACATTCAGGCGCTGCAAAGGCAATATTTGGTGAGGAGGTCCGAAGGTTCTGGTAAATTGAGAAGTGCACTTGGTTATCAAAATCAATCCCGTGTGGAGCCAAATGTTGAACCTCAGGTTTTGATCATTGGATACAAATATTGAATTATTATTAGTACTGTAGTTTTCATTTTTATTGTGTCTGTCTTGTGATTGTACTTGTTACTCCCTCCGTCTCATAATAAGTGTCTCATTTGAGTTCCGTGCGGTTGTTTAAGAAAATGATTAGATGTGTTTGATTTTAATGATAAAATTAGTATAATTTACTAAAACACCCTTATTTATTATAGTTAATAGAGTAGTTGAAATGCGTGAAAGCTAATAAATAAGGGTATAGTAGTGGAAAAAAATAATAAATGTTGTATTGGTATTCTAAAGAGACATTTATTTTGAGACATAGAAAAAGTGCAAATGAGACACTTATTATGAGATGGAGGGAGTATATGTTTATAATATATTACTACTATGACCAGTTCAAATTTCGTCAACCACTTTCTTATCAATATTATTCCCTTCTAATGTATCAATATCATGAAATTTTTTGCAGGTCTTATTTGTTTACCCTCCGGAAAAGCAGCTACCTCTTAAAGAAAAAGATCTTCTTTCTTTCTGTTTCCCTGGAGGTCTTGAGGTTAGGTCTAAGCTAGATGAACATTTATGTCTATTCATATTCCTATCTATCATTGGTATTACTATCATCACCATTTGTACACTATATTCGTAAGAGTAAGATCAACCCAGGTTACATCTAGCATTGGGAAATTATTTCAGCAAAAAAAAGTTCTGGCAGATTACCTCTAGATCATGAAAGCTTTTAAATTTCATAGTGTATGCATGTCTATCTTCTGTTGTATTTTCTTTCGTTTTAAGGGAGTTTGAATATATTGTTGTCATTATTTTGAAAGCAAAGAATATAGTTTGGGCCCCTGTTTTTTGTATAGCTTAAGAGGCAAAGGCCGTGAAGCCTGGGGTGGGGATAGGGTAGAGGGTGTAAGGCTTTACTCTCGTGAAGGCCTAAAAGACTAAGAGAACATCTCTTGTGTAGAAAATACACACTTATTTGCTTATATTTGGTACCGACTGTCTATATTATTATAATAACAGTAAATGTACCCTCAATCATCATCATTCATATTTCATAGTCTTTGAAATTATTGCATTGTTCTGTGTGTCATCTATATGAATATATTTACTTGCTTGCATTTAGATTTATTTATTTTAACGTGAAAAACTTCTGTAAAGCTTTACTTAGGTTTTTCTTTTTCTTGGATGTTTTTTAGGTTAATGCTGTTGAGAAAACCCCTTCCATGAGTGAATTAAATGAAATTCATTTCGGACAGGTATTTACGTAATTTTATGCTTCCGTAAAGTTTACGCATTATGCATATTATTTTTTTAGGTCACTGTTGGATTGATATTTTAATAAGTTAACAAGTCATGCATCTTCAACTTCATTGAATATAAATACATGGTATGATAGAGTTGTAAGCTTACTCTGTACCAAGAGCATTTTATTCTTGCTTGATGTTTAGTTCTTCAAAATTTGAAGATTTTTAAACCAGTTTCTTGAAATTAAAGACTATTAATAGTAATTAGTGGTTGTCCGTATCTATGAAAAACATATTTCAGAGTTTGGTTGCTGAGCCCTTTATGCTTCCTTTACTAAAGCTTGCCCTGCTAAATGTTTTGTAACTGATTGTGTTGCTGCAACTGGCTTGTTATCACTTATTTTTGTCAGATATTATGTGAGATTTTTTAATCAAAATTTCATATATTTGTGAGTATTAATGCTAATTTATTTGATGAAGTTGGAGGCATATCTTAAGCTTTTAAACACATAGTAATACCAATTGTCATGTTTGTATATTGTTTTTTTCAGGAACATTTTAAACAAAGGGATCTGTCATTTGTATTTAGGTTACAGGTAACTGAAGAGATTCAATCCTTACTTTTTTTTCACCTTTCTTACCTTTTTTTTCTTTTGCTGTTTTTTTCAAGTGCTTTGCTGACTGACTATATAACTGGGCTTTTGTTCTCTCTCCTAAAAAAAATTACATTTTAAGGACGGAGATTGGATCACATGAAACATTTTTCATAACATGTTATGGAATTATATTAGAGATAATGTGAAAATACTATTCATCGGTGTTTTCAATATTTCTCCTCTCCAATGGATCTTTTTAATTATTCCTAATAAAAATATTATTTTAGAAAATAAATGAAAAGGGACTAATGGTAAAAAACTCTGCTTAGGATGTTGAGTCAGGTAATTGTTTAATAGTGTTCAGAGTGGCTCACAAGTTACTCATTATTGTGCATATGTTTAATTGATCCTTTACTTCAAACTTTTGCTAGATTGGCTCTTAAGCGTCCTTTATTTATTTTTTATTTTTTATTTTATATGGTGTACTCATTCCTGTACTGACAATATTACATCTTTGTATTATTTTATGCCATAGGGTGCTGATAATTCAACACTTTATGGGTGTTGTGTCTTAGTTGAAGAGCTAGTGCATAAACCCTCTGGATTGCTTTCCATGATTACGGTTAAGCAGTCATCTAACTCTTCTTTGAGACGCCATATATTAACCACACAAAGATGTTACTGCATTCTCTCAAGGCTCCCATTTTTTGAGTTGCACTTTGGTGTATTGAACAGGTAGGCATTTTGTAATAATGCTGAGTTCCCTCCCACAATGAGGAGTAATTGTTGAAAATATTTGCAATCTCATTTTCATCTGTTGTATTATGGTTTTGAAATATTTGCAATATCAATCTCATTTTCATGTATGCCCCAAAGCAGAAAAAATGTTCACTGAACACTTCTGATTTGGTTCAGTTTTACGGGATTACTCTCAAGTGATTTTTGAAATCTATATATGCATGTATTTTGTATATTTTTTAAACATTTATCAGTTTCAGAGGATGGGAAATAAAATAATATCTACATATCAGTGTTTGCTATGGCATTCACTCACTTATCTTAGTGTGTTGATATCTCTGTAGCATCTTCATGCAAGAAAGGCTGGAGCGGTTGACAAGAAGTGTCGAGTATTTTAATGAATTCCCTGAAGGTAGTTATGAGGGAGAAAACTTGGAAGGAAATTCAGAGAGTCTTGTGGTGAATGATAGGCTTACCAAAGACAAACTTGATGAGAGTCCAAGAATTTCTCAATCAAACCTAAAAAATTCCCAACACAACAACATCGAGGATGATAGTAATCATCAAAAGAAACAAATGGTTAATGAGGAGATGCATACACTTAAAGAGGGAGCAGATGATGACAATATTGTGTCTGTTCATCCTGAAACTGATGGAGAAATTGTCAAAGGAGTGTCTAGCCTTACAATTGCTGAAGATAGTAATACATATGGCAATGCTTTGGCAACAAACAAACAGTCAGAAGATAGGCGTTTACCAAATGCTATTTTGCCCCTCCTTCGGTATAACCAGTATGAAAGCTCCGAATCTTCCTGCAGGTACATGACATTGTGATTTCTAATTCTCTTGGGATGGTTGTGTTTTCTAATTCTCTTATTTTTTTTCTTAATATTTTTCCCTCTAATGAACAATCTTTACTATCCAAACAAATTCTGTTGTGTTGCAATTATGCCCTGTTTGGGTAAACAACTTTTTTTGCTGCTTATACTACAAGTGCTTATCAATATAAGCACTTACGAATAAGCTTACATAAACTATTTCTATAGCCAATGATAAAAGAAATGTTAAATTGTTTTTGTATATGCTATAAGCTGCTTTCATAATATATCTTGGAAAACTTATGTAAATTAGCTTTAGCTTATGAAAAATGTAATAAGTTGTTTTCATAAATTCTCCCTAACAGTCTTGAAATTCTGGTATAACAGAACTCAGATGTCCTATGACATGTTGGGACATCTGATCTGAAAATAACAAACACAGACAGGGTATAAACATTGAAATCGGTACTGAAAAGCAATAAACAACAGACCAGAATTGTTAACCCAGTTCGGAGCAACTCTCCTACTCTGGGGGCAATACCAAGCCAGAGACAAGTCCACTAGGATAGTATCAATTCATAGACCCTACAACAAACATACCAGTTTACAGTCTACTCACTTAATCACTACCCGTGCTATACTTCTATCTAAGACTCACCTATATATGAGACCCTCCTCAATTCCTCATCAATCACAGATAGCGATTGGACAACAACAATTCTGAACAAACAGGAAGACACACTTCCATGACAATACCTAGTCAAGACCTAAAGCTAAACACCGTTTACAACTTTACTCCTAACTAAGAATACAACTTGGAGTTGCTTACAAGCTTCCTCCAAGAACAATACTCAACTCATTATTTCACACCATCTCACAACCCGAGTGATTCACTTACACCAACTCTCCTAGAGAGTGGCTACAGACTCGGTCCTAATGATTACATCTTTTCAAAACACGGATGATACCTTTCTTAGGTTACGTACTACTATTTTTTATAACCTATATCCCAACTGGATTTGGGCCTTCAACCACAGCTCATCAGCTGTTACAATTCTGCATAACAATAGGTCTTCAATCAAATCTTCCTAATTTATCTCCATAATTAGAAAGTGCATATTCTTCAATATTCTTCTTGGTTCTTCTTGACCTATAAAACAGCGCCACATAAGATTGTATAATATTCATAGAATATTATGCATCGGTTAAATCATAACAGAATCTAACTGTCCACTTCAGCTCAGGCGCGATGTCGTATGCTCCTTCATTGGACATCTTATACGACATGTTCCAAATGATGAGAACTTCTCATCTCAACACTCTCAACATAAGATAGGACTTCTTGCTCAACCTGTTTCTGTTAGCAAGTTAACATCTCCTATCTAATATATTGATGTCTTATTTGTTTTACAAAAATTAATGTCAATTCTAAAACTAGAAAATTTACAAGTCTCATAGAATTTATGTCACAAAATAAACTCAGATAAGCTAATCCAAACAAGCCCATGTCTGCTTTATGCAGCTTCCAAATTTCACCTTGTAAACATAGGAATGTTGGGAGTTATTCATTTCTTATAATGCAACTCAAACACATGGTCCGATTTATGCAGTTTTCAAGGTTCACCTAGTGAAGATAGAAATTTCAGGAGTGATGCTGATGATACTGAGACAGAAGAGGCTTCATTCTCAGGACAAGAAGATTTAAATGACCTACATGAGATTCTTGAATGGGCCAAGGTTTGTAATTGTAAATACACCTAGTGTTGTTATTATTGTCTGGTGTTTTGTACTGATAAGACATTACTGATGTTATTATTGCTGATATTACTTTACCAATTCACAGACTAATAATTGTGGACCGTTACAAATTATAAGTGAGTATTATCGTTTTAGTTGTCCTACAAGGGGATCGACACTTATCTTTCATCCTTTGGAGCACCTACATTCCTTGGAATATCACAGGCCAGATGAGAATGCTCTTTATCTGTCTGGTTCACTTATTGGTTTGAAATCTTGTAGTACAGGTCTGGGATTAGCCGAGGTATGCTGGAATAAATTTTTGATTGGACTAAATTACTTTTATTTTACTTTCTGTCTTTTGGGTTGTCATGTTTGATGGTCATCGTAAACAAGTACTTCATTTTTGGTCTGTTCTTTTTAGGCACAAAATTGTCTTCTGGTTGCAGAGGAGGCAACTGCATTATCTATATGGGCTGTAGCGTGCTTATGTGGTACCTTGAGACTTGAACATGTGAGTTCTGTTTCTGCCAATGATTTTACGAAATCCATTTTCCTTTACCCTTTATGAAATCCATTTTCCTTTACCCTTTATGAAATCCATATTCATGGTAACACCGGTTGAACTTATGGGTTTTACGTTTTAAATAACGAAAGGAGAGAAATAAGTAATAGTAAAACCAATCATATGTGATAAACTAAATAACTATATCTTAATATCAATGTAAGATATTTCATATATTCTAACACACTTCCTTAAGCTATGTTTGTTGCAAATATGCCCTTTGAAATGCAAAAATAAGCAAATACAAATACGCAGTCAGTCTCAAAACCACAACTTTCTTGAACAACAAGCAAACCAAAGCACAATGTAACAGAGGTTGAGTTAGATAATAATATAGGGAACATGACAAGAAACACTCAAAATGTAATGCACAACAAGGGTGTGTGAATGAGCAGAGGCAACAAAGGTGCCTATGAACAAGTGAGAGCCAAAGGGGTCCAAACAGCCTAAAAAGCGGCAAAGAAACTACCAAAAGTGGGACCCACGACGAGTAGGGGTGGGAATGGGTCAGGCCGCCTGAAAGGGGCCTATGGCCTGGCCTACTTAAGTCTTGGCTTGTTCTGGCCCGTTTAATAAAAAAGTCATGCTCAAACTCTTTAAAAAACCATTTTATTTAAACAATCCAGACTTAGGGCCTGTTTGGGTTGACTTATTAGCGCTAATCTACTAACATAAGTTTTCTGACACTCTTTGGTAGTCCTTATCAAAACAGATTATGAACTTTTTCTTAATCTTTTTTTAGTTTTTTTTGTAAGTTCTCCAAGAACATAATATAATAATAGTAAGAAAAATTTCTCTAGATAATTACAAAATGTAACGCAGGTCGGATGCTTTTCTATTATGGTTTCATCTATTAACCTTTTTAGAAGCAGGTCGGATGTTTTTTAAAGTCTCAACACAAAGTAGGCTTTTAAACAGATTTGGCTTAAAATAAAATCTATGTCATGTAATAGGCCAGGCCAAAACCTTTGCTTTTTTTAGTAGGCCTGACTCGTTTAAGCAAGCTCTGCCAGGCCTATTTCCATGCCCAGAAACACATAAACAACAATGCTGGCTTTATTAAAAAATAAAAATGCTGACACACAACAGCAGCATAGAAACTCAAGTACACAGAAATGCACAAACATGAGCTAGCAGAAGTGAAGAGAGCCTGTCTTACGCCTTCACTGGAAGATCTATAAAACCTAACAGTGCTGCAACAAAAAAAGAGGGGTGAGCTGTTTCTGAGCCACAATCATCAAATGATAGCAGATGCAAGTAGAGGAGATAGGCAAGCTGGGTAAAAGCAGTAGCAACCTAAGATGAGGTATCACGTGCCGTCATGCTAGTAGGAGAGGAAAAGTAATGTCTATCACGAGCCAAAAAACTGTGATCAAAACAATCAACCTCAAACATTGGCGGAATCACGAAGAACACAAACAAACGGCACAACCCAAAAACAAATTTAAGAGAGACAAAAAGAAACATACTATTAAGAGTTCTATGTCGGAAATATATGACCTGAACATATGGTATAAGTGGAGACAATCCTCACCTTATAAGCTGGTTTTGTAAGGTTGAGTTAGACCCAACCACAATTCTAAGATGGTATCATAGCCTTGTTCAAAGATCTGTTGGGCCACCTGCCATCAGTTTTCTGCTATTGGACCACCCACCAATATTCACACACCAGACCCAATAGTGCCGGACGTGAGTGGGTGTATAAGAGTCCCACATCGGAAAATATATGACCTCCTATCAGATTTAAATGTATTATAACAATTGTTTCCCGATTTAAAAGAGGTGATGTTAGTTATTGATTTAGTCACGTTAATGGCTTTATGTTGATGTAGTTGGCCACTAGAGCTGAAATTTAGCGATCTGAGCATAACGGTTTCATAATGATTGTCTACTAGTCTTACAGCCAGATGATGTTGGTTTGCAGGTGTTAACATTCTTTGCCGGAGCTCTACTGGAGAAGCAGATTGTAGTTGTCTGCTCTAATTTGGTATGTGTTCCTCAAATTATGTTAGTAATGATCTTGTGTTGATGATCAACATAACTCTTCAATTTGTATATTGCTGCAAATGGGTTAGCCACTTTTTATACACATGTTTATGGTTTAGTTCTTCAGATTCATTATTATTAATTTATCAAAATGCCACTGTTAGTGACAATAGTACTTGAATTTGTAGTGTACTAAGTCATGTTAATTATTTTAAATCTGTGAAGTGTGTTTAACCTTTAGTTAGTCACTCTCGCAATGAATTGTGAAAACCACACTACTTTTTAAACCTAATCTTTGCTCATCCCAATTTGAATTGTTGATATTTTTCTTGAAGTTCTTGATGGAAACATTTTTCTTCATGATCAGGGAATCTTATCTGCATCAATTCTATCAGTTATTCCACTAATCCGACCCTACCAATGGCAAAGCTTGCTAATGCCGGTATGATTTCTCTCCCTTCACATTTAAAGTAAATATTAATTTTCATATTTTTAACATGTCTTCTCCACTTTATATATTTGATGAGAACATACTTTCCAGGTTTTACCAAATGACATGCTTGACTTTCTGGACGCTCCTGTTCCTTACATAGTGAGTATTCAGTTCATTCTTAAAGAACGCATCTGCTTCAATTCATGCAATTATTATTATTTATTATTTATTTCTACTTTGGATTTATGTATACTTTAATCCATGTTAAATTGCTGAATGCATGCCCTCTGTACACAGGTAATTGCTACTTAGATAATGATATCAAATATATTGCTTTGTAGCTTGTAAAACCCATTTATTATTATATTTCATAAATTGGAGCATACAATTAGGTTTGTTACTGTTAATTGTAAATTTGGTTCAACTGTTGTTATTTTGCCCTTTTCTATTGATAGTATCATTTCTGACATGTGACTGGTTAAATTATTTTCGTAGGTTGGTGTTAGGCATAAGACAAATGAAGTTCAGACAAAGTTATCCAATGTTATTCTGGTTGATGCCAACAGAAACCAGGTCTGTAATTTTTCTGCAGTTTCCCAATGCCAATAAAATCAAGTGATTCCTGTTATCTTCAAAATTTTAAATTTATGGATGCAAATGGGTGCAAGCTTATAATTGCATATGTTGTTGTATTCATACAACTGGATTAATATAATTTGCTTGTGATATGCTTGCACATTTCACATTCTGCGTTCTTTCAAGAACAAACTATTATCTTTGAGTTATTATATATCAAAACTAGCACTAGATTTTTTTCAAGTTTACATTTCTAATTCTGGCTATTGAACTCCACATTAAAAAAAAACCTAAACTATTAAAACCAAAACTCTTTATTATTTTCAATATTTAAAAATCAAGCACGCTTTCAGAGTTTAATCACATTAAACCTTTTTTTTTCAAAATTAAAATCGGATGAAAAAGGAATGGGTGGATGTACATCCACTTGCTCCTTGAATAAACGGGTGGTTGACTTATGCTTCATTGCTCGAATATTCGTCTTCCGAATAAATACACATTAATCGAACTTGGATGAAAACGGATTGGGTGGATGTACATCCATAGACCTCTTCATTTCTTTTGGTAAAAAAAGCTAAACTAATAAAAAGTTTTTTTTTTTGGAATTGTGAGTGCATACTGTAGTTTTTCCCTGTAAAAAATTGGGGCTTAGCTCTTGAATTTAGTTGTTTTCTAAATTGCTATATTTGAATTCCATTTTTATGCCTATTTTCTGAATTACAGAGAGATACGCATGGTTTGTTATACTTTTGTTTTTAAATAGGTGAAGTCACCGACAATACCTCAATTGCCAAGACAAAAAGAGCTAATGTCTTCTTTACGTCCTTATCATGCAACTCTTGTCGGAGAAAGTTACTTGGGTAGGAGAAGGCCGGTGTATGAATGCACGGAAATGCAGGTGTGCCCTCATGATTCATCTGTTCATTGTACCATATTCTCTTATTTCCTCTTTATTGCTGTCACTCTCCCGTTTGGTATCTTGAATAGCAACCATTTTTGAAAGGCTAGTTATCTGTTTGACTAATAAGTTCAACTTTATGTTAAAGTTTCATCTAGTTGGTTATAAGTTTGTAGAATATTTTCTGTTTGAAATTATTAACGATCTTCTCAACATATCATTTTATATTCTCATATTTTTTGTTTTATTTGTCCAACAGTTAGAAGCTGCCAAGGGGTTCTTATCTGTGTTAAGATCTTATTTGGATTCCCTATGCTGTAACATCCGTTCACATACAATAACCAATGTACAATCGAATGACGATAAGGTCTGTATTTTTGTCACCATGTTAAACATTATTGACAGATATTATAATTTTACACTTGAATGATTGTCTCTATTCTTAAGAGGACAATTATTTCTAAAACCCAATTTCAATATAATTCTTTATGTTCTTCACTTTCAAGATCAATAATATTACAAAAACTGGGGAGATAATTTGAAGTATGGTGAGAGATAGAGGATCATATAAATTTCAATAAGAAAAAATACATACAGTTAAATTAATAATTAAACAAGTTTTAAGTAAATTTATGGGTTGTAATGGTAAGGCACAAGAACTTGTTTTAAGTAAATTTATGGGTTGTAATGGTAAGGCACAAGAACTTCATCATTTCTTAACATTTACATGTATTGCAAATAAAATATTTTTGAAAGTATTTTGAAGTATGATGTGGCTCATTATTCAGGTATCCTTGCTTTTGAGGGAGAGTTTCATTGACTCATTCCCTTATCGTGATCAGTCTTTCATGAAGGTATGATTCGTGAACCTTAGATCAACCCTTTGTTAATTATGCAAACAAATTTAATTCATATACGCATTCTGGTTTTAAGTGATCTAAATTGTAAACATATATTTGATTTCCTAAGAGAATGTATATGTTAACCTAATTTCCTAAGAGTATGTATATGTTAATCTAAATTGTAAATATATATTTAATCTAATTTCAAAACCTATATTTAGTATGTATATGTTATTTAGTATGTTCATGTGTATTATCCTCATGATTGTTAATGCTGATTGTTTCTCGTTTGTTGCTTTGTCTAAACAGCTTTTCGTGGATACACAACTGTTCTCTGTACACACAGATCTTGTGCTCTCTTTCTTCCAAAAGGAATAGGAATGAAATACAAATCATGTTGAGAATGTTACTTCTTTTGTAAAGTATTGCACACAAGTTCAGTGTTGTATAATTTCTCTAAATTATGAGGTAAAATTTTGTCCCATACATGCAGTGATAAATTCCGTTCTCTTTTCTCCCTCCCCTAGGCTTTTAGTACAACCTGTACATAGTTAAGTGAGATTCAATCTTCATTAGGAGATTATAGGTGTTTTCATTTAATGTAAATGACATTTTTTTATACACATGTAAAATCAGTGCTTTATAGGATATGACCAATGTTATTGAATTGTGGCTATGGTGTTGCAGAGTTTTACTTAGCAAGAAAATGTCTTGGAAATTTATCTGAGTTGTGTCAATCACAAAAGAGAAAAAACATTGCAGAGATCTGTGTTTCTGTCAGTGTTTAATGTCTCTATTGGTGATCATTATTGAAAACATAACGAAAATCTGATGTATGCTCCATTACCGAGTTTTAGTAGGCTGGGTGGGAATATGCAATTCTCTTTTAGTACCAAGTTTATGCAATTCTCTTATTAAATTAAAAATGATATCAATAATATTAGTTAAAAGATATAATTAAGAAAAATCATTAAAAATTAAAAATGTACACATTTTCAAATGTTTAGGTAGGTCATTCAATTTAAAAGAGGATATTATGCAATTATGGTTACTACAGGCTATGGTATGAAAATTACAAAATTCCCACATTTTCAAATGTCTTATTAAGTAGGTCATTCAATTTATAAATGATGTTATCATTCAATTTAAGAGGATATTATGCAGTTATGGTTACCACAATCTTATGGTATGAAAATTAAATATTCATGAATTTATAAATGAGTAATAAAAAAAATTCATATTAGCAAAGATGTTTTTGTAGAGATACACGAGTTTTCTTCTTTATAAATGAGTGAAATAAAAAAAATTCATATTAGCAAGTATATTTTTACATAAGGTCAGTCATTTGAGAGCTAGTCTATGTAAAATATATATTATCTTCAATAGGTTTATTATTTTATAAAATATTATCAACATGAACCACATACTCAGAGTTGCATCGTTTAGAGATCTTAGATCTCTCATTTTGTTGTCACCAGATCTCTGTTATTTTGTTGTTACGAGTCAGTTTGATGTGATAGATATAAATTTATTGATAATCAAATTAATTTTGTAGTATTTTAAGTTAAAAATTTATTTAAATTTTAACTTTTGGCTGATAATATATATTGCAAACATATCAATTTTTTTTTCTAGAATATTTTTTTTAATGAAAGAGTGGGACAAGTTGGGTAGCATCCGCGACTAATAAATGGCTAATATAAGCAAGCATAATAAAAAAAATACATACATCTAAATAGAATAAAAAAAATACATACATCTAAAGTTTACTAAGGCGTCAACACAATGATTGGTTACTGATTTAGATTGGGTCTATATTTGTCCTTCGAACGAGAAGTCTAAAGATAGTCCAAGTTAGGAACCGTTGGGCAACTCCCTACCGATCGTTGGAGGACGTGGTCCACGATCCCACGACAGCCATCTTAAACTGTCCTCCAAAATTCACGGGTCCAACCCTGTTCTCGCGGAGCAGTTGATCAAGGGGGAATCCACACACACGTAAGCCCTGGCAGTTCCTGTTATTGGGCTTCAACGTGGCCCAATAATGGGAACCTTGGCTCAGCAATGGGGACTATAAATACCCTCTCTCCTAAGAGGGTCAGATATCCAAGTAATCTCTCTGAACTCATACTTGCTTGTTCATTCCGCAACTTACTTTGCCATCGAAGTATCTTGCAGGTACTCCTCTATCTCATTCAACTTCTGCCAGAGTTAGCTGTGACGATTCATTTTTGATCGGATAAGATTAGTGGCACCGTCTGTGGGGATCTTGCTTCCCCGTCTTCTATTTACTTGAGATCAAAGTTAAACAATCCCCGACTGTCATGGCTTCAGAGAACATGAACGTCCGTATCATCGACGTCAATAACAACACCGTCGACAACAATGTCGGCCTCGACAACGCCGGTACCACCGGCATAACACAACCCTCGACGTTAATATGCTCGAACCTTCTGACTATAGAGATGGAGCAACTGCTTCGTCATCATCACTGCCTCGTCTACTTGAAGATGATCGACCACCTCCCCAGAACTACCAACACGTTCAGTTCCATGAGGTCCCCGTTCTTGTTGGGGCAGACGCCACGACCAGAGCACTGTTCACGATAATAAATTAGACCAACTACCTGATCTTCGCCCAGGGAGAAAGATTGAGGGCGCTCGAAGACGATCAGAGACCTTCAAGAAGACACAGGAGACCTCAATCTCCTCTTCCTCGACAAGCAGAGGAACATCCCCAGTCTCTCCCGCAGAGACGTAGTCGGGACATCTCTCGAAGCCTGTCTCCCCGACCAATCGGGTGACGAACTGCGTTAGAATGGGAATAACCCGTTGACACGGGAAGGCGCGATCACGGCCCATCGCGTCAAGAACGAAGACCCCCTGGAGACAGAAACGAGGGAAACCACGAACGACCATACCGTCGAGGACCGCTCCGCGCGACCAGGGCCATCGTAACCGCCACTACATCAGATCTTTGTCTCGCTCGCCTGAACGGAGTGACGAGGACGACCCCTGCGGTCCCTTGTCACAAGCTATCAGGGAGGCACCCATTCCCCTGGGCATGAAAAGCCTCCCCACGTAAAGGAATACGACGGAATCGCCGACCTGATCGACCTTATAGACGGGTTTGAAGCCATGCTGCACTATCACAATGTCGGGGAACCGATCAAATGCCAGTTGTTTCCCACGACTCTGAGGAAAGCTGTGATGGAATGGTACAAAGGTCTCGTCCCGGGGTCAATTACCTCTTGGCGAAATCTGAAGAACCAATTCATCAGTTCATTAACTGTTTCGCGACGACACCCGAAGACCGAAGCAGCCCTCGAGGACATCATTCAGAGAAACGATGAGACCCAAAGGGAATTTATTGATCGGTTCAACCGGGAGGCCATCCAGGTCCCCTGTACGGACCAGATGAAGAGATACCTGCTCGAGAGGGGACTTCTCTCGGGCACGAAATTCAGAAAGGCCGTAGGCATCGAACTACCCTGGACATTCGATGCCCTCCTCGAGAAGACCATAGCCTACATACAATACGAGGAAAGAGAAGCGGCTAACAGAACCTGGGATCCCAGGAATCACAGATCTATCAGTCATCTGCGATAAGACACCGCCCCTCCTCGACGAACCAGCGAGAAGAGAAGGGACGACAAACCCCGAGATGCCAGGAAACAAAGGGGACCCTCGTGGAGTTTCACTGAGTACACTCCGCTAAGGCTTCCCACGAGCGCATCCTAGCGGAGTGCGTGAATACAGATTTCAAGGACGGAGACGTCAAGCGTCCTCGCCCCGCTCCTGCTAAACCCGGGGTAGATTGAAGCAAGTACTGTAAGTATCACCGGAGCCATGGGCACTTGATCAAAGATTGTGTCCATCTCAAGGACGTCATCGAGACCCTCATAATAGGGGGGAGACTCAGGCAATATTGGCGCGGAGACACCCCTCGTTGAGATGCCCGTGAAACGAGGGAAGTAGAGGAGGATGCCCGAACATCTGACGAGTCGGTCCCCATCCAAACCGTGTTCTCTGTCACGAGACCGAAGGAATTTTACGTCCTCGATCATATGCAAGAGCCTCTGTCTACGCACAACAGGTGGGAAAACTTCCCCTCCGCCATGGTCATCAATGGTGGAAGGTTTAATAATTTGACCATAAATTCAGCAAAGAGAAAGCTGGACGAACTGGTCGACGCGGCTCCCCCGCAAACGGTGACCTTTGAGAGGGTGAAAGGAAGATCAGAGCGGATCACCTTTTACCTCGAGGAGCTTCCTGGATGGGCCCCCAATTCATCCATCCCTCTTCTGATAAGGGAGAGAATGGCAAACTTTGACGTCCATCGCGTCTTGGTCGATGAGGGAAGTTCCGTCGACGTGATGCACAACCAACTATTCAGAACCCTACATCTCGATGACTCTCACCTTTCACCATACGTGGGGTCATACTTGCAAGGCTTTAATGGCTCGACCTCCAAGCCGTGGGGGTACGTGGAGCTTATGGTCACCTTCGACGAAGATACTTCTACCAGGTAGGTCAAGGTGCACTTCCTCGTCATAGACTGCCCATCCCTCTACAACTACATCCTTGGGAGGCCGACACTGGCAGAGCTGATCACGGTGCCCTCCACCGTCCATCTGAAGATGAAGTTCTACACCAAGAGGGCACGTGTCGCCACCATTCAAGGCGACCTAGCAGCCGCCCGAAGATGCTTCAACGCGGCGGCCAAGGGACACAACACAGTCGACACCGGGGCACGATCCGCCAAGAAAGCTGTAATTGCGTGACCAGAGCCTCAGCAGTCAGAGCCATAGCCCATCATAGCAGAGTTACAGAAGGCCCCTCCAAAGGTCGATTCGATCTCGTTGGACACTCGTTTCAACCAAGACGAACCCTCCAACGGAGAGTAGGTGCTCCTCTGACCAATTCCGGATGGGGACTTTGAGCTCGTCCCCCTCGGTGAAGACCCGAGCAGAGGGGGTAAAGATTGGCATCAAACTCCCCGACTTAGCGAGAAAGCAGATCAAGGCCTGCTTGAGGGAGAATGAAAATCTATTCTCATGGAGCACTGCAGAGATGCGCGGTCTCAACTGTCATTAACTCGCCATTGATCCAACCGCTAGAGTAGTAGTACAACGTAGGCGTAGGCAGTCTCCCGAGAAAGCAGGTGCTGCTGAAAAAGTTGTAAAAGCTGTAAAAGACTTCCTAGAGGCAAATTTTATTTATGAAGCCCGATATTCAACCTGGATGTCAAATGTTGTACTTGTTAAGAAAAATAATGGAAAATGGCGTATGTGTGTTGACTATACCGATCTTAACTAGGCATGCCTCAAAGATGCATTTCCCTTGCCTAATATTTACATGCTGGTCGACAACTCGGCTGACTATAAGTTTTTATCTTTTATGGACACTAATTCGGGCTACAACCAAATCCCAATGGCAATGAGCGACAAACACTGCACTGCTTTCATGACCAGCTCGGGCAACTATTACTACAACGTAATGCCATTCAGTTTGAAAAACATAGAAGCAACGTATCAGCGGATGATGAACAAAGTATTCCATAACCAGATCAGAGATATGCTCGAGGTATACATGAACGACATGATCGTCAAGTCCTGAGTAGATACCGACCATGCTGCTCATCTCAGGGAAGTCTTTGCCCAAGCAAGGCGATGTAGAATGAGGTTTAACCCCGAGAAGTGCACGTTTGGGGTTAAGGCAGGCAAGTTCCTCGGCTTCTACCTAACGGAACGAGGAATTGAAGCCAACCCTGATAAGTGCCGAGCTTTCCCTGACCTCCCTACACCCACGTCGAAAAAATCCATACAAGTCTTGAATGGTATGCTCGCCTCACTCTCCCGTTTCGTCGCAAAATCTGCTCAACACGCCCTACCTTTCTTCATACTCCTTCGTAAGGAGGCAACTTTCAAGTGGACCAAGGAATGCGAACATGCCCTTCTCCATCTCAAACAGAGTCTCTCGCAGCCGCCCGTGCTATCAAGATCATTCGACGGGGAGACCTTATTTCTATGCTTGGCTGTCTCCATCAAAGTCGTCAGTGCGGCCCTCATTCGCGAGACTCATGACGGACAAAAACCTGTTTATTTCACGAGTAAAGAACTCCAGGGGCCCGAGGTTAGATACCAACAGACCGAGAAGGTGGCTTTGGCCCTCGTCAATGCAGAGAGAAGGCTCATAAACTATTTCCTCGCACACACGATCGTTGTACGAACATACCAGCCCGTGAAACAACTCTTAGATCGACCAAACATGGCGGGCCGAATGCTGAAATGGTCCTTGGAACTTTCAGAATTCGACGTCCAATATGAAAGCAGGAAGGCCCTGAAGGCCCAGGATCTGGCCGATTTCGTCGCGAAGATGACCGCTCATAATCCCCCCCCCCCCCCCGCAGGGAAGGAGCACAAATGGACCATCTTTGTCGATGGAGCCTCTAGCTCGACCGGGAGCGGAGCAGGAATCCTCCTCGAAAACGAGGAAGGCATAGTGTTCGAACATTCGCTCACCCTCTCCTTTCCAACCTCAAATAATCAGGCAGAATACGAGGCTTTACTCGCAGGTCTAAGACTGGCCGAGGATTTAGGCACCCGCGAGATACAAATTTTCACTGACTCCCAACTTGTCGCGTCTCAAGTTCAAGGAGGATACCGGGCTAAGAACAACAACCTCATCAAATATTTGAACTTGGCCAGGGAACATATGAAAAAGTTCAATCGAGCAGAAATTTCACACGTACCATGCGAACAAAACACACAGGATGACGTACTTTCAAAGCTCGCAAGTACGAAGAAGAAAGGCGGAAACAAATCTATCATACAAGAATCTCTATCTCTCCCGAGCATTGAAAAATCCACGCCTTTACCCGAAGTAAATGCCATCGGGGATAACTCATGCTGGATGACCCCGATATTCAATTTCCTAAGGAAAGAAGAACTTCCCCTAGACCAAAGGGAAGCGTCCGCGACCAAATAACGAGCATGCTCTTATGAGGTGCTCGAACACAAACTGTATTGTCGGGGATTTTCCATCCCACTCTTGAAGTGCGTCGAAGAGTCCGTGGTCCTCTAGATACTACGGGAAATTCACGAAGGGATTAATTCCCAACACATGGGCGCGGAAAGTCCCTAGCGCGAAAAGCATTATGAGCGGGGTACTACTGGCCAACCATGCAACAAGACGCCAAAGAACACGTCAAGAAATGTGACAAGTGCCAAAGACACACCGACATGCACCTCGCCCCACCGCACGAGGTGAACATGTTATCGTCCCCGTGGCCATTTGCCTGATGGGGAATGGACATCCTCAGACCATTCGTACAAGGGAAATACCAAAACAAATTCCTCGTCATGGCCGTAGATCATTTTACAAAGTGGATAGAGGCCGAAGCCCTCGCGAAAATCACCTCGCACAATATTCTCCATCTTTACAAACGAAACGTACTCGCTCGGTTTGGAATCCCATAAGCGCTCGTCACAGACAATGACACCCAGTTCACCGACCAAGTTTTCAAAGCTTCGTTGCCAAACTCGACACCAAACAACATTTTACCTCAGTTGAACACCTCCAGACTAACGGGCAAGCCGAGGCCGCAAATAGGGTTATCTTGCAAGGACTAAAATGCAGGCTAGGAGAAGCTAAAATGGGATGGGTCGAAGAATTAAACAGCGTCCTATGGGCTTATCGAACAATGTCCCACTTGACTACCGGTGAGACACCATTTCGACTGACTTACGGCACTGAGGCAGTCATCCCAGTAGAAATTATGGAGCCATCCAGGCGAATTGAAATGCCACTCGACGAGGAGATGAACGACGGGGTCCTAAGAGACGAGCTCGATCTTGTTGAAGAAATCCGACCAGGAGCAGCCCTATGCGAGACCACGCTGAAACAGCAGGTAGCCCTACGCCACGATAGCAAAGTCATAAAACGCGAATTTCAGGTCGACAACCTAGTCTTGCAAAGAAACTAGAAGGATTCCCGCGAAGGAAAGTTGGCCGCAAACTGGGAGGGACCTTATCGCGTCCAGGGAGCTACGGGAATCAGAGCATATTACCTCAAACAATTAAATAGAGAACCACTACCTCGACCCTAGAATGCTGCAAAACTAAAACAATATTATAGCTAAAGTCCCTCACCTGCTGAGGACTTTTGCCGTCGAATATTCATGTTCAATCGACGAAGGGAAAAGCTAGACCATGTAGGCGAGTCGAGGTACAGACACGACCTACCAACCAACAAAAGCATAATGTTGTTCACTTTGACGAGCAACATTCTTGCCCGATAGGGACACCTCGATCGAGCCCCGCTGTCGAAGTACCCAACTATGGCAGAACACCCAGCTCACGATGGGCAGTTCATGCCACGAGCGTAGGATCTCGATCGCGATAATACGCCCGTCCCGCGGATCCCTACTTTGCGCCCTAGACACATTTTGACGTGTGTCGAACCGATGTTAGGGTCGAACACATATCTCCGCACAATGGTCGGACACATATATCCAAAGGTTATACCAAGTATTCATCAAATAAACAATTATAAACAACACAATTATAATATGCCGACCACAAGGGCCGACGTTGTTCAAAATTACAGTTTAGGCATGACGACCACAAAACTAAATGAATGATAGCGGGCACCCAGGCCCTGAAATGATAGCGGACACGCATTCCCTGAATAAAAAATACAATCAAGCTTCATCCTCCACGTCGCTACTATCAGGGGATAAAGGATCTTCCCGTTAACTACTTGGTTAAATGGGCCCGCCCCCTCGACCACTATCTCAACCCCCCGGGTTCAAGATCTTCAGCTGCTCGACGGTGGTGTTGAAGCCGTAGCCAAGGGTATCAACAACGTCTTGTTCGAGCACGTGGATGCAAGCGATAAAATCAGCCCTGGTCGCCATGTTCTTCTCCGCATTAGTCTCATCCTCGGCTGGGGTAGTGATCCCTTTTAACTCCGAGGTACGAGCGACCAGACGCTCGTTCTCTTTAGTGGCGGCCTCCAGTTGAGGTCTCAGCTCATTTAAATCCTTGAGAAGCCGAACTTGGGCCTCGAACTTTGATTCGTGGTTGAGGATATCACACTTTAACTTCTCATTTTTGGCCTTCAGCTTGTGAATTTTGGCATAGGCCGTGTCAAGAGAGGCTTGAGCACTCGAGGACTCATCGTTTAGTGGAAGAGCTGTCTCGAGCACTCTCATCACAACGGCCACATCCTCGGCCAAGTTCTTCCGACGATCCTCCTTGTCTTCAGTCAAGATTTCCTCCCTCTCCTCCTCGCGCACGCCGAGGGAGCTCTCCTCGCTGAAGAGATCACGATTTAGATAGCAAGGAGGAAATACAAAGACCCCCGCGGACACTTTATCACCCTCGGGCGTTACACCCGCAGCGCTATCCATACACTTCCTCTTAGCCCCGGGCTCGTTGCCGAAATCTGGACGGGTTCAGCAGAGGAAGCCGAATTTTTTGATGAGGAAGAGGAACCACTGGCCCGACCAGCAGATTTTGCCTGCTCTTGAAGCTGGGTGACTCAGTTTTTTGGCCCAGAGGTGGACGCATTCTTGGGCCTGAACTTCAACAGATGCTTAGAAAGGGATGCTATTCGACCTGCAATAAAAAAGAATCGTTAGTCGGGTTGGAAAACCAAAAATAGCGCGAGCACGTCCCCACATAAAGAGGAGCAAATTAACTAGGCTACGTCCCCTACCTAAAAGCCTCATGTCTTCCCCATTTGAGGAGCACTCGAGCAAGGCCTTCGTGTTGATCAACCTATTGACTAAAAGATACCCCCCCTCATCGTTGAACAAGAGGTTGTTATTCACATCCACGCACTTCGTGGGGGAGAAACTCTTGACATAAGCCGACAACTTCTCGTACAAAAGCTGGTCTTGAGCGTCTAGGTCCTCAGGTTTCACAGCATAATATTCAGGCCTTTGCTCATAGTGATTCCACTGCCATTCGAGCGAAAATCTGGCCATGAGTCGGGTAACTGGTTGCCCATCCTCCACTTCTTCCACACGAGTATACAAGGAATCTACGACCGCGTCTATCATGGGCTTCACGATGAAGTACCTCTCATTGAAATTTCGGACGAACTCCAGATAAGGCCGTAAGAGCTTCCCGAACTGCTTGAACGATACCCACGCTTGCCCCCTTCTGACAGATTATCTTTGGAGGTGAAAGATGTGAAAAAAAGGGGCAGCGTGGCGCCTATCCTCAAGTACTGGAAGACGAGCTCAAACGCTCGCATAAACGCCAACGCGTTCGGATGAAGTTGAGAAGGCGCCAATTGAAGCATTTGGAAAACTCCAACTTGAAAATCATTGAAGGGCAAGCGCATCCCCGCCTCTTTAAAAGCAAACTCATACACGGGGAACCGTTTGCCCGGGTACGTCGAGCATATTCTTCGGTCGCGATGGGGGATTTAGAGCATCCAATTGGCGGGGGCCCCTTCTGCGCGTTCCTCTGGGAAATTGAATACATCCGCCGCGTCTTGGGAAAAGCACAATCGTTTATCCCGGGGCTCAAGAGAAACCCAAGCCAAAGGGTCCTTGTCAGTGTGGGGCTCGTTTTCATAATTAGCGGCCGGAATGTCATCCCCGACTGAGTGTGCCATTATACCTGAAAAGAAGGGGAAAATAGTGAATTCGACATTATCAAATCCACCCTTCCACCACAGATCAAGTGAAAGGGCGATGAACTCGACCCAAGCCCTCGACTACACGCTAAAGCGGACTTACGTTGGGAGGTCATGTTGTCGGGGGGATGATCACTCATCGAGCGAGAAGCCCGAGATAATCCCTATATCCAGGGAAACCATCCCCTGTGTTAGGGACATTGTTCGGGGAGGCCGCCCCGACACTATAGCTAATGAAGGTTCATAGTGTCTGACACATTCATGAGTGCTCGACGCGGAATCTATGAACTCCAATGAACATTCATGAGTATTCATCATAAAACTCATAAATGTTCATCCAATCAAGGCATAATTTAGACATTGAATCCAGAAACGCTTAAGAAACATGGTGTTAAGAGGTTGTAACTTACTTGGATGAAGAACTTAAAGAGAATCTGAGAAGTTGAGAGGATTGCTTAGCACAAGAGCAAGGAAATCTGGGAAGTTGAGAGGATCGCTTCACACCACGAGCAAGAAAAGTTGAAAGGAAACTTGAGAAGATGACAAATGAGACCCAGGGGCCCCCTTTTATAGGTGACCTGTTGTTGTACCCGAATTTTCCCCCTAAGATCCCCCCATCATACCATGTTGATTCCATCACAACAAGATCACATTAGGATTCTTTGTTCCCCTCCCTATCTTTAGCTTTTCTCTTTGAGGAATCACCAAACACCTTGACTTGTGTTCTTTTGTGATCATGAATATTTTTGTCTTGATTTCTTCTTTTAATTAATAAAATGCAATGTTGGTTTGTCTTGCTTGTTACCTATGTAGGTAAAGGCAATGGGATTTAGCAAGTTGCTCCATGGGTTCATGAGTTTATTTCCATGCCCTAGTCAATAAATATTGAGAAGTTCAAACCTCACCATTGGATTTGTTTTGGAAGAAATGGCACGGCAAGGTTATTTTGGTTCACTACATTCCAAGATATCAAGATTGATCTAAAAGTACAAGGGGTTGATTGAAGAAGTTGTCATGCTTGGACAAGGCCTTGTTCCCATTGATCACAAGTGAATATTTCTCTAAATTCTCAAGATATGGAAGTGGTTTTGGTGGCTATGAATTATCATTTTTATCCTCAACAACTTCTATTTATAAAGCATTTGTGTTGGTACAAGAAGTTTGTTCAAAATTGTCAAGGTTCCTCAAAACATTTTCTTGATCTAGGAACTAGGATTTTGAACTTCAAAGAAGTATATCTTGATCATATTTTGGTATTTTTGAGTTATTCCAAAGACATCCTTCTCTTAAAAGGTTTATTAACAAATCACTTCAAAAGTTTCAAAGAAATTTTGTGGGGAAGAAACTTGATGATGAAGAAATATTACAAGTCCTCTAGATGGACCCTCAAATTCCTTTATGTAACTTCAAATGACCATAACTTGGCCAATTTTTATCACCTTGAACCCATTATTTTTCCATACTGATCTTGAGGAGGTGAACTTTATACCTTATTTTATGTGCAAAGTGAGAAAATGGATGGAAGATGCCCTAAGGATACAAAATATTATAGGTCATTTCATGATTGTTTGCCAGCTTCAACAATTCATAACTCTATCAGTTTTTGGAGATTTTGAATGGTTCAACTTTCAAAATGCCATTCAAGAGGTATATTTCATGCCATCTTTTTTGTTCAAGAGCAAATTTCAAGTGGAAGGCCTTGTTTGGATGAAAAATATTATAGGTCACTTTTGAAGAAAACTTTGAAATATTTCTTAGTATGGAAAGTCAACTTTTTTTTCCAACTTTGACTCCATGTAACTTTCAACTCAAGCATCCATTTGATTCCATTCTTTTTCCATTTCCAATTTTGTAACCTCATCTTTCTAAAGCATCAAGAATCATGCCCTAAGACCCCTTGAGCTGAGAATGCCATTGATTTGAGCTTGGTAACTTGGAATTGATGTTTCTTCAAAAGTCAGAATTTGAAATCATTGGTTTAGCTTCTAAACACTTTTTTTCTATGCGTTTTTGCTTCTAAACATGTTTAGTGAACCTCCATAAGTGATTAGAATAGCAAAACACGCATTTTGGATGAGTTTTGATCAAAGTAGAGGTCACAATTTTCTTGTTTGCAACTTCACACGATTTCCCTCTAAACTTCATCATTTCACACGCTTGAACATTCCATTTGATTCCCTATAAATAGAGGGTCATTCCCCATTCATTTCCTCAAGCTTGGATAGCCAGAATCACCCTGCCAATCTTGTTCCATAACTCAAAATTCTTCTACTTCGAAATCTGCTTTCAAGCCTTTTTCAATCCATTTTTTCCATCAATTCACCTTCCTTGATCTTCCATGAAGCTAACCATATAATTACATTCAAGAATCGTGTCCTAGATTGCTCCATAGAAATCCAGTTTCAGAGCTCTGCAACTCAACTTCAATAGGTAGACTCCTTCATCAATTCTTCAAAACTTTGATATCATTGTGATGCTCTCATTGCCCTGGTTCTAGTCGCAACACTTATTTTCATCTGGAAACTTGTTTTGACCATGAAATTTCAAATCCCTTTTCAAAACTTTCCTTCCAAATTGCTTGAGTTATAGTTTATATAAATTTGTCGCGAATGTGTGGTTGTCTTCGTCTTGAAGAGATGAAGCGAATATCATAGGTCTGAGCTTCTGATTTTACAATTTGAGAGACCTATAATTTAAGTTGGCTGGAGGTTGAAGATGACCAACGTGTCATCTTCCAACCAATGATGGCACGCCACTTGTTTTTTTGAAATCTGATTTAATTAATGATTCAATGCATTATCCACTAAAGTCCATAACATGCACATTGCCAGGTCCACTTGATCTATTTACTAACGCGTTTTGACATTGATCAGATGGCCCATATTTTTTTTGGTTTTTATTTTCTTTTCTGATTTTTATATTTAATTGTTTTAAATTTCAAAAAATCATAGAAAATTCATTTTTAGTCCAAAAAAATCTGAAAAAATTATGAAAAATATTTTTGATTTTTCTCTTTCTGATTTTTATTTTTCACAATTTTATTTTGTGTTTTGGTATTATTTTTTAATAAATTTTCACTTTATTTGATTTGTTTTAAATGTTTAAAAATACTTTTATGTATTTTTAAATTCTGAAAAAAATCTGGAATGACCCAATGATATTGTGACAAATATTGATGACCTCACTTATTTTTTATTTCTGACTTTGGTATTTTTTTAATCATTTTTGGTTTATTTTACTCATTTCTTTTAATTTTAAAAATAGTTTCTGACTTTAAAAAATTACCAAAAAATTTATAAAAATATTCGAGTCAATCTCTGATTTTCTATGGTCTTACTTTTTGTTTCTTGATTAATTTGAATATAGTTGATATTTTTATCCCTTATTTCTATTTTAAATATTTCTAAAACCTTTTTTTAATGTATATATTAAATACAATATTATTTTGTGATTATTTTCTGGCTGATCTTGGGTTGAATTTTTTATCATGAACTTTATTAACATCATTGGATCCATGGTATTGAGTCTAACACCACAAAAAATGGATGAATGATTTTAATAATAGTTTAATTTAAATTTAATTCAAATGTGGTTTGTATGGTCTCTCCCCCCTCTTCATCTTGTCTCTTTCTCATTGCACTAAATGTTATTAGAGCGTGATCTCTATATCATGTCTCAAAACAAATAGTGCATAGATTGCTATTGACCGACCTCAAAATAGGTGCGACTTCTACATAAGTCCACTTACGATTGCTTAACATAGCGCTAAATTTTGTCCCGATTTGAATAAATGATCATTCGTGACCCAAACCTATGTTTGTAAGCCCAAGTATGTTAATTTGATCTCTTTGATCCAATAACCTTGAGATTCATTGTGTGGAGGCTTTGGTTCTACCAATCCTCTAATGGATCTACAACACTTTTGGTCAATGCATATCACTTAAACATCGTTGATCATTAAATGGTATTTTTGAGGATTCCAAATAGATGATATACTTGACAAAAAGCAAATGCAACTTGTTGTGTGGAGGCTTTGGTTCTACCAATCCTCTAATGAGTTCCAAATGCAAGTTTCAATATGGCCATCCAACTAACCACTAATTATTAAATTGTTTTTATTTTATGCCCTTTTATTTTTTATGCTTTATGTACCATTTACTTTAAGCATTACATTTCATGTCATTTTTATTTTTTTTTGCTCACTTGAGACTTTTATTTTCTCTTCTAAGATACCTAATAATCAATATGAACCATAAAAAACTTTAATGATATTTGGACTGTTTGGTTACTATCCTTGGAATTATGGAGTATTGGACTTCTTGGACTTAGAATCAGAGACCTTGGCCTATGTTGGAGACCTTATGACCTTAATTAATATTTTGTTTGAAGTTCTTGAGTTTTACCTCAAGATATTGGGTTGTTTGTTTGTTTTGTGTGCAGGTTATTGTGATTACATACTTTGTTTGTAGTATGGAATTCACCCGTATACAGCCGTTACTCTGCCCAATTTTTCATGAAGACTTAATACACTTGAAGTTTGGTTCTCTCAAGAGGTCTAGTATCTTTGCTTGCTTGATTTCAATCCAAAGAATGAGAATTCTATCTTGACTCATAATGTCAAGTATTGGCTTCTTGTTGGCTAAATGGTTCCTATCCCTAGCTTTTATCTTATGCTTTAGGATAATCTCTTCTTCTCCTCCCATCTTCTTTAATTTCAAAAATCTTCTCTCTCCTTTTGAAAATTATTCTTGTTTTTAAACTTGAACCACTTTCATAATAAACTTGAACTTAGGTCCATGTATTTTCAAAACCTTTTCATAAATAAACTTCAATCAACTTAATAATACCTTGACATTTTTTTTGTGGGAAGACTAAAAGTCAATCAATCTCATTTAAATCCATTTTTTCCACTTTGGCTTTTACTTTAAACTTTTCTCAAAAGATTAGACTCTTGTCAATCCTTGTAGTGATGCAAACAACCATACTTCTACAATATGTAGTGAAGTGAGATATTTTCCACTTGGGTGTTGAGTGAGGCATTGTTGATTTTAAAATCCAAGCCATATCCTCCACTTTGAGATGATACAAATTTTTCTTCCTCATAAATGTGGGTAGTAAGTATGTTTTCCACACGGACAATGACAATGATGTCTTATCTCATAAAAATTAACCATCACACTTATGTTTTAAAATTTTTAAAGAGGAACTACATGTACCCTGATCCCCTATTGCACGGAAGGTGGTATGTAGGCACTAAAGATACGCAACCGCGACGAGTGCAAAAATCATAAAAAAAACTTCTTTTCTCACCTCCACCATCTATTTTTATACAATATTTTTTTATATAGCCAAAATATATAAATTTTACAAAGAGATTCTTGCAGAGTACTGTAGATGTTTAGGGTGGTAATACCTTCCCTTTACATAACCAACCCCCTTACCTTGAATATTTCCCCCTCTTTTTTGGGTTATTCACTCTTTTCTCATTCCTTTGGAAACAATAAAGCGCAGTGGCGATTTTTATTTTTGATTTGTATAAGTCTAGTCAATCCAATGACTTAGTCTTAAACATTTCTACCGCTACACCCACGCCCCAAGGGGTCCCTCATGAAAGGTCATCATTTCATTGGGCCTTTTGGCTTTTCCCTTAAAGGGGTGGCACCCCAAAGCATTATCCACGTAGCTCAACTGTCAACCACGCGTCCCTTCTGGATTGATGAGCATATGCCTGACTCCTACGCGTCATCCCCAGACACACATGAGACAAATACCCACGTGAAGGAATGCTCGACATTTCAGAGCGTATAGGGGCATATCCATTCGACCACCTCGGGGACGAAGTAATGCTCGACAGACCGACAAATCCCTCAAGACGGGCGTGTCAAAGGGAATCTCACGGAGGCTTCCCATCACTAATACGGTCCTCTCGAGCAAGCGATTGACCCCTTCGGTCTCGCTGCCCGCTCATCCATAATATCCCCCGACGCACTCGAGCTTGTCCCCCTACACGGGCAACAACTCGTTCCTTTCGGGGGACTTTGGCCGTATACCTCGATCAAGTCTCCGGTATCGAGAGCTGAACTCAAGTCACTGCCCTTTTTCTCAAGGGTAATAACTCGGGGGGCTCCTGATATTGATTGAGCCTACACTTTCCCTTCAAATGGGAAGCCCAAAGACAACCCAAGTTAGGGACCGTTAGGAAACTCCCCACCCGACCATTGGAGGACGTGACCCACGATCCCACGACAACCATCTTAAACTACCCTCCGAAAATCACGGGTCCAACACTGTTCTCGCGGAGCAGTTGACCAGGGGGAGTCCACTTGCTGGACTCCATACACACGTAAGCCCTGGCAGTTCCTGTTATTAGGCCTCAACATGGCACAATAGTGGTAACCTTGTCCCAGCTCCGAGGGATATAAATACCCTCTCTCCTAAGAGGGTCAGGTATTCAATTCATGTCTCTGAACTCATACTTGCTTGCTCATTCCGCAACTTACTTTACCATCAGAGTGTCTTGCAGGTACCCCCCATCTCATCCAACTTCTGCCCGAGCTAGCTGTGACGGTCTATTTTTGATCTGGTAAGATCAGTTACCCTATACGAATGCACCCCAATCACCTCCCACTCAAGAATTAGAGGATCCATTCCGTCATATAATCAACATTCAACTCCACTCCCTCCAAACCTAACCTCAAAGCATAATTCAACCCTTCCAAAACGCCCCATAATTCAGCAACAAATCCATTAACCATTCCAATCTCTTATAACTCCTCCGCACCTAACTATATTATTATCTTTACACACTCTATTCATATTTAATTTAAATTTTTTGCTTTATTGGAGGCTTCCAACCTATCCACACAAGTGATTTAGTTCTTTCCATTATATTATTATTAGCCCATTTAACAATATAATAATCATAAGAAACCTACATAACATGCTGCCATGGACTATACGGTCTTCAAAAAGTATCCTCATGAACTTCTCCATTTCATCACATCCACAATCGATGGCAAACATTTGTTGGAATTAATTTATATTTTAGTAATATCTTATTGATTATGTTTATTAGAGGGTATTTTAGTATTTTATTATACCTTAATATTATGTATAAATAGCCTAGTAGTAGGTAGGTCTATGTAATTCATTATTCCTTATTCCTTATTTTGTAGCCGTCATTCAATATATTCCTTTTGTCTTTCATCTCTCCTTTGTGCACCAACAATTGGTATCAGAGTTCCGATTCGAAATCCACGAGTGAACAGTGAGGTATTATGTGATTGAGAATCATTTTTTCTGATTCTGTGGGTTTTGGGAAACACTGTGTTTTTAGTGAATTTTTTTGCGTGAATTACACAAAGGTTGAATATGAACGAAAAGACTGATATCAACTCCAAGCTTCCAGTGTTTGATGGTAAAAACTATGCGTGTGTTGTTTGGATCTCAAGATGTGTTAGATCTTGTCACTGATGGCTATGATCTGTTAGCAGCATATGCGACATAGACACAAGGAAGAAAGATCATAAGGCATTGTTTTACATCCATCAATGTGTGGATGCGAATGTGTTTGAGAAGATTGCTGCCTCTGAAACAACAAAGGTTGCGTGGGACACACTGGTAAGATATTATAGTGGTGACGCATCAGTGAGGAGAAGCTGTTGCCATTGCATGTTATGTGCTCAACAGATGTCCAACGAAGAAGCTGAAGGAAATAGTTCCTATTTAGAAGTGGACTGGAGATAAGCAAAGTGTTAGTCATATGAAGGTGTTTGGTTATGTATGTTACAAACATGTCCCAGAATCCAGAAGACAGAAGCTGGATGATAGAAGTAAAATAATGTTACTGGTGGGGTACCACAATACAAGTTCGTACAAACTTTATTGTCTAGAAACTAACAAAGTTGAGTTCAACAAAGACATCATTGTAAAAGAATCCAAAGTTTGGAATTGGGAAAGGTCTTGTCCTGACTCTGATGAGAGAACTCCTGAAGAAAATCCAGAAACACATGTTTCTGAAGTTGGTAAAGACTTTGAATCTAAAGAAGATTCAGAAAGTGTAGATGATTCTGACTCTGACTCCGATGGTGATTCAGACTCTGGGAATTTTCCAAACTCTGAAGACAGTCAAGGTTTTGGATAAAGTCCAATTTCTGAAGCAAGAGCTTCTGAAGGGGAAAGTTTTGGTGTCCGAGGTTCTGAAGTTTAAATTCAGAAGCAACAAAGAGTCAAAAGCATCTAAAGAAGATTTGCAGAGTTTGACATATTACAAGATACCGAAGTAGACTCTGAAGGAGAAGTTATTCAGTGTGCAATGTTAGTAGAATCTGAACCCGTGAGTACGAAAGAGGCTCTTAAGCAACAAGTCTGGTTGCAGGCCATGAAAGAAGAACTTGATGCTGTAGAGAGAAACAAGACTTGGAAGCTGACATAACTTCCAAAAGGCAAGAAAGCCATCAGCGTCAGATGGACTTTCAAGCAGAAGTTAAAATCAGATGGATCAATTGGAAAATACAAACCAAACTTAGTAGCAAGAGGCTTTTTACAGAAGCCTGGGCTGGATTACTCTGAAGTGTTTGCACCTGTAGCAAGACATGAAACAATCAAACTAGTGATTATAATAGCTGCTAACAGGAATTGGCCTCTAATGCATTTAGATGTAAAATATACATTTCTGAATGGTCCATTACAAGAAGAGACATACTTGTTACAATCTCTTGGATTTGAGAAAAAGAATCAGGAAGGGATGATGTTCAAATTACACAAAGCCTTGTATGGATTGAAGCAAGTGCCCAGATCCTGGATTCTGAAGATTGATTCATTTTTCAAGGGACAAGGGTTTCAGAAGTGTGAGATGTAGTATGGTGTTTATGTTCAACACAGTTCATAAGGTAATATGATTCTGGTATGTTTGTATGTTGATGACATATTGCTCACAGGAAGTTCTGAACAAGAGATATCTGAGTTCAAGAAGGTTCTGATGAATGAGTTTGAGATGACAGATCTTGGGAAAATGAGTTTCTTTCTAGGGATAAAGTTTATGTACTCTGAGAAAGGAATCATTTTTCATAAGATGAAGTATGAACTTGAGCTTCTGAAGATATTTGAGCTAGAGAATTGCAAAGTTGCTATCACACCTGCTGATACGAATCAGAAGTTGGACTATGATTCTAATGAAGATGATGTGGGTGCTACAACCTTCAAACAAATGGTTGATTCTCTGAGGTATTTGTGTAATACCAGACCTGAATTTTCTATGCAGTTGGAATGGTTAGCAAATTTATGAGTAAACCAAAGTGGTCTCATTACCAAGCTGCTGTCAGGATTCTGAGGTATGTGAAGGGAACTCTGAAGTATGAAGTGTTATTTCCTTCTGGAAGGAAGATCGAATCAGAACTTCTGAGTTATTCAGAAGGTATGGGAAATGTCAGAATTATTCTAAACAATGGGAAAACAACAGTGATCCAGAATGTATGGTATATACCTGGCATGAAAAGCAATCTGATGAATGTGGGACAACTGATGAAGAAAGGTTTTTCGGTTACCATGAAGGACAATCTTCTGAAGCTGTATGAATATAATCAGATGCTGATAATGGAGTCAGAACAAGGAAGAAACAGAACATTCAAGGTGAATGTTAGAACTACAGACTCTGAATGTCTTAGTGCAATAAGTGTTGTCAAGGAGAGTGAGCTGTGGCACGAAAGATTTGGTCATCTGAATTTCAGAAGCTTAGAGCATCTGAAATCAAAGAAGCTGGTATATGGAATTCCTACAATCAAGAGGCCTGAGAAGTTATGCAAAGTGTGCATGGAAGAGAAACAACCAAGATTACCATTTGCATCAGAAGTAGTTCCAAGAGCAAAGTATCCCTTGAGAGTAGTGCATTCTGATGTGTGCGGTCCATTTCCAGTAGGATCAATTGGAGGGAATAAATACTTTATGTCATTTGCTGATGAATTCACCAGAATGACATGGGTATCTCTCATAAAGTTCAAACACGAGGTGTTTTCTGAACTCAAGAAGTCCAGACTAAAAGTTAAGAATCAGAGTGGCCAGACTCTGAAGATTCTTAGAACTGATGGTGGTGGTGAATATAACTCCACAAAATTCAGAAGGTTTTGTGAGGAGAATGGAATTGAGCATGAGGTTATTTCTCCTTATACTCCTCAACACAATGGTCTTACTGAAAGAAGAAATCGTACTTTGCTTGATATGGTGAGAAGCATGCTGAAAGAGAAGAAGCTTCCTCATACTTTGTGGGGAGAAGTTGTTGCCACTGCATGTTATATGCTCAACAGATGTCCAACGAAGAAGATGAAGGAAATAGTTCCTATTCAGAAGTGGACTGGAGATAAGCAAAGTGTTAGTAATCTGAAGGTGTTTGGTTCTGTATGTTACAAACATGTCTCAGAAGCCAGAAGACAGAAGCTGGATGATAGAAGTAAAGTAATGTTACTAGTGGGGTACCACAATACATGTTCGTACAAACTTTATTGTTTAGAAACTAACAAAGTTGAGTTCAACAAAGACGTCATTGTAAAAGAATCAGAAGTTTGGAATTGGGAAAGGTCTCGTCCTGACTCTGATGAGATAACTCCTGAAGAAAAGTCAAAAACACATGTTTCTGAAGTTGGCAAAGACTTTGAATCTGAAGAAGATTCAGAAAGTGTAGATGATTCTGACTCTGACTTCGATGGTGATTCAGACTCTTGGAATTTTCCAGACTCTGAAGACAGTCAAGGTTCTGGAGAAAGTCTAATTTCTGAAGCAAGAGCTTCTGAAGGGGAAAGTTTTGGTGTCTGAGGTTCTGAAGTTCAAATTCAGAGGCAACAAAGAGTCAAAAGCATCCCAAGAAGATTTACAGAGTTTGACATGTTACAAGACACTGAAGTAGACTCCGAAGGAGAAGTTGTTCAGTGTGCAATGTTAGTAGACTCTGAATCCGTGAGTATGAAAGAGGATCTTAAGCAGCAAGTCTGGTTGCAGGCCATGAAAGAAGAACTTGATGCTATAGAGAGAAACGAGACTTGGAAGCTGACAGAACTTCCAAAAGGTAAGAAAGTCAGATGGGTTTTCAAGCAGAAGCTAAAATCAGATGGATCAATTGGAAAACACAAAGCAAGATTAGTAGCAAGAGGCTTTCTACAGAAGCCTGGGCTGGATTACTCTGAAGTGTTTGCACCTGCAGAGAGACATAAAACAATCAGACTAGTGATTGCAATATCTGCTAACGTGAATTGGCTTCTAATGCATTTAGATGTAAAATATGCATTTCTGATGGTCCATTACAAGAAGAGGTATACATGTCACAACCTCCTAAGTTTGAGAAAAAGAATCAGGAAGAGATGATGTTCAAATTACACAAAGCCTTGTGTGGATTGAAGTAAGTGGCCAGAGCCTGGAATCTGAAGATTGATTCATTTTTCAAGGGATAAGGGTTTCAGAAGTGTGAGATGGAGTATGGTGTTTATGTTCAGCATACTTCAAAAGGTAATATGATTCTGGTATGTCTGTATGTTGATGACATATTGCTCACAAGAAGTTATGAACAAGAGATAGCTTAGTTCAAGAAGGTTATGATGAATGAGTTTGAGATGACAAATCTTGGGAAAATGAGTTTTTTTCTAGGGATGGAGTTTATGTACTATGAGAAAGGAATCATTTTACATCAGATGAAGTATGAACTTGAGCTTCTGAAGAGATTTGAGCTAGAGAGTTGCAAAGTTGCTATCACACCCGCTGATACAAATCAAAAGTTTGACTATGATTCTGATGGAGAGGATGTGGATGCTACAACTTTCAAACAGATGGTTGGTTCTCTGAGGTATTTGTGTAATACCAGACCTGATATTTACTATGCAGTTGGAATGGTTAGCAGATTTATGACTAAACCAAAATGGTCTCATTACCAAGCTGCTATCAGGATTCTGAGGTATGTGAAGGGAACTCTGAAGTATGGAGTGTTATTTCCTTCTGAAAGGAAGATCGAATCAGAACTTCTGAGTTATTCAAACTCTGATTGGTGTGGAGACAGAGTTGACAGAAGAAGTACTTCTGAGTACTTATTCAAATTTCTGGGAGGTTCTATTTCTTGGTGTTCCAAGAAGCAACCTGTTGTTACGCTGTCAACCTGTGAAGCTGAATATATTGCAGGAGCTCTGACTGCATAACAAGCTGTGTGGATTCTGAACTTGCTGCAAGATATGAAGATTGAGACAGACAAACCTCTAAAGCTGATGATTGATAACAAGTCTGTAATCAATCTTGCCAAGAACCCAGTGCTGCATGGGAGAAGCAAGCATATTGAGACCAAATATCACTTTCTGAGGAATCAGGTTCATAGTGAAATATTAGAAGTTGTGCACTGTAGCAACCGAAAACAGCTGACAAACGTTCTAACAAAGACTATCAAGACTGATCAATTTCTTCGTTTGAGGGATGAAATTGGTGTTGTCAGTTTTGTGGAAACATAAATTAAGGGATAGTGTTTGAATTAATTTATATTTTAGGAATATCTTATTGATTAAATTTGTTAGAGGGTATTTTAATATTTTATTATACCGTATAATTTATTATTCTTTATTTTGTAGCCGTCATTCAATATATTCCTTTTATCTTTCATCTCTCCTTTGTGCACCAACAACATTCACCTATAAATCTTTTGACTTCACACCATTGGTCCCATTCCACTTATATTTTAAATTTGATTTAATCTAGTACTCCAAATCTCCGTGAAAGAAAATACTTCTAGAGGAAATTAGCACTACATTAACCCATATTTACGTGGCAATAGGGAATTCCCTAAAAGCATGCAAAGTAGTCTCTACAAAATTTCCACAAAAATGACACATAGCATAGCATGTGCCATACCAATCATACTCTTTTTGTAGTTTGAAAGGAAGATCTACAAAATGTTTTACTCTCTTAAGGACACAAAGATTCCAAATATTACTCTACATTACCTCATTTTCGTTCTCCTCCCAGCTACACAAAACCTTGTACATGTTATACATTGTGAACCCTTCCTTTCCCATTCCCGTGGCATTGTATGTCTCTTTCTCAGCAGTCTCATTTGACGGCAGACAAGCAACCACTTTTTGGATCCGTACATACAAAATCCACTTCTTGAGCAAAAGCCAATTCCAATCACCATTATACTTGTTTCACATCACATTACACCATAGCTCGTCTGCACCATTATGTATCTTCCAACTCAGATTAAGAATGCAGGATTTATTCATGATATCCAACCTTCTCAAACCAAACCCTCCCAACTTCTTGGGTTTAGTTACAATTCCCTACTTCACAGCATGATATTTTCTCTTATATATAAAGTTAATTTTTAGTCTATAGATCTCGTATATGCATGATTTAGGAACCATGTTAGGCACCATCAGTTAGGTATGAATAACCTCTATAACACTATAATAAAAGGCCATCCGAAAACATCAAACGCAATACGGTTGGACCATTCTCCCCATACTGAAAGTGTTCCATATCCCCTTATCAACAACTTGTAAAATAAGGTGCAACAACTTGTCCATACACAACACAAACAAACATAGAGAGATAGGATTCCCTTGCCGAATACCCTGTTATGGACGGAAATACTCACTCTTAGCAGCATTCAAATTAACATTTGTTTCCACAGTACTAAGAACATACATAATTATTAAGAAATAAGTGTGAGTTGTGTAAGTTCGACAATGTTAAGAAAAATGGAGGTCGAGCACTATATAAATAAGATGATTCATACATTAATTTTCTTAAGATTTTGGATAAATATGTGGTGTCTTTCATTTGTGTGTTGCTCTTGATTCAATGTAGATGCTCTTCATGATGACCCAACAGTGGTATCAAAGTCGATGGTACAAGTAAGAAACTGATTTCTTGTAATAAAAGTTTTTTTGACATGGTGGTGGTCAGGCTGGTGTCTTGTTGAAGTGCTCAAGATGTCAACAATGATACAAGTATATTGGACAAAAGATATTCAGCTCGAGGGAGAGCATAGTAGATTGATTCACTTGAGAGGGAGATTATTGATAAACAAATGTGAATTGTGTAAGTCCCGTATTGTTTAGAAAAATGAAGGTGAGTTACTTTATAAGTAAGAGAATTCATACATGCATTATCTTAAGATTTTGAATAAATATGTGACATCTCTCTTAAACAAAACCATTTTAATTGCAAAATACCCTTTCTTGTTTGTCATCTTATCCATTTTAGAGAGGAAACTATTTCAATTTTAAAGAGTTTATTCTTTTTAACATTTTATCTAAGGGATTAATTGGAATACAATATTAGTGTAAAACTAATTTACACTACCATCTAATTAAAATGAATTATTTTGACACATGAGAAGATAAAAAAAACATGGAAGTAGTTATTAAAATTGTTTAATTATAATTTTTTATTTATTTTTAATTTCATAATCATGTATCAAAATAATTCATTTTAATTGAATGACAGTATAAAATAATTTTACACTGACAATATGTTTTAATTAATTTCTTTATTTAATTGATTCAATTAATTAATTAATAATAAATCAAGTAGATGGTGTTCTAGTGATTATATGAAAGCTTAAACAATCTTAACATCATTGATTTTTATGCATTGTTAGATTATTTCAATAAAAAAATTATAACTTTTTGAAATTGTTTTCTTTAGATAATAATTTAATTTTATATTAAATTAGGATGACAAAAAACCGTGCCGTGAGTATTTGTGAGTAAACTTCGTTACAGACCCAGATTTGATAGTTTATTGAATATATAAAACTAACGAATATTCAAATACAAATATAATGATACTCTTATTCATGGTTACTCATATTGGTTAATAATTATCAAATTTATTTAAATATTATTTTATTAATTCTAAAATATTATTATTATTATTATTATTATTATTATTATTATTTTTTAAATAGTAATATTCATAGATATTTCTAAATATCAACAAATATTTCAAAATTCTTATATACGAAGATTTACATGTGTATGAGACAGATACAAATATCATATTTATTAAATGGGGTGAATAGCGGAACACTAATATTCAAGTTCATGAGTATCATTATCATCTCTATTAAAACAATCAAAATATTTTACTTAATTATTCAAGTAAAATTAAAAAATAAATGTGATTAATGTTGTATTAAAAATGGAAAAATATTAGCAATCGATTTAAATTATATATATATATATATATATATATATATATATATATATATATATATATATATATATATATATATATATATATATATATATATATATATATATATATATATATATATATATATATATATATATATATATATATATATATATATATATATATATATATATATATATATATATATATATATATATATATATATATATATATATATATATATATATATATATATATATATATATTATGTTATGGACTGAGCCGACACTTGTCCCACCTTTGGGGAGGCTCAATCTAGTGCCTTTATCTAAGGTCCAAAAATATGCAGTCCAATTTAAGAATCATTGGGCATTTCTCCATGTGTCTGCTAGAAGGACGTAGCCCACGTGTCCATATCATCATCATCCTGTCCTCCAGAAATAACGAGTCCAGCTCCTGCTTTCTCGGGGCAGTTGACCAGAGAGGAGGCCACGTGTTGGACTCCATACACACCTAAACTTTTGCAGTCTTCGTTGTTGGGCCTCATCGTGGCCCACCATTGAAGACTTTGGGCCAACGCTGAGGGCTATAAATACCCTCTCATTTGAGAGAGTCAGGTATTCATAATCACTAACTCATTCTCATACTTGCTAGCACTCGTTCTAAAACTTACTTTGGCATCAGAGTATCTTGCAGGTACCCCCTCACTTCACATTCAACCGCTGCTCGACTTAAAGCTTGATGGCTTTGATAATCTCTTCTGGTCAGATACGATCAGTGGCGCCGTCTGTGGGAAACAACTTCTCAGTCTTCTTCTCAAGACCAAAGCAACTTTTATTAAACTGTACGATTGTCATGGCTGACCAAGCTGTCAATGATAACCGAAATGCTCACCTCACTGACCCCAACAACAATAACGTCGGCGACAACAGTGTCGGCAACAACACCGACAACGACATCAACATGCCCGGTCCCGAGCGAAACTACAGAGACAAATTAGCCGCGTCTATCATCTCGCTCGTAACCGCACGAGGACGACTATCGTCCTCCCCAGAACTAGGAACCAAATGTATTCCAGGATGTCCCCGTTCCAGCTAGTGCAGACGCCACGACCAGAGCTCTGTTCATGGCCATCAACCAAACCAACTACCTGATCTTCTCACAGGGTGAGTGTGATCGGTGGATCTGGAACTGACCGTTTAACGCTGGTTCGCGAAATGTCGCGGAAGCAAGAGTCGCCACCGTCTTTTATTTTCTCCAAATGGAAAGGACAAAAGCACAGAAAAATTCCTTATAGAGATTGCTCTCGGTTCGGGAGGTAGGTTATAGAAAGGGAAGGTGTTAGCACCCTTTCTATCCATGGTTATCCATGGGCTCTTAGATACTTGCTCATTGTGTTTTCAAAAATGTTTGTTTGCTTTTCAATTGTGGGTTTTAAAAAAGTTTCTTTGAAAATTCCAGTTCGACTCTTGTATCGGTCCTCAAGAGTGTTTGAAAAATTGCTTTCGAAAGCTTTTTGAAAAGGTGTCGGTGTGAAAAGTATTTTTGAATGAATTTGTTTTGAATTTAGAGCAAGTATTTAGAGTCGTCTACCTACCCTAAGGAATTCGTCTGTGTAAATGTCCTTTAAAGTAGTGCCATCCCACCATTGAGAGGTAGGTAGCACCACCGTTGGAGGTGTTCGGGTTACTTCAAAGGTTCGGGGCATGGTGATCACTAGAGCAATGGGAAGACACCTTAGAAGCTACCCTCATGCCAGGTTCCCGGATCATGAGGACTTACTAAAACATCCTCTACTCGACGATCACCTTTCGAGGCAAGGCAACAGTGAGGCGTACCCTAGGGGTGGTGTGTGATTTGTGTGTCATGTTCAGTTATTTTGTCTTATTCATGTCAAGGTGATCTATGCGTTTGTTTTTATTTAGACATTCATTCTTGCATGCAATTATTAACAGTTAAAAAAGTTGCGGAAATTAAAGTTCCTAAACTATTACAAAGGCGCGGGTCCACATCGCCAAATTAAAATCCAGGACCCGATTTGACAAAAAAATAAAGAACTAAAGTGCGAGAAATATAAAATGTCCGAGTTACATGGCTTTGGGAGAATTACATTAATATTTACAAGAAGGAATAAATAAAATGCGCGAATTAGAATTAAAATTGGAAACGAGGGCGTTGGACCCTTTTTAATGAAATTAAATTAAATGATTAAATTAATTAAAATAAAAAAAGAAATTATTTTGGTATTTTTTGGATTTATGAATTTTTATGAGAAAGATATGAAATTAAAATATTAACCCTAATTCTAAATTTTTTTATTTATTAAGAAAACATGTTAAAATTAAACCTAAGATTAATCTAATTATTTACATGGAATTTAATTTATAAAAATAAATAATATTTAATTATTAGTGAAAAGAAAAGAAAAAGGATAAAAATTGATTAAAAACCCTAATTCTACCAATTTTAAGTTTATTAGAAAAATATTAAGATTTAAACCTAAATTAAGACTAAAATCAATTAATGATGTTTATTTACAAAATATTAAAATAAAATATATTTTTTATTTTTATGACCTTTCTGATTTTTTTGTGTTTTTATATATTATTATGAAAATAATTAATTAAAGAAATTGATTAAAAAAGAAATAGTTGAATCAAATAAAAAAATGGAAAATATATAAAAGAAATTGCAAACCTAGGGGGGTCTGTCCCCAAATGGAGGGTGAAGTCCAGTAATCAGGCCCATTAAGCCTTTGGCCTGTTTGACTTTTGCGCTGGCATGCATGTGTGTTGACTGAGGCACATCCTAGTCTCTGAATCATGGCCCTTGATTGAGTGCAGTGGGACATGTGGCACGTTTGAGTGGGGAGCATATGGTGGAGCCTTAGACCTTGCACTGCATGAGAATACAATTAAAGGAAAAATATAAGGAAAGGGAGGGGGACCTGGGATCGAACCCAGGTCCTGAAGATTACCAACCAAGTGCCTTGCCAGTGGAGCTATGAGCGCGTTTTGTTAATTATATAACCAACAATAAATATAAAATAAAACACGAGTTAGTGCTCTTTTCGCGCGAAAATTTAAACAACCCAACCATTGCTTTACACCTCAGCATCTTCTTCCTCGCTTTGCTTATTTCCTGAAACATGAAAAGGTTAGCGGGGGTTTTGAACCCCCCCAAAACAGGCTTGATTTCAAAATAACGATTAGGCCATATGGCCACATAAATTAGGCGCGAGGGTTCCGTTTAGATCGTCCAGGCATACTGAGTTTGGTCATGGTATTGAGGTGTCTCAATTTTACAGTGGTGAGAAACGCCCAACTTAAAAGCTTGGTAACCCTAGCATCCTTTAATGGTGAATCCTTATATAACACATGAAAACTCAATCAAAGCATACGGTTAGTCTCAGAATCATCCAATTAGTACAAATCCATGAAAAAAATGCAATGAATATGCTTGAATACTAAAACACGATTATGAAAAAAATGTGAAAAAGTTTGAATCCTATTCACCAATTCTGGGCGTTAGGGACGTGGAAAGCGATTCAAAAACGTTTCTTGATGTCTCAGGAAGGTGATGAGATGATTATTTCAACTTGAATCGCCCTGGAAGACAGTTTTCAGTATTGGACTTTTTGCAAAAAACTCAAGTTTGGTTCTTTGTGTATGGCGCAGCTTCGAGCTCTCTTGGCATTAGGGTTGGCTTTGCACTTATGTATGGAAGGATTAGGGTTGAGAAATTGATAAAAAAAATCCATGAATTGAAGGAATCAATATTTGATTTTTATGCCATAATTTTTCAAATCTTTTTCATGCTATTTTGGCTTCAATCATATCCAATCACCATAATTCCTTCTATATCTGATTGTGCACGAAATCTTAAGCCTATTCCATGCACAAAAAGATTTAAAACATTAGGTTTAGTATTTTTCACCTATTTATTTTAATTAAATGAATTATTAATAATTAAAAATCCAAATAAATAAATAAAAATGATAAAAAACTTCCCTTTGGGCCAAATGGTCGTGCACATGCCTTGGATGATGAATTGTGGAAGAAAAAGAGGCCCATTAGCATTTTTAGGTCATTTGAATCAATGTTGACTTTTCAAAATATCCAAAAATTTCCCAACTTCCACAAGGCATATCTTGCTCAATTTTTAAGCTTTGCTCATATTCTTGGACATTTTGGAAAGGTCTTTGAGTCCTCTAACCAATGCCTTTTGTTCCATGTCATTTTGATTTACCAATCTCAAGTTATGTCCTTTGACTTAAAGTCCCTTTTTGTTGACTTTTGAAAATGACCTATAATGTTGAAATTGATAACTTTTTGTGAGAGCATTTCTTGGACTTGGAGTATGAAGAGGAGTTGTAGGAAATGTACTTCTCTTCAAAATGAGCTTTGGATGGAATTTTTCTGATAATCCATGTGAAAGTTATGCCCTGGTCAATTTACAGTTGACTTTTTCAACTGTCCAAATATGGAAACTTTTGCATCTTGATAATTTTTGAGCCAAGCTTTGAGAATCATGATCAAGCATTGATCAAATGATGTTTGTGGCTTCAAAATGATATGTTGACCAAAAATTTGGACTTTTGACTGTCAAATGACCATTTTGCCCCTACAGTTGACTGTAGTGCAATTAGGGTTTTTGACTGTGCAATTTTGTGCTGTAAGTCTTGAAACTTGGTATGAGGATGCTTGACCATGTTTATAGGCATGTGGGACTTGATTGGGCCCTTGGAAACTTCATTTTCTTGGTCAGAACCAAAACCCTAGTTTGGACTGTTAGGAGGCCCTTGAACTGTGCAACCCTTGGGGAGATTTTGAAGCTTTGACTTGGAAAATCTTGAAGAATATGGGAGGGAAAATTTTGGGGTACAACAGTTGCCCCTGTTCAATCTTCTTAGACCTGAGAATGCAGATTGGTTGACGTGCCTTTCGTAATCCGAAGGTGGAAGATGATTGAACACTAGAGTGCCCAGAAATTTGTGCTCACATAGTAGCAGTGTGATGGGGAATGGGCTTACAGATGCCATTTGGGTGTTGATCGCGTAAGAGATTCCTTAGCGAGAACTTGCATACCTGCAAATAAGAAAAATGATTACCTGACCTGTTACGGGAGTTGGTCTTCAAATTCTTTGTGTAGATGTGTCCTGACTAGTTACAGGACCTGAATCTGGAGCTTCAAACGGTGATGAATGAACCAGGGATGGTTACTACCTCAACGGGACGGTGAGAGAACCTTGGGCGATTACTACCTCAACAGGAACGCCGAGAGAATCTTGGGACGATTTCAACCTCAACAGTAATCATTGAGAGAATCTCGGGCGATTACTACCTCCGCAGTAACGGGGAGAGAACCATAGGTAACCTCAACCTCAACAGTAATCATTGAGAGAATCTTGGGCGACTTCAACCTCAACAGTAATCATTGAGAGAATCTTGGGCGACTTCAACCTCAACAGTAATCATTGAGAGAATCTTGGGCGACTTCAACCTCAATAATAATCATTGAGAGAATCTTGGGCGACTTCAACCTCAACATCAATCATTGAGAGAATTTTGGGCGACTTCAACCTCAACAGTAATCATTGAGAGAATCTGGGGATGAGTATCAGAAGGTAGCCATATCCAGGTCACATCTGAACCATCTCTAGAAAGGTGATCTCTGAATAAACAATAGAACAGCTTCCGTGTCCGGAGCATCTCTAAGTTATCTGAGGGGGGTCTGGAATAAGTGTCAGAACGTCGCCATGCCTGGGTCACATCCGAACCATATCTGGAAGGAAATCTGGAAGAAGTATCAGAACGTTGCCATATCTGGTTCACATCTGAACTATATCTAGAAGGAAATCTGGAAGAAGTATCAGAACATCGCCATATCTGGGCCACATCTGAACTATATCTAGGAGGAAATCTGGAAGAAGTATCAGAACATCGCCATATCTGGTTCACATCTGAACTATATCTAGAAGGAGTTGCGATAGTTGATAGTAATCATCTTTGTATTGACCTTTCCTGAAAAGGTAAATCATCAGTTGTATGCAAGATCATGATGCATGAACTGCATGATTTCAAGATGTCCTCAAAATTGATGAGATTCGTGTAGTATGATGCATATGCATGCTATAATGTATGAAGATGTAATGTTCATGAATGTATTTTTGTCTAAGAAAATAAATCCTTGACGGGTGCCGGGAAGTCACTCCTGGGCTGATTTTGGAGAATAGTGCTTTGTCTCCGCTGGGGATGACAGTTGCAAGAATACCGGTAGGAGAAGATGACTCCATTGGGGAATGAACTTGGCGAATGGATTACTCTGCGGGGAGAGAAGTACTCTAATGATCTTGCTGGGAAGCAATACTCTGTGGGGAGAGAGATGCTTTGCTGGAATGTTGATAATAACTTGCTGGGGATACCCTGGTTGTGTTGGAAGTGTTAATAGACTTCGCTGAGGGGTAATAAGACTTCGTCGAGGACGCTGTTTCCGTGGCTTTTGGCTGAGGATAACCCAGTTATATCCCGGTAGGAAAATAACTCTTAGAATAAAGTCGGGAGACGCGTTCGTGCTCTACAAGGGTAAGCTTCCAGAATCTACTGGGGATAAGCTTACTGCTTGGGGAAATGGATTCCAACTTTTCTGGGGAAATCTGGATTGGACTCTCCTGGAGAAGTATTGAACTGTATTAGTTATGTTCTTCAACGGAACCTACCTTGATACCTTGGAGGACCGAACAATCAGATTGTTTAGACAACCCTTTATTTCCCCTGTTTCTGATGTGGGAGAGGAAGATACCTGTGGAGGTGCTTGATGACTGCCGATTTGACCAATCTTCTTATGGTAGGCAAGTGACGAGATGACAGGACATAGTCGTACGCTCTGATCCCTAACTTTTGCCTGGACCTCCCTTTCGGGTTTTCAGTCCACCGGGATACCCATTTTTGCCCAAGCCGCCTTTTCAGGTTTTCGACTTGCCGGGTGTATAGGTTTTTTTTCATTTCATCCCTTCATTTTGCCCGAACCCTTTTGGTTCGTCGGGAAGCCCTTATTTTTGCCTAGGTATGTCAACCTAGCGGGTCTTTGATTACGCGTAGTATTTTTCTTTGACTATGTCCACGCTCTCAGGATGTAGGGAGTTGCCCCTGTTAGCAGTGTTTTGTCATGCCCCAGATAATGGACAATGCTCATGCCATGCCCCTTGATTGGAAGTGCTCTTTCCACTTGAGGTGACTCTTTTGTTGAGAAGACCTTTGTTCATCAGATATTCGTCGTGCGAATTCCTTTGCTGTTCAAACAAGTGATCATATGCAAACAATATTATTTTAAGAATGCAAAAGCCTATGTCTGTCTTGAAGTTTTGAGAATGCATTTTTTTATAACACAAATGAAACCTTTTTGTAAACTGTGATGTCAACTTGTTATTTTACCGCAATCCTTAAGGAGTCAGGATACCTTTCGTAACAGTATGCTTTCGAACTAACCCATGCTTCAGCTAGGACTTTTAAGGGTTATAACGTGGCCTGGTTCATGGTTCAAGAAACAAAGGATAAAGGCTCAAATTATTTGTACCCACCCGCTCTTCGTGATGTTCTCCAAACCTAAACTCAGTTGATCATACGTTAGACCTTGCTTGAGTCTTTGCTTTGATGTTCCAATGATGGTTCAGATATTGATGATTTCTTTTGAATAGGCAGTCATTTTTTGTCGAGGGTTTGTAAGACCTCTTTCTTTTTTTGACTTTGTTATCCCTATTTTTTGCCTGAACTGTTTCCTTTTTTGGAATTACAGTCAGCGGGATGCCCCAGCTTTGTAAGTCTCCTTCATGGGTATTTTGACTTATTGGGCTTCTTTCTTTTTTTATAATGACTGCCTATCCTTGTGATTGTTCGGAATCATCATTGTCTTTCTTTGTTTTGTAAGGACCTCTTTTGGTGCCATTCGTTATGCACTTGGATCAACTGAGAGACTACCCTGCCCCAGGTTATGATTAAGGGTTTTAAATTTCGAAAAGAAAAACTCCTACTTCTTTGGCTCAGAGGGGTTGACGAGGGATTATCTTCCTTATAACTCCAGTGTTTAGGAATTGAAACAATGCCTGTACCTCATCAGCGGGGTCTGTTCAAAAGCATACTGTAAAGATCATGGTATCGTTTTCGTCATCCTCCCTCAAGAGGCTTAGAATTATTAACCGAGAGTTGATCATCACAGAAAAATGAAAAGAATTTTGAATATAATGAAAACAATTGTATTAATTCCCAAAACAGACATATGCGATGCATTGATAGAATAAAAGAGTTTGCTATGACATTAATTGTTTGTATAAGCAAAGAAAAATACAACTCGGAAATTCAAATAAACAGAAGGTCTTCAATGATTGGGCAACGGAGCAGTGATTATGTTCGGAGTCTCAGGCACTTCAAACTGAATCTCTCCGGCGTCGATCATATCTTGAATCTTGTTCTTGAGAGGCCAGCAGTTGTCCGTAGTATGCCCCGGGCTATCAGAATGATATGCCCACCTATCGTTGGGATGATAGTTAGGAGCAGAAGTGTTCGGATTCCGAAGAGGAGCCCTTAAGGTGATCAGCCCTGCTTTCAACATTTGTTGTAGTGCTTGATCCAGCGACATGTTGATCTTGGTGAACTGTCGTTTGGGTTTGACCTCCTTGCGCTGCTGCCCCTGTCCTTGTTGAGCAGGTCTAGGATTGGAGATCTGGGTTGCCCCTACCTCATGACGGCTCTTTTTACCGTGCACAGCATTGGACTCTTTCTTTCCATGACGAGGCTTTTTATCAGAAGGTGCAGCCTCTTGAATCTTCCCAGACCTGATGCCAGCTTCTATTCGCTCTCCAGTCAAGATGAGATCTGTGAATCCAGCAGACGAATTCCCAATCAGGTGGTTGTAGAATGGACCAGACAGGGTCCCCAAGAACATGTCCACAAGTTTCCAATCAGTCAGAGGTGGTTGTACCCTTCCAGCTAGGTCTCTCCATTTCTGCGCATACTCTTTAAAACCTTCTCCCGATCCTAGCGACATACCCTGGAGTTGGGTACGCGTAGGAGCGAGGTCGGCATTGTACTGATACTGCTTGTAAAAAGCAGTAGCCAACTCCTCCCAGTTACGAACCTTGGTTCCATCCAACTGATAGAACCATTCGAGATGAGTCCCTGAAAGACTTTCCTGGAAGAAGTGGATCCACAAGTTCTTGTCCACGGTATACGGTTGAATCTTTCGCACATAAGACCTGAGATGCAGCCTGGGACAGGATGCCCCATCGTACTTAGCAAAAGAGGGTGCTTTGAATTTGTGTGGGATCACCACACCAGAAGTTAGACCCAAATCTCCGAAATCCAAACCAGGTACTTGTTGAATTTCCATTGCATTCAGACGGTCTTCCAATTGCTTGTACTTGTCTTCAGCAGGAGGGTATTGTTCGTCGTTGAAATCTGTCTCGTTGTCGGAGACCACTGGACTAGGCACCTCTCTTTCATGGTGACTGCCTTCCCTCACAGATGGAGTGGTTCTCTCAGCTTCATTCTGTAGTGTGTTCCCAGATCTGCGTCTAGGGTTGAAGAAAACAGTCCTCTTCTTCTTCTTCTACTGAATCAAAGTCTTCAATTCCTTTTGACCTTGGGCTAGGTTCACAATCAACTCCTGGAACTGGGCATTCTGGGCCTGGAGGGCCTTGATAGACATCTCGGTTGATGATGAGTCAAAATTCATGATGCTGAAATAAACAGCGAAGAGGGTGAGCAACCTGTAAAAGGGATACCTGTAATGCAATGATATGTATGTATGCATGTAATGTTTTCAAGGATCTCGCGGGGTAAACAAGAAGATCGTTAGCATTTGAATTGGTAGCTTGATTGAAGGAACTTCATGTTGTTGAGAGTCCTTCTTCAAGGGTCAAAGGCTCACCATATCCAATGGGTCATAGCCCCTGACAACCTTGGCTAGAGGAAAATAAATCCTGTTTGCCCCTTGCTAGACGCTTGATTCATCATGACCTGCATCACAAGCCCTTGAGATCCTTGAAATGGGTTAAGATGTATGCAATGGTATGATGTTATGGTATGCATGGGGTAATGTGAGTAAACCCTGTTATGAGTCCCCATCAAGGACTATAAACAAAACCTGCAAGAAACTAGTCTGCAAGAAACTCAGTACACTCTGTTATGAGCCCTAATTAAGGACTATAAACAAAACCTGCAAGAAACTCAATACACTCTGTTATGAGTCCTAATTAAGGACTATAAACAAAACCTGCAAGAAACTTAGTAAGCCCTGTCATGGGTCCCAATTAAGGACTATAAACAAAACCTGCAAGAAACTTAGTAAGCCCTGTCATGGGTCCCAATTAAGGACTAAAACAAAACCTGCAAGTAGTTCATGTGTCAGATAAAGCATGCAAGTAGTCAAGTACGAAGGCACACAAGTCACACAAGAGAAAGCCCTTAGAGTTTAGGCCAGCATGGGGTCTGGGTATTACCCTCTTGAAGTTGGTGGGCTCAACCTGTCCTATTAGAAGTAACCGGGTTCGAAGGGTCCCAATATCACGGGATTGCTTTCATTGTTCATCGTTTCGATTTAGCCACTGAACTGGCGACCGAAATATTCCAGGAAAGCAACCCTTAATTGAGTGTAGTATCGAGTATCAACCAACCTCAGACTGCACCAAAGTCAGTTATCTCACTACCCTAAAGAGGCCAAGATAGTTCAATTAAGGTTCCTAAGGTCTGTTGATGCTTCATGACACCACGCGGAGGCCCCGTACTCTCCTTGACTGAACTCAAGGGTTACCGGTACACACCAAAGGGCCACATCAACGTAGCAGACTGTTTCAACCATGTCGGTATACCCCGCACAGTTCCCTCACAGCCTTGTTGCTACTTTCTAAGAAGGTATCCCCCAGATCCGGGTTAGGATCTATAGAACTCCCAAGACAGTCCCACAATTTAAAGCAAGCAAAGCAATACAATTGAAAACACAGTTATGAACTAACCCTAAGGTACATCTCACTTTAAGTTTAAGTCCCCAGCAGAGTCGCCAGTTCTGTGATCGGTGGATCTGGAACTGACCGTTTAACGCTGGTTCGCGAAATGTCGCGGAAGCAAGAGTCGCCACCGTCTTTTATTTTCTCCAAATGGAAAGGACAAAAGCACAGAAAAATTCCTTATAGAGATTGCTCTCGGTTCGGGAGGTAGGTTATAGAAAGGGAAGGTGTTAGCACCCTTTCTATCCATGGTTATCCATGGGCTCTTAGATACTTGCTCATTGTGTTTTCAAAAATGTTTGTTTGCTTTTCAATTGTGGGTTTTAAAAAAGTTTCTTTGAAAATTCCAGTTCGACTCTTGTATCGGTCCTCAAGAGTGTTTGAAAAATTGCTTTCGAAAGCTTTTTGAAAAGGTGTCGGTGTGAAAAGTATTTTTGAATTTGTTTTGAATTTAGAGCAAGTATTTAGAGTCGTCTACCTACCCTAAGGAATTCGTCTGTGTAAATGTCCTTTAAAGTAGTGCCATCCCACCATTGAGAGGTAGGTAGCACCACCGTTGGAGGTGTTCGGGTTACTTCGAAGGTTCGGGGCATGGTGATCACCAGAGCAATGGGAAGACACCTTAGAAGCTACCCTCATGCCAGGTTCCCGAATCATGAGGACTTACTAAAACATCCTCTACTCGACGATCACCTTTCGAGGCAAGGCAACAGTGAGGCGTACCCTAGGGGTGGTGTGTGATTTGTGTGTCATGTTCAGTTATTTTGTCTTATTCATGTCAAGGTGATCTATGCGTTTGTTTTTATTTAGACATTCATTCTTGCATGCAATTATTAACAGTTAAAAAAGTTGCGGAAATTAAAGTTCCTAAACTATTACAAAGGCGCGGGTCCACATCGCCAAATTAAAATCCAGGACCCGATTTGACAAAAAAATAAAGAACTAAAGTGCGAGAAATATAAAATGTCCGAGTTACATGGCTTTGGGAGAATTACATTAATATTTACAAGAAGGAATAAATAAAATGCGCGAATTAGAATTAAAATTGGAAACGAGGGCGTTGGACCCTTTTTAATGAAATTAAATTAAATGATTAAATTAATTAAAATAAAAAAAGAAATTATTTTGGTATTTTTTGGATTTATGAATTTTTATGAGAAAGATATGAAATTAAAATATTAACCCTAATTCTAAATTTTTTTATTTATTAAGAAAACATGTTAAAATTAAACCTAAGATTAATCTAATTATTTACATGGAATTTAATTTATAAAAAATAAATAATATTTAATTATTAGTGAAAAGAAAAGAAAAAGGATAAAAATTGATTAAAAACCCTAATTCTACCAATTTTAAGTTTATTAGAAAAATATTAAGATTTAAACCTAAATTAAGACTAAAATCAATTAATGATGTTTATTTACAAAATATTAAAATAAAATATATTTTTTATTTTTATGACCTTTCTGATTTTTTTGTGTTTTTATATATTATTATGAAAATAATTAATTAAAGAAATTGATTAAAAAAGAAATAGTTGAATCAAATAAAAAAATGGAAAATATATAAAAGAAATTGCAAACCTAGGGGGGTCTGTCCCCAAATGGAGGGTGAAGTCCAGTAATCAGGCCCATTAAGCCTTTGGCCTGTTTGACTTTAGCGCTGGCATGCATGTGTGTTGACTGAGGCACATCCTAGTCTCTGAATCATGGCCCTTGATTGAGTGCAGTGGGACATGTGACACGTTTGAGTGGGGAGCATATGGTGGAGCCTTAGACCTTGCACTGCATGAGAATACAATTAAAGGAAAAATATAAGGAAAGGGAGGGGGACCTGGGATCGAACCCAGGTCCTGAAGATTACCAACCAAGTGCCTTGCCAGTGGAGCTATGAGCGTGTTTTGTTAATTATATAACCAACAATAAATATAAAATAAAACACGAGTTAGTGCTCTTTTCGCGCGAAAATTTAAACAACCCAACCATTGCTTTACACCTCAGCATCTTCTTCCTCGCTTTGCTTATTTCCTGAAACATGAAAAGGTTAGCGGGGGTTTTGAACCCCCCCAAAACAGGCTTGATTTCAAAATAACGATTAGGCCATATGGCCACATAAATTAGGCGCGAGGGTTCCATTTAGATCGTCCAGGCATACTGAGTTTGGTCATGGTATTGAGGTGTCTCAATTTTACAGTGGTGAGAAACGCCCAACTTAAAAGCTTGGTAACCCTAGCATCCTTTAATGGTGAATCCTTATATAACGCATGAAAACTCAATCAAAGCATATGGTTAGTCTCAGAATCATCCAATTAGTACAAATCCATGAAAAAAATGCAATGAATATGCTTGAATACTAAAACACGATTATGAAAAAATGTGAAAAAGTTTGAATCCTATTCACCAATTCTGGGCGTTAGGGACGTGGAAAGCGATTCAAAAACGTTTCTTGATGTCTCAGGAAGGTGATGAGATGATTATTTCAACTTGAATCGCCCTGGAAGACAGTTTTCAGTATTGGACTTTTTGCAAAAAAACTCAAGTTTGGTTCTTTGTGTATGGCGCAGCTTCGAGCTCTCTTGGCATTAGGGTTGGCTTTGCACTTATGTATGGAAGGATTAGGGTTGAGAAATTGATCAAAAAAATCCATGAATTGAAGGAATCAATATTTGATTTTTATGCCATAATTTTTCAAATCTTTTTCATGCTATTTTGGCTTCAATCATATCCAATCACCATAATTCCTTCTATATCTGATTGTGCACGAAATATTAAGCCTATTCCATGCACAAAAAGATTTAAAACATTAGGTTTAGTATTTTTCACCTATTTATTTTAATTAAATGAATTATTAATAATTAAAAATCCAAATAAATAAATAAAAATGATAAAAAACTTCCCTTTGGGCCAAATGGTCGTGCACATGCCTTGGATGATGAATTGTGGAAGAAAAAGAGGCCCATTAGCATTTTTAGGTCATTTGAATCAATGTTGACTTTTCAAAATATCCAAAAATTTCCCAACTTCCACAAGGCATATCTTGCTCAATTTTTAAGATTTGCTCATATTCTTTGACATTTTACAAAGGTATTTGAGTCCTCTAACCAATGCCTTTGGTCCCATGGCATTTTGATTTACCAATCTCAAGTTATGGCCTTTGACTTAAAGTCCCTTTTTGTTGACTTTTGAAAATGACCTATAATGTTGAAATTGATAACTTTTTGTGAGAGCATTTCTTGGACTTGGAGTATGAAGAGGAGTTGTAAGAAATGTCTTTCTCTTCAAAATGAGCTTTGGATGGAATTTTTCTGATAATCCATGTGAAAGTTATGCCCTGGTCAATTTACAGTTGACTTTTTCAACTGTCCAAATATGGAAACTTTTGCATCTTGATGATTTTTGAGCCAAGCTTTGAGAATCATGATCAAGCATTGATCAAATGATGTTTGTGGCTTCAAAATGAGATGTTGACCAAAAATTTGGACTTTTGACTGTCAAATGACCATTTTGCCCCTACAGTTGACTGTAGTGCAATTAGGGTTTTTGACTGTGCAATTTTGTGCTGTAAGTCTTGAAACTTGGTATGAGGATGCTTGACCATGTTTATAGGCATGTGGGACTTGATTGGGCCCTTGGAAACTTCATTTTCTTGGTCAGAACCAAAACCCTAGTTTAGACTGTTAGGAGGCCCTTGAACTGTGCAACCCTTGGGGAGATTTTGAAGCTTTGACTTGGCAAATCTTGAAGAATATGGGAGGGAAAATTTTGGGGTACAACAGTGAGCGACTGAGAGTGCTCGAACAAACTCGCCGGGCCCCTAGAAGGCATAGAAGACCCGACACTCCTCATCCCCGACACAATGAAGACTTCCCCAATCTCCCTTGTGGAGACCGAGGCGGGATATCTCGCGCAACCCTTCTCTGCGATGAGCTGGTCGACATCCTGTGTTAGAGAGGAGCCAGCCCGGAGCTACAGGGAGGCCCGGTCACACTCCACTATGCAGGGAGCAGCGGTCCCTTGGAAACAACAGAAACAGGGGAAATGAAGAAGGACAACCTCGACCAAAGGATCCTCCCCACGGCCAAGGCCATTACAACGACCGCCACTACAACCGGTCCCCTTCCTTCTCTCCAGACAGAAGTGATAAAGATGACCCCCGTGGTCCATTGTCCCAAGCAATCATGGAGGCTCTCATTCCTAGGGTAATGGAGAAGCCTCCCCTATTAAAGGAGTACAACGACATTGCATACCCCGTCGACCATATTGACGAGTTTGAAGTAATGCTCCATTACCACAATGTCGGGGGGCCAATTAAATGTTGGATGTTCCCCACGACCTTGAGAAAAACAGCCATGGACTGGTACAAAAACCTCATCCCCGGATCAATCACCTCCTGGAGGAGCCTAAATAACTAGTTCATCAGCTCCTTCACCGCGTCTCGTCAACATCCTAAGACAGAGGCCGCCGTTGAAGCAATCACTAAGAGAAGCGATGAGACCCTGAGGGAATACATTGATCGATTCAACAACAAGGCCATTCAGGTCCCATGCGCCGATCAAATGAAAAGGTACCTGCTCTAAAGAGGACTCCTTCCGGGCATTGAATTTAGGAAGGTTGTTGTACCCCAAAATTTTCCCTCCCATATTCTTCAAAGTTCTGACAAGCGTCATCTCAATTTACTCAAGTCTACTCAAGGGTTGCACAGTTCAAACACCCTCCTAAGCCAGTCCAAATTAGGGTTTTGGTTCTTGCAAGGAAGTTGAGGTTTTCAAGGGCTCAATCAAGTCCCATATGCTCATATACATTGTCAAGCATCTACATGCCAAGATTCAAGGCTCACAAGGTCAAGTTGCACAGTCAAAAACCCTAATTGCTTCACAATCAACTGTAGGGGCAAAATGGTCATTTGGCAGTCAAAAGTCAAAATTTTTGGTCAACATCTTATTTTGAAGCCACAATCATCATTTGGTCAAATCTTGACCATGATTTCACAAGAATGGCTCAAAAATCATCAAGATGCAAAAGTTTCTATTTTTGGACAGCTGAAAAGTAACTGTAACTTGACCAAGGCATAACTTTTTCATGGTTCATCATAAAAATCCCATCCAATGCTCATTTTGAAGGGGATGACATTTCCTACAACTCATCTTCACATTCCAAGTCCAAGAAATGCTCTCACAAAAAGTTATCAATTTCAACATTATAGGTCATTTTCAAAAGTCAACAAAAAGGCATTTTAAGTCAAAGACCATAACTTGAGATTGGTAAATAAAAATGACATGGGACCAAAGGCATTGGTTAGAGGACTTCAAGACTTTTCCAAAATGTCCAAGAACATGTTCATATGATCAAAATTGAGCAAGATATGCATTGGAGAAGTTGGGAAATTTTTGTGAAATGGCAAAAGTCAACTATCCTTGAAACTTCAATTTTTGACAAGAGGGCCCACTTTTTTCACTTGATTCAGCCTTGTCATGCCACCCACGTGTCCCATGATCAATTTCAAGATTAAACATTAATTTTTCTATTTTTATTTAATTTTATTTGATTTAATTCATTTTAAATCCATAAAATTCAAATAAAATCAAAAAAATTAATTAAATAACATCTTTTGATTTGAATGACTTTTATGTGTCATGAACAACCTACCAATTTCGTGCTAGGGCCATTTTAAGCAAAAAAATTCAAAATTTGAACAAACTTGGAATGTTTCTTTAATGGTGGTTATGAAGAATCCAAAGACTTAATTGCAAGGGATCATTAGCTCATAATGTGACCTATTCTCATTCATTACTACATATGCAAGTGTAACAAAGCCTCATTCACGACCTAGAGTGTGCACAAACGGCCAGAGCAAAATCCAAAAAGTGTCAAAAAAAGTGTGAGATCAAAAGGAGTGGTGCAAGCATTTTCAGGCCAAAAGGAGAACGTGACTCTCTTCTTTGCCATACTCTGAAGCTAAAGCAACCCTTGCCACGTCCCAAGGTCCATCATACCGCGCTGTAAGTTTTCCCAAGTCCCCCCAAGTCTCAATATTATTTTTTCTAACAAATTCCCATGCAGCTTCCTAGACGCGTTCCACCATAGGCCTCATACAGATGCGCGCTGTGATCGGTGGATCTGGAACTGACTGTTTAACGCTGGTTCGCGAAATGTCGCGGAAGCAAGAGTCGCCACCGTCTTTTATTTTCTCCAAATGGAAAGGACAAAAGCACAGAAAAATTCCTTAAAGAGATATGCTCTCGGTTCGGGAGGTAGGTTATAGAAAGGGAAGGTGTTAGCACCCTTTCTATCCATGGTTATCCATGGGCTCTTAGATACTTGCTCAATGTGTTTTCAAAATTGTTTGTTTGCTTTTCAATGTGGGTTTAAAAAAGTTTCTTTTGAAAAATTTCAGATCGACTCATACGTCAGAGTGTTTGAAAAATTTGCTTTTGAAAGCTTTTGAAAAGTGTTGGTGTGAAAAGTCTTTTTGAGTTTGTTTTGAGATTAGAGCAAGTATCCTTGAGAACCTACCTACCCTAAGGAATTCGTCTGTGTAAATGTCCTTTAAAGTAGTGCCATCCCACCATTGAGAGGTAGGTAGCACCACCGTTGGAGGTGTTCGGGTCAATTTGAGTTTTAGGGACGTGGTGATCACCGGAGCAATGGGAAGACACCCTAGAAGCTACCCTCATGCCAGGTTCCCGGATCATGAGGACTTACTAAGACATCCTCTACTCGACGATCACCTTTCGAAAGGCAACAGTGAGGCGTACCCTAGGGGTGGTGTGTGCGAATTGTGCGTCGTTTTCAGATATTTGTCTTGTCATGTTTGTTGTGATCTACGCTTGATTTTAATTAGGACATTCATTCTTGCATGCTTGTTAACAGTTATAAGTTTGCGAAAAATAAATCTAAGGCTATTACAAAGGCGCGGGTCCACATCGCCAAAATTAAACCGGACCCGATTTAGCAGAAAAATAAATAAAGCGAATAAGTAAAAGTGCGAGAAATTTAAATTACAATGCTTTGGGACAATTACATAATTATAATAAGTGATATAAAATAAATGTGCAAAAATTAATAATTAAAAGCGACGGGCGTTGGACCCTTTTGCAAAAAAATAATTAAATCAATGAATTAAAATAAACAAATTAAGAATTAAATGTTTTGGTATTTTTGTGTTTTTTAAGATTTAAAGAAAAAGGAGTTAATTGAAATTAAATTAAACGGCAAACCCTAATCCTAATATTTTTATTTATTATGAAAAAGATTGAATTTTTAACCTAATTTAATATCTAAGTTAATTTACATGCAATTTTTAATTTATGAAAATAAATAAATAATATTACTATTCTGAAAAAAGGGAAAAATAAAAAAAAAGGAAATAAAAAGTTATTAAACCTAAATTCTATTTTTGGATTTTTTTTAAAAAAAGATTAAAACTATAACCTAATTAAACTAAATATTTACAAGCATTTGTTTAAAAATAATTATAATATACATATTTATTATTTTTTAGTCTTTTCTGATTTTTTATAATGTTTTTATGTTTTTGTGAAAATAAATTAATTAACTTAAGACAATAAAATAAATAAAACAACAAAAATAAGGGTAAGAAGAAAAATATAAAAAATGCAAACCAGGGTGGGGTGTGGCCCCAAATCAGGAGGTATAGGCCTAGCAAATCAGGCCCATTTGATTTTGAAGGTTATTGACTTTTCTGGATCATGTACCAACGCGTTGACCTGATGTATGCTGCGCCTGGAATATTGGCCATTGATCTGATTATTTTGGACGCGTGGCTAGTTGATTTTTTGAGTGTGCATGGTGTACCCCCATAGTAGCGCTGCATATGAACACTTATGGCAAAATAATATTGGAATTGTGTAGACCTGGGATTTGAACCCAGGTCTTGAAGGTCACATGTACGTATCCCTGGCCACTGAGTCACTTGTGTTTCATTTAACAAATAATAAACAATAAATAATATAAGAAGAACACGTAAGTGCTTTTGGAAATTCGCGCGAAATTCAAAAGATCCAATCACCAATTGACACGATGCCTTCGTCTTCCTCACCCTGTAAAACAAAACACTATGGGAACGGTTTTAGAAGCGTAGTTTTAGGCTAGCTATTGGAAAATAGCGACTAGCGCTATAACACATATAAATTGATCGCGAGACCATCTTCTTCTTCGTCTCTAAGCGTTGAGCTCAACCATGGTACTCATGGGTTCTGATTTTTCCTCTATACAAAACCCCCAATTTCAGAAACCTGTAACCCTAAAAAACGCGCATGGTGGATTCACGTATGGCTAATGAAAATGCAATCAAACATATCAGTTAGCTTAGAAACATTAATATGAACATAAATCAACAAAGAAAAATGCAAAAAGATGATGGAATCATGCTATACGATTTCAAAAATTTCAAGGTACAGTCCGGATTCTTGATACCAATTCTTGAGGTTTTAGTCGTTGTTATTGATTGGAATGTGTCCAGTAAGCCTTCAGGATGCTAATGGAACAAAAATTGGAGCTTGAATCGACCTTTAAGGCACTTTTCAGATTTGAGTTTTTAAGAGAAATTTCCAATATGCAATGGCTTGTTTTGGCGCAGCTTCCAGTCTCCTGTGCATTAGGGTTCTGATGTTGATCATATAGGGAATGATTTAGGTTGAAAAAGCTGTACAAAATCTTATGCATTGATGAATTTGGATATTTGATTTCATGTATCTTTTACAATCTTTTTCATGGTGTTTTTGTGCCAAATCTGATCAATTATCATCAAAGCTTGCCTATTTGAGATATGCACGAATTATAGAGATTAGATCATGCATAAAAAGATTTTTTCATGTTAGGTTTATATTTTTCATGAATTAAAATCATTTAAATGAATATAAATTAATATTAATTCAAATAAATAATTAAAAAATATGAGAATACTTCCCTTTGGGCCTAGTGGTCGTGCATAGGCTTGGCATGAAGAAATTTGGAAGAAAATTGGGCCCATTTGCATTTTTAGGCCTTTTGCATCAATGTTGACTTTAAAAAATTTCCAAAAATTTCCCAACTTCCACAAGGCATAACTTGGTCAATTTTTAAGCTTTTCACATGTTCTTGGACATTTTGGAAAGGTCTTTGAGTCCTTTAACCAATGCCTTTGGTCCCATGTCATTTTGATTTACCAATCTCAAGTTATGGCCTTTGACTTAAAGTCACTTTTTGTTGACTTTTGAAAATGACCTATAATGTTGAAATTGATAACTTTTTGTGAGAGCATTTCTTGGACTTGGAACATGAAGATGAATTGTAGGAAATGTCTTTCTCTTCAAAATGAGCTTTGGATGGGAATTTTCTGATAATCCATGTGAAAGTTATGCCCTGGTCAATTTTAGTTGACTTTTTCAGCTGTCCAAATATAGCAACTTTTGCATCTTTGATGATTTCTGAGCCAAATTTTGAGAATCATGATCAAGCATTGATCAAATGATGTTTGTGGCTTCAAAATGATATATTGACCAGAAATTTGAACTTTTGACTGTCAAATGACCATTTTGCCCCTACAGTTGACTGTAGTGCAATCTAGGGTTTTGACTGTGCAATCTTGAGCTGAATGCCTTGAAATTTGACATGAGGATACTTGACCATCTTTGTGAGCATATGAGACTTGATTGGGCCTTTGAAAAGTTCATTTGCTTGACCAGAACTCAAACCCTAATTTTGACTGTATAGGAGCCAGTTGAGCTGCACAACCCTTGGGGCATTTTGTGACCTTGACTTAGCAATTTCTTGATGAATGTGGGAGAGCAAATTTTGGGGTACAACAGTTGCCCCTGTTCAATTTTCTTAGACCTGAGGATGCAGATTGGCTGACGTGCCTTTCGTAATCCGAGGGTAGAAGATGATTGGACACTAGAGTGCCCAGAAATTTGCGCTCACATAGTGACAGTGATGGGGAATGGACTTATAGATGCCATTTAGAGATTGCTGAATAGGGTGATGGGCTTATAGATGCCATCTGGATGCTGACTGCGGAAGAGATTCCTTCGCTAGAACCTGCATACCTGCAAAAGAGAAAATGAGTACCTGACACGCTGCAGGAGCTGATTTTAGATGCTTGATATAGATATGCCCTGACTGGTTACAGGAGCTGGGTCTGGAGCTTCAAACGTTGATGAATGAACCAGGGATGGTTACTGCCTTAGCCTGAATGATAAGTGAACCTTGGATGATTTTAACTTCAACAACGCTCGTTGAAAAAATCTTGGTGAGAATTACCATCTTCGTAGTGTCAGGAAGAGAACCAAAGGACATTATAATCTCAAAGGGAGTTACCTCACTCACGTTGGAGAGGGAACTATAGGAAATTATAATCTGAAAGGAGATATCACCTCACGCTCATGCCGGAGAGGGAACCATCTGAAGAAGGAATTACTACCTCACACGCCGTTGGAGAGGGGACCATAAGAGAATATCACCTCACGCTCATGCCGGAGAGGAGAACATCTGAAGAAGGAATTACTACCTCACACGCCGTTGGGGAGGGGACCATAAGAGAATATCACCTCACGCTCATGCCGGAGAGGAAAACATCTGAAAAAGGAATTACCACCTCACACGCCGTTGGAGAGGGGACCATCAAAAAGACTTCTGGAAGCAGTATCAGAACGTTACCATTGCTGGGCTTACATCTGGAACTATATCGAGAAGGAATTCTGGAAGCAGTATCAGAACGTCACCATCGCTGGGCTTACATCTGAAACTATATCGAGAAGGAATTCTGGAAGCAGTATCAGAACGTCACCATCGCTGGGCTTACATCTGAAACTATATCGAGAAGGAATTCTGGAAGCAGTATCAGAACGTCACCATCGCTGGGCTTACATCTGAAACTATATCGAGAAGGAATTCTAGAAGCAGTATCAGAACGTCACCATCGTTGGGCTTACATATGAAACTATATCGAGAAGGAATTCTGGAAGCAGTATCAGAACGTCACCATCGCTGGGCTTACATCTGAAACTATATCGAGAAGGAATTCTGGAAGCAGTATCAGAACGTCACCATCGCTGGGTTTACATCTGAAACTATATCTAGAAGAGAATCTGGAAGCAGCATCAGAACGTCACCATCGCTGGGTTTACATCTGAAACTATATCTAGAAGGAATTGCGATTAGTTGATAATAGTCATTTTCGTATTGATCTTTTTCCTGAAAAGGTGGAACATAATTGTATGCAAAATCATGATGCATGAACTGTATGTTTTCAAGATCAATGAGATTCGTGTAATATGATGCATATGCATGCTATAATGATGTATGTGATGATTCATGTATGTTTTTGTCTAGGAAAATAAATCCTTGACGGGTGCCGGGAAGTCATATCCTGGACTGATGTTGAGGAAGAGATTTTGCTTCCGTTGTGGATGATCGTTGCAAGAATACCGGTAGGAGAAGATAACTCCTGTTGAGGAATAAACTTGGCGAGTGAAATAATTCTGCGGGAGAAAAGATACTCTAGCGATCATGCTGGGGAGTGCTACTCTGTGGGGATAGCGATGCTTTTGCTGAATTGTGGAGGATGACTTGCTGAGGATACCTTGCTGTATTGGAAGTATGAATGGACTTCGCTGGGGGTAGGAAGATTCTGTCGACGACGCTCTTTCCGTGGCTTTTGGCTGAGGATAACCCAGTTATATCCTATTGAGGAAATAACTCTTTAAATCAAGCCTGACGACGCGTTCGTGTTCTGCAAGGGGATAAGCTTCCAGAATCTACTGGGGGTACACTTATTGCTTGGGGAGATGATTTCAACTTTCTTGGGGAACTGGATTGGACTCTCCTGGGGGAGTTTTGAACTGCGTTGGCTATGTTCCTCAACGGAGCTTACCCTGATACCTTGGAGGATAGGACAGTCAGACTGCTTAGACCACTCTTCATTGCCCCAGTTTCTATGGGGGAGGCACTTGTGGGATGCTGCTAGTTGTTGAGAGATAAACCTTCTTCTGGTAGGCAGATGGCAGGACATAGTCGTACGCTTTAATCCCTAACTTTTGCCTGGACCGCCCTTTCGGGTTTTCAGTCCACCGGGATACCCATTTTTGCCCAAGCCGCCTTTTCAGGTTTTCGACTTGCCGGGTGTACAGATTTTTCATTTCATCCCTTCATTTTTCCCGAACCCTTTTGGTTCGCCGGGAAGCCCTTACTTTTGCCTAGGTATGTCAACCTGGCGGGTCTTTGATTATGCGCAGTATTTTTTCGACTATGTCCATGCTTTCAGAATGTAGGGAGTTGCCCCCGTTTAGAAGTGTTTTGTCATGCCACCAGAAGATTTTTGATCGTGCAAGTTTTATTGCTGGAGTGTCCCAGGTGACTCAAGCGGAGATTTGCCCCAGGCTATTTGGCCTTTTGAGAGATTCTCTGGATCTTGACTTAACTGCCCCAGATGGTAGACCATGATCATGCCGTGCCCCTTGATCGGAGATACTCTTGTTCACTAGGTATTTCTTGTGCGAATTTCCCTGCTGTTCAAACAAAAAGTCATATGCAAACAAAGTTATGTTAAAAATGCAAAGCTTATGTCTGTCTTGAAGATTTTGAAGATGCATTCTTTTCATAAAACAAGTAAATGCTTGTAAAACGTAATGTCAACTCCGTATTTACCGTAGGCCTTCAGGAGTCAGGATACCTTTCGTAACAGTATGCTTTCGAACTAACCCATGCTTCAGCTAGGACTTTTAAGGGTTATATCGTGGCCTGGTTCACGGTTTAAGAAACAAAGGATAAAGGCTCAAATTTATTTGTACCCACCCGCTCTTCGTGATGTTCTCCAAACCTAAACTCAGTTGATCATGCGTTAGACCTTGCTTGAGTCTTTGCTTTGATGTTTCAATAATGGTTCAGCTGTCGATGATTTATTCTGAATAGGCAGTCATTTTTTGCTTTGATTGAGGGTTTGTGAGACCTCTTTCTTGATTTTGTTATCCCTTTCTTTTTGCCTGAACTGTTTCCTTTTTTTGGAATTACAGTCAGCGGGGTGCCCCAGTTTCATAAGTCCCCTTTGTAGGTTTAGACTTTTTGGGCTTTTCATTTATGAATTTTGATGATGACTGCCTGTCTTTTTGATTGTTCTGAACCATCACTGTCTTTGTTCGTTTTGTAAAGATCTCTTCGGTGCCATTCGTCATGCACTTGGACCAACTGAGAGACTACCCTGCCCCGGGTTATGATTAAGGGTTTTGATTTTTTTGAGAATAAAAACTCCTACTTCTTTGGCTCTGATGGGTTGACGAGGGATTATCATCCTTATAACTCCAGTGTTTAGGGGTTGAAACAATGCCTGTACCTCATCAGCGGGGTCTGTTCAAAAGCATACTGTAATGATTGTGGTATCATTTTCGTCATCCTCCCTCAAGAGGCTCAGAATTATTAACCGAGAGTTGACATCAGAAAAAAATATGAAAAGATATTTGAACATAATGAAAATAATTGTATTAATTTCCAAAACAGACATATGCGATGCATTAATAGAATAAACAAGTTTGCTATGACATTAATTGTTTGTATAAGCAAAGAAAAATACAACTCAAAATTCAAATAAACAAAAAGTCTTCAATGATTGGGCAACGGAGCAGTGATTATGTTCGGCGTCTCAGACACTTCAAACTGAATCTCCCCGGCGTCGATCATGTCTTGAATTTTGTTCTTGAGCGGCCAGCAGTTGTCTGTAGTATGCCCCGGGCTATCAGAATGATATGCGCACCTATCGTTGGGATGATAGTTGGGTGCAGAAGTGTTCGGATTCCGAAGAGGAGCCCTTAAGGTGATCAGCCCTGTCTTCAACAGTTGTTGCAGTGCTTGATCCAGCGACATGTTGAGTTTAGTATACTGTCGTTTGGGTGCGACCTCTTTGCGCTGCTGCCCCTGTCCTTGTTGAGCAGGTCTAGGATTGGAGATCTGGGTTGCCCCTACCTCATGACGGCTCTTTTTACCGTGCACAGCATTGGACTCTTTCTTTCCATGATGAGGCTTTTTGTCAGAATGTGCAGCCTCTTGAATCTTTCCAGACCGGATGCCGGCTTCTATTCTCTCCCCAGTCAAGATAAGATCTGTGAATCCAGCAGACGAATTCCCAATCAGGTGGTTATAAAATGGACCAGACAAGGTCCCCAAGAACATATCCACAAGTTCCCGATCAGTCAGAGGTGGTTGTACCCTTCCAGCAAGATCCCTCCACTTCTGCGCATACTCTTTAAAACCTTCACTTGATCCTAACGACATACCCTGGAGTTGGGTACGCGTAGGGGCAAGGTCGGCATTATATTGATACTGCTTGTAGAAAGCAGTAGCCAACTCCTCCCAGTTACGAACCTTGGTCCCATCTAGCTGATAGAACCATTCGAGATGAGTCCCTGAAAGACTCTCCTGGAAGAAGTGGATCCACAAATTCTTGTCCACCGTATATGGTTGAATCTTCCGAACATAGGACCTGAGATGTAACTTGGGACAAGACGCCCCGTCATACTTGGTAAAGGATGGTGCTTTGAACTTCCGAGGAATAATCACACCAGTTGACAAACCCAGATCTCCAAAATCCAGCCCAGGTACCTGTTGGATCTCCATAGCTTTCATTCTGTCCTCCAGTTGCTTATATCTGTCATCAGCAGGAGGGTACTGCTCTTCATCAAAATCTGTCTCGTTGTCGGAGACCACTGGACTGGGAACCTCTCTCTCATGATGACTGCTTTCCCCCACAGATGGAGTTGTCCTCTCAGTTTCGATTTGCGGTGTATTCCCAGATCTGCGCCTAGGGCTGAACAAGACAGTCCTCTTCTTCTTCTTGTCCTTCTTTAAGAGGAGAGCCTTCAGGTCTTGTTGCCCCTGAGTCAAATTCAGGATCAGCTCTTGGAACTGGGCGTTCTGAGCCTGGAGGTCTTTGATAGTCTGCTCGGCTGATGATTCAGGATTCATGACGATCGGCTGAAATAAACAGCGACGAAGGGTAAGCAACCTGTCAAAGGGATACCTGCAATGCAATGAGATGTATGATATGCATGCAATGTTTTCAAGGACCTCGCGGGGTAAACAGAGAAACTTTGTTAGCTTTTGGAACCGGTGGCTTGACTGAAGGCACTGCATTTTGTTGAGAGTCCTTCTTCAAGGGTCAAAGGCTCACCATATCCAGTGGGTCATAGCCCCTGACAACCTTGGCTAGAGGAAAATAAATCCTCTTTGCCCCTTGCTGGGATAGTTGTTCATCATGACCTGCATCACAAGCCCTTGAGATCCTTGAAATGGGTTAGGATGTATGCAATGGTATGATGTCATGCTATGCATGGGGTAATGTAGGTAAACCCTGTTACGAGTCCCAATTAAGGACTGCAAACCAAAACCTGCAAGAAACTCAAGTAAAACCTGTCAGGAGTCCCAATTAAGGACCAAATAAAACCTGCAAAACACTCAGTAAACCCTGTTATGAGTCCCAATTAAGGACTATAAACAAAACCTGCAAGAAACTCAAGTGTCAGATAACAAGCATGCAAGTAGTCAAGTTGGAAGGCACACAAGTCACACAAGAGAAACCCTTAGAGTTCAGGCCAGCATGGGGTCTGGGTATTACCCTCTTGAAGTTGGTGGGTTCAACCTGTCCTATTAGAAGTAACCGGGTTCTAAGGGTCCCAATATCACGGGATTGCTTTCATTGTTCATCGTTTCGATTTAGCCACTGAACTGGCGACCGAAATATTCCAGGAAAGCAACCCTCAATTGAGTGTAGTATCGAGTATCAACCAACCTCGGACTGCACCAAAGTCAGTTATCTCACTACCCTAAAGAGGCCAAGATAGTTCAATTAAGGTTCCTAAGGTCTATTGATGCTTCATGACACCACGCGGAGGCCCCGTACTCTCCTTGACTGAACTCAAGGGTTACCGGTACACACCAAAGTGCCACATCAACATAGCAGACTGTTTCAACCATGTCGGTATACCCCGCACAGTTCCCTCACAGCCTTGTTGCTACTTTCTAAGAAGGTATCCCCAGATCCAGGTTAGGATCTATAGAACTCCCAAGACAGTCCCACAATTTAAAGCAAGCAAAGAAAGCAATTGAAAACATAGTTATGAACTATCCCTAAGGTACACCTCACTTTATAAAGAATTCCCCAGCGGAGTCGCCAGTTCTGGCGATCGGTGGATCTGGAACTGACTGTTTAACGCTGGTTCGCGAAATGTCGCGGAAGCAAGAGTCGCCACCGTCTTTTATTTTCTCCAAATGGAAAGGACAAAAGCACAGAAAAATTCCTTAAAGAGATATGCTCTCGGTTCGGGAGGTAGGTTATAGAAAGGGAAGGTGTTAGCACCCTTTCTATCCATGGTTATCCATGGGCTCTTAGATACTTGCTCAATGTGTTTTCAAAATTGTTTGTTTGCTTTTCAATGTGGGTTTAAAAAAGTTTCTTTTGAAAAATTTCAGATCGACTCATACGTCAGAGTGTTTGAAAAATTTGCTTTTGAAAGCTTTTGAAAAGTGTTGGTGTGAAAAGTCTTTTTGAGTTTGTTTTGAGATTAGAGCAAGTATCCTTGAGAACCTACCTACCCTAAGGAATTCGTCTGTGTAAATGTCCTTTAAAGTAGTGCCATCCCACCATTGAGAGGTAGGTAGCACCACCGTTGGAGGTGTTCGGGTCAATTTGAGTTTTAGGGACGTGGTGATCACCGGAGCAATGGGAAGACACCCTAGAAGCTACCCTCATGCCAGGTTCCCGGATCATGAGGACTTACTAAGACATCCTCTACTCGACGATCACCTTTCGAAAGGCAACAGTGAGGCGTACCCTAGGGGTGGTGTGTGCGAATTGTGCGTCGTTTTCAGATATTTGTCTTGTCATGTTTGTTGTGATCTACGCTTGATTTTAATTAGGACATTCATTCTTGCATGCTTGTTAACAGTTATAAGTTTGCGAAAAATAAATCTAAGGCTATTACAAAGGCGCGGGTCCACATCGCCAAAATTAAACCGGACCCGATTTAGCAGAAAAATAAATAAAGCGAATAAGTAAAAGTGCGAGAAATTTAAATTACAATGCTTTGGGACAATTACATAATTATAATAAGTGATATAAAATAAATGTGCAAAAATTAATAATTAAAAGCGACGGGCGTTGGACCCTTTTGCAAAAAAATAATTAAATCAATGAATTAAAATAAACAAATTAAGAATTAAATGTTTTGGTATTTTTGTGTTTTTTAAGATTTAAAGAAAAAGGAGTTAATTGAAATTAAATTAAACGGCAAACCCTAATCCTAATATTTTTATTTATTATGAAAAAGATTGAATTTTTAACCTAATTTAATATCTAAGTTAATTTACATGCAATTTTTAATTTATGAAAATAAATAAATAATATTACTATTCTGAAAAAAGGGAAAAATAAAAAAAAAGGAAATAAAAAGTTATTAAACCTAAATTCTATTTTTGGATTTTTTTTAAAAAAAGATTAAAACTATAACCTAATTAAACTAAATATTTACAAGCATTTGTTTAAAAATAATTATAATATACATATTTATTATTTTTTAGTCTTTTCTGATTTTTTATAATGTTTTTATGTTTTTGTGAAAATAAATTAATTAACTTAAGACAATAAAATAAATAAAACAACAAAAATAAGGGTAAGAAGAAAAATATAAAAAATGCAAACCAGGGTGGGGTGTGGCCCCAAATCAGGAGGTATAGGCCTAGCAAATCAGGCCCATTTGATTTTGAAGGTTATTGACTTTTCTGGATCATGTACCAACGCGTTGACCTGATGTATGCTGCGCCTGGAATATTGGCCATTGATCTGATTATTTTGGACGCGTGGCTAGTTGATTTTTTGAGTGTGCATGGTGTACCCCCATAGTAGCGCTGCATATGAACACTTATGGCAAAATAATATTGGAATTGTGTAGACCTGGGATTTGAACCCAGGTCTTGAAGGTCACATGTACGTATCCCTGGCCACTGAGTCACTTGTGTTTCATTTAACAAATAATAAACAATAAATAATATAAGAAGAACACGTAAGTGCTTTTGGAAATTCGCGCGAAATTCAAAAGATCCAATCACCAATTGACACGATGCCTTCGTCTTCCTCACCCTGTAAAACAAAACACTATGGGAACGGTTTTAGAAGCGTAGTTTTAGGCTAGCTATTGGAAAATAGCGACTAGCGCTATAACACATATAAATTGATCGCGAGACCATCTTCTTCTTCGTCTCTAAGCGTTGAGCTCAACCATGGTACTCATGGGTTCTGATTTTTCCTCTATACAAAACCCCCAATTTCAGAAACCTGTAACCCTAAAAAACGCGCATGGTGGATTCACGTATGGCTAATGAAAATGCAATCAAACATATCAGTTAGCTTAGAAACATTAATATGAACATAAATCAACAAAGAAAAATGCAAAAAGATGATGGAATCATGCTATACGATTTCAAAAATTTCAAGGTACAGTCCGGATTCTTGATACCAATTCTTGAGGTTTTAGTCGTTGTTATTGATTGGAATGTGTCCAGTAAGCCTTCAGGATGCTAATGGAACAAAAATTGGAGCTTGAATCGACCTTTAAGGCACTTTTCAGATTTGAGTTTTTAAGAGAAATTTCCAATATGCAATGGCTTGTTTTGGCGCAGCTTCCAGTCTCCTGTGCATTAGGGTTCTGATGTTGATCATATAGGGAATGATTTAGGTTGAAAAAGCTGTACAAAATCTTATGCATTGATGAATTTGGATATTTGATTTCATGTATCTTTTACAATCTTTTTCATGGTGTTTTTGTGCCAAATCTGATCAATTATCATCAAAGCTTGCCTATTTGAGATATGCACGAATTATAGAGATTAGATCATGCATAAAAAGATTTTTTCATGTTAGGTTTATATTTTTCATGAATTAAAATCATTTAAATGAATATAAATTAATATTAATTCAAATAAATAATTAAAAAATATGAGAATACTTCCCTTTGGGCCTAGTGGTCGTGCATAGGCTTGGCATGAAGAAATTTGGAAGAAAATTGGGCCCATTTGCATTTTTAGGCCTTTTGCATCAATGTTGACTTTCAAAAATTTCCAAAAATTTCCCAACTTCCACAAGGCATAACTTGGTCAATTTTTAAGCTTTTCACATGTTCTTGGACATTTTGGAAAGGTCTTTGAGTCCTTTAACCAATGCCTTTGGTCCCATGTCATTTTGATTTACCAATCTCAAGTTATGGCCTTTGACTTAAAGTCACTTTTTGTTGACTTTTGAAAATGACCTATAATGTTGAAATTGATAACTTTTTGTGAGAGCATTTCTTGGACTTGGAACATGAAGATGAATTGTAGGAAATGTCTTTCTCTTCAAAATGAGCTTTGGATGGGAATTTTCTGATAATCCATGTGAAAGTTATGCCCTGGTCAATTTTAGTTGACTTTTTCAGCTGTCCAAATATAGCAACTTTTGCATCTTTGATGATTTCTGAGCCAAATTTTGAGAATCATGATCAAGCATTGATCAAATGATGTTTGTGGCTTCAAAATGATATATTGACCAGAAATTTGAACTTTTGACTGTCAAATGACCATTTTGCCCCTACAGTTGACTGTAGTGCAATCTAGGGTTTTGACTGTGCAATCTTGAGCTGAATGCCTTGAAATTTGACATGAGGATACTTGACCATCTTTGTGAGCATATGAGACTTGATTGGGCCTTTGAAAAGTTCATTTGCTTGACCAGAACTCAAACCCTAATTTTGACTGTATAGGAGCCAGTTGAGCTGCACAACCCTTGGGGCATTTTGTGACCTTGACTTAGCAATTTCTTGATGAATGTGGGAGAGCAAATTTTGGGGTACAACACGCGCCAAGTGTCTCAAAAGATCAATCCAAAGGCCAAAGGGTGCTCCACACCATGCTCCCTGGTCAACGCGCCTCTGGACGATTCAAAAGTAAAAAAGGCTTGAGACAATGGGCCTAAATTCCTGATTCACCTCCCTAAGGGTCCAACACCCCCTGGGTTCTTATTTTCTTTTCTTTTTTCTCTTTTTATTTTCTTTTCTTTTATAATTTCCCTTTTATTAATTATTAGTTTTATTAATTGTTTACTTAACCCAAACTAATTTTTCCCATAAAATTCAGAAAAAACCAAAAAAAAAAAACATTTTATTATTTATTAACTTATTTTGTAAATAAATGTAAATTAAATTAAATTAGCTTAATTAATTAACTTTAATACTTTTTACAATAAATAAAAACAGTTTAGAATTAGGTTTTTGCTAACTTTTAATTTCTATTTATTTTCTCTTTATTTTCATTAAAAACACAAAAATACAAAAAACATTTTCTTAATTAATTAATTAATTAGTTATTAGTTTTAATTTCATTAATTACAAAAAAGGACAAAAATTCAATTCTTTCTTAAAAAAGGGTCAAAACCCTTAGGACGTCCCGATTCATTCTTTCGCGCGCAATTTATTTTAATTCATTATATTTATGTAACTGCTTCCGGAAATGTAATAGTTAATTAGGTTTATCTCTTTATTTGCTATTTCTCGCATTCTTATTTCAAAACGGGTTTTTGTTTTTTGGCGATGTATAGACCCGCGCCTTGTAATAGCTAGATTTACATTTCTGCAATTTATTTTCCGCACTCATAACTGTTAAAAAATGCATGAAAGAATGTATGAAAAATAAAACCAATCCGTAGCTCACAAATAACATACAAGACAAACATTAACTGAAAAACAACACACAAGGCACATGCCACTTCTAGGGTACGCCTCACTGGTTGCCTCGAACGTGGTCATCAAGTATAAGGTGTCTTAGAGGTCGCCCTTCTGTCCAAAAGATCCAGTTGCCTCGAAACGGTTGCCTCGGATACAAAGGATCTAGGACATTAGGGTTACTTCTAAGGTGTCCTACCATTGCTTCGGTGACCACACTGTCCCTAATAATCGAATTGACCCGAATAACTCCAACGATGGTGCTACCTACCTCTCAATGGTGGGATAACACTATCTAAAGGACTCTTACACAACCTAATTCCTTAGAGTAGGTAGATTTCTCTTAAGTACTTGCTCTTTTCAAAACAAAACAAAAACATCTTTTCACACCTCACACTTTCAAAAAGTTTTCAAACAAATTTTTCATACACTCTTGAGGACAGATACAAGAGTTACTTAGAAATTTTTCAAACGAAACTTTTTCAAAACCCACCCACACTTGAAAAGCAAACAAATCTTTTGAAAACATAAGAGCAAGTACCTAAGAGCCCGTGGATAACCACAGATAGAAAGGGTGCTAACACCTTCCCTTTCTATAAATCTACCTCCCGAACCGAGAAATATTCTCATAAGGAATTTTGCTGTGCTTTTGTCCTTTCCATATTGGAGAACATAAAAGACGGTGGCGACTCTTGCTTCTGCGACATTTCGCGAAACCAGCTTAAAAAACAATCAGTTCTATTTCCACCGATCACAGAACTGGCGACTCTGCTGGGGAATATTAAAAGTGAGGTGTACCTTAGGAATAGTTCATTATCATGTTTTCAATTGCTTGATCTGTTTGCTTTAAAATTGTGGGCCTATTTTGGGAGTTTCATAGATCCTAACCCGGATCTGGGGGATACCTTCTTAGAAAGTAGCAACAAACTATGAGGGAACTGTGCGGGGTATACCGACATGGTTGAACCAGTTTGCTACGTTGATGTGGCACTTTGGTGAGTACCGGTAACCCTTGAGTCAAGTCAAGGAGAGTACGGGGCCGCCGCGTGGTGTCGTGAAGCATCAACTGACCTTAGGAACCTTAATTGAACCATCCTGGCCTCTTTAGGGGTAGTGAGATGACTGACTTTGGTGCAGTCCGAAGTTGGTTGATACTCGATACTACACTCATTGAGGGTTGTTTTCTTGGAATATTTTGATCGCCAGTTCAGTGGCTAAATCAAAACAATGAACATAGAAAATAACCCAATGATATTGAGCTCCTTAGAACCCGGTTACTTTTGATAGGACATGATTTTGAGCCCACCAACTTCAAGAGGGTAGTATCCCAAACTTCATGCTGGCCTAAACTCTAAGGGCTCTCTGTGTGACTTGTGTGCCTTCAAAATTTGACTACTTGCATGTTTGTTATCTGACACATGAGTTTCTTGCAGGGTTTGTTTACAGTCCTTAATCTGGACTCATAACAGGATTTACTTACATCACTCCACGCATAGCATAACATCATGCCATCATACCATTGCATACATCCTACATAAGGACTAATCCATTTCCAGGATCTCAAGGGTTTGTGATGCAGGTCATGATGTCTAGCAAGGGGCAAAGGGGATTTATTTTCCTCTAGCCAAGGTTGATAACTTGAGTAAGGGGCTATGACCCAGTCGATATGGTGAGCCTTGACTCTTGAAGAAGGACTCTCAGCAACATGAAGTTCCTTCAATCAAGCTACCCAAATTCAAATTCTAACAAGTTTCTCTGTTTACCCCGCGAGATCCTTGAAAACATCACATGCATACATATATATCATTGCATTACAGGTACTCTTTTCCACATGTTGCTTAATCTTCTTCGCTGTTTATTTCAGCCATCATCATGAATCCTGAATCATCCAATGAACAAGCTATCAAGGCCCTCCAGGCCCAGAATGCCCAGTTCCAGGAGCTGGTCATGAGCTTAGCCCAAGGACAACAGGAACTGAAGACTCTGCTTTTGAAGAAAAAGAAGAAGAGGATTGTTTTGTTCAACCCTAGACGCAGATCTGGGAATACACTGCAGAATGAAGCTGAGCGGACTACTCCATCTGTTGGGGAAGGCAGTCACCAGGAGGGAAGGGTTCCTAGTCCCGTAGTCTCTGACACCGAGACAGATTTCAATAATGAACAGTACCCTCCTACTGAGGACAAGTACAAACAGCTGGAGGACCAGTTAAATGCTATGGAAATTCAACGTGTGCCTGGGTTGGACTTTGGAGACCTAGGCTTATCTTCTGGGGTGGTGATCCCTCACAAGTTCAAGGCACCTGCCTTTGCAAAATACGATGGGGCTTCCTGTCCTAAGTTGCACCTCCGTTCATACGCAAGGAAGATCCAGCCCTACACGGCAGACAAGAACCTATGGATCCATTTCTTCCAGGAAAGTCTTTCAGGGACTCAGCTCAAATGGTTCTATCAGCTGGATGGAACCAGTATTCGTAACTGGGAGGACTTGGCAACTGCTTTTTATAAGCAGTATCAGTATAATGCCGACCTCGCTCCTACGCATACCCAACTCCAGGGTATGTCACTGGGGACGGGTGAAGGTTTTAAGGAGTACGCGCAAAAGTAGAGAGACCTGGCTGGCAGGGTGCAGCCACCGTTGACTGACCGTGAGCTCGTTGACATGTTCTTGGGGACCCTGTCTGGTCCATTCTTTAATCATCTGATTGGGAATTCTTCTGCTGGGTTCACAGATCTGATCTTGACTGGTGAGAGGATAGAAGCTGGTATCAAGTCTGGGAAGATACAAAAGGGTGACTCCTTGAACGCTGAGAAGAAACCATTCAAGAAAGAGTCCAATGTTGCATACAGTCAGAAGGATCGTCGTGACCAACACGTAGGGGCAGTCATGATCTCAGGTTCTGCGTCACGCCGACAACCGCTAAAGGGAAATCAGCGAAGGCCAGACGAGCCTAAAAGACAATTCACCAACATCAACATGCCATTGTCACAAGCATTGCAGCACATGTTGAAAATGAATCTGATTGCGGTGATCAACCCTCCTGCAAATCCCAAAACCTCTTCTCCAAACTACAACCCAGATGCGAGGTGTGCTTATCATTCCGGAAGCCCGGGGCACGATACTGAGGATTGTTGGGCGCTGAAATACAAGATTCAGAACATGATTGACGCCAAGGAGATCGAATTCGAGCCTGCTGAGACTCCCGATGTGATCACTGCTCCCTTGCCAAAACATGGCTAGGATTGAGAGACTCTTGTTCATTTAAATTCTGACATTGTATTTTTCTATGCTTATTCAAACAATTATCATGTCAAACTCTATTATTTCATTAATGCATTACACATGTCTGTTTTGAAGTAATTGTGTTCTCTATATTCAAAATTGCTTTTATTTTTTTCTTGATGTTCAACTCTCGATCTAAAATTCTAAGCCTCTTGAGGGAGGATGACGAAAACGATACCACAATTTACAGTATGCTTTTGAACAAACCCCGCTGATGAGGTACATGCATTGTTTCAATTCCTAAACACCGGAGTTATAAGGAAGATAATCCCTCGTCAACCCCTCTAAGACAAAGAAGTAGGAGTTTTTCTTTTCAAAAATCAAAACCCTTAATCATAACCTGGGGCAGGGTAGTTCTCTCAGTTGGTCCAGGTGCACAATGAACAACATCAAAGGAATCCTTCCAAAACAAAAGACAGTGATGGTTCCGAATAATTAAAGACATGCAGTCATTATCTCTCAAAATTAAAGCCCATATAAGTCAAAACCTATGAAGGAGACTTACAAAAACTGGGGCATCCCGCTGACTGTAATACAAAAAGAAACTGTTCAGGCAAAAAATAGGGATAACGAAATAAAAAAAGAAGAGAAAGAGGTCCTACAAACCCTCAACACAAAAGGAAATGACTGCCTATTCAAAATAAATTCTCAATATCCGAACCATCACCAGAATGTCAGAGCAAAGACTCAAACAAGGTCTAACGTACAATCAACTGAGTTTAGGTTTGAAGAACATCACGAAGAGCGGGTGGGTACAAATACTTTGAGCCTTTATCCTTTGTTTCTTAAACCGTGAACCAGGCCACGATATAACCCTCAAAAAGTCCTAGCTGAAGCATGGGTTAGTTCGAAAGCATACTGTTACGAAAGGTATCCTGACTCCTTAAGGTTTGCGGTAAAATAACGAATTGACATCACAGTTTACAAAAAATTCACTTGTTTTTATGAAAAAAATGCATTTTCAAAAACTTCAAGACAGACATGAGCTTTGCATTTTAATATAATATTGCTTGCATATGACTATTTGTTTGAACAGCATAGAAGTTCGCACGACGAATGTATAATGAACAGAAGCACCTCCAATCAAGGGGCGTGGCATGATCATTGTCCATCATCTGGGGCAGTTAAGTCAAGATTAGGAGAATCTCTCAAAAGGCCAACCAGCTTGGGGCAAATCTCCATCTGGATCACTTGGGGCATTGGACGATCAAACGAAGATCTTCTGGTGGTATGGTAACACTGCACTACCAACAGGGGCACCTCCCTACATTCTGAAAGCGTGGACATAGTCGAAAAAATACTAAGCAAAATCAAAGACCCGCTAGGTTGACACACCTAGGCAAAAAATAAGGGCTTCCCGGCGAACCAAAAGGGTTCAGGCAAAAATAAGGGATGAAATGAAAAAATTCTGTACACCCGACAAGTCGAAAACCTGAAAAGGCGGCTTGGGCAAAAATGGGTATCCCGGTGGACTGAAAACCCGAAAGGGCGGTCTAGGCAAAAGTTAGGGATTAAAGCGTACGACTATATACTGTCATCTCGTCACTTGCCTACCAGAAGAAGGTTTATCAATCAGCAGTTATCAAGACCTCCACGGGTACCTTCTCCCACAGAAACTGGAGCAATCAGAATTGTCTAAGTGGTCTAGCTGCTCTGTCCTCCAGGTATAAGGTAGTTTCAGCTGAAGAACGTGACCAAGATACCTTCACTCCCCAGAGTAAGACAGATTCCAGCAATACTCTCCCCCAAGCAGAGTGGGTCTCCAATCAGCCCAAAAAGGCATAGTATCCCTAGCAAGTCAGCAACACTCTCCCCAAGCAGAGTTAATCTACTGTCAGCCTTAAGGAAGTTGGGTATCCCCAGAAAATCTCAATATTCCCCAGCGGAGTATACATATATTCCTAAGCAAGCATCCCCGACCGTCTTAATATAAGATTATTCCCTGGCGGAATACTAGACACCCCAGTGGAGCTATTCCCCAGTACAGTTCAAAAGTCTCCCCAGGAGAGTTGAATCAATCTCCCCAGTAGATTCTGGGAGCTCATTCCCAGTAGATTCTGGAAGCTTATCCCTGCAGAGTACGAACACATCTCCCCGGCTTTATTCAAAGATTATTCCTCACCAGAACTTATAACTGGGTTATCTTCAGCTAAGTACCATGGAAAGATCGTCCTCGGCGAAGCTCTTCCTATCCCCAGCGGAGTTCATCAAATCTTCCAACAGAGCTTATCAACGGAATCCCCAGCAGAGTTATCATCAAAACCTCATCAAGGTATCTCTTCCCACAGAGTAATTCCCCGCAGAGTAATCTCCTCAACAAGTTTATTCCCCAACAGAGTCATCTTCTCCTACCGGTTTATCCTTACAACCATCATCCCCAGCGGAAACGAAGAACTCTACTCTTCAACATCAGCCCAGGATTCAACAAACTTCCCGGCATTCATCAAGGATTTATTTTCCTAGACAAAGATACATTCATAAACATCACATCTTCATACGTTATAGCATGCATACGCATCATACAACACAAATCTCACTTATTTTTGAGAACATCTTAACATCATGCAGTTCATGCATCATGACATTGCATACGACTAGTACTTTGCCTTTTCAGAAAAAAGTCAATTAAAAGATGATTACCATCTACCTTTACAGTTCCAGATCAACACCGGTAACAAGCCAGGAAAATTCTGTGAACGACTGATCGTGGGTTAATACCTGAAACCAGACAGGACAATTATCTACTTGATCATCATGAAGCAACCTTACACCGGTTCCTTCTCTCTCCAAGATATAGTTTTACACGGACTCATCAACAGGCAACCCTATACAGGTTCCCTTCTCAACCTCAGATGTAGTTTTACCCGAACTCATCATCAGGCAACCCTACACCGGTTCCTTCTCAATTTTCAGACGAAGTCTTACACGGACTTATCATCAAAGTAACCCTACACCGGTTCCTTTTCTTTCAGAAGAAGTCTTACACGGACTTATCTCAAGATAACCTTACCCCGGTTCATCCAGAAGTTTTACACGAGCTTATCCTGCAGTAACCTTACCCCGGTTCCTCCAGAAGTCTTACACGGACTTATCTCAAGATGACCTTACCCCGGTTCATCCAGAAGTTTTACACGAACTTATCCTGCAGTAACCTTACCCCGGTTCCTCCAGAAGTCTTACACGGACTTATCTCAAGATGACCTTACCCTGGTTCATCCAGAAGTTTTACACGAACTTATCCTGCAGTAACCTTACCCCGGTTCCTCCAGAAGTCTTACACGGACTTATCCCGAAGTAACCTTACCCCGGTTCCTCCAGAAGTCTTACACGGACTTATCTCAAGATGACCTTACCCCGGTTTATCAAGAAGTTTTACACGGACTTATCCCGAAGTAACCTTACCCCGGTTCCTCCAGAAGTCTTACACGGACTTATCTCAAGATGACCTTACCCCGGTTCATCCAGAAGTTTTACACGAACTTATCCTGCAGTAACCTTACCCCGGTTCCTCCAGAAGTCTTACACGGACTTATCCCGAAGTAACCTTACCCCGGTTCCTCCAGAAGTTTTACACGAACTTATCCCGAAGAAACCCTACACAGGTTTTCTCTCTCCAGACGTAGTTTTACACGGGCTCGTCGTCAAAGAAACCCTACACAGGTTCTCTCTTCCCAAACATGCAGTTTTACACGGACTCGTCATCAGTAAACCCTACACAGGTTTCCTTCTCAGCTCTAGATGCGGTTTTACACGGACTCATCATCCAAGTAACCCTACACAGGTTCCTTCTCCATTTCAGATGCAGTCTTATACGGACTCATTATCAGTAAACCCTACACAGGTTTCCTTCCTCCAAAGATGCAGTTTTACACGAGCTCATCATCGGTCAACCCTACACAGGTGTCCTTCTTTCCAAGATGCAGCTTTACACGAGCTCATCATCAGGAAACCCTACACAGGTTCCCTCTTTCAACTTACAAAAATTACAGTTCAACAGACCACCTTCCGATGGCATCTATAAGCCCATCTCCACAACTATCCATCACACTTCCAAATGGCATCTATAAGCCCATTCCCGACAAGGCTCTGTCACATCTCCAGATGGCATCTATAAGCCCATCCTCCTATTCACCATATTTCCAAATGGCATCTGTAAGCCTATTCCCATCATCACACTGCTGATACTCCGCTATGTGAGTGCAAATTTCTGGGCACTTTAGTGTTCAATCATCTTCCACCTTCGGATCACGAAAGGCACGCAAGACAATCTACATCCTTAGGTCTAAGAAGATTGAACAGGGGCAACTGTTGTACCCCAAAACATAAGTATGATCTCCCATCTTCCACCTTGTGAGCCTTGTGAGCCTTTAGTTTTATTAATTGTTTAATTAACCCAAACTAATTTTTCCCATAAAATTCAGAAAAAACCAAAAAAAAAAACATTTTATTATTTATTAACTTATTTTGTAAATAAATGTAAATTAAATTAAATTAGCTTAATTAATTAACTTTAATACTTTTTACAATAAATAAAAATAGTTTAGAATTAGGTTTTTGCTAACTTTTAATTTCTATTTATTTTCTCTTTATTTTCATTAAAAACACAAAAATACAAAAAACATTTTCTTAATTAATTAATTAATTAGTTATTAGTTTTAATTTCATTAATTACAAAAAAGGACAAAAATTCAATTCTTTCTTAAAAAAGGGTCAAAACCCTTAGGACGTCCCGATTCATTCTTTCGCGCGCAATTTATTTTAATTCATTATATTTATGTAACTGCTTCCGGAAATGTAATAGTTAATTAGGTTTATCTCTTTATTTGCTATTTCTCGCATTCTTATTTCAAAACGGGTTTTTTTTTTGGCGATGTATAGACCCGCGCCTTGTAATAGCTAGATTTACATTTCTGCAATTTATTTTCCGCACTCATAACTGTTAAAAAATACATGAAAGGATGTATGAAAAATAAAACCAATCCGTAGCTCACAAATAACATACAAGACAAACATTAACTGAAAAACAACACACAAGGCACATGCCACTTCTAGGGTACGCCTCACTGGTTGCCTCGAACGTGGTCATCAAGTATAGGGTGTCTTAGAGGTCGCCCTTCTGTCCAAAAGATCCAGTTGCCTCGAAACGGTTGCCTCGGATACAAAGGATCTAGGACATTAGGGTTACTTCTAAGGTGTCCTACCATTGCTTCGGTGACCATACTGTCCCTAATAATCAAATTGACCCGAATAACTCCAACGATGGTGCTACCTACGTCTCAATGGTGGGATAGCACTATCTAAAGGACTCTTACACAGCCTAATTCCTTAGAGTAGGTAGATTTCTCTTAAGTACTTGCTCTTTTCAAAACAAAACAAAAACATCTTTTCACACCTCACACTTTCAAAAAGTTTTCAAACAAATTTTTCATACACTCTTGAGGACAGATACAAGAGTTACTTAGAAATTTTTCAAACGAAATTTTTTCAAAACCCACACACACTTGAAAAGCAAACAAATCTTTTGAAAAAATAAGAGCAAGTACCTAAGAGCCCGTGGATAAACACGGATAGAAAGGGTGCTAACACCTTCCCTTTCTATAAATCTACCTCCCGAACCGAGAAACATTCTCATAAGGAATTTTGCTGTGCTTTTGTCCTTTCCATATTGGAGAACATAAAAGACGGTGGCGACTCTTGCTTCCGCGACATTTCGCGAAACCAGCTTAAAAAACAGTCAGTTCTATTTCCACCGATCACAAAGGTCATCGACATTGAGCCCCCCAGGTTTTTCGACGCTCTCCTCGAAAAGGCCAGGGCATACATGGACTACAAGGAGAAAGAAACGGCCAATAAAGCCTGTGATTCGAGGAACCAAGAACCAGCTAACATCCCATGACACCATGAAGTGGGCCCTTCTAGACGGATGAGGGAGAATATAAGGGAAGAGAAACCCTACGACCCCCGCGAGCATAGAGGAATAGCAGGGCGGTTCACAGAGTACACCCTGCTGACCGCTTCCCGCGAGCGTATCCTTGCCGAGTGCTCTAATACCAAGTTCAAGGATGGAGGCATCAGACTTCCTCGACCCTCTTTTGCAAAGCCCAGAGCTGACAAAATAAAATACTGTCAGAACCATCGTATCCACGGGAACTTGATGGAAGACTGCGTCCACCTCAAGGATGCCATCGAGACTCTCATCAAAGGTGGGATACTTGGGCAGTACAGACGCAACGACGCCCCTTGCCGGGACACCTGCGAGGAAAAAGAGGTCGAGGAAGAAACTCGACCATCCAATGAGTCGGGCCCCGTCCAGGTGGCTTTCTCCATAATAAGGCCGAAAGACTTCCACGTCCCTGACAGCTACAAGGATGAACCCTTATTCATGTACAGCAGATGGGAGAAATTCCCCTCCGCATGGACATATCTGGCGGGGGATTCAACGACATCTCTGAACTTGGCAAAGAGGAAGCTCAATGAGTTGGTGGATGCAACCCTGACCCAGGCAATAACACTCGAAAGGTTCAAAGGTAAATCTAATCCAATCACGTTTTACCTGAAGGAGTTGTCTGACGGATCCATGAACTCGAGCATTCCTCTGCTGGTGAGGGCGAGGATGGCCAACTTTGGCATACATCGTATTCTGGTCGACGAAGGGAGTTCTGTCGATGTCATGTACAACCATCTGTTTCGAACCCTGCAGCTCGATGATGCCCACCTATCACCATACGTGGGGTCCGACCTGCAAGGATTCAATGGCTCGACCTCTAAGTCGTGGGGTTACGCGGAGCTCTTTGTCACCTTCATGGAAGAAACTGCATTCCGACAAGTCAAGGTGAAATTTCTGGTGATCAAGTGCCCCTCTCTCTACAACTGCATCTTAGGGAGACCGACACTGGCCGAGCTAACCATCATACCCTCCACTGTCCGTTTTCCAGGAGATATCTTCAAGCATCATCCAAAGGGCAGACCATTGTTGACACTGGAATGTGACCAACCAAAAAAGCAACCACTAGTCGACCTGAATCAAAGCCTGCTCGGGTCGAAGAACAAAGGGCTCCACCAAAGGTCGACTCCATCTCCCTCGACACTTACTTTGACAAAGATAAAGTTGAATCCTCCCATGGCAAACAGGATCCTCTCTGACCTATCCCAGACGGAGACTTCGAGTTCGTCCCCCTCGGCAAAGACCCTCACAAAGGCATGAAGATTGACACTGGGCTCCCCGACTTGGTGAGGAAGTAGGTCAAAGCTTGCTTAAGGGAGAACATAGACTTATTTGCAGGGAGTGCCGCGGAGATTCCCGGACTCGACCCCGAGGTTTCCTATCACCGACTTGCCGTTGATCCAGCCGCTAGGGCAGTAGTGCAACGTAGGCGCAAGCAGTTACCTAAAAAAGCGGAGGCTGCTGAAAAAGCTGTAAAAGACCTCCTAGAGGAAAATTTTATTTCTGAGGCCCGACATTCAACCTGGCTCTTGAATGTTGTACTTGTCAAAAAGAATAATGGAAAATGAAGAATGTGTGTTGATTATACTGATCTTAATCGGGCATGTCCCGAAGATGCTTTTCCTTTACCTAACATTGATAAGCTGGTCGACAAATCGGCCAGCTACAAAATTTTATCATTTATGGATGCCTACTCGGGCTATAACCAAATTCCAATGGCGATGAGCAATAAATATTGCACCGCCTTCATGATTGGCTCGGGAAATTACCACTACAATGTAATACCCTTCGGCCTTAAGAATGCGAGGGCAACATACCAACGAATGATGAATAAAGTCTTCCATGACGAGATCAGTGACACGCTCGAGGTATATATGGACAACATGATCGTCAAATCTCGAAATAAACTGACCATGATGCCCATCTCAAAAGAGTCTTCGCCCAAGCAAGGCAATGTAAAATGAGGTTCATCCCAGAGAAATGCACCTTCGGGGTTAAGGCGGGTAAATTTCTCAGTTTCTATCTGTTGTACCCCAAAATTTGCCCTCTCATGTTTCCCAAAGTCTTCCCCCTGCATGGTTGATCACAGACTCTTGCCTAAGGAAAAGGAAAATTTTTGAGTGGTGCTTTAAAGACATTTCGATTTGCATTCTGAAAGACCCTTCGATTGGTGTTCTGAAGGAGCCTTTCGATTGGCATTTTGTCAAGCCCTTTCGATTGGCATTCTGGACAAGCACTTCAATTTGCATTCTGAAAGATCCTTCGATTGGTGTTTTGAAGGAGCCTTTCGATTGGTATTCTGTCAAGCTCTTTCGATTGGCATTCTGGACAAGCCTTTAGATTGGCATTATGGACAAGTACTTCGATTGGCATCATAACAGTGTCCTTCAATTGGAATTCCAAAAAGGTCCATTCGAAGAAGCATTCAAAGGGTCCATTCGAAGAAGCTTTGGAAAGCATTCGAAGGAGGCCATCAGCCCATTCAAAAGGGAGCATTCGAAGGAGACCATCAGCCCATTCGAAAGGGAGCATTCGAAGGCCAGCTACATGTCATTCAAAATTCAAAAAGGGACAGGATCCCATGTGTTTAGCCAACGTTACAAACTCTCATTCATGGCTTTCAAACACATAATTAACGTTACAAATCCTCCTTCATGGCTGTCAAACACATAATCAAGGTCATTTAAACCTTTGTCTTCCTGTCCCCTCCACCCCCTATATATAAAGAAATCACAAATGTTGCAAAGACACGAAAATATAGAGAAAAATAGAGAACTTGGAGAGACGCTGCCCAGAATTTTCCAAGCCAAAGCTGCCACCCAGCGAACACCTCCACCCTCAGAACTACAGATCGAAGCACCTCTGTTTGGTAAAAAAAATCTAATCTCAAACTCATTTTTAAATTCATTTTGATTGCATATTCATATTATTACTGCTGTTTGTGAATGATTTAATGTGCTACATATAAGCTACAACGCAAAGTTGAGATTGTGCCATTGCTTGGGCACAATCTGAGTTTCTCCTTCGAATCCCAGGATAAAACAAACTCAGACCCAAATCCAGCAGGTGCGAATAAGGGGGAGATTCGAACCAGGGGGTAAAATCCTCCCTGGACCTTTAACATGTGTTTCGTTTCTTGCAGGAAATACATTCTTAGATTCCTGTTCAGAGTTTCGAAGCTCAGCAGTTTAGCTTCGAACTGGACTTAGGACTTCCAGTTCGAAGGATGACATGTCCAGATCGAATACCCTCAGAGTGCAGCCCCTCATGCACCTTCGATCCAGCTTCTTCACTGGGTCGAAAGACAGCCTGCACCTCTTTCGACCCAGGCCTCCAGAATTACATTTTTTTTTCTTGTTTTGCTGCCTGGCCCATTTGTACTTTGTTTACTTTGTTTTTGTTTATTTCTTTTAGTTTGTTTTTTTTAATCAACACAAAAATCATAAAAATAAATAACTTAGAATTAGGATTTTAATTTAGTTAATTATCTTAACTTGTTTTCTTCAATTTTAAAATCAGTAGACTTAGGATTTATTTAAATTTAATCCTTTTCATAAACAAAAAATGCAAAAAAATATTAAGTATGTTTTAGAGTTAATTTAAATCAGTTTTTTTTAATTAATTAAATTTGGCTTAATTAAACATTTAGCATTTTCCCAAAAAAATAAAACAACAAAAAAGAGTTCTTATTCTTAGGATTTTTAAGATTCACGCGCGTTTATTTTAGTAAAACTGCTTATTATTCCCCCCAATTTTGGATATGTAAATAATCCCCCTCCCCGAAGCCTTGTAATAGCGTAGGATTTACAATTTCCGCACTTTAAATTCCTGTATATATATTAACTGCTTAGATGTATGCTAACTAGGATTGTATGACAAGATCTAAAAACAAATGGTAGAACACCTAAAAATACAAAGATAATATAAACTGAAAATTGACGCACTTGCACATGCCACTCCTAAGGTACACCTCACTTGGTTGCCTCGATTGTGGTCATTAAGTATAGGATGTTCTAGAGGTCGTCCTTGTAAGTGCATTCGTTTGGGATTGGCTCATCTCTTGTAAAACAAATAGCAACAACAATAATGTAATGTAATGTACAATAGGAACAGCCTGAAAATTCTATTGTAAATGCCTAAAACATGTTGATCAACATCTGGAACAACATGTCTCAAGAGATGTCATAACATCATACCAGACATCAAGCTACTGAACTGTCAAGACTGATGCAGTTCTGTTCCTAAAGTTATGCAGAATATTCTGCCAAATAGAATGCATAACAAGTAGCGAAAATTGAAGACATACGTGGAGCCCTAGAAGATTCAATCAGAAGCTAAGGATAAGGAGAAAAGCTCGATTGAAGACCTAACTTACAGCAGAAGTTTTCTGCTTACTTTATGCAGGTCGTTAAAGCTGCATTGCTGTCACATGAAGGCCCAAATCCAGTTGGGTAAAAAGGGTTATAAATAAGAAGTATTGTAACCTAATTTAAGGTGAGCTGGGTATTGTCAAGATGTGATCATTAGGACTAGTTTTGTTGTGAACCACCCGGGCTGTGGGATGGTCACCATACTCCTTGAAACCTGTAGGTAAAGGGATGTATGCATTGTACTTGATTGAAGCTTTTAAGCATGATCAAGATGTGTAATGGAAGTGTATCTTCTGAACAGTCTATGTACTATAGAAAGTTATCACTGCGGTGATTGAAGGGGAGTGAGAGGGGTCTCATATCTAGGATTGGATCTTAGGTAAAAGTGTCATTGGGTAGTGATTAAGTGAGAAGGCTGTCAACGGGTGTGTTGGCTGTAGGGTCTTTGAATTGATACTACTAATAGTGAACTTTATCCCTGGCTTGGAAGCCCCCAGATGTAGGTTGGTTGAACCGAACTGGGTGAACAATTCTGTGTGTTATTTACTTTCTGTATTGGTTATCTGTTTGATGTCACAGCATTCCTCGCAACATCAATGTGTAAGATTAACCTTAACTGTTCTGAACTTCAGTAAATCAGAACCTGCGTGTTGTTGGCTCTGGTATGTTAGTCCAGTGACTGTTGTAGAACAGATATCAAAAGTACAACCTCTTCTACCTGTACAGCACTTAATGTCAGATCAGAGGTCTTAACATTCCATTAGACATTCTGAGTCTGTGACATACCAGGAATTTCATTTGGTATCAGAGCAGGCATCCTGTCTGTCTCTGGATGAGATCCATGGGGGATACTTTCCGGTTGTGTACAAGGTAGAATATTGTTTGAACCAGTAGTATTCATATTGTTTGGTCCCTAGGAGTGGAGGATGGACCAATTTGGGAGAAACTAGATCAGCTATGTTGAAGGAAGATGAAAGTGTTTGAAAAAAAAAAAATTTCAAAGACCTCATGCGGGAGTGAAGATTTTGGAATGCATTGTTCAACCTGTATTCAGCACAGAGAAGAATATTATCAAAATCTTCATGCGGGAGTGAAGATATTGATAAGGCATCACATGTGTTTACAAAGCCTTCTTTTAACAGGGCTGTAGAGTTGGGTTTAGAAAGTTGTTCGGTGAAGAAGCAAACAACTTGTGGGATTGATTTATTTTCAATCCTTATGTGTCATGCTTACTATATGGAGTAAGCACTGTGTAAGTTCTGGTGAAATACTGCTATTCCGCTGCATAGCTTCTGATACAACCCCTAAAAGTGAAAGAAGAACTCTAGAGCTATTATTTTTGTTGTTAATTGATCAATGATTCTCATATGCGTCTGCAAGCCACTTGAAGACCTTGAAGATTATCAAGGATGATGTGTTCCAAGAAGATGCAACTAATGTTCTTAAGGATGTTAGAACATCATGCAACTGCCAGTTGAAGAACAGATGTTCTGGGTGCTAAACACATGTAATGTGAGTACATATGTTTGGAACCTACTCCTGATCTGGAAGAGGAGACATCTGTTTTGAAATAATTGATCAGGACACGATCAACAGGTCATCTACTCCAGTTGTGAGTTTAAGGGAGTATATGTGCTGAGCTAAATGCACTTAAAAGGACTGTAAAGCTGTGGATGATGGAAATCATTTCTGTGTCTTCAGCCAAGTAAATATGCTCAGCAAGCATGAAGAAGTAATCAGTCTAGTGTGATTAGATAATTCTAATTGAATAAATGATGGAAACAGAATCTTTAAATCTAAAGCTTGTGATGATAAAGAATGCACAACATCACAACTGTTAAAGACATCAGTTGTTGAGGAAAGATGGATAAGTCCCAGATTGATAATGAAGTTTCTTCTTGTACAAGTTACAGAATGTGGCAACCTGAAACTTGTACAGCAAGCAAACCAAAGACTCTTAATTTGGAACCTAATAAAGAATATTTACTATGTGTCTAAAGTAAAGAGCTCTACACTGTATCCATAAAGAGGGAAGTTGGATAACAGTTTGTTCGGAGGAAGTAGTATGATCAAGCTGATGTGAAAGGGAGTTCATCCTACCTTGTTCTATAAGATACTTGAGTTTACTTCTCATGATCTTAGTGATTTCCAAGGAAGAGAGGAATAGAACAGGTATGTCTACCAATCACATAAACTGCAGCATGTGAAGGAGAATTCACTTAATTCTCTACAAAGATCTGAGCTGAGTTTCAGGGGGAGTCCTTAACCTGAGGATCTTGGAAGACATGTCTTACAAAATTTTTTGACATCCTGGACCAAAGTCAAATGGTGGATATCTGCACTTTGACAAGTCATCCCCATCACCTAGGATGAACTTGTTAGTTGTATGTAGCAAGGAGGAGTTATCTTCAAAAGATCATGGGTTCCTGAGAAGATCCTCTTCTTGCTTGAAGTACATTTATGTGAACAACTTGGTTTGATCTTGTCTGCAGGAGTATGGTACAATTAAATCCTTTGTACTGTTCAAGGGTCAGCAGACAAGGTGAAGGTGATCCATGCTAGTTGCTGCATGGTTATGTGGTTGTTGTGGTTCTTCATGCATGGAACAGAAGATTGTTAGAATAATGATCCTACCTTGAGAAGATGACATAATCTAACTAATAATGAATACTTTGACGGGAGACTAAGTATTCATTAGGATCTTGCATAAAGATATATATATGCACTTCGATGGGAGACTAATTGTTTGTCTAATATGTATGCAAGGCTGTATTCTGAACCTAATTCTCAGAACTTGGTAGAGAGTTTATTTCTCTCTAAGAATATTCTGGTGAGTAATCATACCTTTCTTATGGGGAATATAAAAGGGCATCAATCCCCTGGATGTTAACTTCAGAATCCAAGCAGATAGGTTCATGCTATAACATCATTTATTGTTAGAAGTCCGTGGCAGAGACTTGGAACTGTGAATCTTAATATTCTAGTGTGGCAGTTTTATTGTTGGTTTGGAATAAGTAGATTCTACTTGTGTTTAAAAGAAGTATGCTTAACAACGCATAACTACTGTTGTGGTCTGAAGAATTTACTAGTATTAGTAACTACTAGTAAATATATTATACAGAAGGATGACATGATCAAAGGATAATCCTTCTAGAAAGTCTAAATCTTAGTAAAGCTTGTAAGCACACTAAGAAGGTTGGAGGTTGGTTTCAGACTATGGCTACATGAGAGTCATGATAAGTGTGGAAGCGGAAGGACATGAATCAGAGATGTCCTTACTATTCTAAGACTAGTTCAGGGTGCTTGAAGTTACCACCTCAGAGCTAGTGCTACTGGTTTCCACACCACTGTTTTGATTGGCCTTAACAAGGGAAGTCACTGAGTGTTGCACTTTTTCAATTACAATATACATTGAAGGGAGACTCTGTAATGTTGGACTTAATCTGAAGATCAGAAGTCAGAAGAGGGCAGTGGTATGCTGATGTTTATGTGTTCTGATAATATGACATTGTAAAGTCATGGATAATGTCTCAACAACAGGAGATTGAAGAATTACTCTTATCAATAGCAAATTGGTCTAGCAAATCAGACTTCACTAGCTCCAACAACTACTAGTGAATGGAAGATCAGAAGAAGTAAATCAGATATATTCAGCATATGTTCAAGAGGTTCTTTTACTACAAGAAATAAAAGTGGCATCTAAATTTGTGTGATGTCCTGTGAAGCATGTTGGAGTCTTCTGGTGTATTGGATCTCAGCAACACAAAGCATGAGTAAGAGAAGTAAAAAGAAGAATGCAAGGTAATGTCTAAGTAAGTGTCATGACATTACCAACGACATTGCAACCTTGTGGAAATCAAGAAGAATACGGGAAAATAACTTCGCCACGTCATTGGTATTCTGTTTCCTAGAAGGAATATATCCTCAGTCCCGAAAATGGGTCAAAGGCTGATTTTATTCAGGAATTGCTTTGACCTAAACTTATGCATGTATTAAGACTGGTTCCTTTTGTGGAAGCAAACAAATACGTCTAAAATACATGCACAGTCAGTCTGAAATATGCACATGCTTTAACAGGTATCCTTGACCGAGATTTTATGTTACCATCTTCTTGAACCTGGTATCTCCTTATATAACCTCCTGCCACACATTCTTTTCTCTCACAACCATCATGGGGTTTATACGGATTTGGGAAAACTGTTCTTGGATCTGGTTTTGTGAGGGCTTTCTTTGGCAATTTTTGGCCAAAAAGGGGGAGAAAGGAGTACTGCTAGAAACTGTCCTCGTTGCAGCAGCTACTACTCAAAATTTTGATCACAAAGACTTGTCACAAACTCAGCAGAAATTCAAATGGCGTGAATTTCTTTGTGACTTGTGATCTGAGTTATGAACACAGTTGTGACCTGTGTTCTGAGTTACAAGGGAGATATTCTGGTCACTCCTTAAAGGTTCTCTGATGCCTCTGAAAGGATAGTTTATCTCCCACGGTCCTCTTTTTCCACCATCAGTGACAAGAAATGGTTCGTGGTCTAAAAAGGAATGAGGTGCATCCTCTTCCTCCTGTGCCTCAAGAGGTCCTGAATGGTGAGTATTATTGTTGTATTTGTTTTAGCCAAAATTAGCCAAAGGGGGAGATTGTAAGTGCATTCGTTTGGGATTGGCTCATCTCTTGTAAAACAAATAGCAACAACAATAATGTAATGTAATGTACAATAGGAACAGCCTGAAAATTCTATTGTAAATGCCTAAAACATGTTGATCAACATCTGGAACAACATGTCTCAAGAGATGTCATAACATCATACCAGACATCAAGCTACTGAACTGTCAAGACTGATGCAGTTCTGTTCCTAAAGTTATGCAGAATATTCTGCCAAATAGAATGCATAACAAGTAGCGAAAATTGAAGACATACGTGGAGCCCTAGAAGATTCAATCAGAAGCTAAGGATAAGGAGAAAAGCTCGATTGAAGACCTAACTTACAGCAGAAGTTTTCTGCTTACTTTATGCAGGTCGTTAAAGCTGCATTGCTGTCACATGAAGGCCCAAATCCAGTTGGGTAAAAAGGGTTATAAATAAGAAGTATTGTAACCTAATTTAAGGTGAGCTGGGTATTGTCAAGATGTGATCATTAGGACTAGTTTTGTTGTGAACCACCCGGGCTGTGGGATGGTCACCATACTCCTTGAAACCTGTAGGTAAAGGGATGTATGCATTGTACTTGATTGAAGCTTTTAAGCATGATCAAGATGTGTAATGGAAGTGTATCTTCTGAACAGTCTATGTACTATAGAAAGTTATCACTGCGGTGATTGAAGGGGAGTGAGAGGGGTCTCATATCTAGGATTGGATCTTAGGTAAAAGTGTCATTGGGTAGTGATTAAGTGAGAAGGCTGTCAACGGGTGTGTTGGCTGTAGGGTCTTTGAATTGATACTACTAATAGTGAACTTTATCCCTGGCTTGGAAGCCCCCAGATGTAGGTTGGTTGAACCGAACTGGGTGAACAATTCTGTGTGTTATTTACTTTCTGTATTGGTTATCTGTTTGATGTCACAGCATTCCTCGCAACATCAATGTGTAAGATTAACCTTAACTGTTCTGAACTTCAGTAAATCAGAACCTGCGTGTTGTTGGCTCTGGTATGTTAGTCCAGTGACTGTTGTAGAACAGATATCAAAAGTACAGCCTCTTCTACCTGTACAGCACTTAATGTCAGATCAAAGGTCTTAACATTCCATTAGACATTCTGAGTCTGTGACATACCAGGAATTTCAGTCCTTTTGTCCCAAGATCATAAGTTTCCTCGAAATGGTTGCCTCGGAAAAATGATCTAAGACATTAGGATTACCACTAAGGCATCCTAACATTGCTTTAGTGACCACACATCCCTTAAATCCAATTGACCCAAAAACTCCAACAACGATGCTACCTACTCCTCAATAGTGGGATGGCATTGTCTAAAGGACACTTGCACAGTCTAATTCCTTTTTGAGTAGGTAGATGTTCTTAAGTACTTGCTCCTTTTGAAAACAAAAACAAAACTTTTCGCACTTACACTCTCTTCCAAACAAAAAAACTCTTCTCAAACCCACAAACACAAAGAAAAGCAAACTTTTGAAAACATAGTGAGCAAGTACCTAAGAGCCCGTGGATAACCACGGATAGAAAGGGTGCTAACACCTTCCCTTTCTATAATCTACCTCCCAAACCCGAGAAATATCTCGAAAAGGAATTTTTCTGTGCTTTTGTCCTTTCCATGTTGGATAAAATAAAAGACGGTGGCGACTCTTGCTTACCGCGAAATTTTGCAAAAACAAACGCAAACACGAACCAGCATTCCAAAACAGTCAATTCTCATTCCCACCGATCACAGAACTGGCGACTCTGCTGGGGAAATATTATAAGTGAGGTGTACCTTAGGATTAGATCACTTGTGTTTTCAATTGTATTGCTTTGTATGCTTTTAATCTTGTGGGCTTGTATCAGAGTTCTATAAATCCTCCACCCGGATTTGGGAAACATTCATAGATAGCAATACGTTATGGAAACTGTGCGGGGTATACCGACACGGTTGAAGCAATAACTATATTAGTGCGACATATTTGTGAGTACCGGTAGCCTTTGAGTCAATCAAAGAGAATACGGGGCCGCTGAGTGATGTCACTAAGCACTAATGACCTAGAACCTTACTTGACCATCTTGGCCTTTTTTAGGGGTAGTGAGATGATCGACTTTGGTGCAGTCCGAAGTTGGTAGATACTCGATACTACACTCATTGAGGATTGTTTTCTTGGAATATTTTGGTCGCCAGTTAAGTGGCTAAACCAAAACGATGAACATAGAAAACAATACAATGATATTGAGCTCCTTAGAACCCGGTTACTATTTATAGGACAGGTTTTGAGCCAACTAAAGTCAAGAGGGTACTCACCTATGAAACCTCCTGCAAGCCTGGAACTAGGGTTTTTGGTGTGACTTGCTTGTACATGTGTTTTTGCATACATCATAAAGCATCATATGCATCTGCTAACCATTTCAAGGGTTTAGATCTTCATCTTTGTTTTTGTTTTACTGGACATGGAGTCTCTCCGCAGGAAAACAATTCAAGTCAACCTTGTAAGGGTCCCTCTTCAACTCAAAGAGCTTACATCCAGGATTCCCCAGAATTCTCTCTTCAGTGAAAGACATGGTAGACTCCTCAGCTTGGTCAACACCAACATTGAAGAAGACATGATAAGAGTTCTCTTCCAGTTCTTTGACCCCCTACACCACTGTTTCACATTCCCTGATTATCAATTGGTGCCTACTTTGGAGGAATTTTCTCAACTCCTGAGAATTCCTATTCTTAGTCAACTACCCTACAACAGTACGGAAAAGGAACCAAAACTTGAAGATGTTGCTCAAGCATTACGCTTACAACCATCCGACATCAAGGGGCATTGGGAAACCAAAAGTGGTATTAAAGGATTCTTGGCAAAGTTTCTATTTGAGAAGGCACGAGAATGTTGGAATTCTCTTGATCTACAAGCCTTTGAAGAGATTGTGGCACTCCTTATCTATGGGTTGGTTTTGTTCCCAAATCCTGATCAACTTATAGATGTGAATGCTGTCTGTGATACGGTGGGAGAACTGACTAGTGTTTTGCGTTCGTATTCGCACTTGTGCCGTTGAGCAAGAGTCGCCACCGACTTTTTATTTTATCCTAAAGGAAAGGTTAAAAAAGCACAGCAAAAACCTTTTGAGATATTTCGTGGGTTCGGGGGGTAGATTATGAAAAGGGAAGGTATTAGCACCCTTTTCATCCATGGTTATCCATGGGCTCTTAGTTACTTGGTTTTTTAGATCACTTGCCTTGATTTTCGATTGCTTGAAAATGGTGTGTGTGTGAGTGCTTTTGAAAATGTTTTGGAAGAAGATGCCTTGTCTTAGGCTAACCTTGTAACAATTCTTTACTCGAATGTTTTACAAAGGCGTGTATCTTTTCGAAAAGATGTTTCAAAATGTTTTGAGAGTTTGTTTGAAAAGTGTCGTGGATTGTGGTTTTTGAAAAGAAGGCAAGTGTTTTTGCAAGTCGATCTCAAGTAACTAAGAGTTTTGTCTACCCTATTGTACTCAAAGGTTTTTGTTATGTTTTAACCCCTTTTAACAATTTTGTTCCACCATTAGATTTGGTGGACAATCTTGCGTTTAGGAAGTTTATTCGGGACGGGCGCGGGTCATCGTATGGACCATGAATGCAATGGTGCCAAGTGTCTTTGGCAATTTGCTTTGAAGGGACTATGATCATTCCGTTTAGGCAACACTTTGAGAGACTTATGATCATTTTGATTTGGTTTTGCCAAAGATACTCGACGCGCAAGCATGGCCCATTTTGGAAGACAACATGTGGGATTACCCTAGAGGGTGCAAGTGTGATTGTGTGTTGATTTCATGTATTTGTCTTGTATTAGGTTATCTAGCGTTTGATTTTATGTACATACAAACCCTAGGTCTAACCATGGTATAATTGGAAAACTGTAAATTGCGGAAATGTAAAATCTACGCTATTACAAGATTAGTATCTGGGAGTGGGGGTACAAGTGTATGAATGGGGATGAGACTTATAGTATCCAATAAGTTACAACCAAATCGAATTTGCGATCAAATGTAAATATCGAATATACAAATATAAGATAAACAAATGTGTATAGGGCAATGTGAATATATTTGTGTAAGTGTACAAGTATATGAGTATGTGATTATTTACAGGTACGACAAAGTGAAATTAATGTATTATTAGGTATTGTTATTTATTTTGACCTAAAGAAATGTTTAATGAATCTTTGATTTGTTTATTTTTAATATGTATGAAAGAAAAAATGTTTTAATTGAACGTTTTAAATTCTAATTAAGTTATGAAAATGATGTTTTAAGAAAAATATTTCTAGGTTTTCATTATGTATAAAAAAAAGTATTTTTTCATTTGTTATGTACAAAAGTGTTTTAAGAAATTAAATTATGCAAAAAAAATGTATATTTACTTATTATGTACAAAATATATTTTAATTAAAAGAATAGAAAGGTATTTTCAATTTTAAATATATGATGTAGAAAAAATGTATTTTTATGTATATGTATTAATGCATTATTATAACAAATTTATTGAATTAGAAAAAACTATATGGTATTTAAAAATCATTAAATGTTTTAACTGAATAAATAAAAACAAGAATAGGTTAATTAATTAACTAAAAAGAATTGTTTTATGTAAGGGGATTAGAACCTTTTAATGGGCTTTAGAGAGGTTAACAAGGACTAGGCCCATTGCTAAAAACGATTTTTTTTAGGGTTTGAGATTTGTTTGTTCAGTTGAGACGAAATACTCTAGGGTTTGCAATAGCAGCGGCGTTCGTGGGGGTTTTCTTCTTCTCCGTTCATCCTCATGCAGGTCCCGGTACTTCCCTTCGTTCGAGGCCACCGGTGCCACCCATCTTCCTCCTCTTTACACTAGCTCCAACGACAATATAAAAGGTATGAATTCGTTCAAACGTATTAGGGGTCTCGTGTTTTTGCATGCTTAGTTCTTTGCTTATTGATTCGGATTTATGTGCTTCTTTGGTTCGAGTTATGCAAAGAGGAAAAGAACTGTACCTTTCTGAGGAGACGGAGGAGGGACGGTGGTGGAGGCGCCCAGGCGGCCAAGGGTGGAACGAGGTGATGGCGGACTTGTAGACTCCGGTTTGCGTATTCTTTGTCTTTGTCCTATTATTTGGTGATGATGATGAACTGAGCCCTTTTTGATATTCACTTCCTCTTTGTTATCTTGATGCCTTCGAGTTACCTTTGAATTGTATGTGATATTGCTTTAAACGCTTGCTTTTGAATGTGTTTGAATATGCTTGCTTCTGTATCTTCTTTGTTGCCTAATGATGAATCTAGGATTCTGAAGGACTCGTGGGGTTGGGAATTAGTATGCTTTGATGTTTGTTGCTCCTGAACGAACTTTCTCTCTTCTTCTCCTATTGCTTCCTAAAGGCCCATGATGGATGCCTTCTGAGATTGATACCTTCTGAGATTGATGCCTTTGGAATGTTTTATTACCCAATGATGTGTGTTTACTGAGGGCCTAGGGTTGGTTGGTTCTGTTTGTGTGGGTTATGTCTGGATTGAATGGTCTTGGCCAGGTTTTGGTATTAGGCTTGAGATTCGAGTTTGGGTAAGGATGATGCAGGTTATTGGTTTTTTGTAGTGCAGTTTTGTGGTTAGGCTTCAGGTTTCAGTTTGCTTCAGCAGGTTTTTTATGGTGGTTGATGTTTTGGTTCAGGCCATTAGCATTTTTGTTTCAGGTTTTGAGGTTATGTGTTTGTAATGGTTCAGCAGGTTTTTGGTTGACCTTGGCAAGTTATGCTGTGGGATTTTGTATCAGTTCTGGCTTTTAGCTTTCAGGCCATTTGCAGGTTAACTGGCTTCTTGGCTTCTTGCTTTAGGCTGGCTTTTATGCTGGTTTGGAGGATTTTTGATGTTTAGGCTTTTTGATATCAGGTTCTGAGTTTTGAGATGTGTTTATGGTTTTTTTGTTTTGTTGGTTTTTGACAGTTATCATGCTGAGGCAGTTTGTATCTCAGTTTTGTATATCTTTTCTTCCCATCTATCCTGCCTAAGCCTAAAGCCTGAACCCTGCTTCTTATCTCTCTTCTCTCTTAGTACAGTTGGATATTTTAATATGCTTCTTTCCTGTACTTTTTCTGAAAGTGGCCATTATGATGGGAAATGATGAAAAAAGTTTGCTTGCATATCATGCTTTCCTCTGCATATTTGATCTCTTCTTTGACAGCTTTTGTACTTTTTTGTCTTCTTTGATATCCTTGTGCAGTAACTTGACAGCTTTGGTATTTGACAGAAAGTTGTACTTTTATTTTTTAGTTTGGTTGAACTTGAACTATGCAGTTTGACATTTTGAATTTATGCATTTGACATTTTGCATTCATGATTTAAATGAATAAAATTCCTCCCTCTTTGTGAACCGGGAGAAATTCCGTGATTTGCAGAGAGGGTTAACTGATCCCAGTCAGTGGCCCTTAATGATGAGTCTGAATTTATCTGTCTCTTTAATTTACTTATCTGCTTTTTGACTTTTCTCTTTTCTTTTGCAGGTGAAAAATTGGATGGAGAGGAATAAAGTGAAGCATGAAGAATTAGAAATAAATAGGATAGTTTTTATTTTCAATTTAATTATTGTAAACCATTATTATTTTAAATACTTCGTAAATAAATACTTGTATCCGAATAATAATTGTAACAAATATTAAATATGAAATAAAAATTCTTATTGATTCATTTAATTCTTTTCAAATCCTTTTCAATTATTTACTTATTATTCATGGTTCCTTAAATTAAAATAAATGAAGGTTAAATTTCAGATATTTAATCCTTAGAACAATAAATAATCAGTTAAACATTGATTCTTCGTCGGTCAAAATAAATGAACTTGACGTCTCCATCATTCAAAGCAACGCACAATCGAACACAAAAACTGATCATACGCAATCCTGATTTCTTACCAAGCACTGTAGATCCCAACTGCATATTTCTTTTGACTGGCTCGAACAAAACAACATAAATTCAACCCAACTGCCTCTTTTACTGATTAAATCAAAACAAAGCGAATTCAAACCGAATCTTGGAATAACTTGCAAAGTGCTGTGGAATTTTAATCTTTCTGAGAATATGCCCATAAAACCTTAATTCCTGATTAAATGCCAATGAACATTCGCCTGATCAAAATTGAGCCAGAATCAACCACAACCCTAAGCCAATTGTGTGTGAACCAATCCAGAGCCCTGAAAATTAGTAAAAACCCTAATTTTGCTTGACTGTCAAGAAAAGTCCGTTTGTCCGATTCTTTGAGCCAGTTTGAAAAGTCAGGAAACGCCTGAAGCTGAGATCTCTTGTGGAAAAAAATGCGAGGGCAAATTTTGGGGTACAACACTGTCAAGATCTTCATATCCAGGAATCCCATACCTACATTGCTTGGGGACATCCTCCACTCATTTTACACACGAACAATGAGGAAAAGAGGTGTTCTCATGTGCTGTACTCCTCTCCTAGCAAGGTGGTTTATTTCTCACCTTCCACAATCAGTTTTGAAGAATGAGCAGGGTTTAAGGTGGTCGCAACGATTGATGACCCTCACACATTCTGATGTACATTGGTGTTCTCGGTCCAGAGAAAATGTCACCATTATTGATCGTTGTGGAGAATTTCCTAATGTTCCTTTACTTGGAATTAGGGGAGGCATTACCTACAACCCCTGTCTAGCCTTGAGACAATTTGGATATGCTCGGAGGAATGGCCCTCATGACATGCTGATTCCTGACCTAGTTTTTGACTTTGACAACGATGCGCAAGGGCTTCGACAAAGGTTCATCAAAGCTTGGAGGATGCCTAATAAGGTGGATAGTAAGACACTGGGGCACAAGAATTCCATCCCCCGTGAGCCTTACCTCAAGTGGGTACGAACCCGCTCCCAGAATCTTATGATGCCATATCCTCACATTCTCCCCTTGATCAAAGAGCCTGTTATGGAAGGAGAGGTTCCATACGCCATCCTACATCCTGACATGCCAACATCATGGGAAGAAATGCAAAAGAGTTGGATCCAACTCAAGGAAGAGCGAAATACTTTTGAAGCCAACTTCTATGCCAGTGAAAAGAAGGTTTTGGAGCTTACCCGCCGACTTCACGAAGAGGAGACCCTGAACACTTACATCGCTCCAAAGAGGATGCGCAATGTCTTTCTACATTAAGAATTTTGTAATATTTCGCCCATGGGGCACTTATGTACTAACAAATTGCTTCTTAATGTGACGTGTGTTCTCTTTTGTCTGCAACAAATTTGAATGTTTGAACCCTTGAATGCATTACATAAATAGCATACCATTTATCATATGCATAACAGGTACCCTTTTACAGATCTCTTATCTTCTTCACTGTTTATTTCAACAATCATCATGTCTGATGAACCTTCCACCGAGCAAGCTATCAAGGCCCTCCAAGCCCAGAATGCCCAATTTCAAGAGTTGGTCATGAGCCTAGCTAAGGGTCAGCAGGACCTGAAGACCCTAATTCTGAAAGAGAAAAAGAAGAAGAAGAAGAGGACTATCCTGTTCAACACTGGACGCAGGTTTGGAAATGGGCTGCAGAATGAAATTGATCTGGCCACCCCGTCTGGAGAGAAAGACAGTCCACAAGAAAGGAGGGCTCCTAGCCCTATGATCTCCGACAACGAGACAGACTATGATGAAGAACAATATCCTCCTGCTGAGGATAAGTACAAACAGCTGGAAGACCGTTTGAACGCTATGGAAGTACAGAAGGTGCCCGGTCTGGACTTCAGAGATTTGGGTTTATCATCTGGGGTGGTGATTCCCCATAAGTTCAAGGCACATGCCTTTGCCAAATATGACGGAGCTTCCTGTCCAAAGCTGCACCTCCGGTCATATGTGAGGAAGATCCAACCTTACACTACTGATAAGAACTTATGGATCCATTTCTTTCAAGACAGTCTCTCAGGGACTCAGCTTGAGTGGTTCTATCAATTGGACGGAGCCAGTATCCACAGCTGGGAGGATTTGGCTGCTGCATTCTTTAGGCATTATCAGTATAATTCCGACCTCGCTCCTACGCGTACCCAACTCTAGGGTATGTCAATAGGGACGGGCGAAGGATTTAAAGAGTATGCTCAAAATAGAGGGACCTTGCCGGAAGGGTGCAACCACCTTTAGCTGACCGTGAACTTGTTGATATGTTTTTGGGGACCCTGTCCGGTCCATTCTTTAACCATTTGATTGGAAGTTCTTCAGCCGGGTTCACAGACCTTATCTTGACTGGTGAGAGGATTGAAGCTGGAATTAAGGCTGGAAAAATACAGAAGGGTGCCTCATCGAGCACCGAGAAGAGACCCTTTAAGAAAGAGTCCAGTGCTGTCTACAGCTCAAGAAGACAAAGCAGACCTGAACACCGCCAAGCTGTCAATGCGGTTGTTATCTCAAAACCTGCTGGTGCTCCTCAGCATCACAACCAACAAAGGGATGAGAGACTTCGAAGGCAATTTACTCGTCTCAGCATGACTTTGTCTTAGATTTTGCCACAGTTGCTGAAGACTAATCTTGGGACTCTAAGAGAAGCTCCAAAGAATCAAAATACTACATCACCGAAGTATAACCCTAACGCCCGTTGTACTTATCACTCCGATAGCCCGGGGCATAATACAGATGATTGTTGGAGTCTGAAAAATAAGGTGCAAGACTTAATTGATGCAAAGGAGATTGAGTTTGAGGCACCCGAGAGGCCTAATGTTGTGACTGATCCCATGCCCAAACATGGAGTAAATGCTGTAGAGGAAGACTTGTTTGTAATGTCTGTGGATGATGTTGTTACCCCTCTAATGACTGTCAAGAGGAATCTGTTGCTAGTCGGTTTATTTCCGGGCTGTGATGGAGGTTGCCATTTGTGCTCTGTTTTACCTACTGGTTGCCCATCTTTGAAGTCAGGTATCCAAAACCTGATGGATAGTAAAGAGATTCTTTTTGAGAAGACTGTTGTTCCATCCGTTCATTCCGAAGAAGTTTCAATCATTACCATTTTCGACAATTCTTCCAAGGCTCCCTCGAGGACGCCTGTTAGGATTACATCTGTTCCGAAGTCCGCACCTATAATCATCACTGTTCTGGGGTCCATCCCCTATACGTCTGACAAAGTTGTCCCTTGGCACTATGGGGAAGATGTTTATGTTCTTGGAGTTAAGCAAGAGTTCGGTGCTAATACCGGCGTTAACAACATTACAGGACCTGCTAAAGTCACCTGCAGCGGTAAACTTTTATCACCTGATATTGCTCCACCAACTGTCCGAAGACCTGTTGTCATTAAGCCTGTAGGTGTACCTACTGCTGTTCCTGATCAAATTCCTATCCTTCCCCCTATCGCTGAGTCTTTTGACGCTCGGGGCAAAGGGATCGCTACTGATATGCCTGCCCAGACGGAGGCGCCAAAGACAATCAATGTTGAAGCTTCTAAACAGGAGATGGAAGAGATTCTGAAGATTATTAAGAAGAGTGATTTTAATGTAGTTGAGCAACTGGGGCAAACCCCATCCAAGATTTCTATGTTATCACTGCTGTTGTGTTCAGAGGCCCATGCCAAGGCTCTGATTACCTTCCTAAAGACGGCCCACGTGCCACAAGAGACATCAGCTGATCAATTTACCGATTGTGTGGCCAATTTAACTACTGATAATGGTTTGGGTTTCTCCGATGCTGATCTGACTGCTAAAGGGAAGAACCATAATGATGCCCTGCATGTCTCCATTGAATGCAGGGGCACTACTCTTGCACATGTGTTGGTTGACACTGGTTCCTCGTTGAACGTCTTGCCCAAGAAAGCTCTAAACAAGCTGGATTGCGAAGGTTTGGAACTAAAGCCGAGTAACATTGTTGTCCGGGCCTTTGATGGGTCTAAAAGGATGGTGCACGGTGAGGTTGATATTCCAATCAAAGTTGGTTCTCAGGTCTTCAACTCTACATTTTACGTGATGGACATTCGGCCGTCCTATTCTTGTTTGCTGGGTCGTCCATGGATCCACAAAGCTGGAGCCATAACCTCAACGCTCCACCAGAAGTTGAAGTACCCGGTCAGAGGAAAGATTATGACAGTTCAAGGAGAGGAGGAGTACATGGTCAGCCACCTCAACTCGTTCCGGTACGTAGAGATGGATGGGGAGTTCATTGAGACCCCATTTCAACACTTTGAAGAGGTTCCTCAGACACTGGCGTCAGCTGAGACCGTGATGGAAGATTCTCCCATGAAGATGGCTTCCTTAAAGGATGCCCGAGCTGTTATTGAGAAGGGTGAGTATGCAAACTGGGGCCGACTTCCTGATTTCACTCAGAAGACTAACAAGTTCGGTTTGGGTTTCACTGCAGAAGCTCAGAGGGCTGTTCGAAGTGCAAGGATTGGAAGACCTCCTGTGTTCATCAGCAACTCGGGAGTAAACGCCATCGAAGATGACGTGGAGGAGTCTGAATTCGACAACTGGATCTATCCTACGACCAACGGTGGACCAAACAACTGGACAACAAAGGATTTCATCCCTATTACTTTTATTACTCAGTAATGAGCTTTTTGCTTCGAATTTGTAACAGACAATGTTTTGAAACTTTATGGCCCGGTGTCTTACCCGGGGCACCGTGGCTTCATTTGTGAGGGCTTTTGTATGCCATTTTCATATATCATTAATGAAAGCATTGGACGTTTTCGCATTTCAAATTTTGTGCTCCTTGTCTTTATTTATTACATATTGCAAAACAGCTATTTTACACACACTCACATATACAGGTCCCAATCCACTTTGGATCTCACTGGTAACGACTCTGCTACTGCCAGTTAGGACTTCGAAAATCCGATCAACTTAGCCGAAGACGAAGGTGAAGATGATTGCGAAGTGCCTGGTGAGCTTGCAAGACTGCTACTTCAGGAAGAGAGGGCCATTCAGCCACATGAAGAGCTAGTGGAAACAATGAATCTGGGTACTGAGACAGACAAAAAGGAAGTCAAGATCGGTGCAAATCTGGAGCTTAATGTAAAACAACGGTTGATTCAGATGCTGCATGACTACGTGGAGATCTTTGCCTGGTCTTACGAAGATATGCCTGGGTTGGATACCAACATTGTGGTTCATCGCCTGCCTACCAAGGAAGACTGCCCTCTGGTAAAACAGAAGGTTCGCCGTATGCGTCCAGAGATGTCCGAGAAAATCAAGGTTGAGGTTATGAAACAATTTGACGCCGGTTTTCTAGCAGTAACTTCTTACCCTCAGTGGGTTGCCAATGTGGTTCCGGTACCAAAGAAGGATGGTAAGGTTCAAATGTGTGTTGACTACAGGGATTTGAACAGGGCAAGCCCTAAGGATGATTTCCCTCTACCTCACATCGATGTTCTGGTTGACAATACTGCTCAGCACAAGGTATTCTCCTTTATGGACAATTTCTCCGGTTATAATCAGATAAAAATGGCTCCTGAAGACATGGAAAAGACCACTTTCGTTACCCAGTAGGGTACCTTTTGTTACAAGGTCATGCCTTTTGGGTTGAAGAATGCTGGGGCAACATATCAGCGTGCCATGGTTGCTTTATTTCATGACATGATCCATCATGAGATTGAAGTATACGTCGACGATATGATTGTGAGGTCCCAAACTGAGGAGGAACACCTTGACCATCTACATAAGCTGTTTGACAGGTTGAAGTTATACAAGCTGAGGTTGAACCCGAACAAGTGCACCTTCGGGGTGAGGTATGACAAACTTCTAGGTTTCGTAGTGAGCGACAAAGGTATTCAAGTGGACCCTGCCAAGGTGAAAGCTATACGAGAGATGCCAGCTCCCAAGACAGAAAGAGGTCAGAGGCTTTCTAGGACGTCTGAACTACATTGCCCAATTCATCTCGCACCTAACTGCTACTTGTGAGCCAATCTTCAAACTGCTGAAGAAAGATCAAGTGGTACGTTGGAACGATGAATGCCAGGCCGCTTTCGAAAGAATTAAAGAGTATCTCCAGGATCCACCCATTCTGATGCCACCAGTAGAAGGGAGACCTCTAATCTTATACTTGACAGTACTTGACAACTCAATGGGGTGTGTGCTGGGGCAGCATGACGAGTCTAGCCGAAAAGAGCATGCTATTTATTACCTTAGCAAAAAGTTTACCGACTGTGAGACCCGATACTCACTGCTCGAGAAAACTTGCTGCACTTTGGCATGGGCTGCTCGCCGGCTGAGACAGTATATGTTGACTCACACTACTCTGTTGATTTCAAAAATGGATCCAATCAAGTATATCTTCGAAAAGCCTGCCTTGTCCGGAAGAATAGCAAGATGGAAAATGATCTTGACTGAATATGACATCTAGTACACGACTTAAAAAGCAATCAAGGGAAGTGTATTGGCAGACCATTTGGCACACCAGGCATTGGATGATTACCAGTCTATGAACTTTGAATTCCCAGACGAGAATATTATGTTGATAACTGATTGTGAACCACCTGGACCAGATGAAGGACCTGAGGAAGGATCCCGATGGTCTATGCACTTTGATGGAGCTTCAAACGCTTTAGGTAATGGCATTGGCGCTGTAATCATATCTCCTAAAGGCTCTCATACTCCGTTTACCGCCCGACTGTGTTTCAACTGCACCAACAACATGGCAGAGTATGAAGCATGCATTATGGGTCTTCGAGCTGCAATTGACCTAAGGATTAAGTTTCTGAGTGTCTTCGGAGATTCCACTCTTGTGATCATTCAGATCAAAGGAGAGTGGGATACGAAACACCCAAATCTTATTCCTTATAAGGAGTATGTATTGACGTTGCTTCCCCATTTTGAGGAGATAACCTTTGAACACTTCCCAAGAGAGGAGAATCAGTTGGCGGACGCGCTAGCTACGATGTCTTCTATGTTCAAAGTCAAGTGGGACAACGAGGCTCCCCGGATCATTATTTGGAAATTGGATGAACCTGCATATTGTTGTGATCTTGAGACTGAAGAGGTAACAAAAAAACCTTGGTATCATGAAGTGAAGAGGTACCTTGAAGCTCAAGAATACCCCTAGGGTGCATCTGTGAATGACAAGAAGTTTCTAAGAAGGTTCGCGGCAAAGTTCTTCATCAGCAATGGCATTCTTTACAAATGTAACCATGATTCAACCTTACTGCGTTGCATGGATAAAATTGAAGCAGAAAGAATCATGGCAGAGCTGCATGAAGGTACTTTCGAAACTCATTCCAGTGGACATACCATGGCAAAGAAAATCCTTCGAGCAGGATATTACTGGTCCAAAATGGAAGCCGACTATTATCAGCATTCTCAGACATGTCACAAGTGCCAGGTCTATGCTGATAAGGTGCATGTTCCTCCAGTTCCTCTGAATGTTTTGACGGCACCTTGGCCTTTTGCAATGTGGAGCATTGATATGATCGGCGAGATCATACCTACGACATCCAACGGGCATCGTTTCATCCTGGTAGCGATTGATTACTTTACGAAGTGGGTTGAAGCAGCTTCCTTTGCTACCGTAACCAAGAACGTCGTGGCACGGTTCATTCGGCACAACCTGATCTGTCGATACGGTGTACCAGAGAGGATCATTACGGACAATGGTACCAATCTTAACAACAAAATGATCACTGAGCTCTGCGAGCAATTCAAGATACAGCATCATAACTCTTCTCCCTACCGGTCGAAGATGAATGGGGCTGTAGAAGCGGCAAATAAGAACATTAAGAAGATTGTGCAGAAGATGACAGTGACATACAAAGACTGGTACGAGATGTTACCATTTGCTCTTCATGGGTACCGTACCTCAGCACGGACGTCAACAGGGGCAACACCCTATTCATTGGTTTATGGCATGGGGGCAGTCTTGCCCATTGAAGTTCAGATACCCTCTCTTCGAATCATGAAGGATGCAGGTTTGAGCGAAGACGACTAGATCCAAACCCGACTT